>CAWUFW010007462.1:0-600000 GCA_963921515.1 Calotriton arnoldi | reverse complement strand
CGTGGCGATCTGAAGTAAGTTATCCTTATTCAAGGATCTAAAGTTAACGCTAGGTTCTCTATCCGGATCAGATGTGATAGTGGGTATGATGCTATTAGAGACCTCAAACCCATCATATGAAAGTAAGAGTGCGAGCGTCTCTTCCTCAGACATTTGAGGCTGGAATCTAAGGGGTCTAGCATGGAGGTTGGGAAGAAGGCGAGAGGGCCAGCGTGGGTTACTAGGGTATCAGAGGACCTTTCCATTCTACCACTTAAAGTGGTTGCTAGGGGCCTAGGGAGATCAGACCCCGGGTGAGGATAGGGTTTGCACAACTTATCATTCTTCAATGAGCAGTGTAGGAGGTGCATAGGTACCCCAGAGGCCTCCCATGGGCTGAAGCATGTATTATGCCACCCATGAGAGGCCATGCAAAATGGAACTACAGGCCTGCCATTGCAGCCTGTGTAAGTTGGTGCACGCACCACTTACTTGAGATATATGTTTACTATATCTAAGGGTCACTGCACCTAAAACCAATAAGTCACCCCTATAGCATTCCTTCACAATCCTGAAGGCAGGGTGCTTGGTTCTAAGTGAGTAGGTGCCACTGCATGAGCAGGACACCCCTGCAGCCTACAGAGTCCATTCTCCCGGGTTGTCAGTGAAGCAGCCATTTACGACATATAGAGTGGCATTATGGGACCACGTGATGACCAACTCTAAAATGGCTGAAACAAACCCTATTGTGTTTCGTGTCAAACATGTTGGAATCATACCCCCACACCGGTAACCGGTGTGGGAGGTATGTTTCCATCCCTCAGAAGCGAGCTTTGTGAGGTCCCTGGTGTTCCCGGTACCAGCCTTCTAGTCCCGGGCAGCACAAAATGGTTGCTGCCGACCAGAGACACATTTCTGCCCTTCTGTTGCTGAGCCAAGCTCGAGCAGGGGAAGGCAGAACAATAGGCATCCTGTCACAGGAAGGTGTGACCACCTCCCAGACAGGATTTGGTGTATTAGGGCTGGGTGGGTGCGCTTGCCAGCGACTGAAAGTCTGCATGAGGGGCACATTTGGTGTCCCTGTGCATAGTCCAGTTCAAAACAGTCCTGGGAGCCATTGGTTCCCGCTCTGGCGTGAAACGGGACAAAGGACATGGGAGTAACCTCCCCACTGTCCATACCCTCCCCTGGGAGGGTGCCCTGAATCTTGCCAACTATCTATCTTGGGCACTTAAGGGCTTACCTGGCTGTAGGATCTTAGATTCGACGTGGACAAGATTCTGAACCAGAAACCACTGAACTTCGACCATCTGGACACTCTGGACTTCGTTTGGGCCCGATTTAGTCTCCCTCTCAGTCTGAAGCATCGTCTGTGTCCGTGCACCATACAGGATCCGTGCAGGACCTGTGGAGCATCAAGGACAACCGAAGATATCTCCCTTGGAGTGAAGGAGTCACTCCCCTGCATTCGCAGGCACCGCAACACTGCTGTCCGGTCTGCTGATCCTGAGCTCCTATGGACTCCGAAGGCTTCAGCAACACAGGAGGTGGGTTTCTACGTCCCTCGAGGTTCGAACTGCCCTCTCACCAAGTTTGAGGTCAGAATCCCTCGTGGGGGCTGCAATACCTGAACACCTGTGCACCGCGTATATTTGCAAGTGCATATGCTTGTTGGCATTTCCCGAACAAGTGCATTGGGCTCCGAGTAGCCCCAACCTCTGGCACCATTTCCTACCAAGAACTTCAACCTCCTCACACTGAGTGCTCTGTCGGCTGTTGTTTTGTGAAATTGCTCGAAGTCCTCACAACTCCTGTGCCTCCGGCCTGTGGGTCCACTTGAGGGCCAAATTTGCTTTTCTTGGGCTCCCCTGGTTGATCCGGGCTCGCCCTGACTCCCCTGTGTTTGGTGAGTCTTCTGGACCTTGCTGTTCCGAACTGTACACATCCTTGACCATGGGTTGCCGTTGCCAGGGCTTGTTGGTGCCCCTGCTGAACACCGACCCCTCAGCACTCGACATCCTTCGTGGGACAGCTCGTATCCGTCTCCTGGTTGTCCTCGACGTCTCCTGGTCTCCATAGCTGCAGAGTCAAGAACTCCATCAACCAACCTGAAGCACCCAACATCGGTGGGCATTCGTCTACCGAGCCCCTGGTCACTCCCAAGTGACCCAGACTCTGTCCCCTCTGCTTTAAGGTACTTCTTGACAAGAATCCACCTTTGGGTTCCAACTGACACTTTTCTTCCTTCCAGCAGCGGCTCTTCTTCAAAGTCCTCCATTGGGTTCGACGGCGGTTTCTGATGCCACTTCAGACCTATGCACCCGGCTTCCCTGGGATAGGTAACTCTGGTACCTCGGTATCCACAGGTGGGGTGGCTCTCCAACCTCCTAACTTCCACGGGGTTTCTTCGAAGTCCACTGGGAAGGGTCCTTAAACTCTAAAACTTCAACCGCGACTTTCCCATAGAATTGTACGAAGTACGCAATCGTGTTCCCACACTGCACACGTCCCTATCAACTCACCTTGGGTGGTTCCTTGGGGTCCCAGCGATTCTACATCCTCTCGACACTGTCTTGACTCAAGTCGTGGTTCTTATACCACTTTCTTAGTATATGGTTTGGTCCCCCCCTGGGTCCCACTGTGTATTAGTGCTATTTACTGTCATTTCTGTGCTTAAGTATTGTCTGCTTTGTGATTACCTCCATGTAGGCGATACTGTGTCGTACTAGATAGTGTTATAATAATAAAAACATATTTTTATACCTACTGTGTGTTTCTCCTTTCATTTAACCAATACTATAAGATGGCATTCTGGTAAACCAAGCTGCTTAACATTCCTTCAAGACAGCCTGAAGGCTGCTCTCCACAGCTACCACTAGGATAGCTTTCTAAGGTTATCTTTGACCTCTTAAATCACCATAAGGGTTGCTTGGACTGGTGCAAGGTGCCTACTTTAATTAGTGGACAGCATATACCAGGCCAACTTCTCACACTGTCTGACTGAAAAGTAATTGCTTCGGAATGTGGTCGCACCCTGCCTCAGAAATGTGCCCACTTCGAGCCAAAAAAACAGAGTGTCCAGCTCTTCAAAACTATAGCTGGCAGAAAGCCTCTGGCACAGCCCACTGAAATTAGGTCCTGCTGCCAAATCCCGGTGCTTCCCACCGGTGTAAATCCCGGGAGTATGAGGCAGTAGTTAGAACAGCTCAACCCTTCATCCTGCCACGAAAAAATAAGTAAGGGTAGAAATGATAATAGCGTCTCATTATTTGTAGTGCCACAAAGACGACATCAAGTGCTGCACAGAAATACATCTTATACATATAATTAGAATTTGTAATTTAATTTTGTTTTTGGTTGGAGAGCGGATAAATATGAGGTCAATATCTTAGCCTATTTTTGTTCCAGAATCTTGTTGGCGCTCAAAATCTCAGCAAACAAATTTAAGAGCAAGCATTTCCAATGCAATAGGTCTCGCATTTACGCGACTGTGAGCTATTGGCATTGTAAATGACAATGCCTTTTATTCATATTTTCGGTTTTTAAAGCATACATAAAAGGCATTGTCATTTACAAAGCCAATGGCTTAAAGTCGCGTAAATGCGAGACCTATTGCATTGCAAATGCTTGTTTAAAAAAGCATTGGCGCCCTGGTGGAGTATCTCTCAAGAGGTCTCCCTCTGTGTGCCTGTCCGACAAGAACACGAGCACTCCATCGCTTCAATTTGAGAAATGTCACCAGGGGCTGATATGGGGGTGGGATGTAGTCCCTCCAGGTGTATCTATGCTCTCTGGTGATTGGTTCCACCCCTCCTGCTTGCAAAGGATTGATAAATGTTTCTCCATGTACCTTTGTTTGGCGGTTTGTGGGGCGCTGGGAAATGTAAGTCCATAATGGTGTTCATCAGCGGTACTATTGTTTTTTTGTGCCTCTTGTAAGGACCATTGATAGGTAAAAATGCCTACACAGGAATTAATTCTACAAAACTAAATAAGCACAAATCACCTAAATAAATCTGTTGTCAAGTCCCTAGAGGTGACTGACTGATGAAAAATCAATACTTAAATTAGCACATTTAAATCATGATGAATCTTCAATGATCAATTTGAACACGGGTGTGCATTTTTCAGCAAATTCAACTATTTAATATAAACAAATAAAAGGGTACAAAGCAATATAACACACAATGACCGCGGTAGATCAATATTGTACACAAGTTTAGACCTCAGGGTCAAATGTGTGAGCATCTATTCCAAAATGAAGTAGGAAAAGAATCTGAAACAACAGAAAAACAATTCCAAAGAAGCTGAATGGCTATGGAAATAGATGAACTAGTCACCAACTCCTAAGTAAGTATTGCATAGAATACATCCTATAGAACAAATCAGTGATTTGTTCTATAGGATGTATTCTATGCAATATAGGAATTGGGATATATAGTATTGTACTGCTGAGTGCGCTGGAAAATTCAATAAAGAAAGTTTTGACAAAAAAAAGCATTGGCGAAGCCTCAGGTCAGGCTTTAATGTGGTAGTGCATTTAAATACAGCCATGCACAGAATATCGACTAAAAAAATATCATAGCCGAAATATCACAGACCAACATATTGTGGAGGTAAGTATATATTGGTAGGTACAAAGTTGGTGTTCTTAACTCCATACTTATGTAGCTTGACGATACATTTGTCAAGGCATATGTATGTGAAGATAGGTATAGGGTACCTACACTTCCTAATTACTTACCGTATTGATATTTAGATAGTCGATAATTTTGCAGCCTAATATTATTTTGCCAAACTGTGCTGCCAGCCTCTTTCTTAGCCTTCAATGCCCTTGCCCAGGTTTTTATGCCCCCTAGCATGAGATGCCTTGCAGCTTGTTACACAGTTGGACTGCAGAAAATAGTCAGTGCAATTCTGTGAATGCCTTTGTCTGCATGCATTAGTTCATAAAAGCCAGGCTGATTGTCTTTGGTTATTCAAAACACTACACAATAATTAGACTGTGGCAGTGGTAGGCAATATAAATAAAAAGGGATTGATTTGTGTATAAAAATCATGTATAATAGAGAATTCTTTTAATGTACTTTTCAGAAATAAAATAGTTCCTCATGCATTGCATTCCAATGCAAGCATTTCATTTGAGGCACGATAATAAACAAAGCAGCCAATAGCATGCATTCAAAGAGAAATACTCCTGTGAGTGGACGAAGCCAAAACCCACTCTCTGCATATTTGGTAACCAGAGATCCAGCAGACTGCTGTGCTTTCTAGCCAGACCTAGTTGAAAGTGCACATTCCTAGCAGCCAAAATACTTTGGAATTCCAGTTTTTTTTCTCACCTTCTTAAATGACCCTAATACTGAGCTATTTAAGAGCCATTACCTCCATTTATTTCCTGAGGTGTGGAATCCAGAGCCTGCCACCCATCATATCCCACGGGGAGGTCTTTTCGCATCATCCAGCACTCATTCCAGACATGAAAATTCCTGTGGAAGTAATTGGAAGTTATAGATGTAAGGAAATGCAAAATGTACTTCTTAACTGAACTTCAAACTGTGTAGTCCTATACACTTAAACACTCACCAATCCTATTCTTTGAGGTAAGGAATTGCTTGGCCGTCAACCACTGAGCAATCCGATTTTGTGTATTTACTGTGGCCAGGCCCATGGTTCTCCCATAGAGGCTGCCGTGTGATTGACACCTACTGAGGCCATTATAGACAATTAAA
Source organism: Calotriton arnoldi (assembly GCA_963921515.1). Taxonomy (NCBI): domain Eukaryota; kingdom Metazoa; phylum Chordata; class Amphibia; order Caudata; family Salamandridae; genus Calotriton; species Calotriton arnoldi. Next base: position 594,289 of record CAWUFW010007462.1, on the reverse strand, counting down.
TCACCTTAAAGGGACTGCAAAAAAGGCCGGAAAAACAAGTGGATCTAGAGAAGGTGGAAGAGAAGGAAACTAAGACTGCAAGGGAGCATAGATACACCAAGGCTGAAGGCATGACAAGACATGGGAAATCAACACTGCAGGTGCTGCAAGGTAGGCAATCCGGAATCTGATCAGAGGTGGTGAAACAGGAAATATTGACATGCCATGGAGGCCTAGGGGAAAAAAGTTATTGGGTGTCATTACATATGAGCCTGTTTGTTATTGTGCCAGTCACGGCTTTTACATACTGGCACTTTGGAGAACAATAATTCGTTCTACAATGCCTTACACCCGTCTAAGTGCTTACAATATGTACAGAGTCCATAATCTCTATGCGCATACAGAATGTTAGAATTTGCGGGTGTGCCCTGTATACGGTCGAGGACAGTTCTTCTGTTATCTACAATTGTACATTGTATCTTTTTTATTATTTATTTTGCATGTGTTTTTAGATGTTCTTATTATCAAAACTGCGATTTTAGTGTATGTTTTATGAATTGTGCTTTTATGGCTGGTTTGCCAACTGAATAAAGTTGACTGATTGAGCCCATAATCTCTCTTAAATGAGTGATACTCCACTACAGAGGGACAATAGTCTCAATAAATGACATTCAGAAAGCTAAAAGTTTCTTCAATGGCACCTTGTCCCGTGGACTCAACATCTCAGATGATTGATTAGTTTTATTGTTATTTTAATACGTCATTCCTTCACTGATTTTCCCCCTTCGTCATTTAATGGGAGAGGTGTGGCGCAGCGGCCAGAGCGACTGACTGCGGAGCCCGGGGCTCACGGTTCGAACCCCGGTGCTGGCGGAAAGTCAGCTCAGCATCATGTGACTCTGGGCAATAGCTCACTTAATCTCCCCAACGGCCCTCAGCGCCTGGATACCCTTAGGGGTGATAAGTCGCGCTTTACAAATCTGGAATTATTATTGCTGATCTTTTCATGTAGCCATTTAATCGATAGCTTTCCTCACCATATACTGTTATTCCTGCCTTTATTGATTTTTGCACCATGGTCATCATAGTATTCGTTCACCACCAAGTTCCCCTCTGCGTCGTTTGCCGAGCTGAAGTTTGTGACCACTCTGGTCGGAATACCGAGACATCGCAACACTGTTAAGGCAATCAGAAATGGAAAACATTTAGATTAATTAATTGGACACTTCTGATACAGTAGTGCGAAATAAAACATGAGCATAAAATCAGCCACCCATCAGCACATTAAATCATAGAAAAACAAAATAGAAACTTATTTTTGAGAAACCAAATAATCGAAAATACCTAATTATATTTTATTCAATGAATAGAAAACACCTAAAAAACAATGATTAATATTAATTTACTAGAACAAAACTTTTTAAAATTAGAAATAAAGTTGTGGACCTCAAATTGAATTAAGAAATATAACAAAACGTCCTACAATATCAGCGACCATAAGTAGAATAAAAAAATCTGAATACTGATTGGAGGGGCAGAAGAAAGATCTAAGTTCCATCTTTCTTCTGCCCCTCCAATCAGTATTCTTATTTTTTTCTTCAGTACCTTCTGTCTACCTGGGGTTACTGATATTATATGAAGTTAAGTTTAGAGGGAGGCGGGATGTGGACAAGGATAAGTGGAGAATGATGATGTGGAAAGGGCCACCCTAAAGAACGAATAAGGAGGAGCATGGGAGGGAAAACTAATTAATTTGAAACAGTGGGTGAGGTAAAGGGAGAAAACTGGAGGTGGAGAACAGTGGGAGCAGGAATGCAGAAGAGCAAGAAGGCAGGGCAAAATAAAAAGGGGTTTGATGAGAGGTAACACACCCGAGAGCATTTTATTTTTTTAAGTGACCCATCACAGAAAGAATCTATTTTCGAGGTTCATAGGATTCATGCCTTGTGGGAAAAATTTGAAAAACGCAATTTTGATAAAAAGTCATTCAGTGAATTGTTTTCTTTCAAATGTTAAATGCCATTTGTTTTGAAAATTCGATTAAATGGTTTAGGTGAAATGGTTTTCTATGAGTCGATCACATATAACTCATCAAACTGTAGCCTGCCGTTTATTACCACCTCTTTCCTGAAACCACCTGTTAATCCCTTCCGCTGAGGTTCAAGAACCTCTCATACACTCATCTGTGAGACCAACCCTTCGGGCACTGACAGATTTCCCTACACGCCAGTCCGACCCCGCATCACATGTTTCCATGGCGTTCATCTCGGTGTAATCCCTGAAACTTGAAATTCACGACAAGTAATCTACGAATATTTTAACTTGGGTAGCCCTTTTTTCCAAAGAGTGAAAACACACACAGAGTGATGCTTATCTTAGGTGTTTAGTTACTTACGGAGGTCAGTGATATAAATAAAATTATGCATACAAGTGTCAATGAAAAGAAAAAAACAAACAAATATAAGCGTAGTCACTTGCCTCCATCCTCCTGCAACCGCGGACAATCACAACAGAATACATTACGGTAGACAACACCATCATATTTGTTTTATTTAAGGGACGAACCGTAAAATTTTGTACTAGCAATTGATGGTATCTTTACTCAGTATTTTCAGAAACTTACACGTTTTCATTAAGGAAAAAAAAGATACTCATTCAGTAGTTGAGAAATACGATTGACTTTTCATAACAATACGTTGCGCAGTCTCCACCCACGCACCACACAATCAACAGATTCTCTTCCCTCTACTACACTCCTGTCGGGCGTCACTGATATCTTTTGGGAGCTGTTTTTAAGGTTTGACTTGTAAGCGGCATCTACTGGCTCAGGAACCTTTAGTTATGTTATGTCGATGAACATTTCTATAGCGCGTTATAGCTGGGCTCATCCAGGCCCTTTCACTAAAGGCAGAATCCAGACGGCAATTCAATATAAGGCCATGAAAGTCTATCTAAAAACACAAGTTTTCATGTGACGTCTGATCCGGGATAAGCATTTTTTCAATGCATAAACTATCTGGAAGAGAATTCCATAGTTTTGTAGCACACGCCGAGAAGCTGTGTCCACCAATTATAATCTTACAGAATCTGGAAATAAACTATACGTTTGGTGACAGGGAGTGGAGAGTTCTCCTAGAAAATTACTTTGTGTCTTTGATAACAGCTGGTGCGTTACTTGACAATGATAATGCACATAGTTTTGGTATGAATTTGAGCCTCATTGGAAGCCAATGCAGTTTTTGTAAATTCCGGCTTGTAAAATTGTTAATCTTAGCTCACCCTCACACTACACCTGTTATTTTGCTCCGCCCTTTCTTCCAATATTGCAACCCTACAAGTGAAAATGTTTTTGCAAATGCCCCAAGATTTTTGAAAATTTTCTTTGGTTGTCCATAGTGCCATACAGACCTTTTTCATTCAGCAGACAGAAGTCCATTTTAAGCAGGCAGCAGGCCACTCTACGTGATTCTGGAGAGGAGGAAGGCACAATTTTGCCACAATATCTTTCATGCCAGTCATAAATCCTAAGCCCACTAACAGCTTCCAAGATCCCAAGGAGAGTCATCAAAGGATTTAGTGCCAACTTCCAACATACTACCTTAGCTAAAATGCCCCCCATCCACCAGTAAACCTACTATTTCTGGGCAATTCCTGGCCATGTGCATTAGTTCCTGTCCACCCCATGAGCTCACCGCTCATTTCTAGCATTTCATTAATATTATCAGTCCCATAGTACATAATCTAGAACATCATTATTAGTTTTATTGGTATTTTAATATGTCATTCCCTCACTGATTTTCCCCTTCTTCATTTATTCTTCGCTAACTCGCTCATTGAAACACTCATTAAATAAGCAATTTTTTTCTTATGTGATTAATTAGATTAATTATACAATTATGTGGCCATATCATGTAATTAGCATTTATGTATTTATGTAGTCATCTCCCTACATGTACATATTCACGTAGTCATCATGTTCAGATCTCCCAAAGAAGCCTATGTAAACCCTCCCCTCTACTCATCCCAAACCTCCTCCTGCTGCTATGATCTCCAAATAAGCACTTTCTAGACCCTTCCCTCTTCCATCCCTCCACTATCCTTTTCAATCCAACTAAAAAACTCAGATGTCCAAAGCGCAAATTAATTTCATATTTCCCTTTACTAATACACCACTAATCCTGTTTGGGTTCCGGAGTAGTGTGCTACTCGCTGAAAATCGCTTTGACGCCTCATCAGGAGCACCAAGCGCTACATAAATGCAAACCCTTACCTCTTCTATATCTCCACTATTCTTTTTCAATCCAAATAACATACTCACATGTCCACCGCTCAAATTCATTTCATATTTCCCTATACTAATTCACCACTAATCCTTTTTGCATTCCGGAGTAGCGTGCTACTCACCGAAAAGCGCGTCATCGCCACGACAGGGGTAGTAAGCGCTATATAAATGCAATTACAATTACTCACTTATACATATTCGTTACCTCACTTTTCCTTCACTGGCCAATTATTCATCCATTCCTCGATGTACAAACATTCACTGGTGTTTGTAGGAAAGTCACTTATTCACTCATTCACCCATTTTATCTTAGACTGATTCTTTCCTCACTCCCTTTTCCAAGCTAACAAGTTCTCAGGGTTACGTGAGCCCAGAAAACACTTGGTATTGGGTGATCGAAGTAAATACTACTCAGGCACCAACTGAGATGAGCTGGAGGATTAGATCCGAGCCAGCAAGGTCAGAGTATGATGGGTGAAAAATCAGACTGTGATGCCACCAGCTGTCTGGGCTGGTGGTGGGTCTGTTTTAGTTCAACTCATGCCATATTTCTCTCCACTGTGCCCTCATTGTGTTGCAGAAAAAAATGACTTCTAGGGCCTGAATTAGAGCTTGGGCTGCAGATTTTCCTCCCTCCATTGGGGCACATTTTCCTCCTTTGCCAATATATCCTTTAGATTTAGGGGGAGATATACTAAGATTTTGTGCCGTGAATGCCTCATAAAAGTGACACATATCGGCGCAAAATCTTTTTTCCCCAATTTAACTTCCAGCGCTAAACTTGTTTAGCGCTGGAAAGAACGGAAAAGTATGGCGAAGCAGTGCATAGCGCTTCTTTGCATTACTTTGCACAATGGGGGCGTACTAAGGGTGGTGCATGGGCGTTCCCATGCAGCCCCTCAAGGTTTGCATGGGAAAACTGCGCCCTTTTCAAGTAGGCGCAAGGAGGGAGAAATGCTTTCATTTCTCCTTCCTTTTCCGACTTTGCATGTGTGCTGCACTTTCCAGCACACATACAAAATGGTTAAAGTGAGTCTGTGCATAGTATTTTGTACTGGAAGGAACCCTTCAGTACAAAACCAATGCTAGACTCACAGAGACACCCTTGCACCATGGTGCAAAGGTGTCTCCGTAGCGCACAGCAGCTGATTTCAGCGCTGGCGCTAGGGAGAGGGGAGGATAGTGCCTTATTTTAGTAAATAGGGCGCTCTCCTACTCTCTCCTTTTCACATAGCGCAGCATAGCATTTGCAGCAGCTGCAGTGCGCTACGTGAAAAAAATAGTAAATCCGCCCCTTAGTGCTTACTGCCAAGGCAGGAGAGGTTTTTACTCCAGTGTCTGCCATGGGTGGTGCCACTTTGAGAAACTACTGCAGATCCGTCAATTCCTGTCATTCTTACAGACCTGTCGTAATTTCTGCCAACAAATGTGGGCACTAGAAATGCACACTCATATTGGGGGCACAAATGCAGTGCTGAAATATCTAATCTCCCAAACAAGCTGGTAAGAGGGGTTTCCCATTATGCTAAGCACACTACACTTTCCTGTAAGTGAAGGCCAGTCACCCTTTGCAAGCCAGACTTTCGCTGTGGTAACTCTCCCACACATGGCGGTGGCTCAGTCACGCTAGATCGGGCTGCTGATTCGTCACCATTTTTGAATGAGTTATCCCCATATTGGGCGTGGTGGAAGACTTTCCTCGACTGAAGATTGCCATCTACCAAGCTGAAAATTGGGTGAATATACGACTGGAGGAGGGGACAGTAAATCTAGTCTTTTCGCAGGTTTTGCGATAATGGCATCATCTAAATTAGGTTCTTTCTCCCACTTTAGTGAGTTGTTGTGACAGTCGTTATTATGCACAATACAAGGAGTGCTTTTACATCTCATGCTTTTAAAAGATGGGGGTTCTCTTCTCAGGAAGCCCATGGCTTGGTGGGGCAGAAGGGCAGGACACTGATCACTTGCAGTGAGGGAAACCTAATTCAGTAGGGGAGCGGCCTTGGAGGTAGTTGGCCAACCAGACATGCGCCCTATGCCATTAAGACCAATTGACCCATGTATAGGTGGAGAATCATAGAGAGACCCTGGTGCTCTGCATATCCAGTTCCTTTCCAGGTTTTACTCCTCTGACACCTTAGGTAATGTAAATAAGTTAAATTAACATCCTGTAACCTTTGCAACACAAGATTACTCCCCATCTCTGTAGGAAAGTGGAATATTATGTGGTATGGCTGCGTAGCCTTACCATGTAATATTATCATAATACCTCAAAGATGGTCTTTGGATTCACACTAATAAATCCTTAGCTCAGTCCTGGTAGTGTGGCAAAGAGCAGTCAGGCTTTACCAGAGGAACGTGTTAAGTTTTTTACAGTACCCTATTGGTTCATAAGTAATCAACACGACTCGATAGAAATCGCACACCGATTTATAAAAGTAGAGTGTTTTTTTTATCCATATTTAGACACCAAAACAAACAAATTAGCATAGATATGACCGGAGTTATGGATTTTCAAAGCAATATAAAATCAAGCAGTAAAATACATTGAGACTTTAATATTTGCGGTCAATGGCAAAAACTACTTGTGACAATCGGTCACCTAGGAGTTGAGTTGCCCTGTACCCTTACAGGGTAAATATGGTGGGGGTCCCAGGACCAGGCCCCAGCAGTCAGTTCAATTTTACCTAGCCCATGGAGTCCGGGTGCAGAGTTGTCCTGGCTGTCCTTGGTGCTGAACTGGACCAGCGGTAAAGCCTCTATTACCACTGGGACGGTGCTGCCGGAAAGAAAATGCAAAATCACAAGAGCGGGGTCATTTCTGACATCAGTCGCAGGTGTTGTGGAATGACTTTCTCAATGCAGCATTGAGTTAAGGGGTCGATTAACTGGCTGGTGACCAACAAGCCTAGGTAGCGGTAAGCACAGCGAAAAGTTTCTGGATCTTCACTGGGTCCGGGGGAGTGATGTAGCGGCCTGCAACTTCGAGGCAGGCGAGACTACAACTCCCACAATACACTGGACCATCTGGATTTGGGCGGTCCCACAGACGGCTTGATGGCCAGCGATTCTTTGGATCCGGAGAGTGTTTTTACCAGCAGTTTGCATGGGACTAGTCCCACTAGTCCAAGTTAGACTGAAGGTGCTTCTGGCTTCTACAGGGGTCCCTCTGCCAGGGAGTGCCAAGTTTTAGCCAAGGACGAGGGTCGTTCACTGAGTTTCAAGTCTGTTGCCTCAGGGACACAGTATCCCTCTTTTGCTTTGGTGCAGTGGGCAAAGTCCTGCTGTCGATGACACAGGTCTCTTCTTGGTCCTTCCTTGAAGTAAGGTTTTCAGATCTGAGGTTCTGGTGTCAGGGGGGTCCCTTAAATCCTAGATTTGGGGAGTTAGGGGTGTAGGAGGTAGTAGCTAATGGGGCAGCTAGTCCCTGTGCTAATCCGCCGCTGAGGTGACCATATCCGGTGGTGTAGGTCACCTTTTCTACCCAGAACCCACTATTCCTGCCCTTATAAAGATGGCAGAAGTCCATTTTTGGTGTACAGATAGGGCTGCCCACCCTAGAGGTGTTGTCAGCTTTCCTGGAGGTTTACACCTCCTACAAATCTAATTTCCCACCTTGCCTGAGTGCAAGCACACCTGGGGCAAGGGGAGGGTTGTGTACTCCTCAGGTGGACAGCCCAGATGCATATCAAAGGCTGTGCAGCCTTTGAAGGTAGCCTGCTGGGGAGGAGGGAGGTGTGACCTCCTTCCTGCCTAGCCTTTGTTGCTGACTCCTGAGAGTGATCACACTACCTGGCAGGAGATCAGAATCCTGTCTTGTCGGCAGCAGGCACAGGAAAGCGCGGGCTGGTCAGCCAGAGCACAGTGGAGCTGGGTCAACAAGGTGGGCAACCCCTAAGGTGCTGCAATCTGGGTGCATGCCAGCCTTACCTGGACACCAGATTCGGGTGAGGGGAGAGAAGGCACATTGTTTGACACCAAACCCGATATATTTAGGTGCAAGTCCCATGTTATCCAATGGACCGCCTATCACTTTAAGTGTAATTTAATGGTAAAGACACTATAGAGACATGTAAGCTTGGACTTGCATGTCTACACTCTTAATATACTGCACCCTGCCTCCTGGGCACAGGAGGCCTTCTCTACATGGTGAAGACACAGTTGCGTTTGAGCAGTTTGCACTCCTCTGCTGTCTGCCATGGCAGGCCTGCTTTAGTAGTTAGTTTGGGTCACCCAGGCTGGCACAAAACCCTTCTGCAGCCCTAGAGACACCTTTACCACCAATGCCCTGGATACCCCAGGTACCATATAATAGGAACTTATAAGGGGGTAAAGTCTCTGTCAATTGGGACTGCCAATTCACACATGACAGTTTTAGGGAGCGAGCACCAGCACTGGAGCCTGATTAGCAGGCTTCAGAGCACTGTCAGCGTCCAAATAGGGACAAAAAGTGGGGGGGGGGGACAGCTGCAAAAAGCTGTTTTCTTACAATCTCTTTGACATAAGGCACTTTAACACCCGCTTAAATAATGTCCGTGCTTCAGACAAAAACAAAATGAATACATAACCAAGCCTTCTAAAGTGAGGGTGCAAGCTTTGAGAATACCTGAGCTCATGACGGCTGAAAAGACCCAGCACTGCCCATAGCGTACGGGCCGGCAGTCCGTGGCGAGCCACTGGCGCAAGATGGGAAGGCTGCCCTTCCATCTTTCTGGAGGTGTTCTGTCATCGTACTCGCCACTCCACTTCCCAACCAGGATACCTTTGTCGTCATTGCAGTTCAGCTAAAAAATGAAAACACACAAACAGCTTTATTGAGTATCTCATTGGGCCTCTGCCATTGCTACAGCGTTGTAGCCTGTAGGTTGTATAATTTTGTTCCAAGCTCCCCAGAGCCAGGAGGTACGAACGAAGATCATGTATTCACCTGCTCTCAGCTCTGCCAGTACACCTCACTCCTCCTGACCTGTGTTACCTTTTTTATTTTTTTAAGAACAAATTTTATCCGCATATTTTCAGGGGTAAAGACAAGCCCATCATTACAGCATATTTTGAGAATGTATGCATTTGTTATCAAAATTATATACTTAATATAAACATAACTAAACTGAAAAACTTCAATGCAGTTGTATAAGCTCGTAATATACATATTAGATAGAGAGGAATCATCATTTGTACATCAACTTTTCATGCTATTCATTGTGTCTGGGCATCATAAGATCTGATTTCAGAGTCTAACACATCAGACGTCGTCGCCGGTGCCGGCAATGACCTGTGTTACCTTTTAAGTATTGTGGCCATTGCTAACTCTACTAATGTACCTCCACCCAGTCCTGTCAGTCACCACATATCGTTTTTCACTCCTCACATGCTACGTTCTTCCGTTTTACTTCAGAGATGATCACAAACTTCAGGCACTTCTCTACCTACCTTTTGCAGCTTGAAGAGGTGGAGCTGCACTGTCTGTGGCATATAATTAAGGCAGGACAACATTCTTGAAAAATAGATTGTGTTTCAGTATTGTGCAAAATATACCTCAATTTTCAATAAACTTTGTCAAAGTCGTTATAGAACTCAATGGAATAACCCGAATTGCACTGACCTAGTTAGTTCTGTATTTTAAAGGACCTATGAAATCGGTTTTGCATCCGCAATCTCGCATATTTTACCTTCTGTATGCAACTATGAATTTTGTATTGTTTTATGAAATCTGTATTCTATGAGGTCTTTCAGTTTTGGATGATTTGATATATTGAAATTCTTTGTGAACCTTTTCATGTGGAACTCTTTTGAGCTCCAAATCATAAATAAATTGAATTGATTTGTGAATAAAACTTTGGTGTTTGGAAAAAAAAACCATTGGCTTCATGCTACTTGCACCAAGATTAACAAATAATATAAAAATACATGAAGTTGCATTAAGGGTAACCTGTTTAATATGGTCCTATAATGCCATTTTGAGGTTTTGCTGACATTTACAAACAACCTTCAGCTCCGTGGTTTATGAAGGCAAGAGAACCCATCAATGGTAATATGTGACTATATTATCCAATTAGTCGTTATGTATTCTGATAAATATGTGTGTGGAGGAGGTGGGTGTGTCTGTGTGTAGGAAGGAGAAGGAACTTTTTGGCTTGTGTAAGAGTTGCCAATGCCGTGAATTCTTAAGGCACAGCCACAACGACTTACCTTGACAAGGTAGATTACACCCACTCCTTTTACTTATGTAAATAACAGAAGTGGACTGGTGGAACCATACTGATGAAAGTGTAACGCCAGATAGACAACAAGCCAATAGACAAGGTGTGAAATGCTATTTTTCGTGAATGGAAATGGGGTGTGAGATAGGTGTTGTTCAATACTCACTGCATTGCAAAGAATTTTAGATGCATTTGGTTTTGGAACACATCATATGACTTGCATTAAGGTTTTTAAATGTGAGGACAGAATAATTTTGCAGCTCCCTTAAATCTATGTTAAAATAAATGCTGACATTGTGTAGGGAGAGGTTTCATAAGTAGGTAGACAGGACTAAAAGCCATGAGTTGACATTTAAGTTGCCTTCTGTCCTGAAGTATACCTGGCTTCCAGACTATGATATGGTATGGACTTTTTCTGAATTAAGGTGAATTGCCTAAATTCCCATGTTTATACAAGTCTAAAGAGAGAGGAATATCTCAAATGATTATGATTTTTGTAAACTAGCTGACTGCAGCCAATTATAATGCAGCATTGTAGGAAAATGCCCCTTTTTAGGTCTCGCCTAGGCAGCGCATGCGCTGTCTCGTCGAGAGATGCTGTATACAGTATAGTGGGGGAAGCTCCGCCCACTTTCCAGCCTTTTTTTTTGATTGGCTTGAATCATAATATCTGCATTCTGATTGGTGCTTGTCTTGTTAATCCCGCCTCCTGACGTCCATGTCCTCATTTTTATCCTTACGAGGCTATCGGCCCCTTTACTAGAAAAACTGTTTTGATCCCCTAACTCTCCCCGTTCCCTCCCGCAGTCTGTAATTTTTTTGACCACAAACACCTCCCCACCCCCTCCCATTCGTGCCTTCTTTAATGCCCGCAATTCCATTTAAAATGCAATATTGCATTTTCAATGTTTGTTTGTTTTGTGATTGGTGGCTGTATTTGCACTCTTTGTCTCGCATGCGCGCGATGCCTTACATCGTACGCATGCGTGACAAAACAGTGGCGTTTTTAGAAATCACTGTGGGAGGCAGAGACAGCACAAGCAGCGAAGCGGCGGACGGCCTGGTTCTGCTTCTGCTGCTACTGGAGACCCGGCGAGTGCAGGGCCTCTAAAGACAAAGCGGCCCCTCTTTCCCAGCTCCGGGCTTTGGTGTCCGGCGTAGAGGAGTACAGTTCCGACAACAGCTGCAGCAGGCGACAGGGTGAGCTCAAATATGGAGCCTCACGGGTTGAGTCACCACGCTCCCGTAAGCTGCCCTGCTCTCTGGAAGCAGCGGAGGTCCTTGCTGGCCCGGCCGCTCTCCGGTAATCCCGCGCTGCAGCCCCCGATGGACTCCGATACCAGGTCAGAGTCAGATGTCAGATATGCTCTAAGGGGCGGCCGGACGGGAAGGCTGGATGCGAGGCTGTCCTTCCGGCAGCTCCGTCCATCCATGTCTTCTCTTCTTCTTCCGAGGAGCCGCATGTCTGTCGGTCACCATGCCCGTTGCACTGCACTTGGAGTCCAGAGGGATTTGTGGGCATAAGTAAGTGTGTTGCTCTTACTTTGTCACGATTCAATCAGCAGGTGCGTTTTTTTTAGTATGCGTTTGCTTGTTTCACTTTCATGATTACTTGGCCAGGGGCCGGTGATTTCTGTCCACCACGACTGTTTGAGGTAAAAAAAATGGAGCCCGGGATAAAATGTTAAATAGCGCCCCTCCCTATTTGTAACCGATATGTAACATATTTAGGGTCAGGAATTGAAATTCGTGCGTATAGGTTATATGTAAGGTAATTCATTCTAGCGGGAATGTAGAGGAACTGCACTTGTGTATGTGTTGCACGTGTGCTCGATCCACTTAGTTCCTGTACTCACCAGCAGGAACCACACGGAGCTAAGGCAGGGACTGCATGTAGCTCATGCAGGGACTACCCAAAGGTCACGCGTTGATTTAAAGAGCTCACCCAGAGATGTGCAGAGCTTGTGCACGCAACACACAGGGCTCATGCAGGGACTACATGGAGCTTATGCAGAAATGACACTTCGTTCATGCAGGGACTGAACGAGCTAATGGAGGCACCACACTGGGGTCAGAGAGGGACTACACAGGGCTCATTCAAGCACCACACGGAGTTCTTGCAGAGACTTCACAGAACTCGTGCATGTACCACATGGAGGTGAGGCAGGGATGATACAGACTTAACGCAGGTGCCACACTGGGCTCATACCGAGACCACAAGGAGTTTGTGTAGAGACAGCTCAAACGCTCCAATAGTATCTTGTATTGGCCGAACTACGTACCTGCGTCACCAGCAGAGGTTAGGCAGGGCCTCCAGTGAGATCCTGCAGACACCGAATGCAGCTCGTAAGTGAGCACAGCTGAGCGCTGCAGGTACCCACTGAGCTCCTGCAGAAAGCGGCATCGGCTACAAGTGCTGCCAAGTACACAACACCTTCATTTCTTCACCCCTACTTTCTTAGTTCTGTCCGACTGTTTCCATATACATACCGATTCCCTTCGTTTCATGTAGTATCCCTTCTCTACTGCTTTCTCTCTCTTTTCCCTCTTGTTGTGTCCAAGCTGATTTTCCAAAACTACATATTTCTTTCTCTCCTCCAAATCTCTCAGCCTTTTCCCCTTCATGTTATATCTCTTTTAAACACCCATTGTTGCTCCTTTTAACTATACGCCTTTCTCTTTGTTTCTCATTCTGTGCTCTTCTGTTAAATTGGGTTACAGTCAGTGTCACTGGAATGATGTGGTAGGGGAAGACCACATTATGTGGCAGGGTTGACTAAATTATGCAGCAAGAAAAGTCTATGGCTGCATGGATAATACTTATAAGGTCCCAAAGGCGAGACCAGTTGCATTGCAAATGCTTGTTGTCATGGTCATTCCCACTTTTTGCAACGGGTACTGATGTTTTTCAACTGATGTGCATGGGGTCCCTGCTAACCAGGCCCCAGTGCCAGTGATCTTTCCCTAAAAACAAGGTAAAATGGACTAATTGTTACACAATTGGCACACACTTTGGCACCCATGTATGTCCCTAGTAGGTGGTACCCCTGGTACCTAGTGCATGGGTACCAGAGAGGGTCCCTAAGGGCTACTGCATTTATTATGCCACCCTAAGGGATCCCCCTACAAATTGCATGCAGGCTGCCATTTCAGACTGCATGACATGGTGCAAACCGTGTTTGAAAACATGACACGGCACACTCACTGTATACCATGCCAAAGTCAATGCGTGCGATATATGTAAGTCACCCTACAGCAGGCCTTGTAGCCCTAAGGCAGGGTGCATTACATGTGAGGACCTATCTGCATACGCAGATATGCCGCTGTGCTGTCTAGTTCAATTACTGGATGGTGCAAGTGAACAGGGAAACCATCTTAAGTATATGTACTGGGCACTGGTCATTACGAGTTCCCCAGCTACATGATGGCTTTACTGAAACCTATAGTGTTTGGTATCAAACACCTTGTCATAATAAATCTGTAGTGTTGCCAGTACTAGATTTATTATGACATGCACCCAGAGGGCACCTTAGAGGTGCCCCCTGAAAAATCTACCAGTATCTAGTGTGCTGGCTGACTGGTATCATCCAGCCCATCACCACAGACAGGTTTCTGACCCTTGCAGGTGAGAGCCCATGCTCTGTGAGGGCAGAAAGAATGCCTGCTCCGGAGGAAGGTGTTCACACCTCCTCCATCAGGATGGCTATTGATTTAGCATATCAAGGCCAGGGGCCTCAAAGCCCCTGCCGCCTTTGATATGCAACCCCGGGTTCACCCAGACCTGGGAGATGCCACCCCCTGCCCTGAGGCCCATTTGACACCAAGACAGGCAGGAAATTAGCTATGCAGTAGGCGTGTTGCACCACCAGGATAGTCACACCCTTAAGGTGGGATAACTGATGTGCTCCACGAAAGAAGGGTTCCACCATCTTGTTTTTGTTGGAACTAGAAACTCTGGGGCAGGGTTCTGCCCACTACCCACAGGAAGCGGTCATATAGGGGGCGTAGTGAACCCAGGGGTAAGTAGTCCATTGGCTACTACCCTTCACTCCATTTAACACCCCTAAATTGAGTATCTAGGTGACCCCCCTAACACCAGGAACTCAGATTTGTCTGCCTGAAAGGACAACGAAGAGCTGAAGACGCAAGAACTGTAGACTAGCTGTGGACTTTTGTGCCATAACCTGCCTGCTCCTGTCCTGACAATTGCAAAGACCCGAGTTGCCCTGCAGTTGTGCATCCTCCCAGAGTCTTGGAGTACTGCCAGCACATCGCCAATCAGCCAGCATCTCCCTTGAAGTGGAGGAGCCACTTCCCTGCAGGCACCGACCGCAAAGTCTGGTTCATCGATTAGCTTACCACTGGGTCCACCGACACAGCAGCAGCCGAGGAGCAAGTTCTTAAAGCTGCCTGAGGTTATCCCTGCCTCTCCAGTGAGTTTCAAGATTCTAGACACTCCAGGGGCCCTACAGCACCAATACCTGGGATTCCGGAGCCCTTGCAGCAGCAAAGGCATGTTCAGTGTCCAGCCTGGACACCAACCCCGCAAGACAGACCTACCAACGGGGGACGTCAACATCAGAGAGGCCATCATCGACAGTGGCCCTGTTGTTCTGTTTTGTTCCCATCTCCAGGTTGACTTAAAAAGTCAGTGCCTCCTAAGCAAAGGACCCGCTGGACAAAAACCTCTGCACCCGAGCCCCACAGCCCAAGTCCGAGCCTACCGATGGTGCACCCTTGCGCCAGAGACCCTCAAGAGCCGAGCCCTCTTATGGGTTCTGCCAGACTGGTCCCCCAGTCCCCACTTGCAGCCTTTTTCCTGTTACAGGTTTCCCCATTGACTTCAGCGGTAACGTTCGTGGCTACCCTTGCGACCAGCACCTCTGCACCTGGACACACCAGGGCAGGGAAACCAAAACTGCTGGTGGTTCTAAGGACCTTGGCACCTACTTACCTTAGGTCCAGAAGAACAACCCTGTAACTAGATTACAAGTATACCTATGCAGTGTATGTTTCTCCCATAGGTTAACATTACCACGTTTGAGGCTCATGCCTCAAATCTGACAGCTGTATTTTCTGTGTTTCTGAAAATGACTAACTCGAAAAGTACTTACCTGATCCCAAAGATCTTGGTGTCTAAATTAATATAAAAATCTATGATATTTTCTAAATTGGTCTCGGATTTCCTTATTGAGTGTGTGCCTCATTTATTGACTGTGTGTGTGCAACAAATACCTAACACTCCCCTTTGATAAGCCTAAACTACTCGACCACACTACCACAAACAAAGCATTTGAGTTTTTTAAAGACAGCCCCTGTAAACTAATAAGGGTCGTCTGGACGATTTACTTAGTGTACCCCTTAGGTGCACTACATAGTCCGCTTCCTACAAGCGGGCAGCAGGTAACATTTTGCAGTAAAGGTCATTTGTCATCTGTGAAGCTTACCTCTGCTCACCTCAGAGGTGAGATACGACAGCCTGCTCGTGGATCCCTAGTATTGGATTTGTGTCTATTCTTAAAGTCCCTATATTGTATTACTTCATTGTTGGAGAAACTCATTGTATTCTGCTCAGCTAGTTGAACAAAACACTGCAACATTTTTGGATGGACCAGCCAATGTCCAAACTAGAACTTTATTGATCACACCCTATTGACTTGAAATCAAGTCTAGGTTCCCTCTTTCATCATGTGTAAAAGAGGGAAAGTATTTAAGGTCAAGGTCCTGGTAGGCGTCCCAAATAGGTTGGGCTCCCAGGTCTTTAAAATAGCCAAAAGGAATTGTGGGTTGGGTGACATGAGAGGGGTGATGTACGTAAGCAGACTGGGCTCACAAGAACCCAACTCATTCGGTGTGGTAATTCAAAGCTCCTGTTTTGTCTGGATGGCAGGGAATTTCATTTTTATCTGTCATGTATTCAAAATAGATGGTAGATAATGACTGAGTTAAATGTATACTACAGTAATTGTGAAGTATTCTGAGGGATCTCGAGTCCACAGCAAAAATATCTGGATCTCATCTTATTCTATTAACTTCTACAATGAATGAACACCCTGTATCTCTGTTGAGTGCCGTATGAATGAATGGAAGGCAGTGGGTGTACTAAATGCTTGGAGTGAGAAAGGAAAAATACTGATTACCACCTGTCCTTCCTAAATTCATGCGAAAAAAACAAAAAATGTGGTAATTTAGGCAACTGCCAAAAACATATGTAGATCAGTCTATGTATCCCTACCATATGGGGCTCTCAAGATCTGTAATTTTTTTGTTTTTCATTTTATTAAGGGTCTTTTTGAAGCATGGACTGCAGCGCGTGGACAATGAAGCATTTTACACAGCAGCAAGGGCATGAGGTCATATGACCCTGCATGTGCACAAGATGCCCATAGGGACGCTTACATGGCTCGAGGATCAAGGACATTTCCCAATTAGAGAGAGGGTGATGCCATGGATTGGGTGTAGCCAAGGGAAGGTAGCTGTTTGTTGAAGAGTGGTAACCTTTCAGGAAACACTAAAACAGAAGGGAACAGCGAGAGGCCATTAATTGTGCAGCTTTGGGGCGCATTATGAAAAAGCCCAGTATTGCGTACATTCTGTACTTCTTAAAGGTTTTATTTTGAAATGCAAGAATGTTTGACTTCCATAAAGAAATTATATTTATAAATAAAAATGTGCAGCTTCTACCCAAGGATGCATTTGTTGTTACCGCTTGTGGACCAACCCAATATACTGAACTTTTTTGGAATTTTACGTACCATGGCACAGATATTGCGGCTGACATGGACTGGATTGGCCCTCTTCACAAAGTCCTTCTGATCGGTATCCATGCCCGGGAAAGTTATGTCCAACAACTGAAGGCAGATGTTCAAGACTTCCTCGTCGCACTGGAACAAGAACACATGCATTGAGACATTATTTTTGATTTCGAGGAAAAATACACAATTCGTGAAAATGGGGCTCAGATTTACTAAATCTCTGCACAGGTGCTCGTGCGATACAAGTTAAAACATAACATAAATCAACTTGTGTGCATGTTTTTCCACTCAAAGTCTGCATGAGTGCAGAATTCAATTGCATTGCATCACATTGCATGAACCCCCTGATAAATATATCCAAAGGGGGTGTTGCAAGGTGGGAACTGCAAAAATAGTCAACACATGAAAATAGGTGAAAATAATGGGTAAACGTTGCGGGATTTGCGGCGTCACTTAATTTTTGAATCCATAATATGTATAACAATTGGAAAAAATACACAAATTACACAATGTATCCCTTTTTGATCAACTACGCGATGGTAATTATACTCTAGGTTGTGTGTAGAGCACAGAAGTCCCACAAGACGCCATTTGATAGCTTTTTGTGCTGCAGCATAGCACTAGGAATGAGGATTAGCCTAATAAATGCAGTTATCTGAATATTCAGAACATTAAAAACAATGCCAAGTTCCATTTAAGTTACTCTTTATTTCCTTTGTCTTTGACCCCTTGAAACTACACAAACAAGGCGACAACAGTTAAAGACTAAACCATATCCGGTAGTCCCTCTTTGATGTCTACAATAGACACATGCCGATGAGGACAAAAAGAGGAGGCCGGATGCCCGTACTTGGATGCTGGATTTTTAAAGACCACAAGATGACCAACCTACACCGTACCGCAATGTGGAGAGGCCCTGATTTCAACCCCAACTTTAGAAAGTTATTTTGGACATTTTTATTGTCCGCTCACAGGCACGTGCCTTTTCTATAACCTTTGCTATAACTCCCTCACCCACCCGCAACCGAAAAGCAACAATGGCCCTTTTCTTTTTTTGTTTCGCCGTGTATTTTTTTGCAAACTGCAAGATGCCTAAAAACCCAAATTAATGTACTGCACATTAACCACTGGTAGTTCAAATTCCAACCAATATTCCCAAAAATTATATTGTGGCATATAATCATGTTCTATGGCTCTGAATGTTAAAGCTAATGTCTAAATGCTACAGGACATAGTAATACAAAGAAATAGGTTTACTGTTTGTTAGATCAAAGATTTTCTTCATTTTGCCCACCTTAGACATTTCAAGGCTTGCAGCAATCCACAATATTGCGCGCTAAAAAAGAGCTAAAAAAATGTGCTATGGGCATAGTCATACTCATTTGAATAGAATCTTGAGACAGCTCCTGATGCTAAAAGCCATGACTGAAACCCTTGTAGGCTACTACTGTAAAATTTCTTAGTACTATGAATAGAATGCTAGAGAAAGAAGTTTACTGTAGAAGCATCAAGTGACTCATCGGTTTTATCATAGACTAGCAAAAGATTGATAGATATCAATCAATAATTGAATATTGTCAATTGCTTAACCTACAAAGACTACAATTACAAATAACGTGCCACGTATCAAAAATCCATTTTGCATTCCTTAACACCTTCGCCACGATCGGAATTCCGCCCAGGTGCTGGACATTCCGATCGTGGGCGTGGTCGTGACGAGCTCAGCTCGTCATGCGCACACACCCACCGCGCAGCATGACGAGCTGAGCTCGTCATGAGCATCGAAGGAGTTAAATAGAAATTTTAGGTAATCGCTATTTAAGGGATGCAAAATGGTATGTAAGAAAATAGCGATTCTAAAGATTTGCAATCACAATTAGGTAATCGCTATTAGGTAATACTCCTCCATTCGGGTGCGAATGGTTTTGCATTAGCTAATTTGCGATTACCTAATTGGTAATCGCAGATTAGGTAATGCAAAACCAAGGGTGCCCGAGGGCCTAAGGCACCCTGAAGCACCTCCCCAAAACAAATGTGCACCTGTAAAGCGCACACACGCCCTAGGGGCATGTGTGCGCTACATGTCACTTAGAAAAATGCATTTTTCAGATATTGCACATGGTTACCATCGACTCCAAGTAAAGGCCTAAATGCACAGTTTGCATTTAGAAAATGCTTGGCAAATGTGCTTGCAGAATCGCAAATTGTGATTCCCTATTTGCATTCGCAATTTTAGGTAATCGCAAAAATTCCGATTACCTAAAATTGCAACTACAAAGCCTTTCATACACCTTGAAAGGCTATTTTGCATTCATAAACGGCAGAAATGACGAATTCGCACAGTTTGTGAATGCAAAATTGTTTGATATATGTGGTCCAACTTCCTAGGAACAGAACAGCTCTCTACGGGCCAGATGTACTATTGAAAGTGGGAGGGTCGTGCCCACTCGTATTTCCAATTCGGAGAGCATTGTATCAAAAATGTGTGAGCACCATTGCGGTAGCAAACCATAGATCTGATACTGATACCCGGATTTGTGGTGGTGGTTGATTTGCAGAGGGGAAGGTCTCCCTCTAGATCAGCTTTTTTGTGAATCACTGTGGGAGGCCTTGGGGCGAGCAGGAAGTGGTGCATGGCACCAATTCATGCTCCACCCAATATATTCCCAAGACCACCTGTCACCATTCCCAAAGCAGAAGTTATCAATTGGGGACAGCCTTCTTTTGTGAATGATTTACCACCTCCTTACAGATACTGGTAACTTTTCACTGGTTTGCGACCACAATTGATGCATCTCATTACAATTCATAATTACAAATAGATACCTCTTACACACCCACTCTCAATAGTGAACTGGAACGAGGAGCAAAACCCCATTTGCGATTTGGAAAGGCTATTCTGTATGGATTATCTAAATAGCAAAACAAATTTACTACAAATCAAAATGCTATTTTGTGGTCCCAAATCCTAATTTTGCCAACTGGGGGGCTTATTTACAAGCCCCTTGCGCCGTCAGTGCGTCACTTTTAATATGGGAAAAAGTGTCGCACCAGTGGCGCAAGGGGCTTGTAAATTAGCCCCTGGATGTTTTGCGACTGCAAAATGGCTTTGTACACTAAGCCTTGTGACTCTTGTAAACTGCACTTGGGTGGCCCATACAAACACTAAAATCAGATGAACAGAGGCCAAGACGGCTCATAAGCAAATGCAAAGCCCTCTTATGTAAGCCTATGCACTCCAAAATCATGTCCTTAAGGTAATTGTGACGTTGCGACCTAATCAAGAATTAGCACGTAACATAATGCCTATAACATGTCTTTAACACGATGAATCAGATTCCATTGGAACCCTCCTTATCAATCTGGAGGGTTTGTGGCTTTTGAGAATGCTATGAGGCGGGAGACAGCGTTTACAACGCTGGTAATACCTCGCGGGTAGATAACGCTGACGTTACATCGTCCGCGTTGTTACCACGCATGGCATTACATCGCAAGTCGTTTCAACGACTTGCGCTAGATGGCGCGCAACACCAGGGAATGTGTTGGATTTTAAATCCAACACCTTCCCTGCTGTTGCGCTAACTGGAGTAGGAATAGTAATTTATACTATTCCTAAGTCCAGCGCGCCATCTAGCGCAAGTCGTTGAAACGACTTGCGATGTAATGCCATGCGTGGTAACAACGCGGATGATGTAACGTCCGCGTTGTTAACTACCGCGTGGTATTTGCTCGCGTGTAACATCACATATTCCTATGAGGCAGTATCAATGGCAGAATGTGTGTTATACAAAAGCCAAACTCAACATATATCAATAACTCATTAATCGACACCCATTTATGAGCATCGATTTTTTTTTTATTAATTGTTCACAGCCTGTATGTAAAATTCATCATTAAATAAATATATCATGATTTACTCTAGTGCCACTGTAACATTTTACTGTGTCTGTGCCCACTTTTGCAGGCAGCTCTAGGGGGGCAGAGTGAATTTCTGAAATGGACAAGCTGGCATCTCACCTGCCCAAAGTTCCAGGGATGGGACTGGATGTTGCTTTCAGTGCCCCGGTAAATAATGCCATCTTCATTCAAGATGTACTCCTGACGCTGTGCCTCGTTATTCAGGAACACATCATCCTCTGATAGGGAGCAAAGAAATACCCATAGATTAGTAGTCTGGGACATTAAGGACATTCACTGGGGACTGGTGCAAAATCCCAAACTACATAATGCGGAAATTCACAATACAATGTGAAGGTTGATGGTATAACTGTTAGGATATGGTGGCTTGTCATGGTATGGAAATATTTGCTTATTATTATTGGACAGAAAACATCTGTTTACTCCATTTTACCATATATAGTATTCTAATTTGGAGAAAGCATTTTTTGGGTCTGGCTTGAACAAAAGGTGGAAACCCTAAAAGTGGTCCTCAAAGCTCTTGGAATCGCTCACTGCCCACACAGGAAGCTTAATCGGGAATGTATCTGTAGTTGCTGTAGTAGAGCCGATTGGCTACTCATGACTCATTCTCTGCCCACCTCCACCAGGAAGAAACTGTAGGTACTAGATATGTAGTGGCACTAAGGACATTAGCATAGCTCATGCAACCTCCTCCCACCTGAAGGACCATGGTTAGATCTCATCTGAGCCTCCAGCCTGTCAGAATCTTTTGTGGAGCCTTGTTCTCTAACTTCACGTGGGGCTGTCTTTGATTTTCCAGCAGCAGGACTACATCCTTCACAGCAGAAACATTGTCAGGGAAACATTTATAGGCAGCTCAAGAATGGATCTACACCTAATGGTGACTGCTGTTACCTGTCTCATTGTCAATATTGTATACCACAACAGCAGATAAAGTCTGCTTTTGTGATATATTACTACGAATGTATGACGGAATTCTGCATGCGTTTTTCACGCATGCCTTAGGAACTCCGTCATTTGAACGAATGAGTCTTTAGCGCGCATTTGCTCTGCACGCAAGTCGTTTTAACGACTTGCCTTAGGGGGGCGCTGGATATTGAAATAATTTAATTTACTATTCCAACTCCAGTCTGCGCAACAGTAGGGAAGGTGTTGGACTTTAATTCCAACACCACTCCACCATTGCGCCCCCCTAAAGCAAGTCGTTGTAACGACTTGCGTGCAGAACGATTGCGTGCTAAAGACACATTTGTTCTGCTACCGGCGCTGTGAAGGCACAGCGTGATTCCGGCTTCTTCCTCAAGGATGTTTCCCATTTATATACTGCAGAGGCAGCCCAGGTTCTGAAAAAGTTAAGGGCCTTGGGCAAACATCCACAGCAGTGCCTCCTTTGTGCCATGTGCCTAAGTTATGGAGCTCTTCCCCCTTCTCGGTAAGAATGTTTAATGCCTTTCACCCATTTAAGTGCTTTCTGAAATTACACCTGCTTGAGAAATACCTTGACTCCTGACATTCCTTGTTCTTTATAACTAAGGCTCCCTGTTTTCTGTTTTTACGGGTTTTTTCCAGGTAAATACCGACAGAAAACAATGTGTTTTCTGTCGGCATCTATTTTTAAACGTGGAAAATACTGAAAATTGTGCTTCTTTTAAGTGGCTCTTCGTGCTGTCTTTCATGCATTATGGCCCAACAGCTGAGTAGATGGACAGCATGAGAAATTAAAAAACAGGATGACATTTCTATAAATAACAGCATATGTCAATATACGTTTGTGGTATAATGCTAATATTTACCAGTGGATGTATTGTTATGTAATTATTTGGCAGCTTAAATAGCCAAAACGAGACAGACATCAAAGTATGAGTGCGCTTCTATCAGTTAAATAAATATGAAAATGTATCATTTTACAACTTCATTTATATGCAAAACACAAAATAAATATGGATAAATACAGATAAAATGGCAAAAAAAAATATTAATAAATCAGACGCAAATGTTGAAAAAATAAATACCATAAAACCAGGAGCCCTGTTTATAACTGATTAATTGGTCAATGGGAAGAAATCAGACACTGAGTTATGACCTTTCAATCATTCAGATATAAATAAATAAATATAGAACACTACAGACATCAACACGAAGTACCTGGGCACCAGGGGTTAAAGAGAAGGATGAACTCTCCCAGCTTGTGAAGGGATGAGTGGAGGGCAGTGGTCACCTTCAGCAGGAAGGTGTAGCGTCCAATGAGGGCACTGGCTGGCGTGGTGACGGAGAGCGTCCAGGACTGCATGTCCCGGAACTCCACAGCTGCACTCCAGGATTTTTTGTCTCCAAGGCTCGTGATTGCAAATCCATATTCCGTCCCCTGGAAACCAGCCGATTTAGGTCCTGGATTTAAAGGAAACAAAAGGGGTGGGTTAAACACATCTGTCTGTGCGGCCATGGGCGCAAAGATAGCCAGGGGTTGGTAGAAGCTACTGTGCCCGGCTCACCCACTGGTGTCCCTGGCACTGCCCTTGCTACCCTGGGCTTCGGGGGTCATGAAGGCAGGAAAGGAATGTGAGTAGACCACACCCAGTTTCAGGCCCCACCCCTTTTTCTGACATCTAGGGGTAACATGGTGTTCTAAAACCATACCCAGTCCTTACCCTTCTACAGCTAACTTAGGGGCTACAGCACTAGGGAAACTATAGTAAAATAGTACTAGTAAAATAGTTAAAAAGAGAGGATGTGGCACTACAGCCAGAACTGCCAACTTTGGAACTGGGGAACTAGTTTGGAGTCTCACCATTTGCTCAACATCCTGTGAATATGGACAGATCACTTAATCTCCCATGTCTAAAAGAAAAAGAAAAAGAGGTGTCCTTGTGTAATGTAACTGGTGCTCATGTAAAGGGTTCTAATACCTTCAGGTCAAGTTTGCGCTATATAAACATTTGTAACAAAGAAAAAAAGGAGGAAGTAAACATGGCCCTCAGTAGGGTCTTAAAAGGGTGCTGGGTGTCCTGTTGCAAACCAGGAAAATGGCTTCCTTTCACCAAATGGTTCTGTAATAAAAAAAAATATGTCATAATTGTTGTGCACTGGGCCCCTCAAACATGAGCTGACGTGCTGCTGCACTATTTATCACTACGCTCCTGGCTCTGAGAGCTCGGTTCACCTTCTCTGATTGCAACACCAAGCCCCTCAACAGTCAATAGAAGGCTATTGAGGTGATAAGAGTGGAGCAACCCTGTGATGTCATCAGGGTCAAATGGTGCAAGGTTGCACTTCCGCTACCCCAGCCATTTTGGTGAACTAACATCCATGTTTGAAGCTAGGGTGGTGCCTCTTTGTGACGCACTAAGCCCGTAAAGGCAACGGCTTGTCAGTGTGTCGAGTTTACAGTATACGTTACCTGTCTGCACGACCAGAGAGAGCTTTTTCAGGTTCTTCGGGTACTTTTTTATCTTTTTCCGGAAGTGCAGTGTGATGGTGAAGCACTGTCCTCTCCTCACGATGAGCGTCCTCGTGCTGATCTCGCAGGTCCTGTGCTCCGCGTTATTTTTTCTTGTGTTGAGGTCGCATTTTACTATCTGGAAGGCTTGGAGATAAAGAAAGCAAGAGTCAAAATTGACTGTTGTTTCGGAAGGAGTGAATTACTGACTGCATGTAAGTCAGAGAGTTGAGGAACATGCTGCGCGTTCATTTGGTTATTTAGCAGCCAAAAACTGGAATGCATTACCCCTTTTTCTCCAAGCAGAGCCATCGGAGAACATTTTCCTAAAAAGATTGAAAACTTGGCTCTTCCAGCTCTGAGGTCTTATGTTCGTATTGCCCGTTTCCCTGTTCTTGGGTCCTTTCAGCCATCTTTACGTAGTAGCTCCTAACGCGGGGATACACCAGCTGGTGCAACCAGGCGCTTTATAAATTGATTTATTATTATTATTATTATTATAACATGCTACTTCTTCTAACCACAGATGGAGTGTGCACCGCTTGACCGCGTCACGTTGCGACAAAGCAGGCCATCTAAGGCGCCAATTTTGTAGGTAGCCATATATTTTGCTCTTGGTAGAGTGTGGCTTGTGTTATGCAGTGTACTCATCCAGAGGAATCCCTCTCAGCATCCTCATCATACGCACCTCTGCCTTCAGTAGCCCATGTGATAGGCTGGAATGGGGTGACGTGAATTTAACAGGAAGCAGGGCTTCTAAGGCCTTATATTTGTTGGTCATCTGCTGTTTTTGTCGTGAACCATTGTGGTTGAGAACACTGCGCATCCAGGAGGCCATGCGGCTGGCATGACCTGCCTAGGCCTTCTTCCCCTCAACCATCCTATCCCTCCCTCCTGGAATGCCTAGAGGCCATGTGAATGTCAGTCATGTGCTATATACAAAATGCATAGCAAAAACAAGCATTGGCATAGCCAATAGGTCTCGCCTTTGGGACCTTTTGTGTTTAGCCATGCAACAGTTGATTTGTTGCACCAAGGATATTGTGCTGGATAACTAAACACTTATAAGGTCCCAAAAGCGAGACCTATTGCATTGCAAATGCTTGTTTTTGCTTCAAATTAAGCACTATGAGAGCGGCGGTAGCCACGTGTTTGTAGGTACACATAATTTTTTGTTGTAGCGTAGCTCCACTTTAGGTGTTATATTTTGATCGTGTGTATTTTCTACAAAGTACTGCTATTCCGCAAAAGTACACTTCAGGCATGTTTAACTTATTCAAGCTAGCTGGGCATAGATGCATTTGCACTGATTGAGAATGCAAAGTAAAATTGCTATGTTTGCCGTTATAGTTTTGTAAAAGCGAGGGTGGGGTAAAACACGTCTATGGTCGTTTTACACACAGGCTAACTTACAACATTATTTTGTGTGGAGCTGCTGCATGTCCAAAGACCGTCACAAAATAAACAGAGATCGAGCAATGCTGAATATAAACTGGTGGGTTGTGGCGCTCAAATCAGCACGCTATTGCTGCCTGATGATAGCCCCGGCAGATGTTTTCTCACAAATTAAGCAGTATGAAAAAGACTGAACAGGCTAACCTACAACCTTATTTTGTGTAAAGCTGCTGTATGTAAAGAACCCCGGCACTTTCCCGTCACAAAATAAACAGAGATCGCGCAATGCTAAATATAAACTGGTCGGTTGTGGCGCTCATCAGCAGCATGTAATAATAAGAAAACAATTGTTCAAGCTGCGGATCAGTGAATTTTCTTTTCGTTGGATATAGAAAGGTGAAGTTATTGGGCCACAATGAAAGCTATTGAGCTGAAGCTGAAAGTTACTGCGCTAGTACTTTTGCCATTCAAACAATATCTGCTCCTAATTTGTATAAATAATGTGCTCTCTGTTACATAAACGTAATAAACAAATGTACTATGTAAAGCTGCGGCTTGATCAGAGCCACTGTGCCTCTAACGTCACAAATTAAGCAGCAGGAAAGCAGCTGTAGCTAAACACATTGTAATTGTAGTTTATATGTTTTAGGTAACGTAAATTATTAAAAAAAAAAAAAACTGTCTAAAGCTGCTGCCAGATAAAAACACCGGCACTTACTCTGTTGCAAATTAAGCACTAGAAGTGCGGCGGTAGGTACGTGTTTCGAGCTCTACAGAAAAAATTTGTAGCGTAGCTCCACATTAGCTAATAGTTATTCATTGTATGTCTAAATATTACGTGCTTCGTCAACACTCAGAGGCTATTAAGTACAACTACGCAATACAAATTTTATACAAACAGTACCTCCATTTTTGGCCTTTAAACTACATGCCATCCCACTAGTCAGTAAAAAACCGAAGTAAGAAGCACACAAAAAACCTTTTTATTTAAGAAACAAACAACAAATGTAGAGTTACATGCATGTTTGTAGTAAAATACATATAAAATGTATAGCTGCTGCCTATTTAAAACACCGGCACTTCCTTTCTTAAAAGGAAGGCTGGAGCTACGCGTTTGCAACTAAACTCAAATTGTTTTGGAAAAAGGCAGCCTGAAAGTCTACTGGAGTGTGACTTTATGTGTAAATCCCTACACTTGAGAAAGGAAACCAGGACAGGCTAATTAAGGGCGAAGTAGCTGAGCGAGAAAGATTGTAATCTATTCGTCTGCAGCATCTGTGGCATGCAAATCAAGGACAGCAGGACGCCGAGGTTGTTAAAGCAACAAAGGGTACCACTAAAGTTAGGAAAAAAACAAAGTTCGCTCGGAGTTTCACTAAATAAAAAATAATGTAATGTATAAAGATGCTACATAATCCGAAACACAACATGTTTGGCCTTTAAACACTACCCCCTCCCCATTTGTATTAACGTTCGTGATTTTTGGATTAAGCAGATTAAACAGAATACACGCTGTGTAAAGTTGCCACCTTATAAGAGCCCCGGCACCTCTTTTAATGTTGCCTTTGGACTATAGTCACAGTTGCAGTGCTTTTTTAAGCAAAGTAAATAGCTTTGTTTAATATTATAGTTTTATAAATATCAAGTGTGGGGTAAAAACGCCTATGGACGTTTTTACACACGCTAAACTACATCAAGCATTGGCCGCGCGGCCGTGAAACTGACACGGCCGCGCGGCCGTGAAAGTGAAAGTAATCGCGGGTTTTGTAAGTGCAAACAGTGGCTTTTGCTGGCGACCAGCTTGCGTTCATGCGAGCGTCCAGATGGTCGAGGGAAGCCATATGGCGCCTGATCGCGCGTGCACGCTCGCGTGAACGCAGGCTAGTCCCCAGCAAAAGCCACTGTTTGCACTTCCAAAACCCGCTTACTAAAAGTCTCGCCAGAGCAGCGCATGCGCGCTGGCTCAGGCGAGACCTAACAATGAAATTATAGAAGTGTTTTGGGCAACTGGAATATTTCATTAAAACTGGGAACCGAATTGTGTTTCTTGTTCTTGGTTCTAAATGTCTGCCAAATATCTGTCAAGTATGAATTTTGTCCCCTGAGGAAGAATGGGTTGTGGGATGGTGATAAATTCTTGAGACATTCACCCTAAATAAGGTGACAAACGGGTCGCTGGGGGTGCGGTTTATTGTTCTGATATAGGGCCGGAACTATCAAATACCTGCTATGCTTCCCTCAGGGTGTTCAAAGAAATCTTGATCCAACACCTTGCCCCTGTGATGGGAGATCTGGGCAAACCACACTGCATTTCCTATTTTTTGTGGCTTTTATTCAATGTACACTAAGCAGGTCTTACTTCCCCTTATAAGGAGACGTAATAATGATTTCAAGGTAGCTTTTAATATGTTATATCAACTTCTGATGAAGATGTATCTGTTCACATAGGCACTTTTAGAGAACGGCAGTGCGAGCCTGTAGCTCTTTGAATACTAATTCATCTGGATTAATTGATTATGTTGCTAAGAGTTGTGATTGTATTGAAGGCAAAGATTCTTTTTAAAAGATTGGTTGTATATATTGCATATTACTATGTCAAGTCAAGTCAAATAGCTTTATTTCGATAGCAAGTATCATAAAAGCATCAGACAATCCTTCAGTGCAAAAAGGAGAAAATACAATCTTTTTAAAATTCATAAAATATAGCAATACATGAATTAAAAGCATCCAGGATAAAAAATTATTTCATCATAGGTTGAACGTTTCATTTTCTTAATTTAGCTAGGAAGAACATGATAAGAACATGGTTAAAAAATAAGGGTATTTGATATTCCATATAGGGGACAGTGTATAACAATTCAGATTACATTAGTCCTCCACTTTGGCTCTCCTGTGCATGCTCGCGAGGGTTCTGGATATTACTATGTATTTATTTGTTTTTATTGTATATGTCTGTGCTTTTTTGGATACTTGGTGTACCCGAATAAAGAACTTGAACTAATGGACCTCGTGATGCATCAAAGGTGGCGGCACTGCACAGGACTGGCTGTTGCCTTTGATTGACTGCTATTCCTTCCTCATTGGTCAGTCGGAGGTTTCTCCACATCTAAACGAGGGATGAGAAACAGCAAGTTTGGCGGGTGAAAGAGCTGCCAATTTACAGTGGTTCTCCTGTTCCATCAAACTCTAAATTACTTTTACTGTAAAAGATTTAGTGCATGACTAAAATCAAAGGAAATTATATCAAAATAGATGGGCGTTGATGTATCTGCATTTCACTATGAGCGTGGAGTCTCATACTTTGGGTGCAACTATGGTGGTAGCAGAGAGATGGCTGCCAGGGAGGGGTGGTCAGAGTTATGACCTTATGGTTAGAGGTGAGGTGTTCTTCCACAGGGCTGTGTCTCATACATTTATGGTAAAGTCTGTCCAGTGCTTAATTTGAGCCGGTGGTTGTTGATGGGCACACCAGGACTCCTTTTCGGGAACTTGCACTTAGTTTTCTTCATCAGACTTTGATCCAGAGCAACAGAGAGACAAACACAAATAGAGGAAGGGAGAAGGAAGAGAAAGACAGAAAAACAATGTAAAGAGAGAGAGCAGGGCTGGAAAAGAACCTGCTAGAGCGAAAAACATAGGCAGGTTGTGTATGATAGTAGAAGAATGAGGCATGAGATGGACTCCACACTACGCAGCCTTGAAATTCGGCAATCCCGGCATATATCAGCATTGGCTGCGGGCTTCTGAGAAAAACTCTGGGCACTGGTACTTATTATTTTACAAAGTAATCACTGAGCCTGTGTAATGAGTTTGTTTATTTTGCACGATGGGTCTAAATCAGTGATTTTGAAGCTGTGTCCCGTGGACCCAGGGGGTCCTCAACACTTACTCAGGGGCTCCGCAACTCTTTTGAACATTAAATAATATTAACAGATTAGCAAATTACATAAAACACACAAGAGGTGATGGGAGAAATGCTTGCAGTTTGTCTAACCACTGGTAATCGTCCGAGGTTGCATCCCAACCCATCGTTCTTTAGCTCACTTCGCCACCCCAGTTCTGACCCAGCCATATGCAAATCAGTCTTGACCCTGCTCCTCATGGGAACAGTCCAGCCCGAACTGCAAGACCAGGTCCTCACCGAACCGGAACACAAGCAACACAGGACTGGTTTCGCCCTGAGTACATATACATAAGAAGACACAGCTGAGAACTTAAAGTTTTAAAATGTGTAGGAATTTGAAATGTGAAATTAAGTTGTATTTTTATCTTGATCGCTGGGAGCAGGGCAAGTACAGCAAACGGAATCTAGTATGGACAATTAGTGGCCTTAATTAAAGGAACGCTGGAATGCACTGACAAAAAGAGAACATACACTGCTAGCAAAAAAGTGATATGCTAGGGACTAAGATATCATTTTGTCTGTCAGAAATAAAACTAAATTTTGAAAAGCTCCGTCCTTCACGTTTGCATAATCATTGTTTGTGAATTAACACATATATATCATAATGTGTGTATTTGTTTGATGTATACTTGTTTCTGTATTGTTAATATTATTTGAGGTTCAATCAGAGTAATTTCTTAGGCGGGGGTCCCTGTCTTCTAGTAATGATTCACAGGGGGTTCAAAGGTGGGAGCCTGCCTAGGGCACCACCTTAAATCCCATGGCCTTCAGCACTTCAAGCAACTGCAAGGAATGAATTGGGAAACATAAGCAGGTGCAGACGCCTGAGAAAACCAGCATCGTGATTGGCCGAGCACTTAAATGAGTGAAGGTTTACCAACAGATTCCAACAGCTTGAATAATAAATATTTGTTGCCACGGCTAGATGCCTGGGTACAATCTTGGGTACATGGCACACTCGCACACAACACACGTTAATGAAAAGGCCGCCAGGTGTGTAAAGTCGTAGGAGTAAAACTTCCCGCAGCCCAAAAGACACGGGAGTCTTGTGACACGTTATGACGCACCTAACTATGTTGGGTTGGCTGGTACATTTCAAGAACCTTTGTTCTTGGAAGGAATAAATTATAAATCAACTCAAATGTTTCCAGGGACGTGAAAGCATGACGGAATTGTTCAACCGGGATGCCAGGTGCACCGAACTTCGGGGCAGATTTACAAGCCCCTTGCGCCACTTCTGCGTCATTTTCCCATGTTAAAAATGACGCAAAAGTGGCGCAAGGGGATTGTAAATAAGCCCCTTCGTTCTGAAAAGCTCATTACATATGACTGCGGAGTACCATCAGCTGCCAAGTGAAGAGTCCCTGATGCCACCTTACCCTCGAGCTTCCGCTGGCACCACACCCTCTTGCCAGGTCTATGTATGAACGATGGCTCTGCTCACCTTGCCCCATGTTCTGGACTGTTCGCTCGCTCTTCTTCCGTCTCTGGCTTCAGGGGGAACTAAAACCCTCTCACAAGCTGCTACTTCTTCCAACTCAGGCCTTTCCTCGTTGCGTCACGTTATCTCCTCCAATACGAAAACACATGTTGGTCCCCACGTCACCCCCGCACACAATAACACTGAACAAGATAAACCTTTTCAAATTGTCTTTCTTGTGTCTGGCAGTTTCCAAACGTGTTTCGAGGTGGGCGGGAAAAAGCCTAGCTGGGTGGAGCGCCAAGCGTCGGATACTTTCCGTGCAGCGCTTATCTGGACAAGCAGACTTTCCACACTGCTGGTTATCTTTAATTCATTCGAGGGCGTGTGTGTGTACGTGTATGATGCATCTGTGCTGGTGCGTGAACTATATGAGAGAAATGTAGTTTAGTGGTGGATACGCTCATCTTTATTCATTTCTGCATGAATTAATTATTCGCCGTACTCTACGGATAGCCTCCGGCAAAGGCCTTAAAACATATCCTTTCAAATGACGCACGAAGATGGAAGTTCAATGCTCTCTGCTGGTGGTTACTGTAGTTTGATTTTTTCCTGTGGTTGCATTTGAAGCTCTCTGCTGCCCACATGGCTAATCCCGCACTATGTTAATATGTGTAATGTGTAAATAAACCACTAAATAGTCCTTTCCACCTGAGGGCCATATAGTGCCTCTGGGATCTAGGCACATGGCAATCAAGATTTCATGGAATGGCGCTGGACGTATAGCAGCCTTCTGCAAGGACATTTTGCTATCCTGAGGCCACTCTGCAGGAAGCTGGCTCTGTATATACCATACCAAAGTGAGGTAAAGTGTGCACAGAGTCCAGTTGATCCCCAGAGGTATAGCAGAGGCTAGAGTAGATGATACCTTACTATCTTTTGTGGTAGTGTGGTTGAGCAGTCAGGCTTATCAGAGGGTAGTGTTAAGCATTTGTGGTACACATTCAGGCAAGAAATGATGTCACACACTCAAAGACTGAATCCAGGCCAATTGTTTGTATAAAAAGTTATTTTGTTATTTTATTTCTAGAACCAAGATTTACTTAGTAGCAGGTAAGCGAAACTCTTCATACGATGTGACTTTTCAAAATACAGTCAACACTGGTTTTGTAGGAACATTAAGATTACTTTTTCAATGCAGAAAACGATTTGTAAACTGTTAAAAAATGCCTGTAATTACTTTTGGATTACTTTCAGATTACTTTTCTAGTTTGGTGTAAAACACACCCCTTACACAGTTTACACAACAAAGGACACTTGTAAGCAGGTTAACTCTTGAGCAAGCAATAGATTACTTTTTGTGTACTACAAGACAGTTTAACACGTAAAAGAATTTTCAGAGAAAAACAATTCAGTCCCAAAAACCGAAGTGTTAAGTTACAGGTAAGTAAAACGGTTTTGGAATTCGAGTTTTGGGAGGTAGAACCAAGGTTCCCCAAGCTTCAGATTGGCACTGAAGGGCCATCACCAGAGGCACTAGGACGGCCTGGTGCAGAGTGCAGGGTGCCAATGGGGCCAGGGGGCACCTTGGTTGGGGACTGCTCACAGGCAGGCCACTCGGTCTCAGGAGCCAAGCTCCTAGGGTTAAGGTCAGGGCAAAGGGGGTCCCAGGTTGGCACCAAGTCCACACCACCAGCGCAGCAGGGGCGGCTGGGTGCTCAGGAGGTGTCTGGAGCCCAATGCTTTCCACGGAAAACGGTCACGGAAAAGGACTGCAGGCTGGAGCCAGAAGACTGGATGAAGGGAACCAACGACTGGAGGATGAAGATGAAGAGTTGCTGGACACCAGGACGTCGTTGGTCGGGCACCTCAGGACTCAGGAGCTGCCGGTGCAGAGGTGTCCTTTCGTGTCAGATTCTTCTCACCCTTTCCGGTTGCAGTTGGGGGGACCCTTCAGGATGAGGCTGCAGGCGTTGAAGAGAAGGTTGCTGGAGGTCGTCCAATGCTGGCACTTAGATTAGGATCACTGGGGGACCTCGCTGGGGTGTTGGGCCACTCGAACTCGGGCCATGGGCGTCGGGTGCAGAGTCGCCGGCTGGATCTGGAGTCCTGGCTTAGGTTGGTGTTGGACAAATCCGGTGTCCACAGGAGATAGGAGTTCTTTAGGAAGGCAGGGCAGGTTTCCTGGGTTCTTGGAGGCTGCTGGCTGCAGGACACACCAGGTTCAGCTGGCAGGGTTTCAGAGCAGGGGACAGGCCAATAGGGCTGGGGCCAGAGCAGTTGTCGTTGTCCTCCTCTTTTGCAGCACGGCTCTTCGGTCATTCTTCTTCTTGTCACATTGAATCTGAAGAGGCAAGGTTCAGGGGGGCCCATAAATACTAGATTTAGGGGAGTTACAGGGATGTGCAGGTCGGGACCAATGGATTCCTTCCCTGCGGTGTCTACACCCCCTAGTATGCCACCCTCCAGTGGGAGGGGGGCATAAGACTCTTCCTGATTGGAGGGGTCCCCCCATCTACAAGAACTCAGGGACTGAGAAGTGTGCTTCACCTTGCCTCCCACACCTGAGGAGTGGGTTTGGCAAAGGTGGGCACACCTATCTCCCTGGCTTGGTTTTCCCGCCGGTTCTCCCACCCAAAATGGCAGTCAGAACCGGTGGGAGCCAGTTGCTGATAGCAGCAAAAGGCTGGGGGTAGCTAACAAAGGTGGCAGGCCTTTGAAGCTCCCTCCTAGAGGACCCTGCCCATCCTGGGGGAGGAGGCATGACACCTCTGCCCAGGATGTGCTTTGTTCTCGGATCCAGAGAGCGGAGGGCTCTCTACCCCGGGGTCCAGAAACCTGTCTGGTGGTAGTAGATGGATGGGAGACAGGCAGCAACCACACCAGAGTTGGTCGTTTTTCAGGGGGCATCTCTAAGATGCCCTCTGTGTGCATTTTTCATGAAATCCAACAAAGGCATCAGTGTGGGTTTAATGTGCTGAGACGTTTGATAGCAAACTTCCCAGACTTCAGTAAAACCATCATGGAGCTGTGGAGCTCGTGTTGACAAACTCCCAGCCCATGTACTAAAAAATGTGTCATGTCGATTCTTTCGTTTGGTCTGCACCAAAACACCCAGTCTGCACTGGCAGGGTGGGGGGTTAAGGTGAGGGGCCTCTGGCGGTGGCAAAAAACATGCTGCAGCCATCAGAGGCCCTCTCTGGTCACCAGGCCCTTGGTACCAGGGGTAGCTTTTACAAGTGACTTACAGGTGGCCCAAAGGTGTGTCAATTGTGGGTACAAAGGTACAGTTTTAGGAAAGAACACAGGTGCTTGGGCCTGGTTAGCAGGTTCCCAGCACACACTCAGTCAAGTTGGCATCAGGTATCTGGCAAAATGTTAGGGAGTAACCATGCAAAAGGGGGCACTTTCCTACACCCTCTAAAGCGGGGGCATCCAATATGGGTCCAGGAGGTCGGATTACTTTCAAAGGCAGAGTAAATGAGTTTTTCTGAGATCATTGTATGTAAATGTACCTCAAGTGCATAACCCTAAAATCTGGCATGAATCTGCTGATCCTGGACGTAGATTGATCACCACTGCATGCATGTATAGATGGAGGTGGTATCTGCATAGCTTAAACTTGGCTTAAGGCAGTGATGCACTGTATAGGGTGAAAAGCAAGCCAGAACAGCCAACTCACAGGGCGCCACAGTCTGTCACACAATGTAATTTCCCTTCACCTGGTCACCCGTTGAAGAACCAATATCAGATGATGGGCACACAGTAAACTGTAACCCCTGCAGAGAGCGGGTTTCCAGGTCAGAGTGTGGAGGTTCTGTGTCGCAGACGTCAGCAACCCATTTACCAACCTCCAGGTGGCAGTCTCAGAAGCCTTCGCAATTTGTTTTTTGGAGAGAGTGGGGATGGACCGCACCAGCTATCAGCCCCATCTCCTCACCTTGACCCGACCCCCTCCGAGGTTGGCCAGGGAGGCGATGGGCTCAAAGCCCCTCACCCAACATCAGCCACCGCCCCTTCAAGCTCCACCCACTCCTCACATGAGAAAATACATTTCTACGTTGGCCTGTCTGGCAAGGATACAGTTAGCAAGTATTTTGAGATGTAACTGGTCTATGGACTCTTACTGGATCGTGGTGTAGAGTTTTTTTTAAATTCCTGAATTGGAGAATTGGAGCAGGGTTGGCGCAGTTCTGATGGAAACGGGGATGTTGTCCCAGATCATGGGTGCATGGATGAAAAAGGCCTGTTGCCTTGTTTTTTTCTTAACACTTGTTTGTCTCAAGTCTAATAGCGTCCTGGCTGTGGGTGTGTCAGCAGCCACTAGAGATGGTGGAGTTGTGAGCCAGATAGGTGAAGGTACAGGTCAGGATTGCTTTATAAATTTTACAGCTGGTGTTGAATGGGGTCCAGGCCAGCAAGGGAGCCAGTGGCGTTCCATCAGGATGCGGGTGATGGGATCATATTTCTTCAGTCTCTAGATGAGACATGCTATGCCACGTAGGTTGCCTTTAAGTGGGGGGAGTGTGCTGTACGGGAAGACATGCGGTATGGTATTTCCACTATCTAGATGCAAGAGTACGAGGGCTTGAAGCAGTTCTGAAGTCTCTTTTGTGGAACTTTAGAACTGTTTCAATTTCTTCAGTAGAGAGACATGGTACCAGGCCGCCTTTTTTTCTTGACAATATGCTCCTTAAGGGTGAGATAGGTATCCAAGTTGAATCTAAGTGACTGGGCATTGGGCGAAAGTTGGTGTTCGAATTTGTCAAGGTTCATGTCATTGAGGCAAGTTTGTACTATTTCTTGCTAGTTGTTCTTGGAAAATAACAAGAATTCTGCCTTGGCGGGGGTTGAGCTTCTTGTAGACGGTGGATGTGAGAAGTTGGCCTGGCATATGCTGTCCACTAATTATAGTGGGCACCTTGCACCAGTCCAAACAACCCCTTATTGGAGATAGGTTAAAGACAACCTTTATTGAAAGCTATCCTAGTGGTAGCTATGGAGAGCAGCCTTCAGGCTAAGTCTTGAAGGAATGTAAAGCAGCTTGTTTTACCAGTCTATAATCTCTTGAGTGACCAAATGAAAGAGCACCACACCAGGTATATATTCAAAATATATGTATTTATTGCTAAACACACCCCTCTAGTCTCTTTATGAGGCTAGAGTTCGAAGTACACAAGTTATAAGTTATTTAAACACAGTAATAGCACAAATACACGTTTGGGCCCTAGGGCGTACCAAACCATATACCAATAAAGTGGTATAAGAACCACGACTGAACTAGACACTAGGCCTAGAGCCTCTAGAAGTGCTTGGACCACAAGGAACCACCCAAGGTAGTGACACAGGGGACCCACGGGGGACGCGTGCAGTGTAAATACACAACCGCGATACGCCGTTAACTTCTATGGAGAAAGTCGCGATCAGGAAATTAAAGAAAAGGGACACTTAAAGGAGGACTTGGAGCAAACCCTTTGAGAACTAGGTCGTTCTAGAGTCTCTACCCACGGGAGCACCGGAGATCTGAAGAACCTGAAAGCAGAGGGGACAGAGTCTGGGTCACTAGCCAGTGACCAGGATGGCGATGAGCGGATGCCCACCGATGTCGAGTGCTTCAGGTGCGTTGACGATCGTGTTGACTCTTCAGCCACGAGGTCCAGGAGGCGTTGTCGGCGACCAGGAGCAGGATTCGGGCTGGTACACGATGTCTGTCGAGTGCTGAGGTGTCAGCGACCGGATTGGACCCAACAAGCCTGGGCAACGGCAAGTCTCGGTGAAGATGAAGATCGTCGATGGTGCAGACCAGCAAGGTCTGAGGGACTCACCCAGCGAGGGTAAGTGAGGGCAGGCCTGGAGCAACCAGGATGCCCAAGAAGAAAAAGATTGGTCTTCGTGAAGGGCTACTAGCCAACGGGCTAGCGACCGCGAAGGAGCCTCGAGACGTCGCACGTGGATCTGGCTCACAGGACACTCGTGGAGTGGAGGCCAGTGATCTTCGGTACAGTTGGTGCTGGAGGCTAGGGCTACTCGGAGCCCAAAGCACGACTTCGTGGAATACCCAGAAGAGGATACACTTGCAAATGTGCTCGGTGTCCAGGGGTCACGGTCTCACGTTACCCACGATAGCTACGGGCCTCAGCTTTGCTGGGGACTCAGGGTAGCCTCGGGAAGTCTGAGAATCCACCTCTGGTGATGCGAAGACTTCGGCGTCCGACGGGAGCTTCAGAAATGCAGACCGGACAGATGCGTCTTTGGTGCCTGCCAAGCAGGGGAGTCACTCCTTGACCCCAAGGGAGATTCTTCTGTCCTCTAGTCTTGAGTAGAGCGTCGAAGGTCCAGGATTCTGTGTCAGAGTTTCGTCCAGGGATAATCTAAAGTCCTAAGGACTGGGTTCCTATACTTATACCAAGTTTAGGGGTTGGACTACTCTGTGGCCCCACCTATGGGTGGGTCAGGGCAGAGGGGTGGCTACACCCCTTTCCCTTTGTCCAGTTCGCGCCAAAGCAGGGGCTGCAAGCCCCTGATCCGGTTTGAACTGGGGTATGCACAGGGACACCAAATGTGCCCCCAGTGCAGGACTTCAAAGCACCCGAAAGTGCTCCCGCCCAGCCCCAATACACATTATCCTGTCTGGGGAGGTGGTCACACCTCCCTGGGACAGGAAACCTATTGTCCAGGCCTCCCCTGCCGGAGTTTCGGCCAGCAGCAGGAGGCCAGACTCGTGTCTGTGGCAGCAGCATCCATTTTGTGATGCCAGGGTTTTAGAAAGAAGTTACCGGGCTAGCCAGAGTTAACATGTCTTTCCCTCTAGAAGGGTGGAATGCTACCCCCGCCGCCAGAATTGGCGGGGGGTAGTATTCCAAGATGTTTGACACCAAACACGACATGTTTAGGTGCAGCCATTCCAAAGTTAGCATTTAACGCGAGGTTATAATGCGCTTAAGAGTATATGGTCAGGCTGCACTACAAACAGCATCAGAGAAGGGTCTCCGAACGCTGCAGAGGGGCCCTGCTCATGCAGGGGCACCCTCTCACATAGGAACCACGCACTCTGCCTTCAGGATTGATAAGGCCTGCCTTAGGAGTGACTTATAGGTTTATATGTGTGTATGTACTTAGTGATATAGGTAACCTATATCACAGTAAGGGGTGCATGCACCACCTTACCCAGGCTGCAGTAGCAGACCTGTGGTGTCAGTTTGGATGGCCTTCCAGGGGTGGCATAATACATGCTGCAGCCCCTGGTAGGCCTCTGAGGTACCTATGCCCTTGGTACATAGTATACCATATACTAGGGACTTATAAGGGCTCTCCAGATTCCAATCAGAGATGTGCCTAAGGCACATGGAAACCATTTTAGAGAGGAAGCAGCTAGGCTGGGGTTCTGATTAGCAGGGCCCCAGCCAGACTAATGTCGAAAAACAGTGAAGCATCAGCAAAAAGTGGGGGTACCCATGTGAAGCAGATCCTACTCTCCTACACAACCCCCCAAACGTAGGGACATTAAACTAACCTTGCCCAGTTAAGTCTTCATGTTCTAAGTGGAAGTACCTAGAGAGTCCATCTGCATTGGCATGGTTACTCCCAGGTCTATGTTCCACTGTGAAGTCCATCCCCTGTAGGGAAATGGACCACCTAAGCAGTTTGGGGTTTTCACCCTTCATTTGTTTTAGCCATAAGAGGGGCTTATGGTCTGTCTGAACCAGGAAGTGGGTACCAAACAAGTATGGCCTCAACTTCTTCAGAGCCCAGACCACAGCAAAGGCCTCCCTCTCTATGGCTGACCAACGTTTCTCTCTAGGGGTCAGCCTTCTGCTAATGAAAGCTACTGGCTGATCCTGACCTTCTTCATTCAATTGTGACAGTACAGCCCCTACCCCCAATTCAGATGCATCAGTTTGAACAATGAACTTCTTGGAGTAATCAGGACTCTGTAGAATGGGAGCAGTGCACATGGCCTGCTTCAGGTCATCAAATGCCTTTTGACAGCTAACTGTCCACTGAACCTTTTTGGGCATTTTCTTAGAAGTTAAGTCATTCAGGGGTGTCACTATTGATCCATACCCCTTGACAAATCTCCTATAGTACCCAGTCAGGCCTAAGAAGGCTCTCACCTGAGTCTGGGTAGTTGGAGCAGTCCAGTCCATGATAGTCTGGATCTTGCTCTGCAAAGGTTGAACCTGGCCTCCACCCACAAGGTGGCCCAGGTACACAACCTGACTCTGCCCTATCTGGCACTTAGTGGCCTTGATAGTCAGGCCTGCCTTTTGCAGGGCCTGTAAAACATTCCTGAGGTGGACCAGGTGATCCTCCCAGGTGGAGCTAAAGACAGCAATATCATCTAGATATGCTGCACTATAGGCTTCCAGACCTGTGAGAACTGTATTCACCAACCTCTGGAAAGTGGCAGGTGCATTCTTCAGACCAAAGGGCATCACCACAAATTGATAATGCCCACTAGGGGTTGAGAATGCTGTTTTGGGCTTTGCAGTATCAGCTAGTCTGATCTGCCAGTAGCCAGCTGTCAAGTCAAATGTGCTGAGATATTTGGCTGAGGCCAAAGTATCTATGAGCTCATCTGCCCTTGGTATTGGATGGGCATCAGTCCTAGTGACTGCATTGAGACCCCTGTAGTCCACACAAAACCTCATCTCTCTTTTTCCACCACTGGTGTGAGGTTTTGGCACAAGGACCACTGGACTAGCCCAAGGGCTATCTGAGGGTTCAATAACTCCCAACTCCAACATTTTCTGGACTTCAGTCCTGATACAGTCCCTGACATGGTCAGGTTGCCTATAAATCTTATTTTTAATAGGCAGACTGTCCCCAGTGTCCACTTCATGAGTGCACCAGGTGGTCTGACTGGGTGTCAGTGAAAACATGTGTCTAAACTGATTGAGCAACTGTCTACAATCAGTTTGTTGCTGGGTAGTGAGGCTGCCTGCCAAGGCTACACCATCTACTGACCCATCGTCAGGGTTCTGTGAGAGCAGGTCAGGAGTGGGTCACTCTCTTCCTCCTGCCCTTCATCAGTAGCCATGAGCAAGCCCATGTCTGCCCTGTCCACATACGGTTTTAACCTGTTGACATGGAGAACCCTGTGGGGACTCCTGGGTGTTCCTAGGTCTACTAAGTAGGTAACCTCACCCTTCTGCTCAACAATAGTGTGGGGTCCACTCCATTTGTCTTGGAGAGCTGCTGGGGCCACTGGCTCCAACACCCACACCTTCTGTCCTGGCTGGTAAACAGTCAGAACAGCCTTTTGGTTATGCCAGGCCTTTTGAAGTTCCTGGCTAGCCTCAAGGTTTTTGGTTGCCTTTTTCATATACTCAGCCATCCGGGAGCGGAGACCAAGTAC
Source organism: Calotriton arnoldi (assembly GCA_963921515.1). NCBI lineage: Eukaryota > Metazoa > Chordata > Amphibia > Caudata > Salamandridae > Calotriton > Calotriton arnoldi. The sequence goes on along the minus strand of CAWUFW010007462.1, from coordinate 553,639 downwards.
ATAGTCCACTATGTCTTGCTTTGGGGGCTTGAGAGGTAACTCCCATCCTTCCTTCACCAAGCACAGTGGACCCCTGACAGGGTGGCCAAACAGAAGTTCAAAAGGGCTGTAACCAACCCCCTTCTGAGGCACCTCCCTATATGCAAATAAAAGGCAGGGCAAGAGTATGTCCCATCTTCGCCTAAGCTTTTCTGGGAGCCCTTTAATCATGCCCTTCAAGGTTTTGTTGAATCTCTCAACTAAACCATTGCATTGTGGGTGATAGGGTGTGGTGAACTTATAAGTCACTCCACACTCCTTCCACATTGCTTTTAAGTACCCAGACATGAAGTTAGCACCCGTGTCTGATACTACCTCCTTAGGAAAGCCCACTCTTGAGAAAATTCCCAGGAGGGCCCTTGCCACCACAGGTGCTGTAGTGGTCCTGAGGGGAATAGCTTCTGGGTACCTGGTGGCATGATCCACTACCACCAGGATAAACCTGTGCCCAGATGCTGTTTGGGGATCCATGGGACCAACAATGTCAATCCCTACCCTTTCAAAGGGCACCCCCACCACAGGTAGTGGTATCAGGGGGCCTTTGTAGTGCCACCTGCCTTGCCACTGGCCTGGCAGGTTACACAGGAGCGACAAAACTCCTTGGTGTCTTCAGACATGTGGGGCCAGTGAAAGTGAGGGACAATTCTGTCCCAAGTCTTGTTCTGGCCCAGGTGACCTGCCAAGGGAATATCATGGGCTAGGGTCAATAGGAAGCCCCTGAACTTTAGAGGTATAACCAACCTCCTGGTGGCACCAGGTTTGGGGTCTCTACACTCTGAGTACAGGAGTCCATCATCCCAATACACTGTATGGGGACCACTAGCTTTCCCAGCAGCCTCAGCAGCAGCTTGCTGTCTGAGGGGTTCAAGGGAGGGGCAGCTCTGCTGCTCCTGGCTCAGATCTGCCCTGGAAGGTCCCCCTGTCCCCAAGAACTCAACCTGGTCAGGTTCAAGTTCCTCTGGGACAGTTCCTTCTTCAGGACTGAGATCATCCCCTCAAGGGACTGATCTTCTTCCTGAGCCAAGGGGGAAGGCACTGCCTTAACCCTACTACTCCTCCTCTTGGAAGGCACTTGGTCCATTATTCCAGAATCCAAGGCCTGTTCAGTGCTAGACATTTTGGCTTGTGACCTGGTCACAGCAAACACATCTGCAGGGATCCCCAGCATTTCTGCATGGGTCCTGAGCTCCACTTCTGCCCAAGCAGAAGTCTCTAAGTCATTGCCAAGCAAGCATTCGACTGGTAGGTTTGCACTCACCACAACCTTCTTAAGGCCAGTTACCCCTCCCCAGGAGAAGTTAACAACTGCCAGAGTATGGTCTGTTCTGACGTTGCTAGCATTGGTCACTTGGTACATCTCACCAAGTATAACTTGCCCAGGATTCACAAGGCCTTGTGTCACCATTGTGACACTTGCCCCTGTGTCCCTAAATGCCAAAGCCTCTCGTCCATTGATTAAAGGCTGTTGCCTGTACTTGCCCAGATTACTGGGACTCATAGAGGAGGGCACATCCATGCCTCCATCACAGACTAACACAGCCTGAGTCAGTTCTCTGACTAGGTCAGAGCCCAACTCAGTACCCATGGTGAACCCTACTAAACCCTTGCCTGGAGCACTCCCACCAACTGTAACTGTACTAGGGGGAACAGGTGCCTTAGGGGCATTGGTGGGTGCTGGACTTGAGTCTTTGGACTTGGTGCAATCACTGGTCCAGTGGGTTTTTTGCTTACAGACCTTGCACCATGGTTTTCTTTGGCCTTTCCCTTTTGTAGACTGTGAATCCCCACCTGAAGAAGAGTTTTGGGGGCCTGATGAAGACTTTTGATCTTTACCCTTCTCCCCACCCTTTTCAGAGTTCTTAGCATCTTGCTTCTTAGTGTCCCCACCTTGGTTCTGTACCTTCTGCTTCACCCTGGTTCTGACCCATTTGTCTGCCTTCTTTCCCAATTCTTGGGGAGAGGTCAGATCAGAGTCTACCAGGTATTGATGCAACAGCTGATTTTGACAGTTATTAAGAATCTGCTCCCTCATTATCAGATTGTACAATCCTGAGAAGTCACACACCTTACTGCCCATCAACCAGCCTTCCAGAGCCTTGGCAGAACAATCCACATAGTCTACCCAGTCTTGAGTCTGTGCTTTTTGGGTATCTCTGAACTTCAACCTGTACTGTTCAGTGGTTAGGCCAAACCCATCAATAAGAGCACTCTTCAAGACCTTATAATTATCAGCATCCTCCTCTCTAACAGTGAGGAGCTTATCTCTACCTTTGTCAGCAAAGGAGAGCCACAAGATTGCTGCCCACTGCTCCTGAGGGACCTTCTGTACTTTACAGGCCCTCTCTAGAGCAGTCATCCACTTGTGGATGCCATCCCCACTCTGGTAGGGAGGGACAATCTTGCTCAGGTTCCTATGGTCATAGGACCTTTCCCTATCTCTAGGGACATGGCTGCCACCATGGGACTCTAGTCCCAACTTTCTTTTCTCTCTAAAGAGATCTAGGGACTCCCTGTCTAAGGCTACTTGCTTCCTTCTGAGTTCAAGCTGAGCTTCCTCATACTGAATCAGCCTTGTTCTCCTCTCATGAGAGGATTCCCTCCTATGAGATGAGACAGAGCTCCCTATTGAGGTGCCAGAGTGGTTAGACTCCTGAGAAGGAGATCTAGACTTTCTGGGCACACTCATAATCCTTCCTGGGGGACAAAGAGGGCATCATCCTGATCATCCTCTTCATCTTTCACAGGAGGGATTGGGTTATCCAGGTCAGGGTCATTGTCACCCTCCTGGCCAGTTTCAGAGGGGGCTGGGGGTATTGCTACCCCTGGCACCACCCTCATCTTCTGCCCCACCCTCAGCTCCTACCCCTTCAGTCCCCAAGGGCTTACTAAGGTCATAAGCTACCAACAACTCCTTAAGGTGTTGGGTGGTGGGACTTTGGCCTGTCCTTAATTTCCTCAAGTTACATAATGCTCTCAATTCCAAGAATGGGAGTGTATCATACTTGGAGGGGAGAAGCCCAGTGGCTTCTGGTAAGGATTCTCTAGATCCTACCTTTAAAGACATTACTAGTGTGGTGTGGTGTATGCACTACCTACTCTAGTGTGGCCTACTAAACTCTCTTGAGTTGTAGAAAGGGTGTGCTATCCCTTAACACACAACTCTAAGTTAGGTAGAACTTACTGTATTCTAAGCTTAAATTATATGTACCTTAGGTACCTTTAGTGGTTTTCAGTTGATCAATTCAATTGAGATTATCTGGTAAAACAATAGCAAGCTGGAATCCCACACGCTGCACACCAATGTGAGAAGTTGGCCTGGCATATGCTGTCCACTAATTATAGTGAGCACCTTGCACCAGTCCAAACAACCCCTTATTGGAGATAGGTTAAAGACAACCTTTATTGAAAGCTATCCTAGTGGTAGCTATGGAGAGCAGCCTTCAGGCTAAGTCTTGAAGGAATGTAAAGCAGCTTGTTTTACCAGTCTATAATCTCTTGAGTGACCAAATGAAAGAGCACCACACCAGGTATATATTCAAAATATATGTATTTATTGCTAAACACACCCCTCTAGTCTCTTTATGAGGCTACAGTTCGAAGTACACAAGTTATAAGTTATTTAAACACAGTAATAGCACAAATACACGTTTGGGCCCTAGGGGCGTACCAAACCATATACCAATAAAGTGGTATAAGAACCACGACTGAACTAGACACTAGGCCTAGAGCCTCTAGAAGTGCTTGGACCACAAGGAACCACCCAAGGTAGTGACACAGGGGACCCACGGGGACGCGTGCAGTGTAAATACACAACCGCGATACGCCGTTAACTTCTATGGAGAAAGTCGCGATCAGGAAATTAAAGAAAAGGGACACTTAAAGGAGGACTTGGAGCAAACCCTTTGAGAACTAGGTCGTTCTAGAGTCTCTACCCACGGGAGCACCGGAGTACTCATGTTACCTCACCCAGGGAAGCCGGGTGCATAGGTGCCTTTCGGGGTCGGGTTTCGTCGTCGATTTGAATGGCGATCTGCGGCAAAGTGCTGCTGGCGACCAAGTGGAAAGTGTCCGGTTGGATCCAAGAGTGGATCGGAGATCTGAAGAACCTGAAAGCAGAGGGGACAGAGTCTGGGTCACCAGCCAGTGACCAGGATGGCAATGAGCGGATACCCACCGATGTCGAGTGCTTCAGGTGCGTTGACGGTTGTGTTGACTCTTCAGCCACGAGGTCCAGGAGGCGTTGTCGGCGACCAGGAGCAGGATTCGGGCTGGTACACGATGTCTGTCGAGTGCTGAGGTGTCAGCGACCGGATTGGACCCAACAAGCCTGGGCAACGGCAAGTCTCGGTGAAGATGAAGATCGTCAATGGTGCAGACCAGCAAGGTCTGAAGGACTCACCCAGCGAGGGTAAGTGAGGGCAGGCCTGGAGCAACCAGGATGCCCAAGAAGAAAAAGATTGGCCTTCGTGAAGGGCTACTAGCCAACGGGCTAGCGACCGCGAAGGAGCCTCGAGACGTCGCACGTGGATTTGGCTCACAGGACACTCGTGGAGTGGAGGCCAGTGATCTTCGGTGCAGTTGGTGCTGGAGGCTAGGGCTACTCGGAGCCCAAAGCACGACTTCGTGGGAGACCCAGAAGAGGATGCACTTGCAAATGTGCTCGGTGTCCAGGGGTCACGGTCTCACGTTACTCACGATAGCTACGGGCCTCAGCTTTGCTGGGGACTCAGGGTAGCCTCGGGGAAGTCTGAGAATCCACCTCTGGTGATGCGAAGACTTCGGCGTCCGACGGGAGCTTCAGAAATGCAGACCAGACAGATGCGTCTTTGGTGCCTGCCAAGCAGGGGAGTCACTCCTTGACCCCAAGGGAGATTCTTCTGTCCTCTAGTCTTGAGTAGAGCGTCGAAGGTCCAGGATTCTGTGTCAGAGTTTCGTCCAGGGATAATCTAAAGTCCTAAGGACTGGGTTCCTATACTTATACCAAGTTTAGGGGTTGGACTACTCTGTGGCCCCACCTATGGGTGGGTCAGGGCAGAGGGGTGGCTACACCCCTTTCCCTTTGTCCAGTTCGCGCCAAAGCAGGGGCGGCAAGCCCCTGATCCGGTTTGAACTGGGGTATGCACAGGGACACCAAATGTGCCCCCAGTGCAGGACTTCAAAGCACCCGAAAGTGCTCCCGCCCAGCCCCAATACACATTATCCTGTCTGGGGAGGTGGTCACACCTCCCTGGGACAGGAAACCTATTGTCCAGGCCTCCCCTGCCGGAGTTTCGTCCAGCAGCAGGAGGCCAGACTCGTGTCTGTGGCAGCAGCATCCATTTTGTGATGCCAGGGTTTTAGAAAGAAGTTACCGGGCTAGCCAGAGTTAACATGTCTTTCCCTCTAGAAGGGTGGAATGGTACCCCCGCCGCCAGAATTGGCGGGGGGGGGGGTAGTATTCCAAGATGTTTGACACCAAACACGACATGTTTAGGTGCAGCCATTCCAAAGTTAGCATTTAACGCGAGGTTATAATGCGCTTAAGAGTATATGGTCAGGCTGCACTACAAACAGCATCAGAGAAGGGTCTCCGAACGCTGCAGAGGGGCCCTGCTCATGCAGGGGCACCCTCTCACATAGGAACCACGCACTCTGCCTTCAGGATTGATAAGGCCTGCCTTAGGAGTGACTTATAGGTTTATATGTGTGTATGTACTTAGTGATATAGGTAACCTATATCACAGTAAGGGGTGCATGCACCACCTTACCCAGGCTGCAGTAGCAGACCTGTGGTGTCAGTTTGGATGGCCTTCCAGGGGTGGCATAATACATGCTGCAGCCCCTGGTAGGCCTCTGAGGTACCTATGCCCTTGGTACATAGTATACCATATACTAGGGACTTATAAGGGCACTCCAGATTCCAATCAGAGATGTGCCTAAGGCACATGGAAACCATTTTAGAGAGGAAGCAGCTAGGCTGGGGTTCTGATTAGCAGGGCCCCAGCCAGACTAATGTCGAAAAACAGTGAAGCATCAGCAAAAAGTGGGGGTACCCATGTGAAGCAGATCCTACTCTCCTACAGTGGAGATCGAGGTCTGGATGAGGTGCAGGCAGTGATCAAGGCATTGGATGTCACAAGCTGATCTCTGGCCTCTACAGTGAGACACATATCTAGATGTTCACCTGTTAATAGGTCTTGGATGTGCCTCAAAATGGTGTTCTAGTGGGAAAATTGGTAAATGCTGCACACCAGATATTTATAAACGTTTATCATCAGCAAAAGCCATTTAACATAGTTCTCCTGACAACAGGCAGAACAAAGAGTAAATAAAACTGGTAATAAACAGAAAACAAGTGTTTCTTAGTATGTATAAGGTGTGGGACTTCACAGTGGGGTGTTTGCCCTATGGATATATGCTCCTTATTCCAGGAAGTAGAACACTAGAGCTTCCATTCTTGCTTTTTAAAAGACCAAAGAAACTCATTTACTTCTGATCACAGACCCCCTGTATCAAGTTCAACCTACACTACAAGTGTTATCCAAATAATTGGTTAATTAAGGAATGACTTTTATTCACATTGGTGCATAGAGACACCTCAGCCTAAAGTGCACCATACAAATGTATCTCAGTTCAGCTTAGCACAGGTCAACATTAGTCCCGTGTTTGAATACTGCTCACACCAGTGCTCTCTTCCTTTCACTTCGGCATAGAACGCTATTGCAAAAATAATCCAGAAGCCCTCCATGTTGTTTGGATAAAAATATGGTCCTGGTTCTTGCAGTTCGGTGCAGCTTGGATGGGAGATCGCCTTAAAAGTCAGATACCAGTGGCTTCTTTTGCCCTTGCTGAGGCCTGAGTCGCTTAATGCAGAAAACATAGAAGTTGAAAAGCGTAATTTGTTTTCAATGATTTTTTATGTGCAGGAAGGGACACCTTCCTGCGCACAAAACGAGGAGAAATTAATACATTTCTCATCATTGCGCCTCCCTATGCCTCCCCAGGGCAGGCGTAGCATTCTGACGCATTTCCAGGTTTACAATTTCTAGTAATTCTGGAAATGTGGCAGAAGCCATGGGTGTTCCGTGGGAACACCCACAGCAACACCCATGGCACGCCCCTTTCACGCAAAGTGCTGCGTGTAAAGGGCCATATTTACAAGGACAAGAAAAGCTACCCAGGGTGGCTTTACGTGTTCTTGTATATATGGGGCAGCAGGTTGCACCGCCGGTGCGTCATAAAAAGTGATGCACCGGTGGCGCAAGGGGCTTGTAAATAAGCCCCCCAAGTTTTGATTTTTGGGCAGACCCAGCAGGAACACAATGAAACCCTGATAACCGTCTGGGGTGCTGTAGGAGAGGCAAATGTAACACTGAACTGATTCCTGAGGGAAGTGGAAGTTGTGTATCTCTTGATGTGTAGATCCTAATGAGTTTATGTATGTTAATGTATCTATTAGCGATATGATTCCAGGCCTAGCTGTTCTGCGTCTCTTATACTTCATATGGCGTTTCCTCCAGCACCAACTTGTGATCACACATATTTGGCCTATATTTTATTACATAATGTTTTACTTTGTAGTTGAATGAAACTATATTTTAAAAAGTTTTTATCCCCAGAACTGTATGAGCTAGAACGTTGGTTCAAACAGTTTCAAAACGAGGGCAGCCTACCCAGCCAACAGACCAGACAACATGCCTATGGTGTGAACACAGACTGCCCTGTGTAACTTCTGTGGCCTACAATCGTATACAGGCTCCCTGCAGGTTTGTGCTTCGTCGGGGCTGGGGCTGGGGCCGCTCACCAGCAGGAACAGGCGCTGATGCTGCTCCAAGTCCCATAAGATGCTCCAGAGTGGTCGGAGACATTAGACAGCCTCAGTCTGTCCAACCAGTCTCCATGCAGGTCTTCTGGTCAGCTGGGCGCTGTGCAAGCCTCTCTGGCATAAGAACAGCTTCCAGCTCCTCTATGCAGTCAAGCTCGCCTTCTCTCCAAGCATCACAGCAGCAGGGCTTCATACAGCCTTCCAGAGCAGGGCACAGTCTGGGGGGGAAGCACAGTCTGGGGGAAGCAGTCTGGGCCCAGCAGAGGCTCCTATCCTGGTGGTATGGCTTCCTCCTTCACTGCTGTGTAGGCCTCCTCAGTGTCTAGATGATTGAGCCATTACTGGCTGAAGGACCAGTAGAAATCCTCCTCCGTTGGCCAAGGAGAAAAGCCAGAGCCAACCAGAGGGTTTGGTATCTTCTGAAATGTCAGCACTCGTCCAATCCCGGAGACGCCCATCTTCCAGCTGTCGTCCAGTTCTCCTGGGTTCTGCAGCCAAGAGTCACAGTCAGACTAGTCTGGAGTGGTCCATGTGATCTGTATATTGCTGTGAGGCAATGCCGCACATCTGTCCCCGTTGCCCAGGGAACCAGAAACAATATGGGAAATTCAACTCCACCAAGCCTCCCTGTAAAATTGTATTTAAGTTATATTGTCTTTTCATCATATTGCAAACTAAGGACAAAGACGTCTTTAGGCAGGGATTCCAAACCTCTATGCGTTGAACCCAGCATGCTTTGAATCACGGCATTTACCCCTCTTTCTCCCCACAAAACGTTGATATGTAATCTGCAAAAACCCAGTATAATCAGCAAAAATAAGAACGTGCAATTCCATCCACTTTTCACTAATGGCACCGGTGCAGTGTTATAATTGACAATACAAGCCTTTCTTTTCCGCCGAAAAATCATTGTAAGGGCATCCCCCTGTTCAATGATGGTCCATAGGCATCCACATAAATCTGTCTTTAAACGCCATGCACTTTTAATTTCAACATTAGTAGTGCAAGGTGCTTTAAAATGTACTATTTGCCACAAATTAGACCCTTATTCTAAACCTCCATCCAAATAATTAATTGAAGCCATTTGTGGATGTTCCCAAGTCCGGATAGAGGTAAAAACTGATAACATGAGCCTGGAAGGCAAAAGACTTCGGCAGGGGCAGTGTGAACCGGATCCAATATACTTAACGCTACACTGCCACCTAGTGGTTAAATTATATACTAGAGAATAAATATAAATATCTGTTGAAGCGCTCTACATGAGCATCAGTTACATTACACAAGGACACATTCATTTTTAGGTCGAGCCTAGGCAGCGCATGCGCTGCTCTGCGAAGAATGCTGTATTCAGGTATGGACTTGAAGCTCTACCCATCTTTTCAATTGGCTCCTGTTACTGTCCGTTCTAAATGGTTGATTTTGATTCATGAATAGGTTTAGTAGTCCCTCCTTAGTACTGCCTTGTCTACATTTATAACCTCCCATGAGGACTAGCCTTTTTACTTGTGTTGTTACTCGGTATGTTTTATTTAGCACTACTTTCTTGAATGATTTCTCCTATTCCACCCACAACATGCTTTCCCGTAACCTGCTTTTATATTTTTTTTACTAACGGCGGACGCAGCATATTTACCAAACCAGCTTGTTTAGTAATGGCGGCTGCGTCATATTTACAAAACCAGCTTGCACCTTTTCATCAACATTTAAATTTTTTGGCAGCACGGTCCACTCTAACTATAGTGGGCGCGCTCCTTTCTTTATTTACTTTGGCAGCGCGGTCCGCTTTACCTATAGCGGCTGCGCTCCTTTATTTATTTACATTGCCAGCGTGGTCTGCTTTCACTATAGTAGCCATGCTCCTTTCTTTCTTTACGTTGCCAGCGCGGTCTGCTTTGACTATAGCGGCCGCGCTTCTTTATTTATTTACTTTGCCATGGCGGTCTGCTTTAACTATAGCGGCCGCCATCTTTTCTTTTTATCAGAGTACTAGCCAATGGCGGCCGCACGCCCATACAAATGCCAATAGTGCTGTGCAAATTTCATCACTCAGCTGCATAAAAAAAAACATTTGCAGTGCAATAGGTCTCGCATTTGCGAGAGTTTGAGCTATTGGCATTGTAAATGACAATGCCTTTTATTTATGTGTTAGTTTTCAAAACAGATGAATAAAAGGCATTGCCATTTCCAATGCCAATAGCTTAAACTCTCGCAAATGCGAGACCTATTGCATTGCAAATGCTTGTTTGTATTTTCGGCACTGGGAGATTAAGTGATTTGCCCAAAACCACATGAAGTTGAGCTGACGCCTAGACTCGATAATGGTTCCCCAGTTCCAAATTGGGTAGATCTGGCCGATACGCCACATCCCCTCTCTATCTTACACATTAATGCATCAAAATACATCCCAGAAGTCTGATGAACCCATTACTTGCCCCATAATTTGTTCTATCGCTTAAGTTTGTAGGGACGCCAAATAATCATTTGTCTTTCTTAGTGAAGTCTTTATTTAGCCAGATTCTGACTTCGAACAACCCATTGAGAATTCCACATTCTTATTTTTGCTAATGTACTGGGGATTTCAAGGGGGAAGGGAGCCACCCAGCTCCTATTGAATTAACACACCACAACAGTAGTCTGAGCTCTATGTCCACCTGCAGTCATGTTACTTTTGTAGTGTAGGATTTCGCAATCAGAACATGGCCATGGTCCAGCCTTTAAAAAACATAAGCAAAAGGATCTGCAATTTTTGCTGTTCATGTAATAAATAAAGCAAGCGGATTTTGTCTTAAAACTAGTCACAATTTAAAGGCCTGGCAATGCAAAGAAAATGCACCTACTCTATTCATTATACTGCACAGTAAAAACGAAGAGGCATATTTACCAGAAAGTGGGGGAGGGCGGTGTTACGGCGAAATTGGTAACGCCTCGCTCCGTCAGTTTCATCACACAGGGATGCACTGTATTTACAAGAATGCAGGGCACCCCTGCGTTTCCCCTAGTGCTGGCGCTAAAGAAGCTGCCTAGCGCCAGCGCAGGCACCCTTGCGCCATGTTGCAAGGGTGCCTGCACTGCAGGGTTCATTGTTTATGTGCAGGAAGGGACACTTCCTGCACATAAACAATCTTGAAAGGTTAATTGCTGTTTCTATGTGTTTCTCCTCGTATCGCCTGCATAAGACCAGGTATTCCCTGGCCATATTTTTGGCGCTTTCCCATACCTTGTAAAAATGTGGCAGTGTCAAAAAGAAATGGGTGTTGCAGCAGAACGTCCACTGCAACACCCATTGCACGCCCCTTTCACGCTAAGTGTTGCATGCATAGGGGCATTATTTACAAGGCGGCGTTAAGCCACATTAAGTCGCTTAACGCCGCCTTGTTAATAAGGCGACGAACTTAACGCCACCAGAATGTCGGAAAAAATGACATTTTGGTGGCATTAACTCCTTGTAAATATGCCCCGAAGTGCGGGCCAAGTGTGCTCCCATTTTTAGCCTTGGTGTACATCTATTTGCCCGGGTGCACATGTTTGTGTGCACATATTCACAAAAATTTTAAGTGTTATTTCCTACCCTATTTACACATAAAACCAGTCTCAAGGAAGGTTGGAATACGTGTGTTAATGTGCCAAAAGTTCTCCATGTACTCCCAGGGTGTTAAGAAGGGTTTCTACTGATATAAAATATTTTCCATGTGGAGGAGAAACACAACACTTCGGCCCAGATTCTGAAAACTGTCATGGAACACAGCACAGCCCCGAAAGAGGCTGTGCTGCTTTGCATGACAGGAAGAGAGCAGGAGAGCGCATATTCACAGAGATATGGCAATCTCCTCCCCTCTCCCTAGCACCAGCGCTGATTTTAGCTGCTGTGCGCCATAGTGCTGGGGAGCGTGCCTGAGTCTAGCATAGGTTTTGTACAGGAAGGGTACCCTTTTATGCCCAGACACACTTCAAAGCTTTTCCTACTTTGTATGTGTGCTCCACAGTGCAGCACCCATGCAAAGTCAGAAAATAATGGAGAAATGAAAACATTTCTCCTTTTAACGCCTGTTTTATAGCTGCTTTAGTTTTTGGCGCTAAACCCTGTCTACTAATGTTAGAAGTCGGGGATTAACCTCTAAAAGCATTGGTGGTTGCATGGGAATGCCCATGTACCACCCATGTGACGCCCCCCTTGACGCAAAGTAAATCAAAGCAGCATTTCGCTCTGCTTAGCATTACTTTTCTATACACACCAAAGCTAATATCAATTAGCGTTGGTTTGTTAATCCCCAAATAGGTTTAGCGTTGGGTTAGCATTACAAAAGTAACGGTAACCCGATGCTTAACCTTTGTGAATCTGGGCTGAAGATTGATGCTCAAATGCCCATTTGCACCACACTTACTCGTACAGGTTGTTCACCGAGAGGAACATCTACGTAAGTAAATATTGTCCAATGAGAGTGGTTTTGGAAACCTACCCCTTTCATTGATTTTAAGCTCTACTCCTTGGGATGTCTGTTCATCCCCAAAAGTTGGAAATTCACCCCAAACCTTGAGGGACACTTATGGAAGCAGATTTTTGACTTATGAAGCCAGAGTCTTTTTAATGGAGCTCATGTTTGCAGCTTTAGAGCCACTGACTAAAAGCCAGAGTCCAAAGACTAGAAGTAACTAGCAAATTAACGAATCCAATGAGGTAAACTGGTCAGTCCTTATTAGAAACTGCACATTCTGAAGAAGGATATGCCAATCCATTGAGCCATCCAGCCCTAGAGGGGACAGGCTGCGTCCCCTTTGAATCTGACACCAGTAGAGCGCTAGGGGTGACAGATTTTGCATCCTAGTGGCAATCTCTGGGCCATCCAGCCCTAGAGGGGACAGGCTCTGCATCCTGTGGCTCTCGTTAGAACCTGAAGCCAATAGAGCTCCAGACGTGACAGGCTCTTTATCCTAGTGGGTATCTCCGAGCCATCCAGCCCTATTGGAGACATGTACTGTATCCTTGTACCAAGCTCCCCAGCAATCCAGTCTAAGACGTGACATCATTCCCTGAAGCATCCAACCCTTCATGTGCAGATTCTGCATCCTTGTACAGGCCCCTTGAGCCATACAGGCAGCAAAACGTTCTGTATCTCCACAGTACCTCACCAGGATTCAGAGCTGTGGCCAGTAGGATGCACAGATCCATTGTGAAAGCACTTTTGAGAGCTACAGGACAGTGGTATCACAGGCATATGAATCATAAGGCTATAGAAAAACGATATCATTTTGACAATATACTGTAATGTTGATTTTAGGAAAATACCTTTTGGACATGCTTGTATATAGGATGATGGTGACATTTAGTGGCAGAATAATTGGAGCCCCTGTATTATAAGGTCTAGTTCTATTTACCAATATGGGATGTGTTACTGTGCTTAGAAGATGTTTTTAAAGAAATAATGTTTTCAATAGTGGGTGTGGTATTTATATGTATTTTTTGTAATTCACAGCCTTGAGGAAGTCCCAATGGGGACAAAGTGCGTTGGCTGGCAGTGGAAAATATTGAATGAATTTAGATTTTTTTTTTTAATTAAGAAGAATATAAAACAGATGAAAATTGAAAGGAAACTTTGACTTAAAGACATTTGTCAGCTACATTGTATGATGAAAGAACCTGAGAGACAACAACACTTCAGTTCCTGGCTACAAACTAGTAGTGAATTGACCTGCCATCAACAGGGTTAGCGGTTTTGTAAGAGTATTACAAGCATCCTGACCAAGGGCACTTCAATGCCTTGGTATAGAGATAGACGCCTGGCATGCCTAGCCTTTAGTTGCTGGAACAAGGATTTAGAATTTAGATCCTGACACCCTAAATCAGAATTGGTTTCGCGGATTGGCAGAAACCATCATTTGTGGAGCTTGATGGACGCAGGTGATGCTGCAGTAAAACAGGGCCTGTTACCTCTAGGCAGGGATGGGCCTACGGATTGATACATGGGCACACTGTCTCATCCCTTGGACGGGGTAGCTTAGTATATTGTCATAAGGACAAAGAATATGCCAACTGTATGACTCGGATGGTAGGTACCAGGACCCAGGGCTTGCCACCCTGTCAGGCTGAATTTGTATCAAGATATAAAAAAAAGTAACCTCTACATCTGGAAGTGTTAAGGGAGTAGGACTAAATGTTTCTTGCAATTGACACAGGGATGCAGGAAGTGTCCACCTGGGCTTGGATTCATTAAGAGTTGAAGGGATGGGTGCAGGAATACAGAACAACAGATGCCTTTTGCGCATCTGTGAACAGGACACCGGTCAAACATCAGCTGCTTCAGTCTTCTGTGGCCAGTACCATCTTGCAGCACAAGGGAGACAGTGCCAGCTGACAGCAGCCCCTGTGCTGTCTTCACCATCACAAAGATGGTACAGTGGCAGCTGTTAGATGCTCTAGCCTTCATTTTCTGTTGTGAAAATACACCTCTGCCATTGACCATTGTGGTGGGATGTGAAGGGAATAAAAAGCCCCCCACCCCACCCCTTTGAGCATGGACGGGGTGGCTAAGCTAAAAAAAAAGACCCAGACAAAGCAGAGGAAACAAATGCATTCACTGTCCTTGGGCCAAGCAGAGGGATGAATCGAAGTGAATACCTCCAGGGGCTTAGCCTCAGGGGGCCCTGTTTGGTGTGTGACCCCCCCACCCCAAATAAATGCATTCTTGGCTTTGTAGTTGGGCTTGGGGTCCCTGAATCGGGTGTGCTATCTCTGTATCGGTTTTTCTCATTGTAAGCCAAGAATGAAAGACAAAACAGTGACCCTTGATGTAAATGAAAGAGAGAGAGAGAGAGAGACAGAGATACCCATCTGGTGGCTGAATTTCAAACTGTGAAACCAGGAAACCTGGGATTATTACCGGATTCCCTGTTTGTCCAAATTGTGTGATCCTAGGCAAATATTGATTTCACAGAACCTCCTTCTTCAAACCCATGAGTGGCGCTTTGTGCTTTTTTGCCACTATTTTCACCTAAAACTTTATAAACACATAACTCCGGTTCTAAGTATTGGATGTTTGCCATTTTGATGTCATTGTAGTTATTAAAATCTACTCAATTTTGCTAAATTGGTTTAGGATTTTACTTGTGTTTTCACTTTATTACTTTTGGAGTGCTGCATCAACACTGTACGCATAGCCTCTAAGATAAGCACGACTGCTTTGGTGCCAAGGTACCAGAGGGTTAAGCACAAGTTTATTTAGTGATTTTTGTGGTTCACCCTGACAAGGATTGTGCTTATTATTTGAGTGGGCCCCCACCCCTCTCATCTAATAACCCAATTTCTTGGATGAGCTCATGCTTAAATACTTGAGTTCAGGATATGCGCTGTACAAGCACCTCTTTTATTATTTTAATAGACTGGTTTAGTAGATGTTGCTCCTTCTCTAACACCAATCTAAACCACGTTTAGGGTTTACATAACTACTGACTTGACTCTTAGTTCACTAACGGTATTGTCGTTGGAGCGCAAGCCATGAATTTTCCTATAAACCATCACTTTTAATAAATGTCTGTCTATGCAGTGATATAATCTGATGTACTAAGGTGAAGCACCTCTTCGTGTTAAATAAATACACTTTTTTGAATTTTGAAGAGATTGCATCATATTTATCATATCATTTTATGTTTGTTGTGCAAAATACATGCCAAACAATTCATGGCTTGGCTCATGTACAGACTCTTGGAGCTTAGCCAGACCCGTGGCTTTAGTTGCCCCATTAATTTACCTACGCGCCTTCCTCTATAAATCAGTCACTTGATAAAATGATCTGTCAAAGGTGAGAACTAGAACCATGGAGCCCTGCCGACATGCCCCCATTGGACAACTCTTTCATCAAGGCTTCTTTTAGCAGAGACGAAAAAGAGTGCATGCAGTGAAAATATATTGAAAATCATTGATCCCTGGCCAGGGACTTCAGGCCGTTGTGATATATGTGACTGTAGTCATGAGTTCTGAGGGAGAACTACCTTGCCCAGGTGGAAAAGACAGGGGCGTAGCTTCAGCGGGGATGTTTGGAGTGTGACACCCTTTAAAAGCTTTTGTTTGGTAGTTGGGTCTGGGGATCGTAAGTCTGGTTCGCTATGTCTGTGTTGGTTTTTCTCATTGTTGTTATTTCACTAAGAGATTTTAACTTGTTCAGTTTTGGAATTGGGATCATAAATAAATATAATGACCAAAAAAGTAGTCAATTTGCACCCAAAGAAGGATTCCTTGAATGGGTGTGAATGTACAACTTTTGGAATTCACAAACATTGGCAGTGCACTGGGCCCTGCCTACCATTAGAGGCTCCTCTGCTAAGATGGTGGAGCGTCGCCCCACTGCTTTGAAGCAGTGTGAGAAAGGAAAAATAAAATGATAATAACGTAATGGTATTATAATTTTATCTTGTCCTGCTGCGGCAGCTTTGCATGATGGGGTGGGGCTGCTCTGCTCGCAGGGCAAGGGAGGAGTGGTAGCACCCTCCTAAGTGCGCAGTGACTGTTTGGCCGGCCCTCTTGGGCCGACCAGTCATGCACACTTCGCATGTTCTCCATGCTGGCTGCATTACAGCCTGCGTGGAAAACATGCCCAGGCCCCAGTCCCTGGCTGAGCGCCGAACCACAGCATTCTAACCAATCACAACGCTGCATTGCAGCCCAAGTTTGCCGGTGTTGCACCAAATGTTGCACAGCTGTGCATGCCCGCTTAAAAATACACAGGGGCTAATTTGCAAGCACCTTGCGCCACCGGTACGTTACTTTTTCCCATATTAAAAGTGACGCAACGGCGGAGCTAGGGGCTTGTAAATTAGCCCTACAATGTATTCATGAAATAGCTTTATATTTAGCGATTTCAAATTTTTACTTCAATACTTAAATAATGCACTTACACAGATTACAGATATTTGTGGGGGATTCTAAATTCTTGCCTTTGGTACTGGTTTGTGGTTAAATTGAACTTATGCAGTCAACACAATCCAGTTCTTCACATGCATGTTTCCAAACAATGGTCATATTGCATCACTGTTTATTCCCTGCAAATGACCTGGATCATGGATGCAAAATAGTATATAGGCACAATGTTTGTATGTCGCTCAATAAAAAAGAAGTAAACGTATAAAGAGGGGGCAGAGATTTTATGACTTCGCCAGCCTTCAAAAAGGGCAACATTTCCTGACTTTACCCAACTATATAGTTCTTCTCCTGATTTTCTAAGGTGATTTTTAAAACCCCTGCCTGGCTTCCATGATGAAGTCCTGTTCAATGATGATCATGGGCAGGACATCCTAGAGAAGGTAATCATGGCATCCTGAAGCCCTACATGTAAGTATCATGTAAGAGGTGCCGGGGAGGGTGGCAGTGAATGGTGTAGATTGGGCAGCAAGTGAGTGAGCATGTGGTCTGCTGTATTCACTGGAACTGAGAAGGGTGAGGCACATCTCAGGGCCCAAAAGTCTTATTGAGATGGTGGGGAGAGACTGGAGCTCAGAGTAGGTGACAGGGCACAGCTGCCATTAGCATCCCATCGCATCAACAGGAACTTTACCCACAGCTGAAGCCGCCCCTCCTTTGTAATATTCACTCTTGCTCAAAATGTTTTTTCAAATGTGCAAAGTTATAAATCAGATGGCTACTCAATTTCACTCTCACATCCATCTTAGGGGCTCATTACGATGCCGTAGGAAACGGCTCCGACCCTCCATCGGACCCGTTCCAACGGCATCGTAATCTCTTGTCTGGATTCATTTCTGACCGACCCATTTTGATGGAGTAGGTCGGAAATTAATTCAAACAGGATTTCCGAATGGCTTACGACTGGCTCGGAGAGCCCGTCTGCCATTCGGAAAGCCTCCTGTAATCCCAAGGGCGGCTCTTTCCGCCCAAGGGATTACAATGTCGGATTCCGACAGCCTTTCTGTGCCGGCCTTTCCGAGTGCAGGGATGAACTGCACCTCAGCTCTTTACAATAGGAGCATGCATTGTGGTGGCTGCCTTGTAAATAATGCCCCTATTCACACAGCACTTAGCGTGAAAGGGGCATGCAATGGGTGTTGCAGTGGGCATTCCACAGCAACACCCATTGCTTTTTGATGCTGCCCCAGATTTACAAGGTATGGGGCAGCGCCAAAAATATAGCCAGGGAATACCTGGTTTTAAGTAGGCGATACGAGGAGAAACATTTTATTTCTCCTCATAATTTGCTCTTTCAAGGTGTGCTGCAATCTGCAGCACACATAGAGCAAATCGCCTGTAAAGATTGTTTAGGTGCAGGAAGGTGTCCCTTCGTGCACATAAATAATTGCCCCTGCAGCACAGGCACCCTAGCAAAATGGCGCTAGGGTGCCTGTGCTGGTGCTAGGGAGCTTTTTTAGCCCCAGCACACGGGGTAACGCAGGGGTGTGCCGCATTCTTGTGAATACAGCGCATCCCTGTGTTTTTAAACTGTTGGAGTGCAGCGTTACCAATTTTGGCGTAACACTGAGCTCCGCCAGTTTCTTGTAAATATGCCCCCTTATCTCCGATCTTTTCCTGCTCCGATGGGTATCACTGGAAGAAGTGGTATGATGAAGAAAACTGAGCCCCCATAGAGTGATTGGCGTACGCCAGGTCACCACTAGAGCTACTAGCCTGTGAGTGAGAAGTTCAGTTTTGGACTCCAAATTATTAGCCGGGGAAGGTTGTCCTCCGCACACAGCATGCTTCCAGGCACAGACGTCATCGCATGAGGGAGTTGGAGCTTGCGTTTCTAATCAGTGTGCCGAGATATGAAATAACAGGGTTAATTTATCGCATTAGCTGGCAGATAGGATGTTTCCCTGTCCATTGTCTTTGAACCTCTAAGGCAGAGGTCTTCAATCTATGGGGCGCGACCCCCAGGGGGGCCGTGGAGTCCTGGGAAGGGGGTCGCACATTTCCAGGCCTCACTTCTGCCTGGAATCTAAAACATGTGCTCTTCCTTGTGGAAACCGAAACGCTTCATTCCGGTGTTTAAAATGCTTCAGCTGAAGTTAAATAAGTCTCCTGTGCTGTGAAAGGAAGAGGCTGGGCAGATAGGTAAAACACTCCTTCATGCCAGGTTGCCTGAATGAAATGCAATTGTGTGTTATGAGTTAATCTGCAAATGTGAAGGGTGCTTGGGAGCGATTCTGGCCTTAATTGCTTTGTGATGGCAAAGATTTGGTTTTGTTTTGAGTGGTAGTAGGAAGAGTTAACAACTGGGCTGTGAAGTGCATGCTTTTAATCATAATTTACACAGCGCTTAGTACCCTTGAGGAGGTGTTGAAGGGACAGTTATGCAAAAACAAAATGCAAATTTACATTTTTGGAAGCTTCATTTTATCCTAAAACTATTTGCAGTTTGTAGCAGTCTATCTTATAATGTGTGTAATACAAAAATAAAATAATGACTTACGCATTCACAGTGCTTTCTGTCACAGGCTGTGACCTTGTAGCACTAAAAATACACGTCACTATTCTTCACTGCGCCAACCAAATTTAATTCTGTGGCTCTCTGGTTACACACAGACCTCTGCAGTGCATTAACTAATAAAGGTTTCATAATGTACTATAGTGCATTTCCCACTGAGTATCAACTTTTTAAATTTTATTTTGCATTTAAGCTACCTATTATTTTATATGTACCTATCTCATGGTGAAAGACCGAAAAAAACGTGCAAAATATTTTGGGGCTGATTTATGAGAGGCTTGCGCTGCCGGAGCGTCACTTTTTTTTTAAGCTCCGTTGGCACAAGCATCTCAATCATATCTATGAGGCAACGAAAAGTCACCCTGCATGGCTTTACATGGCCTCATAGATATTGAGTAAGACAAAGCAGCGTAAGTCGCTGCCTAGCCTTAGTCTGTGAAGAAGGTGTTACATGGGCATTGTGGTGGATGTTCCCACGAAACACCCATGGATTTTGACGCTGCCCCAGATTTACAAAACCATGTAAACCTGGAGGAGCGCCAAAATCTTACACCTCCCCCACAGCAGGCGTAACAAGGAGAAATGTTTTCATTTCTCCTTGTTTTTTCCTCTTTCTATGTGTGTTGTATTCAGCGGCTCACATAGAAAGAGGAAAACACCTCTCTGGATTGTTTTTGTGCAGGAAGGTGCTCCTTCCTGCACAAAACCAATCCTGCCTACATTGGCGCAAGGCAGCAATTTCTGCGTCAACGCAGGGGAAAGGACAGGAATGCACCATATTTCATAAATAAGGTGCATTCCTGCCCTTTCACATTGGCGTAGGCCCGCGCAGCAAGAAGACTTGCGGTGTTGACCTATGCCAATTCCTCATAAATGAGTCCCTATGTTTTTAGCCACACCTTTGACAACGCTTCCACGCTCACTGACCTTTGGTGTGATAAACACTGTTTAACATTATTTCCCCACTGTAAAAATGATTTGCTATGGGAATTGGGGGCGTTTATGGTTGTCGATAGTTGTCAATGATGAGGAGTCCCAAGTTCTAGAAATTTTTGTCAGGAGGGGGTCCTTACGCCTAAAAAATCTTGACAGGTGGGTCTCGGCATCAAAAAGTTTGAAGACCTCTGCTCTAAGGTAAGGAGAACAGAGGCCCTCTAACTTGGTTACTAATTTGCATCTTGGTGATCTAGTACCTAAGATTAGGAATGAGGGAGGGCTTCTAGTGCCACAAAAGTATGTGAGGAAGAGAATGCAATCCATAGAGTGGCTGTTTATGCTGCCTCCCTTCTAGATGGGTGCAGTGATGTTTATGCCATTCATTTTGGCCAATTTCCTCTCTTGTAGGCAGCAAGGGGACCCTTGTGGGACGAAGAAACTGTTGCACTAATGAAGACCTGAGCATGAATGTTGTATGCAGGGCTTTAAGTGGGATGAAAAAACTAGGGGGTCTCTCAAAGGGGCGTGGCAAATGTAATTAAGGGCGTGGCTTACAAACAGGTAAGCTAAAAGTCTGTGCTTCGCATAGTGTACCGCCCGACTTGTATTTTGCTATTTCTGTCATTGCATCCAGATATATGATACACCAAGTAACATCATACCTGCAACAAGTCAGGACTATTGGCTTTGTCAATGGTTTTTAGTTGCATAGATAAATAAGCAGCAACTATGGCTTGTATATAATATTGAAAAAGCTTCCACTTGAAGCCCTGGTGACACCACGACAATGTTGCTGCTCCCGAGTTTCAAAAAGAGAAGGGAAATCCAGAGAGAAAATGACTCTCTTTAAAGGATTTCCCTTCCCCTACACGCTCACCTGGCATGACGTCATGCCGTAACTTCTCCACTAGTGAGAAGTGAGCAGTGTTAGCACGCGCACATCCATGTGCTGCTGTCACTGCAGTCCGGAAAAAAACGGACCGCCTGTGCCAGGGCACAAAACAGAGCCGATAGAGACCCGTTTCGAGGCCTCCTTTAAAAAACTACCGGTGCTCAGCACCGGTGAGACCCGGCCCACTTAAAGCCCTGGTTGTATGTGAATTAATGGAAAAACGTTTTCCTCGAACTACATTCTCATCGTTACAATTTAATGGAAACTTTTTATCTATTTATGGTTTTAACATTGGTCTGTTTGTTTTATTGAAACCTTTTGGAGGAATGCCCTTTTCCCTCGAAAAAGGCTATTTTTATTACGTTTCGAGCTATTTTCTACTTGTGCACGTGAAGCAGCAGTTCAGAATGTTGATCTTTAGTCAGAGCAACTGTCATTCTAACTGGAAGGCAGCAGAGGGAGCAGCACCACAAGACTTCTGTTAGCTCCTTCAGTCACACAAAAGGTAAAGTTAACCATTTGCTGACACAAATCTGCCCTAAATGTAGTGTTCCTTTTCCTTGCATTAAACAGAATAGACCCTATATATCTTGTGTTCTATTCTAGTGCCAATAACTCTGAAAAGAAATGGAAGTAAAATATAGTAACTCCCAGCGTGATAGACAGTTGTTAACTACAGGAGGGTGCATCTGCAGCAGAGAGAAAAGTTACAAAGAGAGAGTTTTCTGGAAATGCATTCATGACAAGCAGCAAAAAAATCCCCAAATTGTCAAACAAGTCTGGGGCTAGTCTTACCTTCCCCAGTTTTCCATCCCCGCCATAGACTTGTAGAGCCTACACCAGAAATTGCACAACCATGAAAGGAACATTTGGGGCCAGCCTGAGACTCCCAGCTCTCCGCAACACATGCCCCTAAATTCATCGCACCAACAACAGAGAGGAACAAAGCAATAGGAACAATTCTGTGACAACCCTCCCTCCAGCCCCCACTCTCAGAGCATCAATAGCAGAAAATCCCCAGAATCTAGGAGACATCTGGGGACATTCTCAAGCTTCTAGTACCTAAATTTGGAAGCCGTGGGGGATTTGTCCTGCATGCTCCTAAAATTTCACTGAGAAGGTAATAGTGCAGCCCAGAGTCCCAAGTAGGCAAAAATACAGTATAATAATGTGACTTTTCACCTGTCATGCTGCTCGCTCCTCATCACCAACAAAGAAAACAAGCCAAACATAACTAAAAGATGCTGATCTGAGCCTTGTTCTTAAACTTTCATGTCTTTCTGGGGCGTAGAAAAGGCAGAGGCTCAGAGCGAGTGAAAAACAAAAAAAGTTTTAAAAAATGCAGGTGGAGCTGCAGAACGTGGGTGTTTTGCATCCAGGTTGTGAATTCACAAGGACCACACAAGAGGCACCAGGCAAGGCAGAAAGAAGAGGCAGGTACCGCACATAAGTACAGGGCCTGCGACTCTCTACTATCCTCTCAGATACAGGAGTCACCAAGTTTTCAAACAGGGTTTTTCAAAGTTAAACTGCAGAATTATGCTTCCAAAAAACATTCATTATGCAAGAAAAAGCTCCAACGCATCAGTTCCAGTATCATATTAAGGATGTTTGGGACTCTGGGCAAGCCATATATATTTAGGGGCCCCTGTTTGGATCTAACTAAAGCCTGCATGATCCTAAAGAAACTTTCACAACAGGGGTCACACAAGAACAGTTCAAATATAGCATCCTGGAACCCCAAATATCCTAAGATTACAGTCTGCTAAGAAAACCAAAGTCAGTGCTAGAGGTAGGCAGAGAGAAGGAGAGAGTCTGAGATATAGAAATAGAAAGTTTTAAGATAGAAAGAGATTGAACCTTCCTATGAGCCCCTTGGAAGGTGGGGTCCTCAGGTAATTGACCACTTCGCCCATGCCTCACAACGCTTCTAATCAGTTGTTTCAGTAAAGTCATGATGTCAAACTTTTGCATATCCAATTGCTGCGAAAATCAATGTTGATATGGTAAATGCATTAGAACATGTTAACCCACATCAGGTTTCAGCTGAACACATATTCCCTAAGTACAGTAGCCAGGAAACATTTGCACATCTGTTTTGAGTATAAAATTTGTTCCGTCGGTTTAACGTGTTTGTGGGAAATATACCCACCAAACCATTTGATGTGGGATAAACATGGAGAAAAAATGGGAACGAAAAATTGACAACTTCATGAATCGGACAGTCAGGCCATGCTTAATACGATCAAGTAACTGATATTAAGGGAACAGAATTTTGAAAAGCAGTTATTCACTATTCCACACATCCTTCTACAATGTTTGTGTCCATTTTCACAGTAGAGTAAGGGAGCTCTGAGTCCACTCACATCGCCGGGCATCTATTCGACCACATCTTTTCGTCTTGCAATAGGGTTGTGGTTGACAAACCTATCCTGAGGCTATGGGTGGATACCTTTGTGAATTCTTTCTCTATATATTTTCCTACTGTTACTAAATCAAATGCCCCAACAGTCACTTTAATGAAAGAGGCTGGAAACAGCGCCCGCCTGAGTCCATGACTTCACTAGTTTCTAATTCTCTATAAGAGCTAACTCTTTACACTGATAGTCTTCCAGAAAACTTCACTGACTTGCTACTTATGGTACTTGTTAAAAACATCCTTCTGCAAAAGAGAAGGAAAAAGCAAGTAAACATAATAAGTATGTTCCCCTAGCTGACAAATCTCAAACTTGTGATACGGTAGCTTGAAAGGAAAAGCTATTCTCAGGATCCTAGAAAATCAATTTGTGTCAAGTTTTAGCAGGATCAGATCAGGGCTGCTAAAACATCGTATTTGCTGGTCGAATAGACAAAGCTTCCAATTTGGTAAAACAGCTGTTCAGAATTATTGATGAAATTCATATCCCCTTTAACCTTCAGATTGTCATCATCTCAACTATCAAACAAACGAGAAAGGATTGATTAAACTTCTTAAAAGAGAAACTTCTAAAAATATGCTCTGACATCTCAATGGAAATGATCCTGAGACCCACGTTCTGTGACTCTGACAGTCTTACTGTTACTCCTATAGACATTTTGATCAGTTGTCTCCAATCTCTTCTTCTTGAAACTATTTGCAAAAGCCGTCCTTCAGGGTCCTGGCACTGTGTCCAGCAAATGGATGAATGCTCTGGAACCCTTACTATCAAAAGAACGTATTTTTTGTCTGTAACAGATCGCTTTGTGCAGTGATCCTCCCTAAAGAGTGGAAGAATGCTCTTGGAAAACCTCTTTAGAAAACACCTTCCTGAAATCCATCAGATATGAATAAATCTATGTAATTTCACTACTCCCTTAGCTGAGCAGTCTACTGGAAAAAATAGCTTTCGATTAACTCCATACTTTTGTATTTTATATTCCCATTAAGTTGACTCCTTCCCAGGGAGACAAATTGAGTTGGTTGCAGGGTCAGTTCTGGGCAACATTCACACTCTTAGGCATTTCAGTAACTTTTGACACAATCATCCATTTCATCCTCACTTCAAGACTTTCTGATCAAGGCATAGAAGGAATTGCTCTAAAGTGGCAGACTAGGGGCGTGGCCAAGATGGCAGCGACGTAACAGCTCTTCTGTGGAGCTCTGTCGCAAGTGGCCTTAAAAGAGTAATATACGCCGGATCAGGAGCTGAGACTGGCCGGCGTGCCTCGGATGCCGTGGTGAGCACCAAGAGCACTGTTATCTGGACCCGACATCGCCGCAGAACTTGGGAGGGTTGAGGGCGGTGAACCTGTGATCCCGCTCATTGGAGCCCAAAGATGGAGGCCGCGACGTGAGCACCTCCTGAGCGGCCCAGGCTGTCAGCAAATCCCGCCTGCACCATCAAGCGCCGCAGAGGCCGGCTGGTGGAATACAGAACTGACATCGGGGGACTGGCGAGAGAGCAAGTTCGATCCATCCAGGTGAGCGCCGTTATAAGCACTTTGCCGCCTGCCCATCAAGGGTATACGGCCTTCCCTTAGTCAGACTCGCCAACTGCAGCACAATCCCACTCCCCATGCAAGTGCTGAAGCACTGCAGGCCTGCAGCTGGAGGCTTTTCCCTCATCTACTGGTTACCAAAGGAGGGGGGGGGGGAGTGTAAGAGACACTGTGACAAAGTTTCTGAGCTGCTGGACCCTGGCACTGTGAACTGAGCTTGTAGGCCCTGAGGCATGCAGCTTATATTTTGCCGTGCTAGGGCCCTGCGTGGCAATGAATACTCCTCCACCAGCAGTGAGCCCATGATCTGGGGCCTGTGACTCATGCTGTTGACTGAGAAGCAGATACTGGGAATTCTCTGAGGTAGCGCCTCCAATCCTATTTCAAGACCGGTCGCTGGTGCAGCACAAACCAAATACGTTTGCACTGAAGACCCCCGCAGACCCTCGGCCTCGGACTTAGTGCTTTAACCACCGGCTGGGCTTCCTGGCATTCACCGTCAGGACCAAGCTCCAACTTCACTTACTGCCAAGCCGGTGTGCTCCCTCCTGTATGATGGCTGTCAACCGCTCGAAGAAGGAGACCACCATCAAAGACCTCCTAAATAAACCACCTGCTAAGAAAACGGACCATTGTTCAAGCACGCCACCCGCTCCTTCCTCACAGACAGGACATAGCCCCCGACGTGGAGCAACTCTTCGGGGCCCTGAGAGAAGATACTGCGGCACTCAGGCACGATGTTGCGGCTGACATCAAGGGGCTCAAGAAGGACTTGGGAGAGATAGGGCAATGTGTTGACACACTGGAGCGGTCTGGTGATCGGCGGAATGAGGAACTCCATGAACACAACCGGGAAGTGTTGGAACTGAAGGACAGAAATAAAGACCTATACTACCACCTTGAGGATCTTGAAAATATATCACACCACTCCAACATCCACATAAGGGTAGTTCCACTCCAAGCAGTCTCGGGGAAACTGGAGGACTATGTGACGTAGCTCTTCAAGAAAGTAGCTCCAGAGATGGGAGACAAAGCTATTCCGCTGGAGCGAAAACATAGGGCGGGAAGGTGAGCAAAGACCCCAGGCCTTTACTCCTGTAAGCAGAAGGAGCATATAATGTCTGCTGTTCGAGATCTGCCTGTCATCACATTCGAGGACGCAAAGGTTAGCATCTTCCAGGGCCTCTCTCCACTTACTCTCCAATGGCTTAGAACACTGCGGCGGGCCTCCGCCTTCCTGAGCGAAAAGGGATTCCATAATGGTGAGGTCACTCCTTCCGCCTTCTCTTTGTCTGGAACCTATAAAACCCATGCAATTCACACCCTCGAGGAGGCGCAATCTGTCCTAGGCCCTGATTTTGCCTCGGCATATGAGTTTCGTCATCCAAAGGCCCAGTCGCCATCTAGCTCCACCACCAGTTCGAAACGCCAGTCACACAATGTGAAGTCCCCAACTGCAAATCCATTGGCATCTGAAAGTCATAAAGAAAGGGCAGTGCTTCTGTGACAACTACAACAAAGTGCATCAGAAACCGAAAATAAATGACCCTCTATTCCTGAGGCAGTTGAACTCTGCCAGCGTGCCTTTCCAGTTAGAGACTAGACATAGGCCTCCCGACCGGCCTAGACGACACTGTTGCTACTAGACGATGGTCCTCCCATGTGGCAGGGCTCCTCCACCCCTCCACAATTTGTTACAGGGTAGCTGCCTGGAACATGGACCCTCGACCATTGGTGATATTGGTTCCCAGGAGTGGGAACATTCTTGTTATGTTATTTTTCTTGTTGTCTCTTACTCTCTCCTCGATTGCTCTTTCTTGTTCATTTCGGCTGTAGTCGATGCCATCCTCTTGCTCCCTTGGGGGCCTGGGTGGTGCTTGTTCCACGACCCGCTCGCCACTCCTAATAGCCGGGCCCCTTCAAATTACCCCATACCATGATAAAAATTCTTAGCCTTAATATCCGAGGCCTTAATTCCCCTTTGAAGAGGCTGGCACTCCTATCCATGCTTAAAGAAGACAAATGCGATATATGTCTCAACCAGGAGACCCATCTCCTTCAGAGGGACTGTACCGCCTGCGCTCCCGCTGGTTTGATCACCAGTTCTTCTCTTCAGGGACTCAGAAATGAGGTGGGGTGGTGGTCCTCCTGGCCACTCATTTCCCAGGCTGGATCCTACAGACACATGCTGAAATCACTGGCCGCATGCTTGCCCTACAAATATACATATTTACGCTAGCCACCCCATAAGCCCCTAATGATCATCAGGAGCCATTCCTAATAGATGCTATGGGATGAGTACTGACGTCCCCTGATACTGACATCCTGAAAGGCGAGGATTTAAACTTAGTGCCAGATGCCCTCATGGATAGATTGGTCCAACAAACTGGTCAAACAGGAGCCTTTACTGAAGCAGGACTTCACTGGATGAGGGATAAGGGGCTTGAGGATGAGTGGCGCATTAAGCATCCCATGGATAAGGTATATACCTTTTATTCTGCAACCCACCAGACATACACCCACATAAACCTCTTCTTGAAGTCCTTGCGTCTATCTGCAGCCATGGTGGGGGGTAGATTTGGGAACAGTCGCCCTGTCTGACCACTCTCCCAATCTCATAACTCTGTGCACCCCATGCCACCTAATGCATTCTGGCACCAAGATACCATATGTGATGCAGACACTACCGCTCCAGCCCCCTCCCCAAGTCCTAGGGAAGATGCACCAGTTAATTGAAAATTACATATGGGATGTCAAAAGAGCTTTAATATCCAAGAAGCAGGTTTATTAGTGGTAGAAGGAGAGTGGCCTGGGTATACCACACCTTGTGCACTACTATATGGACGGCGCAAGTCAGATAAATGATTGAATGGTCCTGGCCTGTGACCCTGCTCCCCATCATCTTTTTGTGTTGCTATAGTCGACCTAAGTGGGAAGGGTATGCCCAGACGTGGATCCCGTGCTCACTATGCCATTGGATTCAAGCTTGCCTGACTGATAAGGGGTGATAACCTGAGACCGGTCCCAAGAAGCTTGTTTTTAGTTCATAGAGGTCCTGGTCTGGCATTTCAGGCTGGGCTGTTCCCATGGAAAGCAGGGTTGAGACTGATTTGCATATGGCTGGGTCCAAACTGGAATGGCATGTGGAGCAAATAAAACGATGGATTTAGGCCCTGATCTCTGTACTGGGGGTGAATGTTTGACAATGTTCAGCATTCTAGCCATCATCTTTTTGTGTTGCTATAGTCGGCCTAAGTGGGAAAGATAATCCTCATTATGCCATTGGATTCAAGCTAGCCTGGCTGATACCCCGAAACTGGTCCCAGGATGCTTGTTTCCGGTTCAGGGTAGACCTGGCCTGGCAGTGTGGGCTGGACTGTTCCCATGGGGAGCAGGGTCGCGACTGATTTGCATATGGCTGGGTCCAAACTGGAATGTCATTGTGAGCACAACATGATGAATTTAGGCCCAGATCTCTGTACTGGGGTGAATGTTTGGCAACGTTCAACATTCCATCCATCATCTTTTTGTTTTGCCACAGTTTATCAATAGGCACCTTCATATTCCAGGTGTTAACGCCCTAGACCAATCAAGGCTGGACATCTACTTAGCAGCCAATGAAAATGTATTTATTTTTAATGTTTTTATTTCGGTTTTTACAATAGAAAACATGCAACATTCACAAGAAAACGACATATGCCCCCTTTTCACACCTTATTTATCATAGTGCATACCCTCTTCAGTACAGCCCATCTGCAAGGAGACAGTGCATCTCGACTGGCCATCCCATCAATGCCCACCTGCGCTGAATCAGCCCTTCCATGTCTGGTTGGATGTGGGAGCCATGCCTCCCATGATATATCCCAGTAGTGAACTTTAAGATAGTGCTCCTCCCCCCTCCTATCCCAAACCATAATGCTCCCTTCATCTGCCCCACACTTTGTCAAACATTTTAGGGCATCCTCTACTAGTATATACCACTTTTTCCTCCTCCATACAGATATCCATGCCTATGAGCCATTGTCTTTTTTGTTGGCAATTGTGGCCTACCCCACAGAATAGCAATGTCCCTCTTCACTAGCCTAAATCCTAAAAGACAGAACAGGAGGTGAGGTCGCCTGAGGTCAGCGTCGCATGGGACTTCCAATGGGATGAACTGCGGCATCACTGGTATGGCCACATCAAGAATAACTTCTATTTCTTCAATGATGGTGGACCAGTATGTGGTTATGCGGGGACTCTCCCAGAGAGTGTTTGCCCACCCTACAGCGCAAGCATTGTGGACTCGGAGCCCTGCTCACTTTGTACAATTGACTTCTATTGAAGTAGATCCTGTGTAGGATTTTTAGCTGATTTAAACTCAATTTGGACTCAATGGCTATTTCCATAGGGTGCATCAAAGCCGCTTCCCAGCCCACATTTTCCATAAAGTCTTCATCTCTCTCCCAGGTCGTCCTAAGTTTCCTAAGCATGTCGGGTTCTCCTCCAAGGATCCTATTTTCCTGGAACTGATTCCAGTCTATTTTTTTTTGCTCACAGAGCATGATATACCTGGAGGAACCAGTGTTTCTGCATGGGATTTAAATCATAGTCTTGCTGCAGGGCCTCAAAGGATTTCAGACCACCCGTATCCATAACGACGCCTTTTGTGGAAATGGTTATAGTATACCATTTGAAAACTTCAGTCAGCTTCCCTACCTCTATTCGCATATGCCCTTTCCAGAGCTGTGTTGGTGGCTACCTTTGTCTGCCAGCCCAGGTGCCTGACCGCCTTGTACCATATATCTAGCGTTGCTTGGGTGGGGTGCCGCAAGCGCCACCTGCTCTTTTTACTATAAAGTATACTAGTATCCTCTTCCAGTCCCATCCATTCTAGTCTGGAAGCAGAATCAAGTCTCAAGGTGAACCCACATTCGTTAATGTTCTGTATCTGTGCCACCCACCAGTACGCCCTGATATCTAGTACCGTGAAACCACCATTATAGACTGACCAGTGTAAGGACCGGAGAGCTGTCCGGGGTGTAACTCTGTCTTATCGGAGAATTAGGTAATTCTATCTATTCTGTCAAAGTATGGCTTGGGGACATAAATGATGTATTTTGTAGAACATAGAGCAGCTTGAGAAGTGTTATCATTTTAAAAATTGCCAGCCTTCCTATCAGGGACAGTGGCAGCCCTTTGTTTGTACCATTTTTCTGTGTTGGCCTGATATTCTCATATGAGCGTATCAAGGTTCCTTTCCGGGAACTGCACATTGTTTACAGTTATTTCAATCCCTACCTATTGAAATCCATCCCTTTCAACATGGAGGCCCATGAGGAGTCACTTAAATTGCCCCACGGGCCGATGGTTTATCGTGTCCATTTCTCCCAGTTAATACTATATTCTGAATGTTATACCCTACTTAGTTGTATAACATGTACTCCAGCCCTGCTGCCTCTAGCTGCTCAGCCAGAGTGTGAGTTGGTTATGGAATGTTGGTGTGCCTGTGATGCGTGGAATGCCTGGGTATCTGAGTGGATGAGTGTGGGGAGTTAGAGATGGGCTGAGCAGCTAGGCAGGCTGCTCCTGGTGGGGCTGGTACCACACCAGTGCTGGCTGGATTCAAGACTGATGTAACTTGGACTGATGGTTGAAATAAAGAAGACTTGAATATACATCCTGGCTCCTGGTTTCTACCTGTGAGATCACAACATATTTTTGGCGACGAGCGGACTTGGACCCTAGAGACTCTTGGTACAGCACAGAAACAAAGGGACCACAAAGAAATTTCAAGAGGAACCAAGGGATTACGCAAGCAACCACATCTACAAAGAAAGTATTTCCAGGAAAGCCAGCGCCAACCCCACCAGTGTCCTTACCAACGGACAGCCCCACCGGACATGGTCATTACCAATTGACTCTTCAGCCTGGAAATACTCAAATGGACTTACAATGCTACAGTGAGTTGGAGGAGTAGTTCAACTACAACCGGATTTGGTGTTCCAGCCACAACGTTTCCTACATAAAGAATGACAGTGAGTTGGTGAAGTAGCTACTCTACAGCCACATCTGGTGTTCCAGCCACAGTTTTACCTACAAAAAGGGTTTGGTGAGTTAGATGGGTAGCTTCACTACAGCCAGTTGTTGGTGGTCCAGCCACATCTATCTACAGTGATATTGCGCAGAAAGTAGCACATGTATGCAGCGGCGTGGGCAGAATGACTAAATGGAGGCACATGTACAAGAGGCACCATGACAAGCATCAAAAGTGGATCCATCGCAACAAAAGAATTAGGTACATCATAATCAGCAACCCCACCTGTGTCTTGTACATCAAAAGCATGCTGTACTGTGCAGTTGCCGTAATACCTGCTTCAGTAATGGCTTTAAACATGTTTAAACTGTGCTGGTATGCTGCACATGTCATGATATGTCCAGCGCAAAGTCTGTCTGCTACTGTATGTGACAGTTATTTTGGAGGAGCCAGCAAAAGGACTTTAAGTGCCACATGTATCCACTATGTGTGTAGTTATCTTTGCAGTTGGGTTCACACATTGATTTGGATTTGAAAACGTGCACTGTGGTGGTCATTCTCAGCGTAGAGAATTCACATGAAGGACAGCTGAGGATGTGACACGGAGCCCCTTTGGCAATCTTTGGTTATTCCAGGTTTCTCCCTGACAGTGGCTATTGGCGTTGTGACAAGATGTGGTGCATTTTTGGCGCATCTCAGATGCAGTGTCACAGGGAGCAGAGTCGGGTGAGACACATTTTTGTCATTTTTTGTTGGTCTATTCTGAGACCTGATGTCTTTGGGGAATTTGCAACTGTCATCTTTAATTTAAAAATGAGGCACAAGTCTTCAGTAGCGCGAGGAGGCTTACCTTCGTGCGAGCCTCTCGCGCTGTTCCTCTTTGCAATTGTGACGTTCTAGGAAGCACCGTGTTTGCCCATCAACGTTTTGAGGCACTGGCGTGCCGTGAGCCAGCCGGCATGGCGTGGGATAGCGTGGAGCCATCTTGGGGTTGGCAATCGTCTACTTGATTTGCTTGTACCAGGAGCGTCATTCTGCCAACCACGTAATTTTGCCAACCACTGTGTTCGTGCTTCATCTAATAAAGTTTCTTGAGAGTCGACATGAGGGCTGGGGACTACGCGGTGTCTTCACTACTTGAACATTATTGTTCTGTTCGTCTCTTCAGTTTGCCTGGTTATCCTTTCCACTGCTTTGGTGCCTTACTCGCTGCTCTGACCACGATGAAGTAAAGGTACATTTTTCTGTTTTCTTAGATGACCGTTCAATGAGCCCTCATTGTGTCACTGGATTTCACGGTACATTTGTGTGTGGACATGATGTTATTTCGTCGTCTGGACATCCTCAGAGTGGAATCCTCCGTTTCATGTATGTCGGAGTTGGTTTCACATTGCCGTTTTGAATCCATCTCTTTGCCTCATGTTTCACTAAGTGCCAAGGAGCGCTTTCCTCAAGTCAACGATTGTGACTGTCTTTATTCTATTGCTTAATACTCACCTTCTCCCAGTATTGGGTGAGACTTTTCTTACTTTACTACTTGTTCTGTCAAATGTGGTTATAGTTCCATTATTTACAAATATGTAAATGTTTATAGAGTTGCTGCATGTCTACTCTTTTCCATGTTGGGGGTTTTGTCAGGCACAACTCGGGTGAGAGATCGCTCACCGGCGTGTTTTTTTTGTTAGGTGTATCATTTGATGTTCTGCCTAGAGTGTTGTGCATAGAAACTAACGTAGTTCTATTCTTTAGCACATTTGTTGTCGTGATGCCACAGAGCTTCGCTTTACTATGGATATGTGTCCATTAGTTCTTGTGGTGGTCATCACAGTTGGTCCCGTACCCATAGTATGGGTGTGGGTAACAGCCCTTTTCTCATTAACTGTTTGTTACTCCCACATGGGGGTATGTAACTTCTACATGAAGGTTGGTCGTGGGATAAATTTCCCCATTACACTTCACTGTTTGTTGTTCCCACATGGGCGTATGTAACCTCTACTTTGAGGTTAGGACATGGGTTATTTCCCATACTTTTACAGTACCTAGGTAAATCCTTACGCTGGGTTTGGATGTGGGTTTTCACCCTTTTACAGTTGCGCGCAGAACAATTGTACATCTCTTCACGGGCGTTTCTATGGGTGGCGACCCATTTACTTTTTTGTTTCCCTTACTCTTGGGATTGAAGTTGCAGGGTACGCTACCTTTCGCTACTCTACGTTATGCTTTTTGGCATTTGTGTTGCGGGGTCTTTTACCCTTTGCGTTATAGTACATCAAGTTACAGTGTATTATACAAAATGCTTGAACTTTATTTCTTGTAATGCTACACTTTTGCTTACGCTTCAAAATGTTTTATAATCTCTTATTAGGGAGGATGGGGGGATATTGTTGGGCAATTGTTTATTTGATTTGCTGTATCTTTACCATCCTTTTTTGCTTTAATGGTTCTTTCTTCTGCGATGTTTTGCCTTTATTGCTGCATCCGAGAGACTTGTACCATTATTCATATTCATTTTTCTTGTTTTTAGTTCTTGCTTGATGTTATATTAGATTCATTTTTCGTTTTCTTTGAAGAAAAAGGGATAATGTTATACCCTACTTAGTTGTATAACATGTACTCCAGCCCTGCTGCCTCTAGCTGCTCAGCCAGAGTGTGAGTTGGTTATGGAATGTTGGTGTGCCTGTGATGCGTGGAATGCCTGGGTGTCTGAGTGGATGAGTGTGGGGAGTTAGAGATGGGCTGAGCAGCTAGGCAGGCTGCTCCTGGTGGGGCTGGTACCACACCAGTGCTGGCTGGATTCAAGACTGATGTAACTTGGACTGATGGTTGAAATAAAGAAGACTTGAATATACATCCTGGCTCCTGGTTTCTACCTGTGAGATCACAACACTGAACATTTCTCAAAGGCCAGAAACACTGACAGAGCTGCAGAAATGGCCATCTCTGGGTCAGATAGGTATAAGAGGATGCCATCTGCATAGAGTGACATTTTTTCCCCGTTGTCCCATCATGTCAGGAAGTCCTGTTATTTCCACCCTACACCGTACCCAAAATGCCAGGGGTTCTATGCAGAGGGCAAAAAGGAGGGGTGACAGGAGGTACCCCCACCTAGTACCACATCAGAGGGAAAATGGGGTGGACATCACTTCATTAACTTTAACTGCTGCAGTGGGTGCCTCGTAAAGCAACGCCACTGATCTGCAAAACTGGGGATCAAGCGCAAATGAGAGGACCATTCAATGGATGTATGCCCAGTCAATTTAATTGAATGCTTTCTCCCCATCTAGGGACAGGATAGCAAACAGTTCCTGTGTGTGGCCCACCAAATCGAGTCAGTTATGCAATCCTCGCAGATTCTGCTGGGTCGCTCTACTCGGTATAAACCCAGTTTGATCTGCATGCATTAACTTACCCACGCAAGGCGGTTAGCCAGCATTTTCCCTAACAGCTTCACCTCCACTTAAAAGAGTTATACGGGTCTAAAGCAGCTGCAGATGTTCCTAGGCTCGCCTGGTTTTAGTAACACCACTATGGTTGCATGGCGGAGGGCGGCAGGAAGTGCCCCTTCACTGTAGGGCCCTTTGAGCAGATGTGGGCCAATAATCTAGGATAGCCGCTTATACAATTCAAGTGGGAAGCCATTAGGTCCTGGTGCTTTCCTGTTTGACATACCAGCGAGGGCCTCAGAGAGCTCCATAAGGGAAAACTCCTCTTCCAAGGCCATCCTATGGTCTTTAGCTAGGACCGGCAGGCGCAGCTCCCTAAGGAAATCTGCCATTGCCAACGAGGTTGTAGTCTGCCATCTCCAATATAATGGTTAGTAACACCAAGCAAATTCTTCCACGATCAGTTCTGATCGCCTTGCCGCCCTCCTGCTAGATTTCTCCCACCTCTCTCAATTCCTCCTCTCTCCTACTCCGCCAGGCCAATAGGCGACCCGACTTGTCCACAATCTCATACAGCCTTTGTTGTTGTGTGATGTACTGATTTTTGGCAGCCTGGCTGGTAATATTCTTTTACTCCTCCCTCCACTTGTGTAGGCATCGCGGGTCTGTACCAGTGGTTAAATAGAGGACTTCTCTATTTTTAATCTCTTGATCCAAGGCTTCCACTTTCTGGGCGCTACGCCTCTTACCCTGGGCCACTAGCTTTTGCGCCTTGTCTCTAAGGACGGTTTTGTAGGCTTCCCATAGAGTGACTGGGGAATCCACTGTGCCTAAGATTTCAGCAAATTAAAGTTTTGGAGCCTTCCTCAGGCCCCGTACCAGGTCTGTGTCTTTCAAATCGCAGGTGCTTGGGGTAAAGGACAAGCATACACTGCCTTAGTGCTGAGGCATGTACCACAAAAAACGCACAAATACTGATGAAACACACACTTGTGGGTAAGGGTCCTTTTAAAAACTAATAAGGTATCCCTCCCACCATATAGATTTAAAAGAGGGATCAGATCTGTTAAATCATATGAGTTCTCTCTCCAGCAATAATGGTTGTTAAGTATTGAAAGCCGAGCGAAACCATTAATTTTGCTTCTGACTCCCTACCTTTTTTTGATGTGAGACCATAATTTACTTTGCTAATGCTTTTTTCTTTCTATTCTTTTTTTCTTAGTCATTTGTACTTTTTCCCTCTAGCCTGATTTCAATATTTCACTTCCTTCTCCCTTTTCTGCCTTTCTCCCTATCACTCTTGTGCAAAGTTTAATGAAAAATCAGTCACTGTCCACAAAAAATGAGGGCTGGTGCCCAGTACCTCTAACCACATGCCTATATGCACATTTTCCTAGCTAGAATAGTGAAGAAAAGTCCTGATCCCATTAAAGACATGGAGGCGAATATTATACTTTCTTAACTTTCTACTTTTATTACATCTGCCATGAATCACAAAAAACTACCCATCCCGGCAAACCCTGGGTCATAAACTACATGTTATGGGGAAGTGACCCCACCAATTAGTGGTAAACGTAGTCTATATGTAGCATGCACAAGGAAGTAACAACCTCTTTTATTGCTGCTCAGCCACGAGTTAAGCACTCAGTGACACTCCTTTCTGTATTCTGTTGTTAGAAATTAGTTTGTTGCGGCGCATCTGATAATGTGTTGGGCTCAATTGGGCTGTGTTTCACACAATGTTTCTCATTTTCTTTGTTTCTATATATTTAGATAGATTTATGGGCATTGATTGGGCCCTCTCTACTGACAAACTATATTTCCTGCACTGACATTTTTTTAAAGCTATGGCAGCAACACTACTATGGCCAGCATGCCATGCTATTGTAGAATAAATTCAGCAATGGAGCACTGTACTAATTGTAGGTCTCATGACTGCCCACGTGCATTTTTTAAAACAGGTAAAGCTGCCTACAAGAGATTTATTCACAAAATATTTCTCAAGTATTTTGATATATCTTCGGTAAAGTGACCACATATGACACCTCAAAACATTTTAAATGCAATTAAATGATTAATTCAGTAAATAAATTACAGTAACAGGGTGTGGTAAAGGTAGTTTGATTTATATTTAAAAAATACGAGAAACAGGGGTTGCTAGACAAAGTTCTCACATACATTGATAACAGAAGTCAGAAATCAATCAGCGATGGAGATATACTAGTCATCAATGTATAAACACCCATCTCCACAAAATCAACAATTGAGTTGATCCTAGACATAGGCATTGAAACTCAACAATAATCGAATTTAACAATGGTTAAATGGAAGAATGGGTTATACGTTGATGTTTCGGTCTCAGTTACAGTATGTCAACAAGACCATCTTAGAACATCAGTGAGTCTTGTGAGATTCCTCGACCTCTTGATCGATTGTTGCCTGCGTTGTCAGCAGCTTCTGACTTGTGTGGAATGCTGTTTTGGACCGGTTGACAAGTGCTACGACTTGAGTAAAAAGATGATGTAATACATTATTTACTGATCCATGTGAGGTCATCTAATATCTGATTTAAGTCGACTTTACTGTACCTTCAAAGAGACCCTTTCATACCTATTGTGTCAACTTGGCAACAAACGTTCAAGGGGTCAAGGAATCTTACAAAACTCACTGATGTCCTGAAGATGGTCTCACTGACTTAAGTTGTATTTAAAATGTTTTGAGGGGTCATATGTGGTCTGAGGAATCATTGGTAAAAACATTTGAAAATGAAATGATTGATGGTATTATGCATATAGGAGTCAGATTGTTTGGTGCATGGCATAAACAGTAACAATTAAAATTACAGTTTACAAAGTGTGACCCTTCTGATTTCCAAACCTTGTCTGTCTGTCTATCTATCTATCTATCTATCTATCTATCTATCTATCTATCTATCTATCTATCTATCTATCTATCTATCTATCTATCTATCTATCTATCTATCTATCTATCTCATCTATCTATCTATCTAATCTATCTATCTATCTATCTATCTAATCTATCTATCTATCTCTTTGTATGAACACTGTTGCACGGTTGTTTTTGTATACATATGAGACTATGAAAACAATAGTTATGAAGGACCTGGTATTTTGTCATATGATTTCGATTTTGAAGAGAAAGAATTGATCAAACATAACCTAGATACTTTCTTCAATATTTAGCTAAGGGTATTGGCTCCTGCGCTTGTGCAAATACAGCAAATATGACCCTCATCTAATGGTAGTAGCGGGCTGCACACAGCCCATCCTGCAGGTTGCACTTGTTTTGTGTGCCTATCTCTTTAGCCAGAGAAATGTGGTATTCAACCAAAAGAGGTATATGTTTAAATCTGAAAATGTGCATTCACATAAGGTACAGGGGCATTTTATGTGGTGAATTTGTTACTTTCTAAGATATTGACCGGCTTAGTGGGAAAGTTGAAACTAAATTATGATCAGTTTTATTTCTGAAAGATGAAGTGATGTGCTAGACTTCACCATATCACTTTATCTTTTTCACTCCTAATGCATGCCTCTCTATTGTCGCCACATATCAATGCTTCAATTGAGGCCACCATTCGTCCATATTAGATACGGTTTGCTATTACGAATCAAGCTAAAGATACCAACTTAATTTTTGGCTTCCAATTTCAAATTCCTTCACATTCACAGACCATTTTAAAACATTTGAATTTTGCTTTTTCTATACGTATACTTTATTAATCTTTTAATATTATTTAATTTCTAAAGAGTTGATACCCCAAGTTAAGAATGGCAGTTCTTAATTATTGATTCTGTGGTTGACTTATTATGAAAAAGTATTCATAGATTAACAGGCTGTGTGTCCTTTTAAAAAGTTGCCGATGAGACCAGAGAAGCAGCTAGCAGCACTGTCTAGAAGACTTACATTGAGGAATTACCGATGGGACCAGAGAAGCTGCTAGCAGCACTGTGTAGTGACCTAAGAATGAGGAATTACCACTGGGAACAGAGACACAGCTGCAGCACTACCTAGAGGACTTAAAATGTGGGAATTACCAACAGATCCAGAGAAGCAGCTGTAGAACTGTCTAGAGGACATAGAATGAGGATTTACCGATAGGACCAGAGTAGCAGCTAGCAGCACTGTCTAGAAGACTTAGAATGAGGAATTGCTGACTGGACCAGAGAACCAGCTAGCAGCACTGTCTGGAGGACTTAGAATGGGGAATTACCACTAGGACCAGAGAAGCAGCTGCAGCACTGCCTAGGGGACTGAGAATGAGGAATTACCACTGTGACTAGAGACACAGCTGCAGCACTGCCTAGAGAACTTAGAATGAGTAATTACTCAC
This sequence comes from Calotriton arnoldi, assembly GCA_963921515.1. Classification (NCBI taxonomy): domain Eukaryota; kingdom Metazoa; phylum Chordata; class Amphibia; order Caudata; family Salamandridae; genus Calotriton; species Calotriton arnoldi. The sequence goes on along the minus strand of CAWUFW010007462.1, from coordinate 514,835 downwards.
GGGACCAGAGTAGCAGCTAGCAGCACTGTCTAGAGGACTTAGAATGAGGAATTATTAACGGAACCAGAGTAGCAGCTAGCAACACTGTCTAGAGAACTTAGAGTGAGGAATTTCTGGCGAGACCAGAGAAGCAGCTAGCAGCACTGCCTAGGGAACTAAGAATGAGGAACTACCACTTGGGCCAGAGAAGGAACTGCAGCACTATCTAAAGGACTTAGAGGAATTACCTCTGGGACCAAAGAAGCAGCTAGCAGCACTGTCTAGAGGACATAGAATGAGGAATTACTACTGTGACCAAAGACACAGCTGCAGCACTGCCTAGAGGACTTAGAATACGGAATTACCGACTGGACCAGAGTAGCAGCTAGCAGCACTGTCTGGAAGACTAAGAATAAGGAATTATTACTGGGACCAGAGAAACAGCTAGCAGTACTGCCTCGAGGACTTAGAATGAGCAATTACCAATGGGACCAGAGAAGCAGCTAGCAGCACTGTCTAGAGATCTTAGAATGTCCCAATCCATGTAGGGGACCATTACCTACCCCAATAGGTGCAAATACCAGTGTTTTTGTGACATTATTATATAGAAAGAAAATAGAATGGAGCTCATGCTGAATCGTGTGCAAAATTTGTCAAGCCTGCACATAAGTAAGAGTGTACAAACAGAAAGCAAAATATATAAATTCACCCCGCTCCTAATTAAACTAAGTAAAATGTTGCATCTGGAATAAGGGTATTGCAAAAATGTTAAACAAATCCAAATATAAAGGAACATTACGAGAACAAAAATGCAGTCTGCAAAGAAAACAAACATGCCGCAAACAGTGGCCACGTTTACAAAATGTGAAGAGTTAACAAATAATGTTTGTTATCGGCTAATAGGCTTTGAATTAGCGTGTGAAAGTTGTTTTAAATAAAACAGAAAAAGGTTTTTATCTACAAAACGTTCACGTTAACATGTTAACAAATAATGTTTCTCATCGGCGAATAGGCTTTTAATTAGTGCGTGAAAGTTGTTTTAAATAAAATGGGAAAAAAGGATTTTATCTACAAAAAGTGCATGCCATACTCTATGTTAGTCAAAACAGTGGCATTAGCGTACAATAAATTGTGCGCATTGCGCATAGGGATATGTAACTAAAAATACCAAAAAGGAAAATTATTTTGCTGCAGCCTGCACAAAAAAAAAATTGTGCACAAACACAAAGGTAAAAAGCCTTCAAAGAGAGGATATATGTAATAGGCCAATACTCCAGGGGAGGGAACGAGACCTGAAAATGTGGGACAAATAAAGGCCATAAACCAAACAAAAGCAAGCTTTTACGAACAACACACATTTGAACGAATCGCCAGCGAGGGGCAGAATTAGAGCCCACATACCGAACACAGCATACCTCGCAGAGCAGTGCATGCCCTGCCTAGGCTCGACCTTAAAAAATTACCTTCAGGTGAATGACACTGACTTCTAGCCAGTGACCGTAAGCTGTACTTGGGCCAAGTTCCAAGACACGGCATGGACAGGCAAGTACAGCAGGAAGTGACGAGGTGTTGACCAATCAGAAGACTGTAAATTAGAGTGACATTGGGAGGAACCAATGGTAAGTTCAGGTAAGTATTGGACGGGTTCTAAGCCCCTTTTTAAAAAAAAAAAAATTAAATACAAAAGACTTTGTAAGCACAGCACAAGCGCTGTGCAGGTGTTGGAGTTTGGCCCCACTCAACAAAATTCATCTCCAGAGGGACAACTTTTATAGCAGCATGAGAGGTAGAGGGAGAAAAATCATCAGAGTTAAATCTCTGTACAGTGTAACCCAAGTGGGGTCACGCATTAATCCACTCAACTCTTTAATCTGAGTTTAGTAGGGTTGAAATATAAATTTAGAAACAAGTCAATATAGACCAATCTCAACATAATCATATAGAAGTACAGAAAGACCAAGATAAATCAAAATCTCCTGAAGAGATTTACCCCATATAATACAAAGCAGATGACTAATTCTATGATGATGACGCAGACAATCAGGAAAAAGAATTGAAAACTAAATTGCATCAGATGATTTTCCTTAATGAGCAACTATCTTTCCCTACACTACCTTAAAAAGGGCATCCCTAATACTAAGAAGCATTTGGTAAGGGTGAAATGAGAAAGGTGTCAGCTGTCGGGGTCTTCAGTAGAAGGCACTCCAACCATGGGTCAAGTAGCATAAAGCCACACAAGCAGAAGCATAGGTCTGCTCTGAGTGAAAACCCTAAAATGACTCTCCTGTCTCTTACTTTGTTCAGCATAAAATATCAATTGTAGTCAGAGTAGACTATCTCTTGTGACCTTTGCTGGTGAATTTCCATAGCTCTGGCACAACTGGATACTTTCACCACCTTTTCCACATCGATAAGTTGCAACTTCACTCGTCCTTGGTCATTCCTCTCCTCTCCCATGGGAACTCACCTCTTTGCTGGTTATCGCGCTTCTCCTTGCCAATGTGTCCTTTCATACCTTGCTATCTAGTGAAAACAAAATTCTCCTTTCTGGTCTAATGAGGCCATCTCTCTTCATACCTGAAGTGGAAACAAAGTACAAGGAAAAATGCATTCTGCATAGAAGGCCAAATGCGATTTATATGTTAAGTCTAAATATGAGCATAGATCAAACTTTTTCTCGAGGCCTACACTTTAGATAAGTTAGCAGTGCACAGGATTACAGAATATGTGCACTTTACTAAACACACAATAAATGCTGCATTTGTCAAAAATATAAATTGTAAAGAATTACGACTTTCCCACCTGTAATTAATTCTGGTTGCACGTACAAATGTTTAAACATTACTGAGCACAACTTTTAGTTTAATAACCTCACAATGGGACACATTTATGTTAACTTGTACTTTCGCATTAATATGCAAATAGCACATAAACCTTTATTAATCACGTTCTATACACAAGTTATTCACATGGAATACTTTAAATATTCAATACTCCACTCCTTTTAGTAACGTTAAATACACAAAATATATTCGAGTGCTAGCTATGATTGAATATGATGCACTCCTACGATATCGCAGATGGGATCAAGATTACACTTCTCGATAAGAAATCGAAAACCTAAGCACTCCTATAGTTTAGTGTCAATATCTAATCCACACAGTGAGGATAATGTTTCAATGAAAATACAGTTTATTCACACGTAGACAAGGTTCTTTGGTTCATTCATGTATTCCACTTAGTACAGTTTTCTTGCTTGACAACCACAGCCGACATGTGTTTCGTCACTAACATGACTTTTTCAAGGCTTCAAAGGTTCAAGGAAGTAGTTCAATAAGAAACAAAGTCTGGCACAAAGATTCCTTTCAATGTTCCATAAAGATAAAGTCTCCATACAATAGTTGTTATGTCTAATAGAAAGTGTCTCGTTCGTTAAGTCTGTTGGAAGGTCGACTCCAGTTGCAAAGTTCTCCTAAGTGCTTGTAAAAAGTATCAAAGATGAGATTCCAAATTAGTAAGCCCAGGAGTCCATAGTAAGCTCCTTCCTGATCCGGTCTCCCATAAGTATGCGGAAGTGAAAACTAACAAGCATTTGCAATGCAATAGGTCTCGCATTTACGAGATTTTGAGCTATTGGCATTGTAAATGACAATGCCTTTTATTTATGTGTTGATTTTTAAAACATAAATAAAAGGAATTGTAATTTGCAATGCCAATAGCTTAAACTCTTGCAAATGCAAGACCTATTGCATTGCAAATGCTTGTTTTAAGAAAAGTGACCACCCTACTTCTGGTGGGACAGGCCTGAAAGTAGCAAAAGGATCCATTGACAGCGACGCTTGAACCTACTATGCTACCGGAATTATTGTATCAGAGGGTGATACTATTAAGGTCAAAAGGGGATGAACACTTTCTAAGAAGTAAAACGTGTGACACCTTACAAATGCCTTGAGTTACAAGTTGTGAAGAGGGAGGTTTCAATCTGTAACATGAATTGCTATGAAGTGCATCGCACTCTATGCATTTTGTAAGGTCCATTTATTTAGTCAAGCTACATCAGACAATCTGTCCAATATAAATAGAAATGGAACCTTAGAAGTAACGACTAAGTGAATTAGTAACGTGTCAGGGGAAGACAGAAAAGCAAATCGATCCCAACATGAACATAGCCACTGCCTTTGGCGCCACTTTGCTAAAACTAGAAATAACACACTAAAAACATTAGTGCAGGTAATCAGCGAAGTCCTCTGTAGTTACGGCGACGTATAAGAGCATTTTTTGGGAACAGATGAGTGACCCAACATAGTCATGTTAATTGGCAATGGCTGTCTGCCACCGTGCACAAACCAGCTAATCTGTGTCTAGTATGTTTTAACCCCACGCTGCAAAATTACACAAATGAAAGTCCAGAGCATTTCGGGTCCTGAGAGCACTATAGTCTCAGCAATATGGAAGACATCGCACAAGGGCTCCTAACTCTAAAGCAGGGCGTAGCTTCCGTTGGTGCAGCAGGTGCAGTGGCGCAGGGCCTCTGAGGCCTCAGAGGGCTACTGAACCATGATTATTGCTGTAGTTTATAATTCAGACTGTAGCCATGGGGCCCACTCCTTTCCTTGCACTAGGGTCCATAATAGACTGGATACACCCCTGTTATATTATAGATTTACAATTTGTTTGACAACGAACACCTCCAGCGCTCTTCTTAATTTACCAAGCGAAGCACACCGAAATGAACATTTTAAAAATTGGCATTAAATTCTTTGTATCGGTCAATTTAAAGACCGATTCCCGCGACTGCCTTTCCCTGTAAAACATCTTTATCTACTCAATTCTTCTTCTTCTTTTTTTCAATGATATTACTTATTTATATTTAACCTCATAATGCAGCAAAAATCAAACAGCGCTGCAGGAATGCCTTGCGCAGGAATTCCCCATTTTAAAACTGTTGCAGCACTACGTGTGCGACCCCCCACACGGCAGTTAATATAGTTAATCCAACCCTGATTTTCTCACATAACCTACACCCTCTAGCAGTCGATTGAATTATGCGCTCGGAGATTGTCAAAAGGCTGGCAGAAAGACCACAGCAGACTTTGTGCATGTGTTACTGTACCAACGACGAGCTCCCGTCAGATAAATAGGCTACTCGCCTTCCCTAGTAGGCATAACAGGCCCCAAGCATAAGGAGCAGTGCACCGGCCGGCACTGAGAAGTAACCGTGTTTCACGCGCATGGAACGAGAGGCAGCTGAGAGGGTTGAAAGGGTGCCCCACAGGCAAATGCTTGTGGCATGCCACCACATGCGAAGAAGCCCCCCCTGACACCCTGAAGCCTTTTCATGTGTACTAATGTGTGTGCACACCTCCATTTGCACATCTGTAGCAGAGTTTTCTGTACAACTATGAAGTTGTTCCTAGCTTGGGATATTTCGCTACATTCTCACCAATAATTTCCTAAAATGTTCTCAGCCAAATGATGAAAAATGTGAGATGTGCAACTGTGCCATGGTAAAGTTTGGCCTGTGCGCAAGCTGAGCATTAGGCAAAGGAATGGTGCGCCAGGAGATGCATGCACCGAGGATGAAGGCATCGTGCTGGCTTGCGTGACCGTGTCTGCTCCAGATATCTGTGTACTTTGTCCACCGACAGAAGAGAGGAGAAACAGGAGCTTGCCTCCTGGGAAACTGTGCCCTCGTTTCACACCCCGTGGACTGCCTGGGCGATCCAGATCCATGTATGTTGGGGTGCACTCCCCGCTGAAGTGCCCCCTACGTTCAACTGCTTGGTAAAAAAAAAAAAAAAAAAAAAACAAGCCACACGAAGGGCATAGATGGGGGAGGGAGAGGTAACAGAGGAGGAAGCCTGCTTCTAAGCAGATTTCTTTCATTAAAACAGCGCCCGCTTTGCGGGCGTCCGTGCAGCGGAGGAGAGGGGGACGTGTAATGGAGTGTATTTAAAAGTTAGAACACAATGGTAAAAAAACAAGCAGCAAAAAAAAAAAAAAAGACCAGACCACAAACCCAAAGGATTGTATGAGTGCGTTTTAATGCCAAAATAAGAAAAAAGAAGTTCAGGAAACATGCTATAAATCTAGCTTGTGGAGTGAGATTGTACTCAGTCACTGCTCTCGGGGAGGGGCAACAGTAAAAGAGGCATGACAAATTTGCATGCTTTTAACAAATCAAAATAAAGAATGTACGAGTGAAATTGCAGCCAGCCAATAGCAAAGAGAGGGCTTAGCTGGATGCCCACTGAGTAATTACAGCAGGTCTCGAAGACACAGCGCAAGCGCTGCCTAGTTCGAACTAAAAATGACAAAATTGTGAAGTAATGCTATCACAAAATGGGCCGCATTATTAGGTGCTTTCACGATTTATAATGTGTTGTCATGTGCTGTCCATTTTCTGAAGAAATGACGATCTTTGCCATCTCCAGGTGTTCTTCTGCCACCAGTTTTCTTACGTTAGAGCGCTCCTCTTAAATAAAATGATTTTGTTTACAAAGAGCATATGCAGTGATACTGAAACAATAAAAGCGGCAAGAGTAAAACAGCAAGGCCATTAGTCTAATTTGGTCCACCCGACCAAATTAGACCATTGGAATTATACGGCAGGGGAGGACCAATTTATGCGGCATACTTGACTAAATTAGGCAGCAAGAAAAAACATTTTTTAAACAATGCCCCATCAAAAAGGACTATACTAATCTACCGGTGATGCGCGGAGTGGCCAGAAGGTGGCGCCAGTAAACCCTGTTCTGGCAACCCTCTGCTTAAGTCTCTGTGTAAGAAAGAGACTTTCTGCCACGTCAACTGAACTTCCTGTAGGATTAACTTCCAGCCAGAAATACCTGGATCTGCAGAGCGGTCTGAGCAAGCAGTGGTTAGGAGATAAACAGACCTCCTTTGTAGTTTTGTGGACTATTTCCAGATACGGTGAAGGATGCAGTGCACACAATGAAGGTATTTGAGGATATAGTCGGGTTGCTGATTCTGGCTGGGTCGCTGAGAGATAAAATATGCATGCAATTTAAAACATTGATTTTAATCGTCTTTCAGTGTGCACTGCGGGTGTTTAAATGTGCAGGGACGTGTGGCTAGCACATCGCGCCGATGTTCCATCAGGGGAACAGTCCCACGTTGATACCCACAATGTTCCGTTTTTTATGTATTTTCTTTCTTTGTTCCTCGTGTGCACATTTCTCATTAGCCAGATTTCAATCTGCCGTCACGCCGTCTGAGGACAGCTTCGTGATAATATCTTGAGTTAGGGTGACCGCAGCGAGGATCAGAGACTAATCTTGTAGAGATTACACAAACCTCAGATATTATCGTTTAGAGACAGGTTCGGTTGCTCACTCGCGACGTCCCGTTGTTTGAAGCAACTTGTTTCCTGGTATATGCTGCGTAGTTTTGCTGTGCCCATTACATTCGCGCGACAAGGTCCCAGACAGACCTCCTGAAATCACCAATGAGATTCTCGCCAGGAATTTGAGATAATTGGTTAAGTGGGGGTGGGGGCGTTGCTGTGTGTGTAGGGATGCTAAAATGACGTCAAACCTTTTTTTCTTTCAGTTTTATAGAACGCGAACTTGACCCGACGGTATCATCAGATCACTTTACATGAGCACCAGTTGCATTACAGACGGACACAGTCATTTTTTGGGCACATGGAGATAAAGTGATTTGCCCGGAATCACAGGATGTTTGCGCCTCCTGCCAGACTCGAACCCGGTTCAAAGTCGGCAGCTCTAGCCGTTAGGCCACATCTGTTATCCTTCACTTTAGGAATATAAGTGCTAGCCCATCTCAACCAATGCATTTGTTTAGGATACAAAATAATAAGTGTCCCATAGTTAAGTTTTCAATAATCCCCTGAGCTCAGAGATCTGTAATTCTGTTATATTTTATTATCAGGGCTGTAAGAAGGATTAAAAAGTGGGGGTCCCTGAAAGGGGTGTGGCTTGTACAATTAAGGGCGTGGCTTAAACATATACACTAAAATTCCCAAAGAGCGCCACTCTACCCACACATTTGCATAGAATCACAACTGGCAGCTGACATACGTGGTTCCCCAGCTTCAGTCAGCCGCTCTAGCGTTAAGCCACATCTGGTATCCTTTACTTTGGGAATATAAGTGCTAACCCATCTCATCAAATGCATTTGTTCAGGATACAAAATAGTAACTGTCCCATAGTTAAGTTTTCAATTTCAATCCCCTGAGCTCAGAGAGCTGTCATTCTTTAAAGTTTTATTATTAGGGCTTTAAGTGGAATGAAAAAAGTGGGGGCCCCTGAAAGGGGTGTGGCTTATACGATTAAGGGCGTGGCTTACACATATACACTAACATTTTCAAATAGTGCCACCCTACCCACACATTTCCATAGAATCACAACTGGCAGCTGGCATGTGTGACTATTGGTCTGTGCGCTTTGCAGCGAGGCCAAGGACCGGATGATCACGTATTCTGAACACCTTTCTGCCCCAATGAGAGAAACTCTCACTGCCTACAGCCACAACTCAATTGTGCCCCATTATAAACACCCAGATACGACTTAATTCAAATTATGCATTAAACAAGAGTAACATGCTGCCCTGAAATCCTGGAAAAAAGCAAACACTCATAGGGAATGTACGACTAAGTAAAGCATGTGAAAGATGAGCGGGAACAACATGGATTACCTGAACGTTTTATACTATCATTGTTCTGAAATCGATCAGTGTTTTCGTATGAAAAGCTAAGGACATGAATACAGAGCTCAAAAGTTAAAAAATACCCGGTCTAGAGCACACCTGAGAGTCATTACCCAGTGCACATTTGTGACCAACCACCCCCAGTTCCTCTAAGACCACACCAAATGCTCTTCTACTGGACTTCTCCTAGAGCCCTTTAATGAACGCCACCCTCTAAACTAATGCGCATCCCAGTCTGCACCTTCTGTGCATACTCATGTGCAACTTTTAGTCCGTGTGAACTGATGCTTGTATGCTTGTTGGCCATTGTGAAAATTAGGTGTGGGTGTGTTGCATAGTTAGTCTATGCGCATGTTCTATTTTTCCATGTGTACTAGTATGCTGCATGGCGCAGTGTGCAGGCACAATACAAAAGGCAAATCTAATAGCAATGCTTATTTGCTTTGTTGATACTTTTCTATTTAGATCTTAGTTTTTTTGTTTTTGCACATAGTATACTACTGTTACTATGTATGATACAAGGATACTATGTATGATACACTGCACTCTGAAGCTACTCTAAGATGGCTTGCAGCACCTCCCAAAAAGAATACTCTAAATAAATAAGAAGCATTGGCAAAGCCAGTAGGTCTTTCTTATGCAAGAGCAATTGGCTTCGCCAATGTGTTTTAGCCATGTTGTACACCAGCGTGGCTGCTGTTTAGCATGGCTAAAAGTTAGTGGGATAGAGGAGAGTGGCATGGAGTGCAGTGGAGTGGAGTAGAGTAGTGTTGAGTGGACTGTTGTGTAGTAGAGTAGAATGGAGTGATGTAGAGTGGTTGAGAGTGGAGGGATGTAGAGTGAAGTAGAGTGTCGTAGAGTGGTGTGTCGTAGAGTGGAGTGTCGTAGAGTACAGTGATATAGAGTAGAGTGTTGGATCATAGAATGTTGGATCATAGAATGTTGGATCATAGAATGTTGGATCGTAGAGTGTTGGATCGTAGAGTGTTGGATCGTAGAGTGTTGGATCGTAGAGTGTTGGATCGTAGAGTGTTGGATCGTAGAGTGTTGGTTTGAAGAGTGTTGGTTTGGTTTGTAGAGTGTTGGTTTGTAGAGTGCTGGTTTGTAGAGTGCTGGTTTGTAGAGTGCTGGTTTGTAGAGTGCTGGTTTGTAGAGTGCTGGTTTGTAGAGTGTTGTAGAGTGTTGGTTTGTAGAGTGTTGGTTTGTAGAGTGTTGGTTTGTAGAGTGTTGGTTTGTAGAGTGTTGGTTTGTGGAGTGTTGGTTTGTGGAGTATTAGATTGTAGAATGTTGGATCGTAGAGTGTTGGATCATAGAGTGGTGGGTCAATGAGTGGAATATCATAGAGAGGAGGGTCATAGAGTGTTGTAGAGCATTGTAGAGTGGAGGGGAGTAGAGTGGTGTAGAGTGGAGTGACGTAGAGTAGAATGGAGTAGAGCGTTGAGTAGAGTGGAGTGGTGTAGAGAGGAGGGCAGTAGTGGAGGGGCACAGAGTGGAGAGGAGTAGAGTGGCATAGAGTGGAGGGGTGTAGAGTGGCATAGAGTAGACTGGAGTGGAGTGCCGTAGAGTGGCGTAGCATAGAGTGGAATAAAGTGTCATAGAGTGGAATGGCATAGAGAGGCATAGAGTGTTGTAGAGTGGACTGTTGTAGAGTGGAATGGCGTAGAGTGTAGTGGCATAGAGTGTCGTAGAGTGGACTAGAGTGAAGTGGCATAGAATGTCATAGAGTGGAGTGGCATAGAGTGGAGAGAGTGGAGTGGCGTAGAGTGTCATAGAGTGGAATGGAGTAGAGTGTCATAGGGTGGAGTCGAGCAGAGTGGAGTGCATAGAGTGGCCTAGAGTGGGGTGGCATAGTGTGTTGTAGAGTGGAGTGTCATAGAGTGGAGTAGAGTGGCGTAGAGTGAAGTGGGCTAGAGTGGCGCAGAGTGGTGTAAAGTGAAGTAGAGTGTTGTGGAGTGGTGTAGAGTGGCATAGATTGGCGTAGAATATAGTGGCATATCGTAGAGTGCCATAGAGCATTGTGTAGTAGAGGGTGTGGTAGCACACTGCCATTAAAGACAGCACATTTTCAATTTAAATGACTATTACATTTGCCCATACAGTATATTGCACACAAATGATAATGTGTGGAAATGGAATCCCCTAGGGTACCAATTTTCTTTAACTGTAGTAAAATATTTGTTTCCACCACACTTCAAAACTACAAAAAATGTGCTTCATTGATGCTTTCCCAATTGATATATTCTGAAATATTTGCACAAGTAAGTTACAGACATTTAAATTTTGTTGTGTGCCAGAACAAAATAACATCCTTCCTCCAGCACACCCTCGGGACCCAGCATGAGTGTCACATAAATCCTCTCACTTTGAAGTCAGAGAAAGAAAAGTAAACACTAAGCTCCCTTGGAAGACAGCGCCTGACATTTTACCTCTGTCTTTGAATGCACAACAAATGTGAGAAGAAAAGAATAAAATTTAAAGGCCTGTTTACAGAAAGCAACTACTTATGGAAGAATACAGTAAACAGGCTGTGCTCTACGGGAGGAACAAAGACATACTGGACAGCCTAAAACAAATTAAGCCAGCAAATAGATAGGTAGTAACGGTGAGTTACAAAACACAAAGCCAATGGTAAGCAATGGCTGGAATGCATTCCCAGGGAAGCATTCGAATGTCCCCAAGAAGTCTTTGCAAACCAGACAAAGTATGTAAAATTATTTTTTTCTGATTAAATGTGGCCGGAAAAATGTTGATGTGTCACTAACATCGTTTGATTTACTAACAAGTAAGAATGCTTTAATTTTTCATAAAAGAAATTTACACCAACCTCAGAGCACAGTAAAAAATAGTACTAGAAGACGCCCCCTTCAGCCTCTCACAGTTTTCTTATATATAAACTATATGAACTGTTTTTACAAAATGAAACAAGATCAAGATATTGGCCTCAATAGTTCCCGAACTTCGGTCTCTGCTGATTAATAATATTTGGTAAAACCAATTGGCCTGGCTTGCAATTTCAATTTGCGATGCAGATAGTACTTTGTAACAACCCAGCAATTTGTGGTAAATTCAGTCCTAGGCCTGTTCCGAAGAACAATATGCATTGAAAACACTTGTCATTGTCAAAACCCCTTTCAGAGGGCCATGGGGCAAGCAGGGGTTACTGGGCTCAACTGTAGGGGTTCTGGCCTTTTGCTCCTGATGTCCCAGGGCCCAACCTACTATGGATTCTGTGCAACTTGACCAAGTACCCCTTCAGCACTTTACTCTCAGGTTAAGCATGGTCTGAGCAGTTGAAGGCTCCCTCAGGGGAGAAATACAAAGAGAAATACAACATTCACAAACAGCTACTCAGTCCCGCTGAGGTCAGGACTCTAGTGTTTCGAAGGCAGTTCTCTGTGTCTCACTCTAGTGATCGTGGTTATTAGCCATTCACTTTAGGCAACATTCAGGGTAATCCCCACTAGTAGTCTGAGTCTCAAGAGTCCACTCCAACTCTGTACCAAAGTCAAAAGTGTTCCAGTGCTGTAGCGCTATCTAGCAAGCAAGTTCGCCCGGGGCCAACTGGCACGAATTTAATCTTACCTACAGAGTCTGGGCATCTGGAGTTCCTGAGACTGCCCCCTCTGTGGGTGCCGGAGTGCCAGTAGGTGGTTTAGCTGAGTTTACTGCACGCTGCCCAGATGGGCTGAGCTGGACGATCTTTGGGTTCCTTACACACAGTCGTACAACTGCAGCGAGCTGAGGTTCCTCGCAGCTCCGCCTGGCAGGGTAAGTCTTTGGTCTGTCCCACGGTGAGGTGGGGGGAAGGTATTTCGAAGTTCCTGATTCTGACTTCTCGTTCCGGTATAGGTGCGCAGGGTGTCTCATGAGGGCCTCACTCCTACAGCATTGCACCTGTTTAGATCACCCTTCTTGCTGGTTCCAGTGATCCCCTCTGGCATACAGGGTAATCGCATCTCTACTGTACAGTGGTACCGGTCCGATCGACGCAGCAGATGCCTGCACGGTTGGCCCTCCTGGCATACGTGGTAGCCTGCTCTTCACCACAAAAGGGTATAGGGCCTGCTCTGCATGGTAATCCATCCACAGCAGTCCCTAGTGGCATATGGGGTCAGTGATTCCTCACCGCACACTGCACACAGGCTCCAGCCAAATTGGCACAGCGATAATTACAGTTCACTTTGTGTAGGATCCCTCGGCTCACGGGGTCACCGATGCCTCAAAGCACAAGGACTCTGGCCCGATAGGCACAGTGATATTCATAGCTCACTTCACGGTGGCCCTCCTCTGGTATAGGAGGGTCTCTGACTTTGTCGTGCACAAGGGCCATGACCCGATCGGTGCAGCCGCCATTTCCTCACACCTCACAGAGGGATTCCACTCGACAGGATTCTCAACTGGACTTTGCTCTCTTCAACACTCTCCTCTTCTTCACCGGGCACATTGGTTTTGGCAAGCAGGCAGGCGCTAGTGCTCCAGTTTCCAGGGCAGGTAGTCCTGTATTCCCTGGGTGATGTCCCCCCACCCAGCAGGGAGACTAGAAGACCTTGGCCGCTAGTCCTGGTCACAGGCAGAAGTCTTGCCAAGCTACTAATCCTTGCACAGTTCAACTGGCAATTTTGTGGTGTCAAGCTCTCCTTCTTATAGTCTATTTCCAGACATCAAATGTTATTTAGAAGTCTGAGTCTTTGACGTTGATGTTGGGAGTCTGTTTCCTTATGAAGCGCTCACTCCTCTGCCCTCTTTTCCTCTCCAAAGCACTCTGTCACAGCAGGAGTGATTCAATACAAAAAAGGACCTGTTCTATCAACTGTCTGGACTCCTATAGGCGTCCACCATATATTTTCTCAGGCACACAATATTGTGTGACACGGCAGTGGATCAGTATCTCCCATCTGCCATAGAGTGACTAAGATCACTACTTTAAAACCTAGTGTTTCGTACTGTGTCTGCTGATGTAACCCCCCTACAAGCGTAACAAGGAGGAAGGGTGAAAAAAGGTGGGAAAAAGAAGGCCGTGCCTCACGGGAGTAACACCATGGGAGTTTACAGACTGGAACACGCCTGTATCCTCAGGTTCTCATCATTAGCAACTGCCAACTTGTGAGTCAAATAAATAGTGAGGAAAAAAGAAGAAGAACAGTAACTATTTGTGTTCAGTGCAGTATAAGTGAACCCTATAAAGGAAACCGGGATCTAGCATAGAAAACCCGATGTACCTAATCTAAAAACGGGCTAGACAACCACTAGCTGTACTACTTTATTCCTTGCTGTGTGTCTGCTCAATTAAAACCAACATGTTTCATTGCCTATGTAGACTTGCAGCAATTTCGTCAGGGTCAGGGTCAGTGTCCTCACTACACCACTTTCCTCTGTTTGTTATACCTACAAGAAACAGAGACAGTACAACACATTCATCAACACATATAACAGACATTACATCAGACTGAAAAACTATTTCAACACATATAACAAACTTAACACCAAACTGAATGTTTTTGGTGCTATTGGTGGGGAATAACGACATCATATGTGATATATTTACTGGGTGGTTGCCCATCCAAGACAAGCCAGGACAAGCCAGGAAAAGGGCCTTAAATACACCCAGAAATGCCCTCCTTGAAAGGACTAATAAAGTCAGCAGCGATTGTATCCCAGTGGTCACTACTTTTGGGCCATGTTCGACCAAGATCAGACAGATCATAAGAAAAGATTGGCATTTGCTCAGAACTTCATCTATGAAAATGCCCCAACCTAGATTCGCTTTCAAACGGTCCACTAATTTACGTGACCGTCTTGTACATACACGACCTGTGCAGGAATCTAGAGAAACTGCAGTGCCCCCGGGACATTACCCTTGTGGGGGGTGTTCGGTCTGTGAATTGACAACAGCTACCAAGAGTGTCACCCTAACAAATGGGAAAACATGGCATTTGAACAGGTTTAGCAATTGTAATACAGCAAATGTCATCTATAGAATTACATGCCCCTGTGACCTACATTATATTGGTCTCACGACACGTAAAGTTAAAGTTAGAATTCAGGAGCATGTGAGCACGCTAAAAGCGGGCAAACTCACGACTAAACTGGTTCAACATTTTGTCACCCAGAAACATCAACACAGGGATATACGATGGGTGGTACTAGAAAAGGTTCTAGGAGATCAGTATAACATGGAGAGCAGATTGATTTCGAAAGAAGCCCGTTGGATATATCAAGAGGGGCAGACCAAAATGGGCTTCACGACCTCATTGAATGGAATAAAGTGGTACCATTCTAGATAGATCCCGCCATAGAACACATATTGCACTACTGATGGTTGAGTCAATGATTGTACTAAATAATACAAACATCAGGGCTGATGGTGTCATTCTTTCTTTTGGACACCAGAGCAATTCCCCACTGGACCGAGTATAATTTAAGTGCGCGTGTTTCACTTAGGGTGTGGAGGTTGCTTGAGCAGCTTCTGCACCAAACAGATTTGAGAGGCAAGATACATACATGCCTAGGTATTTGCACCATTTTTGACTTATTTTTAATTTTTGATCAATTTTGACAATATGAATGTGGCATATACCAGGGAAATTATAACAATTTGTGAAGAATTTGTTTTTGTTTTAACTATAGAAACACGAAATACACCTAGACCTACAGCATACTTGGTCTATAGAAGTGGTCGGTGGACATTTTAAGATGGCCGCCGTGCAGGATTGACAATGTGTGAATAAGATGCGAGGACCGGAAGTAGGGCGGGTCTATTCAGTTTGACGCAGCGCGCGCTGCTTTAGAAATATCCCATAGCGAGCAGGACACGATGAGGTGCTGAGCGGCGGCCAGTGACCCGCGGTGTCTCGGTAAGCGGTTACTATTTTATTTTATTTATGGAGGGGGCCCCTTTCCTTCATTGCCAGGCCCCATGAGCACGGTGTTTGACGGGAGACCGTACTAACAGGGACTCCGGTTCATAGATTGGGCAGCACCGATACTTACTAGGAAGGTTGCCGGTTTCTAGAACGCCTTCGTATTAAGACATTATGAGGACGGCAGCCAGTAGAGTTGACTGCTGGGTGTGACATTTGCATGAGATTAGAGCATGTAGACCAGGAAGCAGGAAGGTTGCTACACTTGCTCAAGTGATTTTAGATGGGATAGCGGGGATCTTCCACCCCTACTGACCTCATTACGTATGCTTAATGGGTGGTAGTGAATACTTGAATTTTTCCCTCTCTCCTACATAGACTGACTGATTGCAGCGACTGAGACGGGCTCTGTGTTTGTGGACTAGTACACGTGCACAGTGTTTGAAGCAGTTTTTAAAGGGGTTGCAGGTATGCCGAAGATGGGCAACCACCCGGTAAATATATCACATATGATGTCGTTATTCCCCACCAATAGCACCAAAAACATTCAGTTTGGTGTTAAGTTTGTTATATGTGTTGAAATAGTTTTTCAATAAATAAAGTAGTACAGCTAGTGGTTGTCTAGCCCGTTTTTAGATTAGGTACACCGGGTTTTCTATGCTAGATCCCGGTTTCCTTTATAGGGTTCACTTATACTGCACTGAACACAAATAGTTACTGTTCTTCTTTTTTCCTCACTATTTATTTGACTCACAAGTTGGCAGTTGCTAATGATGAGAACCTGAGGATACAGGCGTGTTCCAGTCTGTAAACTCCCATGGTGTTACTCCCGTGAGGCACGGCCTTCTTTTTCCCACCTTTTTTCACCCTTCCTCCTTGTTACGCTTGTAGGGGGGTTACTTCAGCAGACACAGTACGAAACACTAGGTTTTAAAGTAGTGATCTTAGTCACTCTATGGTAGATGGGAGATACTGATCCACTGCCGTGTCACACAATATTGTGTGCCTGAGAAAATATATGGTGGACGCCTATAGGAGTCCAGACAGTTGATAGAACAGAACCTTTTTTGTATTGAACCTTGTGAGTGGGGGGCGACCTGTTCTTTTTCACCCCCTTGGCTCCCAGTTGTGAATAACAGCAGGAGTGATACCAAATATGATAGCCCCACAACACAGGCAATGGGAGTGATTCACACCTTAATGTCAGACACAGTGATATGTGTATCAAAAGGTTAGCCCAGTGGCTCAGCCCTAGTCTTTATGATGCTCCTTCCTAGATTTGCCCAGGCTCCTTCCTTGTGACCTCTCTCTGAGTCAAAGATGACCCTTTGAAGTGTATGCTTACTCCAGTGTGCCCAACCCAGCTTACAGGAATGCAGCAATACACAAATCTGCCTGGGTCCATTCCTCTACCTTCTCTCCTCATGTTTCACCATGAGGCCCTGGGTCTCCCAAAATGGATCCCAGAGTCCTCCATGTATTATACCCTTCACACAGTGGCTTAACGAACCTTAAGGCCGCCGTCAATATGGAGTGGCCCCCCATGCTCCGGACTCAGTCAGGAGATCTGAGATCAGGGCCCTGCACTGTGCCAGAGGGCCCCTCTAGAGCTTGGGGACCCCGCACCATGGAGGAGGCAGGGGCTATTGTTATGCCACTAGCACTCACAGGCACACATACACTCAGCACATGCATTTAACATACACATTCTGCATTTTCTCTGTTTTGTACCATTCACAGGCACACATATACCCAGCACAGGTGCACCACTCATGCTCTGCACAGCTATTCAGATCAAACCAATGTAGGACAATGGTGAGTTAAACACACAGCAGTGAAACTTTAAATGGATGAGCCTGTCAGCCTCACTCCAGTAACGCAGGCTAAAAAGGACATGTCCACTCCTACTGATCATTACACTATATGCTGCCACCACTGCGCTCGTGCTGCTTAACTCCTGGTAAAGACAGTATCCTAACACCACCGTGAGTGTTGTGCTTTGCCTGTCCTTCCCTGTCCAACAATACCGCGATCCGTGAGACATGCCTATGTCATGGTACACACTCATGATCTGTGTTTGTCTATGAAAATAAAAATCAGTATTAGGGATCCAGCCATCAGTACAGTTACGGCACTTAGGGCAGGAGCGCATCGTCCTTTACCATGCAGAGGACTTTTCGGTCCCAACAGTCACTATTCAAAAACATTCTCAGTGTATCCTACTTACAAGCAACGGCAGACATGTTTGATCATTCACAGTACCCAGTGATTGGAATCCATAGCTGTGATAACAATGGTGACACACCAGGTGGAAAAACATGACTTTATGAAAAGCACTAGATTTAAAATAGTTCATCATGTATTAGAGCTGATTTATTAATCAGAAAATAATGTTTATTTATGTGTGTAACTTGGCACAATTAAGGTGCAAAATTAATTTTCTGGGCCATTGCCTGTTTGCACTAACAGTTACAGAAATGTGGCATTTAAAGTGGCACTAATAAGTTTCCTGCATGCACGTTTCTTTTCCTTTTCTGTCTTTTTCATTTTTTCGAAATAGTCAAAATGGGATTGATTTTATGGTGCTGCTTCATGTACTGTACCTAGGCGGAAGCCAAGTCGAAATGTTCCTGTAATGTTGCAATAACCAAGGCTGTTATTGCCTGCAGCTACAGCTGTATTGTCCATTGATTTCAAATTGATTTTTGGAGGACAAAGGGGATCATTATTTGTTAATAATTTGGGTGAGCGCCAGAGTAGCCTGTTTTATGTAACACAGTTTCTACAATGTTGATTTGTTTATGTCAAGTAACTTTATTAGTTCAACCCCATGATACCACTTCACATTACGTAGACAGCATTCTTTTCTACTCCTCTGAAACTATCAAGTGTACCTTTTCTGCAGTTTTGCTCAATTCTATGAAGGCTGACTCCATGACAGTCTGTTATCTGATTTATGCCTGGAGAACATTTCTTACCTTTCAAACTGATCAACTGGACTCTGTAGGACTGTTATCTGATTTTAATTGGACTTTTGCATTTGAACGTATGTGCTACACTTTGGCCTGTTTGCTGTTTTTCCTCTTTTCCTTGACTTATGAGCTGAGTAGATTATGCTTGTTCATTATGGAACTATATTTTTGCTAGACCTGTCAGCCTTAGGATGGTCTTCACCCAAACCTTTTTTCTGCTTGTCTCTTCTTTTTGCCGATACTTTTTGTTGGCCTGAGGACTCTGAGAACTTTACCATTGCTGACTAGTGCTAAAGTCAATTAATCAATCAATCAATCAATCAGGGAATTGTAAGCGCGCTACTCACCCGTGAGGGTCTCAAGGTGCTGAGGGGGGGGGAGGGGTCAGCAGATCTGTTTAGCCGAAGAGCCAGGTCTTGAGGGTCTTCCTGAAGGTGTTCAGGGAGGGGGTGCATCTGATGTCTGCCGGTAGCTCGTTCCAGGTCTTGGCTGCAATGTGAGAGAAGGATCTTCCGCCTGCTCTGGCTCTGTGGATGCGCGGGGTTTCGGCCAGTGCGAGGTTGGAAGATCGGAGGTTTCTTTTGGGTACGTGGAAGTTGATTCTGTCGTTGAGGTATTTGGGTCCGTTGTTGTGTAGGCATTTGTAGGCGTGAGTGAGGATTTTGAAAGTGACTCTTTTCTCCACGGGGAGCCAGTGGAGACTTCGTAGGTGTTGGCTGATGTGCTCGTGTCGGGGGATGCCGAGGACGAGTCTGGCGGCGGTGTTCTGTATTGTCTGGAGTATGCGGAGTAGGGACTTGTTGACGCATGCGTAGAGTGCGTTTCCATAGTCCAGTCTGCTGGTGATGAGTGCGTGGGTGACTGTCTTCCTTGACTTTGGGGGGATCCACTTGAAGGTCTTGCGGAGGATGCGGAGGGTGGTGAAGCAGCTGGAGGTGGCGGCGTTGACCTGTCGGTTCATGGTGAGTGATGAGTCGAGTACGATGCCGAGGTTCTTGGTGTGGTCTGAGGGGGTAGGTGGGCTTCCGAGGGCAGTCGGCCACCAGGTGCTGTCCCATGCAGAAGGGGTGGTACAGAGGACGAGGACTTCTGTCTTCTCGGCGTTGAGCTTCAGGCAGCTGTTGGTCATCCAGACTGCGACGTCTTGCATTCCTTTCTGGAAGTTGAGTTTGGCAGTGGTGGGGTCTTTGGTGAGGGAGAGGATGAGCTGGGTGTCATCGGCGTAGGATACGATGTTGAGGCTGTGTTGTCGGACGATGGCTGCGAGGGGGGCCATGCAGATGTTGAAGGGGGTGGGGCTCAGTGATGAACCCTGTGGGACTCCGCAGGTGATTTTCGTGGGGTCGGAGAGGAAGGGTGGGAGTCTGATCCTTTGGCTTCTTCCGGTGAGGAATGATCGGATCCAGTCCAGGGCTGTTCCTTGTATGCCTGCGTCGTGTAGTCTGGCGACTAGTGTGCTTTGGGAGACGGTGTCGAAGGCCGCTGATAAGTCGAGTAGGATGAGGGCTGCGGAGTGGCCTTGGTCCAGGAGGGTGCGGATGTCGTCTGTGGCGGCGAGTAGGGCGGTCTCTGTGCTGTGGTTGCTTCGGAATCCGGATTGGGACGGGTCAAGGACGGCTTTCTCTTCAATGAATTGTGTCAGTTTCCTGTTGACTGTTTTCTCTGCAACTTTGGCTGCGAAGAGGAGGAGCGAGATGGGCCGATAGTTCTTGAGGTCGGTGGGGTCAGCTGTGGGCTTCTCGATTAGGGGTCTGACTTCTGCGCGCTTCCAGTCGTCTGGCAAGGTGCCTGTTTGAAGGTGGTGTTGATGGTGCGTTGTAGTTTGGGTGCGATGGCGGACGCGGCTCCGTGGTAGATGTGAGGGGGGCAGGGGTCGGTCGAGGCGGTGTCTTCGGCCGTGATCGGTGTCCAGTTGGAGATGGTGGGCTGGCTGGTGTTTCTAGGGGGCGGGGGGCCGTCTGTGGCGCCTGGTGGATGATCGATGAAGTTGTTGTAGAGGTTTTTGATCATGAGGTGGAAATAGGTTCCAAGCTTGTCGCAGAGGTCTTGGGATGGGGTGATGTCTGTGGCTTCTCTGCGTGGGTTGGTGAATTCCTGAATGACACTGAAAAGTTCCTTGGAGTTGGTGGAGTTGGCCAGGATTTTGTTGTGGATGAAGTTCCTCTTGGTGGCTCTGATCTGGTTGTGGTAGTCCGTCATGGCGTCCTTGTAGGTGGTGTGGTTTTCGGTTGTCTTGGTGTTTCTCCAGTTCGTCTCCAGGCGTCTGCAGGTGCGTCTGGCTTCTTCAAGAGCGGTGGTGAACCAGGCGGCTTTCCTGGGGCGTTGTCTGTCGGGGTTACGTAGCGGGGCGAGCTCGTCTGCGCAGTTGAAGATCCAGGTGTGGAGTTCACTGGCTGCGCCGTTTGCGTCGGGTTCCCAGGTGTGGTTGTTTCGGGTGAGGCTGGAATTAAGTTGCTCGTCGGTAACCTTGCTCCAGTTCCTTCGAGGTGGGCGTGGGGCTGGTTTGGGTGCCTTGGGTTTGTTGATGGCGAAGTGTACGCAGTGGTGGTCGGTCCATGGCGGCTGCGTTGTGTGGCTGAATTGGACGCTGTTTCCTGCCGCGAAGATGGGGTCGAGGGTGTGTCCTGCTCTGTGGGTCGGTGTGTTGACGAGTTGTGCATGTGCTTCTCCCCTAATCATGGTAACAGTGGTGTATACACAATTGTCATATTTAGTTTACTTGTAAGTCCCTTGTAAAGTGGTATACCATATACCCAGGCCCTGTAAAGTAGTAAGGTTAGGTGTGTCTGAGCGCTCATCTGCATTCTGATGGCTCTTCCTGGGCAGAAAGGGTGGGAGGGGCTGACACTTACACCTGATTAGGCAGTGCCCTGTCCCCCCACAAAGGCTGGTCCCTGTAGCCCACCTGTGCTCCTTTGTGGTAGGCCTGAACCTTTGGATTTGCTCGGTCAAGCATGACCAAATGTCTCCTGTTGGCGTTTTCTGACGCTAAGCACTATATTTTTATTTAATCTTTAAAAATTCATAACTCCGGTTCTACTTATTGGATGGTTGTCATTTTGGTCTTGATGCATTCATAAAATTATTGTCTATTTGCTAACTCTGGAGTCTTTTTGTGGTGTATTCATTGTGTTACTGGGTGTGTGTGCTGCACAAATACTTTACACATAGCCTAGTTAGATAAGCCTGACTGCTCTGTGCCAAGCTACCAGAGGGTGAGCAAAGGTTATCTCTTAGTGAGTATCTAGCTCACCATGACAAGAGTGGTGATCCCTACTTGGGCAGGGTGCATACCTCTGCCAACTACAGACCCAATTTATAACAACCTTCCTAATGACTAATTCACATATGGTATGACCTATTGCAATTGGTTTTTTTAATGTGTTAATGGTGCTTATTTGTATGTGACTAACTAACTTTGGTCTACTGTAATTATTTTTAAATTTTGAATAAACCTTCATGGTTTTGACTTTGAATATTGTCATGTGAAGGTTACCTTTATTAGTACAAGGGCTCTCGTTCTTTTGGACTCACATGGCCCCGATTCTGCGCATCAACCCTTTGAATTTATTGGGGCAAAGCGCTGACACATGCATTTGAATACAAGATCTATTTATGAGGCGGGATGACACGCCAAACAGTCAATAGAATGAGGTGAGCGAGAAATACACCTCTAGGGCACTGAAAGCCCACACAATGTATATTTTAAATAACTGGTAACATAGGTCTTGAAGACAGCTGTGTTGTCAGGTCACTCCTAAAAATATCATTCTGAACGAAAATGAACAAGTAATTGGAAGACTCCATAGAACTCCATAGAACTAGGTGGCCTTCCCTAATATGATATAATATGAGCCTATGCGGCTGTAAATTAGTCCTGCTTGTAATTTTATAGATAAAGAGTGCAGTAAGAGTTGACCAGTGGTTCTGATTGGCATTCTTCTTTTTTTTTTGTTTTTATTTTTGTCCTCATTAGCCTCAGATTCGCCGTCCACCGCACCTCCATCCGAAACAGCCCTTTCTCTTGTGCCAGGACAGGAGCTTCTGATACTGCCTTACTTGTCCGAGACCTGCCAATTGCACTTCAAACACATTTTCCCTTGCATTCGACTCTCCCAACTGCAAAGCAACCGCTCAAACGTAACCGACCGGGAGGGATACGAAATTTTGGGAATGGCCTGTGCTTTTACTGAGGTCTGGTTAGGCATAATCATTGGACAGTCCCTTCTTAACCTTATCCCTTTTCTACCTCTCCAGCCATTCAACAACCGGAAGCCAAAAGGCGTATCTCTTCCTTTCTAGGGAGACTGCATCCAACCTGAGAATCTATTCCAAGGATCATGTTGACTAACTTCCCTATCCACGCCAAAGAAAACAAGGAGAGGGCTTACTTGAATCTGTGTTTTCAAAATATCAGCCAAAGCCTTGCTTACATCTCCCCAAAATACCTGAATCCTTGGACACCTCAAGAACATATGCAGGTCGTCTGCCTTCCTTAGACCGCATTTGGGGCACATCACTTCTCCTCTGTTCCTCACTTTTGACAGCTTATGTGGGGTCCAATACACTCTGTAGATAGAGAAAAGGTGGTTTCTCCTTAAATAGACGGGCTTAATCACTTTGTAAAGTATAGAAAAGGATACTTGCCATAACTTATCCTTCGTAGCTTCAGACAAGTATGTCCCCCACAGCTCTTGTGGCAGCGTGAACTCCCCCTCCACTTCTTCCATCATCCGCCAGTACCAATGTGATGTTTCCTTCTTCTTGGGACCATCGAGGATCAGAGATTCCTCTAACTCGTTAAAACCACCTAGCTTATTTTCTGATGACTGAAACCAACTCTGTATTTGTAGGTATTTGAACCTTGAAACTTGATAGTTTGTTTTAATTTGAAGTCTTTCCCATGAAATCAGTAGTTCCCCCTCTAATAAGTCCTCCCATCTCTCTATTCCAACCTTCCTTAGTGACCCTGCTAATTTGTCCTTCGTCCAGTCAGGTGATCCTGGTGAGTCCCAAATAGGAGCCATATTACTATAGTACGGCACTTTCAGTCTCCTTCTGATCCTATACCAGGTTTCTGCCACACCTCTAAGGATCTTTAGCCTAACCTTTTTGAAATATCTTGGATCTGCTTATTTCATCATAAAACCCGAAACCCCTCCTTCTACTCCTTTTAACAATCCGGTATACAATTTCCCAATTTCCGAAATCTGAAGGTCTTTCCAGAAGCATCCTGCTATTTTTAAGCTGGAAGGCCCATGCGTATAATTGCAAAACCGGAAGAGCCAGCCCCCCTTTTTCTCTCCTCCTCCGCAATTTTTTCCACGAGATACGAGGTCCTTTTGCTGCCCAAATAAATGAATCAATCTTGCCCTGTAGCTTCATAAGCCATACTTCTTTAAAAGGCAGGGGTATGGCATTAAAAAGAAAATCATTTTTACTAAATTTACTCTCCCGAAAATTGTCAGGAGTAGGTGCATCCAACTTGTCATTAAATCACATACTTCTTTTCTCACCCTATTAAAATGTTTGTCTTGAGTCACTCTAACTCCCAGATATCTCATTTCAGTTGTGTTTTTTTCTGCCCCTCCATCCAGATTCCACACCACAATCTCCGTCTTCCCCCTATTTATCTCGTACCCTGAGACTCTTCTAAAATCCTCCACAATTCTTACTGCATGAATCATTGTAGTCTCTAGGTCTGCCGTATATATCAACAGGTCGTCGGGGTATAATGCCAGTTTCTTAACCCAACCTTTGCTCTGAAACGGTGCGATCCTCTGCTCTGCCCTCAATTATTTTTCCAACGGCTCCATATACAGATTAAACAGAAGTGGAGATAACGGACACCCTTGTCTTGTCCCTCTCTTGATATTGAATGCTGGTGTTAATGTTCCATTCACTAAGACTTTTGCCCTTGGTGTCTTATAAAATCCCGCAATTGTTCTGCAAAATCTATCTCCCAACTTAACAGCTCTCAAAAATGATTGCAGAAATGCCCAATTCATACGATGAAAAGCCTTAGTAGCGTACAAAGCTATAACCGCCAAAGGAGCATTGTTTACTACAGCCAGAACAATTGCCCCATAAGGGTATAAGTTAGCTCATGTAGTGCCCTTCCTTGCATAAAACCTTTCTGGTCATCATGCACCAAGTCCCCCATAACCCTCTTGAGTCTGTCAGCCAAAATTTTTGAAAAAATCTTATAGTCGCAATTCAGAAGCGACACCCGCCTATAAGAATCACATCTATTTTTGCTCTTTCCTGGTTTCAAAATTAGGGAAATTGTAGCTTCTGACCATGACTCTGGTTGGGGTGCCCCTTCCATAAAAATCTCATTGAATAATTTAGTTAGAATTGGAGTCAATATATCTTCTAATGCGCTGTACACTTCTAATGGTAAACTATCTGGGCCGGGGGCTTTCCCCCGTTTACCCTTTTTCAATACCTGCTCCACTTCCCCCATCTGAATTTGAGTGTTTAAGAACACAGTTTTTTCCTCCTCCAAAGCAACTATCGAACCCCAACTCAACCAAGTGGCCCTCTCTTCTTCAGATGTCACCCAATCCTCTTCATACAAAGTTCCAAAATAGTTGAAAAAGGCCTCCTCAACCTCCTTTCTGTTACTTAGGACCCTCCCAGTATTCTAGCACTTTATCTCTTGTATTAAGTTCTTCACCTGATCTTTCTTTATCTGCCAAGATAACAATTTCCCACAATTTTCCCCATACTTGCGCTAATTTACTTGTTTCCCACCTTTCCCTTACCCTCTTATTGAGAATGGTAGCAAGTTTAAGTTTCAAATCAGACAATTCGATCTGTCTAGACTCTCTCTGATTACTGTTGACCAGGTCTCCCTCTAATACTCTTATCCTCTCCTACAACTCTTTGATTTCTTCCCGGAAGACTCTCCTCTTACCAGCTGCGCAACTGTTTAACTTCCCCCTCAAATAAGCTTTGTAAGAGTCCCACACCACTCCAGCAGGGGCCGAACCCCAGTTAAAATCAAAAAACTCAACCGCCTCCTCTTTCAATCTCCCCACTATTGCCTGATCCAACATCAGAGTACGATCCAAAGTCCACCTGGGGGATAAACTGTCCTCCCTAAGACCAATCTCCAATAAGATTGCGGAATGATCTGAAAAGTGGATCTCAATGTGTTCAATATCTTTTTCTTGTTCCCTTAATCCAGAATCCAACAAAGTATAATCTATCCTCGACTGGTGACGATATTTCTTATTTGAATATGTATACCCTCTTTTATCCCCCATTTTCCATCTCCAAATATCGTATAATCCCAATTATTTCATCATTAATTTTATCTGGCCCCTCATTTTTTGGTTTACAATTGCTCTGCTACCAGTCGACCTATCCAAAGTACTATCTAATACCACATTAAAATCGCCTGCCCAAATAATTGGATCTGAGGAACAAGATAACTCCACCAATGGCTCTTGTAACGGTGCTATATCGTCTACATTTGGCCCGTAATACCCTACCAACATAAAACCATGCCCCCCTACTTTTAATTTTGCTACGACCCATCTACCTCTGCTATCTGAGCTACTTTCTATGATGGTAACTTTTGGGTCTCGTTTTATCAGTATCGCCACCCCTTTAGTTACGAAGGTTTGCTTAGTACACACCAATTGTTGCACCAACTTTTGGGACTTAAATACCTCTTTACACTCATTCTCTGTCAGATGTGTCTCCTGTAGTACACAAATCTGGGCAGTACAATCTTTAATATACTGGAGAATCCGCTCTCTCCTTGGCCTGGTGGGCATTCTTGACTTCATGGCTTATCTAGGATAAATACATCCCATAGGAATATGCCTTTTCTTAATTTCATCGGCATTGCAGTGTGTAGAAGTGACGAGATTTGTCACACTAGGAGTCTCTGTCCTCACTCCATTACCTGCTTACAGCAAGCCAAACAGAGTGGAAAAACGTGTCACTTAACTTTTCCCAATCAATATTAAAAATACATAGGAAATTGCATTCGTGTTTCAGTGCTACATCTTCTGCTGCTAAAAGAGATGGTTACCACTATTAACCGACTCAACCAAGGGCTACACAAGCATGTGAGGAAATGCTGAAGACCAGGACTTTAGCTGTCTTCCCATTACCACCCTTATGTGATCAAGTAATTCATAAATTAAAAAAATGCATGTTTTTAAACATAAAGGGTCTTTGGGCCAGTCCCCCTTTTCCATTGGTTTTCTCAACTGTCATTCACATTTTGCTTTCGCTCACCACAGCATGGAGCTGTGGAACAACCCACTTCAGCCACTGGCTCTAAAGCATTTTCTTGATCACATATGCACATCCACTTAAAAAGAATTGCACTTCAGTACCAATGTTGGTAGAACATTGCTTTAATTTGCAAATGCTTTTTTGCTTTCCATTCTTTATCCAGTTTAAAGTTTGCTAGTCACCTTTGTGGATTTAAATTAGTCTTCCAGTTACGGTAATTCAAAGCCAATAGTACATTTTCTCTGTGCCACTAAGATTCATATATTACTTTGATGCATAATTAAACTAAAAAATATTTCTATAGCTGTTCCAAGTACATCTGCCTGCTGGGAAGTATCCGTGGTGTTCTAATAAAATCATATGCAGTATTTATTTTTTACATTTAGAATTTTCAGACCTCCATGTGGCCTCCGGTTTAGATGGTGGCATGTTTTTCATGTTTCTTCTGTTTATTTTTGTGTGGTATGTTTGCACTTACAAAATTAAATAACCATTTCTACCAGCTTACCATGACTATTGATTTTGCCAATGCTTGTTCAAAGATGAATTGACTCAGCAACTATATTTCATTTTTGAAAGACAGAAAATGCCAGAATAAAGGTGCGTTGAAGAGGACCCGCCTTGTGGCATGTCCATCATCCACTTCACCTGAAATACATTCTTCTTCTTCCACCTTCTACCCATTTCTCTCGAATCTTACTAGTAAGACAGAAATCCCATTCACTGGAATACCTGATTGAAACTTGTACAATATTCCCTGTTCCAATGAATTGTACATGGTGAGAAGCAGATAACGAATGACAACCGCTAGAGGAATGGCCTTTCAGTTTTTCCAGACCACTCATCACTTTTCCAGTTGAGTTGTCTTTTGCGGATAATACTGTGCATTCTATGGTAATGTATTAAAAAAATTAATAATTTAGGAGGCAAAACATGAAACAACGTCAACTTGTTTTTTTTAACTTCTTTAACCATTTGGGTACACTGTCAATTTGCCTCGTCATTTTGAATTTTGCCAGCAGACATTTTCAGAATTTGTTCTATTTATGTCTGCTCCATAATGTATCGGTCGTGTACAATGAGTTCCATAAGAAATTCATTCGAAATTGCAAAGCCACGTGGGTTAAAGAAATCTTTTTTTAGATATATGCCAACCTTTTAAATTCATTCCATGAAGACATCAGTGTCTCAGCCCTTTTGCTGAAAATGTCTGTATTATTTTACAAACCTATGAATATAATTATAATTCATAGTTATAAAATCTTTTAACTTATTTTCATCAAACTAATATAAAGATGTCACCCTTTTGGCTCCCATTTCTGATAAATTCTGGTTTCTTAATTTTTTGTCTGCCGAAAAAACACAAAACAAGTTACTGAGACTCGTATTTTGTTAATCCCTTTTACCTATGAACAGCTCATGGCATTATCACTAGCTTGAATAATTTTGTTTTTAAAAACGGCCTATGTCTTTCCATATTCAAGTATTTCATACAGCCGAAGTCAGAATCCGTACTATGGGGCTGATTACGATGGCGGGCGGACAAAGTCCGCCCGTCACCGCAACGGAATGCGGGACCGTCCGCAAGGGGTGCGGCGTTCCCGCCATGGGTATTAGGATGCCACCGCCACGGTGGCGGTGGCATCCCGTATTGTTCACATTGCGGCGGGCGGTGCTGTCAGCAGCACCCGCCGCAATGCGAAAAACGCATGTTGTGCATTTGAATGCACAACGTGACAGGCACCGCGCGGTGCCTGCCACCTTGTGCATTCAAATGTAGGGGGTACCATAGGTACCCCCCATGTGCACCCCCACCCCCAAAACCCTGGGGCCCGCAACGGGCCCCCAGAAGCAAAGACCACATGCCTTTCCATGGCGGCAACACCGCCATGGAAAGGCTGCTTCGCCAACACCCTAATATGGATGGCGGTGTCTTGCAGACACCGCCACCATATTAGGGTCCTTACCGCCCGGTCCCCTGTCGGACCGGCGGAAAACCGGCGGACGGTCTTTCCGTCCGCTGGGTCCCCCGCCATCGTAATATGGCAGGGGGGAAATGGCATGCGGGCGGTGGGAAATGGGCGGATCGCCACCGCCATACGGGCGGTGGCGATCCGCCCGTCATTGTAATGACCCCCCTATGTGCTGTGTTCACTTGGCTCCACCCTTACAGCATCACAGGTGACTCAGACACCAATAGGAATCTCCTAACTATTCTTTGTTGTTATTAAAGGAAGCCTTCTTTGATACGCTGATTCTCTATGGTTGCTAGAGCTTGCCACACACAGTATAGTTCCTGCATTCTATATCCATCCACCAAACTTTCTTTCTTGCCCACTTCCTGTTGTGAAAGTAATGCAGAGTCTAATTGGGTGACCTGCCATAGCCATCCTCCACTAGGCCTTGTTAATGCAGTACCCTCAACTTTCAGCAAAGATGCGGGGCTGCGCTTGGCATATGAGATATGAAATTTCAAGTATGGATAGAAAAGAGGAGCAGAGCTACTTGTTTAGATGCAATTGGTGTTCTTTACTGTTGGTTTGACTATATCTCATTCACACAACTCCCTCCTAGAGTGACAACACTGATAATCATATGACCCTATTATGGAAGTTTCCACCATTTGCTGTAAGTGAGTGCTTTACTTTGCCTCTGTGAATTCCTCCCCTTGGTGACCTTTGCATTGATGGGTCGAGCTTAGAGTCAGCACGCATGCGCTGCTCTGCGAGGCATGCTGTAGTGCTTATATGGCTTCAAGGACCTCCCATCTTTTCAATTGGCTCTTGTTAGTGCCCTTCAATAAATGCCTGATTTTTATTGTTGGACATACTTAATTACTCCCGCCTTTTGGTCTTTCGGACTCTCCCAGGAGACTGCCCCAGTTCCTGTCCCCATACATTTTGGTGCACTTTTTTTTTTCTTCTTTAGGCCGGCCCATCCTCCTCAGTTGTGTCCTGCCGCCGCCCCTGTCAAGCTTCTCTGTTGTCGGCCATTTTCGGCACCACCCCACCTCTCGGCTGTTGGAGCAGGAACCTTCATGGGTGTTTTTTTGGCAGCCTGTCCCTCCTGAGTGGCTGCATGTGAGAAAAGCGCTCAGTGAGCGGGAGACTTGGAGGCGGCGAGGCTAAGGTGGTTTGGAAAGAAACACAGTTTCTCTTAAGCATAGACGACTCATTACATGCCTTAAAACTCTCCGGGTCTGTTTTTGAATTGACGATTCATTGGATTGTTAACGTTCTGTGTGCTGCGTGTGACGTCAGAAAGGGATATTTCTGTGGGTAAAATGCGCGTTCTGTTTATGACCTCATATGGAGGAGTTTCAGTGCAATGGGTTGGCCTTACAGCTTTAACTGGCCTCTTATTTAACTCTTGAGTGTTCACTCTGGCTTGTTATCACGCATGCCGATAAGGATGTCCAGGCAACAGGAAGGGAATAGACTACATGGGAAGTGATCAGCCCCCTCACACATATATCCATGTATGTATGTATGCATGTACAAATATTTGCAGAGGGCGAGCCTAGCTTGGAAAGGGTGTGGTTAAAGCCGCTTGGACACCTGGGTGCCCTAGGCAGCAGTTGGTAGCCCATCCTTACTGTATGTGGCTGGGTTTGTTTGAGAGGAAGGTCACCCACATAGCGAGCTTCTTCCTGAGCCTTGCACATGCGCAGACGTGTGGAACTGCTAGTTGTAGTGTCCTGGTCTCTTCTTTTCTCAGTCATCTCAGTGCTGTTGACTGGCATGCCTTTCTGTCAGCTGCCTGGTGTAAAGCTTCCGTTAGCCAGCCTGCATAAGAGTCAGTGTGGTCCCGGGGAGCACTGAGTTACCATGCGAAATTTTTAACGGTACACACAGCCCCTGATTACTTGTGTTGTTGTGCTCAGTTAAGATGAAGTTAGTGTAATTAAATACCACCAGATTAATAGGTGCTGATAATAGACTCTAAAGAATACCGCATTGCTTTTCAAAAAACACAGTGCAATCTCCAGTGAAGTTTCCTGAGTTTACCTTCATTTGCTTCCCGAAGGCAGCGCAACTGGGGTTAAGCTAGAACAGTGAGGATGTTAATTTACATTGGTAGAGTTAGGTCTCTTGCTTAATGGTTTAAGCATTCTGAAGGCCCGAAGGAGGCCTACCACAAGAACATGCCACAGTATGCAAGCACATGGAAAGAAGTAATATTTCATAGGTTAGTCTTGCAGGCCCATCAACTCGGACCACACCCAGGGTCACTTTTCAAGGTCCCTGCAACACCGTCTGAAGTTTTTTCTAGAACACCTGCTCGAGCATTGGAACTAGACATTTTCTTATGCAGCTTTTTATTGCCTATTATAACCTGTGTTTTATTTAGAGTACTTGTTGGTGAGTGCGTGGGTACTGTCTGGAATATCCGGCAACAATAAGGGACTAGACCCAAATTTATGGTTGGCACTACTCCCTCAAGTGGTTACACCCAAGAACCACTATAATGAACAACTTGAACGGAGTTTTGGAGGGGAGGATTGTGCCCAAAATTTCAATCATAATGTCCTGAAATAACTTAATTCAAGAAGTATTCTCTGATTTGCATGTTCATTTATTTGAAGCAAATCCAAAAAGTTTAAATCAAAGAAGGAAAGAAAGAACAGCATCCGACACGTGTTTCGCCCGTAGGGCTAAGTTGGCCAAGGGCTTTTTCAAGGCTGTTGGTCACAGTTGCACCCATGTGATATATTACTTCAAATATTGGATAATGCAAAGGATGTTGAGATCAAAAGACCCAAACAAGCGGTAAAAAGGGATAGTCAATCACAAGATACGTCAAAGGAAATGGGTAAGTGATAGAGATGAATATAAAAGTACAAGTGAAGTATGAAAAGAGAAAAAGAAGAAGTAAAGGAAAAATAAAGAAAATGAAAAAGTACATGGCATGTAAACAGAATGATATGCAAAAGAATTTCTCCAAATATATTCGTTACAATGTATGACTTCACGTGTTACATATGGCAGGATTAATCGTGTGTCTACCAATACAGTGCTAATAGGTCGTGTGACATTAGTGATCATATTGTCCCACATTGGGAAGTTTCAAAATGTAATTAGTGATAATGAAGGTACAGTGTAAATCCAGGCAGCTTTTTTTAAACACATTTTGCAGATTCACTTTTCAAAAGCAGAGGACTGAAGTTTTCTTCAACAATCTTGTGGATATTGTTCTTCTGGGCAGCCCAGCTCGGGGTCCTGCTATTCCTCATTCTGCCTGACACTATGTACAACAGGAAACCCAGTGGTTCTATTGGCTAAAGCAGTATTAGGCCTAAGCCAATTTTGAGTCCAAATGGTTCAGAAACAATGGAACCGATTTGTATCTGGCCACAAGAAATACATGGTGACCCCTGAGCACTATTTCCCTGCCAAACAAATTGTCGATTGGTCCTATGATTTTTTTTGCAGCTGCAAGTGAACAAAATTATATCTGTGGATCGATGGAAAGAACTCTCCCTGAGACCTCCTCTGCATTGCATCTGACTAGTCAAGCTACCTTCACTGAATCAGTAGAAAACTTGTCAGAATAAACCCGGATTCATCAATGTTCAGATTATTGGAGTATTAAAATAAAAGGTTACCATAGATTTTTGGCTGCAATATTAAAAAGGTGGTTAATGTGTATGTGCATTTTGCATTAGTACATAGGCATTAACACCTTTAATTTAAAAAAAATGTATAATTCAGATGTTTTCAGCTTAAAGAGTAATACAACTCAAATATTGGGTTTGATCACAACACAAGCTGAGCTCCCTGGTCTTATTGATGCAAGTGGAGTGATGTTTGTTCTGGTGGGGTGCTGATCTGCCCCTGGGTATTAACTATTTCTGTTATCGTCCACGTACAGATCTATAGGGGCACAACACGTTTGTCACGGTGTTATCTGTCTACCACATGCCTTAAATAAAAAATACATTGCATTTATGGATACAACAGTGTTGATGAAATTCTTATATTATCTCTTTGCTTTAAGTCTTTGTTCTTGATTTTTGTTGACTTTGTATTAAAGAGTGAGGATCATTTAGGGATAAAGAAATCAGATCTGTGTAAAGCGGCCTGGAGGGCAGCAGGACATTATAAAACTGTCCATTTATTTTGTTAAAGTTTCATAAAACGGATTATGACTTAAAATGATCTAAAAGGAAATAATATATTAAAACATGAACATGTTTGATGTCTAAAGCGTTAATTTTGCATGGGGACAGGATGTGGTTTATGTAGTGATTTTTGTCATGAGCGTTAATTTATATTTTTGAAGACGCTACAAAGATTATTATCAGGCCTTAAGCAGTGGAGGATTAAAACTTAATCTGGGATCAGTGAGTTTAAGTGTGTCTGAGCTTGTCACTGATTAATATAAGTAGCTGCCAGAGTAAATACTGTGTGTTTCAACCGGAGTGAGATTATGTGCATGTATTGATCGCTGGATAGATGGAGGTTGCAACCAGAGAGAAAGCTACATGGATATAATAAATGGAATAAACGATCTCTACAGAACATTATAAGGATATTGCAAGTCACTGAGGAATTCCATGACTATACAGAGGAATAAAACTGACACCCGCAAGGTCAGACACATCCTGTTAGGGCTCCCAGTTTCCATTTTTAAAGATAAACACAGACAGAAACCTATCTATTTTTCTCTCTTTATTTAGTTTCAGATATGGACAAATGGGGAAAGTAGGTCTTTTTGTGTGATCTTTAATAGTGTCTGTCAGGAGTGCTAGGCCAATAGCAGTGCAGACTGACATGCACGTTTTTTAAAAAAAAAGGATACAAGTTTTCCTAATAAAACTTTAAATAGTTGCAAATGAACTAAAATGCTAACGTGTGTAATGCATATGATTGATTACAGTATTAAAACCTCTGAACTGTCACATTTTAAGTATACCTTTATGGGTAAATAAATGTTCAAATATACTCCTTTCAGGTTCATTTTTCCCAAAACCCAAAAAAATACAGATAAAAAGAGCACAAAATAAATGTGGATAATTTCAGACAGAAATGCCTGAAATAAAACTATCAAAAAATCGGGGCCTTCTTATAATAGAGGGTTACACCATCGCCCGCTTAAATCCTTGGTGACTTCTCTTTCATGTTCATTGCAGACAAGGAAAATAAAAGCAGAATCTGTAGTGCAAAATTAAATGCACAAAAAGCAGTTAGTAATTTTAGTAAAATTATATTAGAATCAATTTAAAAGAGGGAAATTAGAGACAGGCTTTTATACAGGAATTGCAAGCTCCCTTGTATTATAGATACTTTTGTTTATTTTTTTAAGGTAAAACAGAGCCAGATTGTACTGAAAGATATATAGTTGGTTAAGATTAGGAACGGCTGGCATGTTTTTTTTTAGTAAAAGCGTTTTGATGTCAGAACACACATAAAGATAACAATGTCACTAGGCACCTGTAATAATTTATTAGAGACACCATTGTATTTCTCTCTTTGGTTTTCCTCAGGTTGTGTTGGGGCATAATCTGGGTGAGTGCACAGCTGTACAGTTAGGGAGAAGAAGAGAGTGCAACTGGTGCAGTATCCCGGGTTGGGTGATGCTGCAAATTGAAGAGGGAACCACAGGTACTAAGTTAGGCAAATGTCTTTTCATTTAGTTGTTATTCTGTACACAACAGGTCTGGGCTGAAGGAGGGGGATTAAAGGGTGGATTATTCAGGGAGTGGGGAAGAGGGCAGTGGGGATATGTGTCTGGAGTTTCGAGGAACCATATGGCACAGACAGGAAGAAGAGTGTAGTACATGCTGCAGCACAGGCCAGCATGCCTGGATCTAATTCATTCATTTTGGTTTTGCCAGCGGTATGAGGGCAGATATATCGTTGTCTGGGTTGGAGTTTGAGGGTGGGCAACAGGAGTGTAGCGGCTGATGTGTGGTAGGGGTGTGCGGGTCACCCGGGTTGTGCCTGGTGGGACAGAGGTCTGGGGGAAAGGGCATAGTGTCAGAGTATTAGGCAGACATGCATGCGGGTTGTGACTGAGGGATCAGGGGTGTAGTGACTGCTGGTTAGTGAATGAGGTGGTGACACACATGTGGCGTCAGGCAGATAGTGATGGGTGTAGCACTGGTAGAAGTAGGTAGATTGTGACTGAGGTATGTGTAGTCATAGGTAAAGAAGGTAGCGTGGCCGGCATTGATTGGTGGTGGTGGGATGGTTGAGGGTGAGGTTAAAATAAAAAAATAATCAAGCCTACCTGCTTGCCATGTTCTCCTTGCCGCGCCTCCTGGTCGCGTCTCTCCTCCTCCTGCTGGCAGGAACAGGAAGCAGCCTGGAAGCACTCAGCTCCCCTGAGCTAATCACAACGCTGCAATGCACGTTGTGATTGGTCTGAGCGCTATGGCTCGGCGCCCAGACGGGGCGTGGGGGCCTGGACATGTTCTCCCCTAGGCTGTAATGCAGCCTGGGTGGAGAAGAGGGAAAGTGCGCATGACTGTTATGGTCAGCCCGAGAGGGGCGGCCAAACAGTCATTGTGCACTTAGTAGTGGGGGCAAACCATTCCTTGGCTACTCTGTTAGCCCCACTTCGCCTCGCAAAGCTTAGCTGGCGTGCACTAAATAGGAAAAAATAAAAAGATCATTGAGTTATTATCATTTTATTTTTTCTTATAGTGCTGAAAAAAAACCAGTGGGTCGACGCTCCTCCGCCGTAGCGGTTGGATCCGCCACTGGGGGAAGGGGAGTAATCACTAAGGGGGTGTCAAGGGTATAGGAGCGGTGAATGAAGGGTGTGTGGCTGGTGGCTAGTATCTTATGTGTGGGCAGGGCCTTGGGGGTAAAATTGGTGGTCAAGGATGCAGTAGGGTCTGAATTGGGGCAGCTGGATAGGGACTGAAGTGGAACAGATGATAGTGGATAGTATGGAGCTGGGGAGTAATGAGAAGTGGCTAAGGTGGCGTAGGGGCATTGAAGTCATGTGCATAGTGAATGAAGTAGGGTAGAGGAATGGTGGATGGGTAATGACAGGTTGAGGCAGTGGGCAAGGGGCTGCTGGGTAACTGCTGAGATGGGGCAGTTGCACAGAGGGCATGAGGGCAGTGAATGAAGTGGGGAAGAGGTGGGGGCAGGTACTTTGTGACATGGGTGGGAATATTTAGCATTGCTGGGGTCCAGGCTGTTCTTCACACCGGCTGCCTGTCATCAAAGAGATCCCTCAGGTTTTTTTCATATCCGAGTTGATTTGACATTCAGCAAATATGTGAATCTGGTATGGGGCAGCAGAGAGTGTACAGTACCTTCCCCCTTCTGAATCCCTGCCGCCATTCACATCCCTGTTACACCCCCCCATCTCTGTTATCATCCGTGCCACCCATCCTGTCAGCTTCCTTGTCCATGTGACATTCCCAGTTCCTGCAACTCTCACAGTCCCTGTCATCCTCCATATCGCTGTCACCCCTAGTCCATGTCGCTCTTTCAAATCCTGTCACCATCCCCATCATGGTCACACTCCCTGTCTCTATCCCTTTTCCAGCCCGTGTCACCATCACAATCCCTGTCACTCTCAAACACTATTGCAATCAAATCCCTGTTACTCTGTCCTTTACTGTTACCCTCTCCATTCCTGTACCCCTTGTCCTCCCTATCACCGTCCTAATCACTAATCACTGTCATATTCTCTTTCACTATCAAGCCTTTGCTTCCTTGGCGCCCTCCCTATCACTAATGCATACAAAAAAGTGATAGATAGAATGCTTGAATTAATCAGAGCTACTGGTAAAATTACTCAGGCCATATCTCAGTCCATCATTATTTTGCACGCCATGTCACCTCCGTTTCGACCCAGCTATATGCAAATCTGTCTTGACCCTGCTCCAATCAGAACAGTCCAGCCTGAACTGCCAAGCAAGGTCTTCCCTAAACCGGAACACAAGCAACCTATGGCCTGTTTCGCTCTAGTTAGGGTTCATCAGCCGGGCACAGCTGGGTTCCAGTGACACTGCGTGCACGGGACCCACGTCTGGGCATACCCTGCCACTTAGGGCAGCACACTACAGTATTAAAAAAAGTGATGGATGGAATGCTTCAATTAATATCCGCTACTGGTAATTACTTGGGGCCGCACACCAATCCTTCGTTATTATGCACACCATGTCACTTTAGTTTGGACCCAACTATATTGAAATTACTCTTGACCCTGATCCAATCGGAACAGTCCAGCCTGAACTTCCAAGCCAGGTCTTCCCTGAACTGAAACACAAGTAACCCAGGACTGGTTTTGCCCTGGTTATGGGCTCATCAGCTGGTTACAGCTTAGTTCCAATAACACAGTGTGCACAGGACTCACGTCTGGGCATACCGGTCCCACTTAGGGCGACACAGTACAGTATACAAAAAAGTGATGGATGGAATGCTTGGATGAATCTCCGCCACTGGTAATTACTTGTGGCCGCATCCCAACCCATTGTTATTATGTACACCATGTCACCTCAGTTTGAAGCCAGCTATATGCAAATCAGTCTTGACCCTGCCCAATCAGAACAGTCCAGCCCAAACTGCTAAACCAGGTTCTTTAGGTCCTCCCTATCCCTGTCAAACTCTGACTCCCATGTCTGGTGACTGGATTATACCATGAGTGCTCCTTCAGATCCAATGTTTTTTTATCAAGTTTAGTTACTAATTACACTCTAAAAATGCATACGTTTAGGCCAATTTTTGCATTATTTTTCTGGAGGGAAGAGTACCCCCGCCACCAATGTAACACCACTAAAGCTACTACGGCTCACTTGGTTTGTTCACTCGCAGTGTCCAATGCATATCGAGGGGCATATTTACCAATATGTCATGCAGCGTCACCTTGCTGCGCTGCATGACACGGAAAGAGCAGGAATGTGCCATATTTAACACAATACGGCGCATTCTTGCCTTTTCCCTCGCCCTGTACTCCCCGGCAATCGTTGGATATATGCACACACGCTGTGGCACTGGCCTGTAGAGAGCGGGAAGCGTCTCTGTCCTGTGCACATCAGAGTGACTCGATACAGAGTCATATACTATATGTCTGTAATGCAACTGGTGCTCAAGTAAAGTGCTATAATACCTTTGGGTCGAGTTTGCGCTATATAAAACTGCAAAAAAAACAAAAAACTTTTGTCACCGCAGGAACAAGTACTGTGGGAGCAGGAACTGAGGCAGGGACAGGTGAGGCACCACACAGCAAAACTAGTCCTGTCAAGGCGCTACACAACTAGGCAAGTTCTGTCGAGGCGCTGCACATCCACCTCACAGCAAAGCTAGTCCTGTCGAGGCGCTGCACAGCCACCCCACAGCAAAACTAGTCCTGTCGAGGCGCTGCTCAGCCACCCCACAGCAAAGCTAGTACTGTCGAAGCGCTGTATAGCAAAGCCACTGCTAGTGAGGCGCTACACAGGCACCACACATGCTGTTGGGCATAGAACACAGCCCCTGCTTTTGGGACACAGCCACTGGCATGCAGCGCCTCGGCAGGACTAGCCTAGTTGTGTAGCGCCTCGCCAGCACTAGCTTCTCCGTGTGTCTAGTTAGTGAGAGCCTCGGCTCCGAGTCCTGCACTCCCTATGAGATTGGTTCCATGTGTGAGAGCCGACGCACAGGGGGCCGGAATAAAGCGAAGCCTCGTGCACCCAAGGCTGAGCTTGTGATCTCTCCTGAAGCTCATTCATCCACGTCACATCACCCTGAGATCACAACCTTGCAAACAAAGAGCCAATCATGGAACGTTCAACAGAAATCCCTCCCACCTCATCTGATAGCTGTTCCCCCGGCTGGGAGCGTCCTGTCACGCTATCGAGCCCCAGGAAGTACTGCTTCCCACTAACAGCCTCGCAGAAATGTTCCGTAAAATACACACTCATTAGGTTCCTGTCTCACTTGGAGGTTCCTCAAAGCATCACACCTCAAAACACATTTCAAGAGGGCAAGCAAAATGTAGGAAAACCCCAAATAATAACTGCTAACAGAACAGACTCTTTGAAATAATTTCTGCTTTGAGGCCAGTGCCTACAATTAACATTGTATCAGTATCGATAAAAAATAATTGGTAAATAAGCAACCATTATCTCTACCTCTGAATTACATTTACGTTTGTGAACTTTTAGTTTCTTGCAGTAGACAAAGCTCTTCCTCAGTGCACCAAATGGGACGGTATCACCATCTGGGAAAACGGACGCCGCTTAAAACTCTACAGCAACCGATAACTTTGTAAACTATCTATGTAGTGTTTCCCTGGGCAACTTTCTTGATAATCTTTGATCCTTTTAAACTAGAAGTAGCATGTGTTTTATTTACGTCTGCAATTTACGCAGCAGATGGTGGAATTTGAGGCAATTGCTTCAAATCCATAGTAAAGTTTGTAGCATCACTGTACAACTCTCAGATCGTTTCACTACTCGTTTTAGGTCCGTAATTTCGAGTATTGTGGTGTGGCATGTATGATGAGGGACCCAGACAAAATAATGATTGTAAGATTAGAGGCCAGCGGTTTTATTCCAAGGCATGGACGTTAACACAGCATCTAGCTGAGGTGTGAATTAATCCAAGCCTCAGTAAAAAAAATGTTTCTCTTCCCCCAAATCTACTTAATGAATAACCAATGTTAGTGAATAATGGATCACCGCAAAAGGAATGATGTTACAACTTCTACTTGATGCATCGAGGGAACAAATAAAGATATTTATTAAATTTTGTTCCTTTGGTATCCGGTGAGGTCAGAGTAAACTAATTTGTCACACAAACGTCTCTTCTTAAACGGATGGACTAAGCTCACAGGGATTTGTAGTGAAAGTTTGTCTATGTCCCGAAAAAGAGGATTCATTTATTTGTTCCACAATAACATAGCTTTAGGAACCTTGCCCTCACATTAGCTTTCCGGCTGATTCTGCCCAAATCCTGCACTTGGCGGTTCAATACCTCACGGCTCAAATCGCCAGAAGAAACAAAAGTCAGACTGAGAGCTACCTCCTGGGCCGACCCTGCTTGTGTTCAGCAACCACATGCTGCTGCACTATAGACAGGGCCATTGGAATTATGCGGCAGGAAAGGGCCAAATTATGCGGCAGGTTTGAGTTAATTATGCAGTAAGAAAAATCAAATTATGTGGCAATTATGTAATAGTATTAATTCATTATTTTGTCATTTTTAGACTTGTTAACATTGTCTGGGCGTTAGTTGCGCCTCTTTAGTACCTGTGTAACACCCAAATATAGCAATAAGCTACAAAAAGGTGGCCAGTCAATGTTTGCAAAGTGCCTTCCACTGTGCGGCAACATGTGTCACAACGTTTTTAGTAACTTTTAAACTGCTTGGGCTAGAAACATTTTTTTTGTTAAAATCTGCAGATAATGCAGCAGATGATGAATTATGTGGCAAATGCGGCAAATCTATAATTATGAGAAAATATCCACGGCCGCACAATTGCATAATTCCAGTGGCCCTGACTATAGATGGCTTCTTATGATGTCTTAAGTGCTTGCTCCATCACTAAGCTTCTGGTGAGCAAGTTCAGTTATCAAATTAACAAATAATATGTTTATTTTAAAGACCAATATTCAAGCAGGATTTTTGACTTTATATCTTATGTGATGCTCCCTCTTATTAGATTGATCAAAATCCATTGTTCCGAATAATGGGTCAAACTTCTACCCAGTATTCATAATTTAAAGTTTAAAAGACACTACATCATAATGCATTCATTGTCAACAACCCAGCACCTTCTCCTATCGCGTGTTAAGTTTATGCTCGTTTTTCACATTGTGCAGTGCTGAGGTGCCTTTTGACTAGGTTTGTGAAATACACATCATACCTGCATTCACCACATACATACATACATACATACATACATTGTTGAAGGACCATATTTTATGAAAGATATGCACATGCTGTTGAGGTCCTACTCTTTATGAATACAAGACTGATTTAAAAGGCTGTTTATGGGTCTTTAAGCTCGTTCTGCTGTACCAGTTATGGCCTGCGCATCCCATACCCGTGGTATGATAGTTGTTAGATGCACTGCTATTTGTGCAGAGTGTGTCCTTGAGAGGGTCAGACCGTGTTCATATATGTTCTGTGGCGATATTGTTAAATCTTTTAACATTTCTCGTTAAATATCAACTTTAAAAAAAAAAAAAAACCCAAAAAACTTGTACGACTATTTGAAGATGTTGAGAGCGTGTGAGCATGCCAGTGGGGGATAATGTGCTGCGTGGCTAAATACTTATAAGTTTCCAAAGGCGAGACTTATTGGCTATGCCAATGCTTGCTTTATCGTGTCACTGGAATGGGGCATAGTCCAAACAGTTCTGGCAATAAAATGCTGTCGGCATTACGTTTGATGCTGCCTGGGAGATAATGACTTCGCTCCCAGTTAAGAGAGGGGTGAGCAACGGCTATGTCCTTGCCCAACCTGCTCAAACCATTTCCGAAAGTTCTTAGGTTAAGATCCAGACTGCAACAGCAGACAGCTTTGCGAACGTTTCTAGTTGCCTGTCCGTCCTATTGTAAGAAAAACCCCTGATCATAAAGACACAGACGTCCATGATATTAACACTCTGTATCAGCCGCAGTCCATGCAGGTAGCAGCGGTGGGGCGGTGGGGCCGGGTGAGGGGGAATATTGAGGGATGATGCAGAGGGAAAAAGAATTATTTATTTAATTTTCCCTCTGCATCGTCCCTCGAAATCTCCCCTCACCCGGCCCCACGGCCCCACCGCTGCTACCTGCACGGACCGCGGCTGCTCTGTATGTCACCAGAAGAATCTGTTTTAAGACAGTCTGTTTAATTACCTCAGTGAGAGCTTCTCTGCAAATACTAACTGACTCCCACAAACAGGAAGAGTGAGCTACTAATGAAACAAAGCACAATGGCCAAAGAAAAAGGTAATGGGGAATTTTCAGCCCATCTCAAAATATGTGATTAAGCTAAAGCATGCCAGAGTGGCTCCGCCATTCCCTTAGAAAGATGAACTGGGGTAATAAGAAGCATAGAGCTTTCGCTAGTCCAGGAAAAACCTCTTGCTTAAATGGGCCATCCAGTGAATTATGCTACAATAGCTTTCAAAACCCAAGCAAGACATCATCAAACAAGGGACATTATAGAATGCCTAATGATGGTCATTGTGAGGAATGCAGGACTGAGTAAAGGGAGTTTTTTTTTCATTACTCTGAAGACCCCTTAAAGCAGCTTTTAGGAAATGCCTGATTAGCATCACTTTAATACGAACTCCCATTAGGAGGCTTTTGAGGTATTGAAAAGGTTAGAGAATGAGAAAATTTGCATGGCAGCGGGATATTTTGTCCTTCTTTCACTGGGAGTTAGAAACAAATATGGCTCAACATAACTAACCCACCTGTAAGATATCAGGCAGTCAATTTAGTAGGTTAACAGGTTTAATGGTAGGAGTGCAGCACAGCAACAAATAACAACTGCCCAGCAAACAGGAACAGTACAACTGACCTCAGTGCTTAGCAGCAACCCAAAGTTCTAAGTAGAACTAGAATGTACATAGTGAAAATGCAATAGCATTAAAGGGGAAAGGGATACATAGAAACAAATGAACTGCAATTGTAACATACCTCCTTTTTTCCACAAGGAAGAAACAAGGAATACAGCATGTATAATTATGTAATGTAATCAGAAAATCTCTTGGGAGGACATCTTGAACGGAAAGAAGTCTTGACCCTAGAGGCCACCGCGATCTTTGGATAAAGTGGGTACCTCAGGTGTGATCTTGTTGGAAACCCATGGACACTTGGCAACACGTCTGATGTTCCACAACTTGCCATCTTGGGTGATAACAGTGTTATCAAAAACTTTTACAATTTTCATGGGCTTACCAAATTTATCAGAACATTTAGTGATAAAGCCAGGTCTTTTAATCCTGACCAAATCACCAACTTCCAAACTGGGGGTTTTGGTATTCCATTTGCAATCATACCATTCTTTGGTTTTTGCCTGTTTGGTTTCCACCCTTTGAGCCACATCACTTATCGTCTCATTTGAAAAAGATTTGTTCTTACATTTATCTTTGAACCACCAGGGACAAATTTTTGACGCAGGGTCACGCCCTTTAAGAAGGCGAAAAGGACTGACCTCTGTAGTGGAATGTGGTGTAATGCGATATAACCAAAGTTTCTCTCTCAACAAATTTCTCCAATTCCCTCCCAGCTTGACTACATCAGATACAAACCCCTTCAGAACCCTATTAAATCGCTTCAACCAAACCATTTTCGTGGGGTTCATAAATAGAAACAGTGCGATGTATGATATTTTGACCTTTTAAAAACTTTTCCATTTCAGAAGACGTAAGTTGCACTCCATTGTCAGTCACAAGAAGTGAAGGACACCCCTCTCTGGAAAAAACTCCCTTGAAAAATTCTATAACCATATTGGTAGAGGAATTGGATGCAAATTTTACTTCTGGCCACTTTGAGTGATAATCCACCAGAACGAAAGCATAGCGAGAATCATGAGGTAGACACATGAAAGGACCTGATATGTCAAATGCCACTTTTATCCACGGCTCAACCGGCCAATCTGAATTCTTTAACGGGGGCACATTGAGTTTCATCATTTTCTCACTACCCATGCAAACCTCACACTCTCTAACCGTGCGATCAACCATACGATCTAAACCTGGCCACCAAAAGTAGTTCCTGACCAAACGTTTCATAGCAGACATGCCAGGGTTAGATTTGTGTGCTAAATCCAAAATGACCTTTTGGATACCAAAAGGTGGCACACATTTTCCACATTTATATATCAAATCTCCTTCCACCTCTAATTCATCAGATACTTTAAACATGGGCATAAATTCCTCTGCCAAATTCCTCCTGTCCGGCCAACCCTCTAATATGAATCTCTTTATGGCCTGCCAAGTGAGATCTTGTTCTTCCGAGCGTTTCCAAGCTTCTTCAGTGATACCTTCAAATGACCCCATCACCACATCTTGTATGGTGG
Source organism: Calotriton arnoldi (assembly GCA_963921515.1). Taxonomy (NCBI): domain Eukaryota; kingdom Metazoa; phylum Chordata; class Amphibia; order Caudata; family Salamandridae; genus Calotriton; species Calotriton arnoldi. The sequence goes on along the minus strand of CAWUFW010007462.1, from coordinate 471,112 downwards.
TAACAATGTCGGAGTTATCAAACTGATTATTACAGGTGACCTGACAAGGGAGGCGAGACATGAAATCAGCGATGACATTTTTCTTACCTGGAACAAACTCATGTTTAAAACAGTACTCCTGCAACCTAGAGGTAAGTCTGGCAATGCGAGCCGTGGAGTTCCACCCACCACCCGGAGAAAGAATGTTAACTAAGGGTTTGTGGTCCGTCCTCAAAATGAATTTGCTACCCCAAATGTAGTTTCTAAAATGTTCAATCGCCCACACACAGGCTAGCAGTTCTTTTTCAATGACTGCGTACCTACGTTCTGTCTCATTTAGGGTACGAGAAGCAAAGCACACATTCCACTCTTCTTTACCACACTTTTGTGACAAAACACCACCAATGCCGTATAAACTGGCATCCACCGTAATGATACACTCCTTGTTCATACAAAAGGGCTTAAGTGTGGGAGCTTTAAGGATGTCAGTTTTGATTGACTCAAACGCTTGCTGTTGCTCTTGTTTCCATTCAAAACTGGTATTATGTCTTAGTAGTTTCCTAAGGGGCTCCATTTTGGATGCAAAATTATTAACAAATTTACTATAGTATTCGCACATGCCTGCAAATGAAAGTAATTGTTCTTTGTTCGTGGGAGAAGGTGCATTAGTGATACCTAGGACATTAGATTTCTTTGGAACAACACCATCTCCAGAAAGGGTGTGACCCAGATATTCCACAGAGGTTTTGAACATTTTACATTTGCTGGATTTAAGGGTCAAACCACTCCTCCTCAACCTCTCACAAACATCTTTTAAATGTTTCACATGTTCCTCTACCGTACTGGAAAAAATTAAAATGTCGTCCTGAAAACATTTGACATATTTATCAACATCCCTGAATATGTTGAACATAACTCTTTGAAACACCGATGCCGCAGAGGCCAAGCCGAACGGCATCCTGGTGTATTGGTACAATCCCTGCGGGGTGATAAAAGCTGTGAGACTTTTGGATTCATCAGTAAGAGGAATTTGGTGGTATGCCGACCTAAGATCCAGTGTGGAGAAAACTTTGGCACCTTCCAACATTGAAACAACCTCATTAATGTTGGGAAAGGGATGACAGTCTACGATGATACACGCATTGAGTGCCCTGAGATCAACACATACTCTTAAATTCTTGTCAGGTTTCCTCACCAAAACAATGGGAGAAACCCATTCAGCTGAGTCAATGGGCTCAATAATAGCTTCGGATACCAAATCATCCAACATTTTTTAAGTTCTTCTCTGACGTTAATGGGAACACCCCTCAATTTTTGTTTCACAGGAATTGCCCCAGTTTTAAGTTTAATTTTATGAGAATAATTTTTTATCTTACCTAAGACATCTGAAAAAACATCTTTAAATTCTTCTTTTATCATACTCTCCTTCTCCTCAAAAGTAACAACAGCAATACTATCTAAAGATAAACTCTCATCCAACATCACTGGTTCCTTTGCACGGGATTAAGCATGATCCCCAATTTCCATTGATCTTTCCATCCTAACACATTTACTCCCTTGACCGCAATATACAATTTGACCACGGTACACCTAGTTTTAAAACATAGGTCCACCTCCAAATAACCCATAACATCAATTCTGGATCCATCAAAACTTTCAGCAATGATGTCGGATGGTAACATTTTGGTGAGATCCAGAACTGGACTCAATCTACTGACAAAATAATCCTTTGAAATAATTGTCCAGGGAGAACCTGAATCAGCCATTAGTTCAAGATTTACACCAGCCACCTCAACTTCACACATAGGACGCTTTTGCAAAGACTAGATTCAGGATCATTCACATTAGAAATTCCTTCAGAAAGATAAACTATAAAACCTTTGTTGTCATCAGTGCATCCACCACTTTCACACTAACACCCAGTGGAATTTCTCTCAGAAATACAAGACACTTTACCACGTGTTGTGGAAGAAAATCTCCTAACATCTCTACAAACAGAAGAAAAATTTCCCAATCTGCCACACTTTCTGCACTCTTTGTTAATAGCAGGACATCCTCCATATGAGGCCATGTGTGTCCTGCTACCACATTTGTAACACATGAAAGATCTATCATTTCTGTCAAACTTTCTGAAATTCCCATAATTGCTAGGCCGAGTGGAACTCAACCCAGCAGAAGCATTGTCATTTCTCTGTGTTTCCATGCGTTTAATTGCACAAACTTCATCACTAGAATCGGATTTGGTTCCATTGGTGTTCTTGACGGTGAGCATCCATTTCTCAGATTGCTCCAAAGCTTTAGCAATGGAAATTGCCTCAGATAACTTGGGATCTCCTAATTCCCATAGACGTTCCTGAGTCTTCTTATTTTTGACATGCACAATTATTTGATCCCTCAGCATTTCATCACACATATTCCCAAAGTTACAGTGCAAGGATAAGGATCTCAACGCAGTTAGAAACTCATCAAAAGATTCGGAATCGTTTTGTACCCTTGTGTAAAATTTATATCTGTTAAGAGCTATATTTGTGACTGGTTTAAACCTTTTTCCATTCTAAGTAATGCCTCCTTATATACGTTGGCACCTTCACCTTCGCCTTCAGTGGGTGGAACTTGGGGTAAAGCTCTAAAACAACTTGACCTTCCGAGCCCAAACAATGCAAGAAAATGCTTTTTTTCTTTCAGCTCCCATGCGTTCCCCATCAATGGCCCTCATGTAATTAATGAATTCTTCCTTCCATCGTGTCCACGGAATGGGGGGATCTCCTTTGTTTTGCAGAAATTTGTCAGGAGGATCAAACTGCATGGTTCTACTGTGAGGAAGAAGCGCACACAGGGTGGTATACCAAGTAACAACATTTTTTTAACGAGGGCTATGTAGGTGCTAACCGTTACTTCGAATCCAGTATGAAAAGTCACGATGTAAAGAGAGAAGCAACAATATATTAAAAAAAAAAATGTTTAAAAAAAAATAGAAAAAATTAACACTTGGCAATTTTAATCAATATCCCAACAATACCAGTGTTAAAAATCATCAGCGAATGGTAAAATGACCAATTTGAGAAATGCACATGTAAGAGAATACACTGGAAATGACTTGTAATAAAAGTTATGACATGAAGGTTGTGCCTCGACACATATAACGGCTCCAACTTGTTTCTTTTTTTTAAACAGTATTTAGTGGATGGCCTGAATCAACAAATGTGCGTGAAACAATGAACTTACTAGCGTAGACTTTTAAAAGTAATGAATCCTTGACACAACGCTTCTCTCTTCCGTAAATGCGTTGCTATGGCAACAATGGATCAACAAAATGGCCGTCATGTTGCGTGTTACGTAAACACGCATATGGTGACGTGCCTGTGCCTAGCTGTAGATGTGGAGTGTGACGAAGATGATCTGGAATCCTGCGTCAGATCAATCGCAGCTCACCTGGCTCGCTCCTCCAGCATGGTGCATGTTTCTTTTCGAAAAAGGTAAGCGCGAACGCTTTCCGCTGCACTCTCCGCTGTGAATTGCCAGGAAAACCGAAAAACTCCAAAAATGGGTATCGGAGGGCTGGAAACACTTCCTTAACGCGGATTTTCGGCAGCAGCCTTCTTCACCTTCAGGCAGCGTCGTCTGCTCACCAGCAATTATAAATACATCGGTAACACGGTGCTGTCGGGGTTCAGGAACACTCCACACCTGTGCTGCATACAGTGTTGGTAGGGGTGTTCCTCTCCTCTTCTCGTCTCCACTTTGTAAGATATCAGGCAGTCAATTTAGTAGGTTAACAGGTTTAATGGTAGGAGTGCAGCACAGCAACAAATAACAACTGCCCAGCAAACAGGAACAGTACAACTGACCTCAGTGCTTAGCAGCAACCCAAAGTTCTAAGTAGAACTAGAATGTACATAGTGAAAATGCAATAGCATTAAAGGGGAAAGGGATACATAGAAACAAATGAACTGCAATTGTAACACCACCCATATCATATTCATAGGTTTGGAGCTGATGTCATTTTTTAACTCTTTTATATTTTTTTGTTTTAGTCTGAGGCCCACCGGCCCTTTTATATATGTTTTATGTATCTTATCATTTGTATGCACCCTATGTAGTATCTTTCTTGAAAATAACTGTATTACCCCAGGTGTGTCCTGAACCTTGTAATGCTGCTCTATTAAATGTTTTTATCATCTGTACTTTTATGGCTGCATTTGGCCGAATAAAGTTTTGTGACTGACTGACTGCATCACTCAGAACAAGCGAATCAGAGCTGGGCATGGTGGGTACAGATAATATCGTTTTTACCTTTCCGGTAACTGCACTGCAATGGACCAAGATTGTCTTGAGGACATTGGGTTGATGGAAAACTAACATGTTTGAAGATGAGAGTATGCAAGATACCAGCTGGGTAAATTGGGCCTCAAAGCATTTGGTTGAGATTCAAGAGTGCTTCCCCAAATAGATTTGTCCATGCTTAAAGTTAAATATTAATGTTTATAGAGGAACAAGTGGTCCCTTAGTATGAATTTTCATGGAACAATGGCCATAGAAAATAAATAAGTTCTATGTCATAAGAGCTTTTAAATGAGAAAATTAAAGGTGCTTAATATTGTTACAAGTCACTCTAAAAAATTTCTGAGTTGTAAAGTATCTTCTCAGTTGCTTTTTGTCTTTTGTTCCCCACTTTGATTACGTTTTTTTATGTGTTATGTATTGGAATAAATACCTTTTAATTTTCTAATTTAATTGCTCTTTTGACATAGAACTTATTTATTTTCTATGGCCATTGTTCCATGAAAATTCATACTAAAGGACCACATGTTCCTCTTTAAACATTTCATATCCATGGTCCCTTATATACCTTGGGTTCCCTTGTCCTTGAAAACGTAAAGTTAAATATTAGGCTAACGTCCAAGTATTTCGAATACAATGAGCTATAGATCAAGACAAATTCATACTTGTCTTCAAAAGCCCAGTTAAGATATGAACGTTACCTGGATGTAGTGGTAACCATGGAGCACCTTGGACTGCATATTAACAGGAAGTTTTGCCATCTCCCCAAATAGATAATTCAGGCGTGTAGAAGTAAGTGGTCGAAAATGGGAACAGATTCAAAGTTTGAATTATGATGGCCCTTTTGCACCAGTTCTGTTGTTGTGTCCCCAAAGCTAAATCAGCTGGAAATTATCACTGAAGCCTAAACATAAATTTTGCCTTGTGAATTAGGCTCACTAGATGGTTATCCACGCAGTTCTATAGCTGGAGAAGGATGGTTGATATGCACAAAAGCTTGTCAAAAGAGCTCTAGAGTATCGAGTTATTAACATCCAGACCTGGATTATGATTGTCCTCAAGGTGTAGGCGATATTTATTGAAAATGTTAAAATATGACACCCCGGGTTTCAAAATTTAATGGTTGTAATAAATGCCATCTATTACAATTTTATCCCTCAAAAATGGTGCGTAAAATTTGGATTTGGTGCTTTTGCGCGAAAATCTCTATGTTCTAATATTTTCCAGGCCTTTTCCTCTATTAAATTTCAGGTTGGCCCTGCCTAAATTTAGGGAAACCACCTTCACAACGCATGCATTACATCGCATGCCATTAGATCGCGGTTTTTACAACGCAAGTCGTTACAACGACTTGCGCTGGAGGGCGCTATAGGACAAGGAATAGTTTAATTTACTATCCAACACCTTCCCTACTGTACGTAGGCTGGAGTTGGAATAGTAAATTAAACTACTCCTAAGTCCAGCGCCCTCCAACGAAAGTCGTTGTAACGACTTGCGTTAGAAAAACCGCGATCTAATGGCATGCAATGTGAATGCATGCGTTCTATCGCCATACATTCAAATATCATACGAAAAATCCAAAGGTGCGCTCTTCATCGTACGTGTTAGTTACCAGGTGTGATAAACATCACACCACATGCAATTGCTATCTTTGTTTAAACAGGTGTTTGCACAGGGTTTCTTAATTCATGAGGCACTCATAACGAAGACCCTAGTGGCTCAAAGCAGCCCTTCTTGCTGCTAGTTAAAGGAACGGGTATTATTCTATGCTTAATAATTTTTACATACACACCAGTGTCCTTTTAACAAGTACACTTATATAATAATGAAGATTGCTCTCTATGTAGGCCCTGTTACTTTCCCCCCATCTCACCTTCCTTAATAGCTCTTACAGTACTGTCCAACACATGAGAGGTCAGCACACTTCCAGCCAACCAGACTCTATGGCAGGTTGGGTGTTTGGAGGGATGCCAGCCTGAAAGAGGCACTGTGGTCTAGTGGATGAGTTTGAGGCAAGAATGTCTGCTTTTTTAGTCCAGCCTTGTTAGTGACGATTGCTGCCATGTTTGGTAAATTGTCTAAATTTTCTAGTACCACAGTCAATCACCGTAAATGTATCTGGGTTCAGTGCAATATTGCTTTACTGACATGACTAGAACCCTTGTCAGCATATCTGTCTTCATATTGTTAAGTGCCTAGAAGCTGCCTTTGCTTAAATGAAGCTCTCCACAAACCTCGCTGTTGCTCACTGTGCATTTCACAGGCTTGTTATGATGCAAGTGAGCAGCGTCTTAAGATGGCGGCACATACCTGTCAGTGTGTTTACCTGTTCCTGACCTGCCCCTGGGACAGCAGCGTAGCCTCAGGCATTTCTATGGTAACCAGCAATGAATTAAACTCTCCCCCTGACGCCCCTTGCTTTCTTTTGCAGCTGGATCGAACCACAGCTACCATGAGCCCAGCTGTAATTATAGTCATCTCAAATGAAGCACTTTATTGTTTAGACTTGTTAATTATTATCTGCAAAGGGCTATGGTTGCCATGGCTGCCAAGCCTGTCATACCCTCTTACTTTAATCTCATTCAGTTCCTGGCATCCCTTATTGTTTTCCTTTTTTGCTTTGTCAATCAGTGTTGTTATAACACAGCAACGCCGGCTTCTCTCCAAAGAGGCCCGTGCTCTTTGCAACTTTTCCATAGACGCTCTCGTGCACCTTTTGTTTATTTCATTAGCCTCTTCCCAGCTCATGTCAGATCAGCTTCTCTTATATCATTATTTCAAGGCCAGATTAAAGGGCCCGTCTCTCTACGTTTCTTTTTTCTTCCATCTGTTCGAAGTATGACAGGTTGGCTGAGCTGCTCTCAGCTTCAGTGTTTTGTAAAGGATATTTCACAATATCGGTTTTAATAGCAAACCTGTGTCAAAACCTGTCTGACGAGAAAAGTGTACACACCATACTCACCTTACAACTTGTGAACTGAAACTTAAATATTGGTTTGCTTCAGGTGTCAACCTTTTGGGATCCAGCGTGTCTTCGCAAAAACAGTCAGCGATTCCTACCTAATTAAATGGATAACTTTCGGTCGATATTCGCCCATTTAATCGAATTATCGGAAATCACCTGAGAAGAAGAGATCCTTAAGTCGTTGAATAACAATGGGTGAGTCTTTTGTTTTTTCTTTTCAAGTTAATTGCTAAATCTTTGTGAAAAAAGGTACACTGTATTTATTTTTACCTCGTTACAATTTAATATTTTACTTTTTGCTAATTAAAAGACGGTCTCTTGGTGGGAACATCCTGTTCTGCTTTCATGTTATTTCCTTTGTAAAGTCATGCTCGGCTTTCATTTGCTTTTTGGGTCTTCGCACACCAAGAGAAGTCATGTGCATTTAGCAAGTGGCTTTTAAGCACTGTTCCTTTTTGACCAGACGACCTATTTGGGAAATAAAAACGTTACGGTTTTAGAAGGAATTCTTCTTTTCCAGTTGTAAGTGAGCAATTGATTCTTAACCATTGGGACTCTGGGAAGCATTGCATTCCATTGAATTTTGCTAATCGGTGCCATTACCCAAAAGGGATTCTAATGACTCAGTCTGACTGGGACCGGGAATGAAATGGCGTCCCCTTCCAATTGTGAGTCACAATGACTTAAATCACAGTTTTTTCACCATATCTAATAATAATGACCTGCCTAGTTTTTCAGTAGGCAGCTGTTTTTTAGACCTTTTGCAAATGCACAGTTTTCAATGCGATCTCCTTGTACATAGAGTGCATCGTAAATCGCTTACCTGTTGGCAAACCAGTTGGCGAGCAATTAGAACATCGTGTTTGTCAGCAGTTATAATATTGCATTCAAATTCAATTATCGACCTGTGCATCTGAGGGTTATTCGCACTTTTTCACCAGGGATATTACATATTGCTTTCACTATATGAATGGACAAGAGAGTGATTTTAAATCTCCCAGCCTCTGTCATACATTGCCTCAATCCCCAGTTACATCTTAATCTGCAAGGGGGCGTATTGGTCTCTCATCCAGTTTTGTCTTGTTTAATGCATGTTCAGAAATTATTGCAAGAAATCCTGTCCTGCTGCTATTGATCAAAATCTCCTATCCTAAGGCTCCAAATCTCTTGCCCCACTCTTTCGACTGCCCAACTACCCTGACCAAACCACTCGCACCAGTACAAATTCTCCTCAACCTGGCTGTCACATTCAATATTGACTTTTCTTTCACGCCCCAAGCCGACACCTCAGCAAATTATAGCTTCTACTGAGTAATGCTAGGACTCAAAGTTGGGTTGTGTCATCTTGATTATAACTGGTTGCGCTCAAGAAAACAAATCATAAATTCTCCGCAATCATGCAGTTAACCTCTTCCGTTCCTTCCCAGGATCCTCATCGAACTGGACTCAGATTTTAAAGCGCTACTGTATACTTAGCTCACTAATCCCTACATGGCCACGCTCCTGGGTAGTTGATTAGCGTAGATGTGTCCAAAGAAGGTCTAGGAGGGCTGGATCCATGCCGGGTTCGGGGAGCAACCACTGACTACATATATTAATCACTTTAAATTAATTGTGCGTAAATGTTTCTTATAAGGATTTCCATAAACTCTGCTATGGACCGAGCCCTGCTAGACTTTTATCAGACACATTTCCATTAGACTATTCCTATCCTTTCAACTAACCAGATTTCTGAATTTGACCCCCCCCCCCTAATACCTGTTCCCCCTAGCTCATATAAGGTACACACAGTGCCTAATTTGTAAAAGAATGAGTACCAGAACCCAAAGCTCGACTCAGAAGCCTGCAGCTGTTGCTATTAAATGTCAGCACACCCAAAACCAAGGCTGCGTAGTCTTGAATCCACCTCATGCCTCTTTAATCCACCACCAGACACTCCCTGCCCCTTTATCTCACTCTTGCAGGTTCCTGCTTTCTCCCTTTCTGACTGTTTTTCCGTCTTTCTCTTTCTCTTTCATTTGGATTTGTGTGTGTTTTCCATTAGTTGCACTCAGTAAATATCTGGTGTGGACAAATAAGTAACAGTCCCCAAAAATAAATGCCTGTGGACCCACTGGCAACCACGAGCTCAAATTAAGCACTGGGTTCCAGTCGCGGCTCCTGGAGGGAGTGCTGAGGGGCGGTGGGGCGGGGCAGGGCGGGGGAGGGGCAGGGTGGGCGGTAGTAAACTCCGGCATACGGCCGAACGGAGGTAAGTACACAAATAAATAAAACGAATTACATTGCGCGCGCCGCATCGCCATTTGCGATGCGGCGCACGCAATGTAATTCGTTTTATTTATTTATTTATGTACTTACCTCCGTTCGGCCGTATGCCGGAGTTTACTACCCCCACCCTGCCCCTCCCCTGCCCCGCCCCACCGCCCGCAGCACTCCCTCCAGGAGCCGCGACTGCTGGGTTCACATGATTTGACAGGACGAATTGAAAGCACCCTCTGCGTTTCCCTGCAAACTTGCCAGAAAAGCATCTTTATGAACTGAAAATCCCTCTCTGCATCTCCCTGCAGTTTTGAAAAGCAGTGAAAACCTATCTGTTCCTCTCAGTTTACTAACCCCAAACCTTTAATCTTCCAAACTAGTTTAAAGGGGCAATGTAGTAATGATGTCACCGTAGGCTTTTGTACCCAACCATGCATCATCAAACAAAGGGGCATCATTAAACAAAGGGGCATTCTGGATCCCTTATTGTTGATAATTGATCCACTTTTAGTGTTGGGTTCAGTAGACAAGATTTCCAATTTTCATTTGTATGGCCCCTTTAATATCTTTGCTCTTCAGCTCTTCAGCTCTTCTTTCCTGCATTTTCCTCCTCCCAGAAGCAGAGACAGGAGGGCTATGTACCAGTGGAAATAAATGAGAATTAAATACCATTCTTCAAATCAGATGATCTGTAATGATGTCAATTGCTATTGCAAAAATTGTTTTGAAAACTAAACTCCTATTTCGCTTGTCTTTTAGGCCCTGGGGTGCGAGTTCAGCTGTTGTCCACGGTCGTTTCTCTGCTTGGAGGACTGATTTTTGGATACGAGCTTGGGATCATCTCGGGGGCCCTGCTTCAGCTTCAGACAGACTTTTACCTCAGGTGCTTCGAACGAGAGATCCTCGTAAGTGCTTTGTTAATTGGTGCTCTCCTGGCATCCCTGGTTGGAGGAATCATCATTGATCACCATGGTCGTAGAGCGTCGATGCTGGCTAGCAATGTGGTGCTTTTGGTGGGCAGCCTGGCTTTAATTTTGGCAGGATCATTCATATGGTTTGTGGCTGGGCGCGTCATTGTAGGGTTTGCCATATCCATCTCATCCATGGCATGCTGTATCTATGTCTCTGAGATTGTGAGTCCTCATCAACGTGGCATGCTGGTGTCCCTTTATGAAACTGGTATTACAATTGGTATTTTGCTCTCGTATGCATTGAATTATTTCTTATCGGATGTAAAGGAAGGATGGAAATATATGTTTGGACTGGCTATTGTGCCAACAGCTATTCAGTTTTTCAGTATCCTGTTCCTTCCATCTCATCTTCCAAAATTAAACACGCAGGACCAAGAAACACATAAGGGCCTTATTCCATTACAGAACATTGAAGAAACCGAGGAACCTAACCATGAACTCAATTGTGAGCGTCAATATTCATTTAGTGACCTTTTCCGTTCTAGGGACAACATGAGGATGAGAACTTTAGTTGGGCTTGGTCTAGTCCTCTTTCAGCAGCTAACTGGCCAACCCAATGTCCTTTACTATGCGTCAACGATATTTAGTTCCGTGGGCTTCCAGCGTGGTTCTTCAGCCATGTTGGCCCCAGTTGGCCTTGGTGTGGTGAAGGTTGTTTCCACCTTGGTTGCCATGGGCTGTGCTGACAAAGCTGGAAGAAGAGTCCTGTTGCTTGCCGGATGTGCTGTAATGTCAATATCAGTCACTGGAATTGGTTTAGCAAGTTTCAAAATTTCACTGGAGTCTCACAACAGCTGCAACAGCATCACAAAGTCAAACTTTTCGCAGTATATGGTGAATGCTTCTACCACACTAGTTATCACTGACTCCCCAGTGCAGACCATTACTCTTCCTTTGGTGGTCAGGAGAGATGCAAACAATCTGGGTGTTGCAGTAACTGGATCACAGGCCCCTAACATAGATGTCATCAACTCTAAAAACGTTAGATTGTTTGCAAACTTTTCTTACTCTCAAAATGTGGGACACCACCTCCAGTCGAAGGAAAAACTGCTAGAAAATATGCCTTTGCCTTTGAATAGCACACGACTTGCTGAACATACCGCTCTGAACTGGATCACTTTAGTGAGCATGATGGCATTTGTGAGTGCGTTTTCAATTGGATTTGGCCCAAGTAAGTTAAAGTTTGCACACCATGTTTTATATGCTAAACAGTATAGTACAAAGGTATCTGGGCCATAAGTAACATGCCACTATGTGCCTATTGCATGCTTTTCAAGGGTATGTTCTGGTTTATGGCCTTGGCTAGAGTGATTTTTTAAATTCTTTTAAATCATTATAATCTTTAGCAAAAGAAAGTGTTCCTTTCATTCCATTCCCTTAACATTTAAAAGAATGAAATAAATTATTGTTACTGTATACAAAAGTGTCCACATTGAGGGTTATCAGTGGAAAAAACATGGCGGCTTGAATGCCCTTCTCATTAGGTCTGGCCTACAAGGCGGCACAAGCTGTTGTGAAACACCTATTATGGGCTTACTTAGAACTTACTGCTCACCAATTGCTTACCATTGGTTGTCTTTGATGTCACTATTATTTGTTGCTTTATATTTAATGGATTTCCGTGTCCCCTTTTGCTTGGTTGACGTGTATTGTTCCATTGCTCTCTTTTAGGGAGCTAATTTTGAGGTCTCGCCTAAGCAGCGCATGCGCTGTCTCTCGAGACATGCTGTATCTGGTGTATGAGCATTCAGCACGCCCATCGCTTGTGATTGGATCCTTAATGTGCTTGTGAAAAATCCTTGCTTTTCATTTATCAAAAGCTTACATTTGTCCCTCGTTTTGCTCCTTTGGTCACACCGTGGAGACTGCCTCTGTTACATGCAATAGTTCACGGTGAGCCCTATATGTTACTGTTGCGCACAACTTTTTCTTTTGTCTCAGCTTCAAATGTTGATTGCCTGCTCCAAGCCAACCAGCTTTTCATACACCGCTGCCCGCTTTTCATTCACCCGATGTCCGGTATCTGTGTTGTGTTGCCTTTAGCCCCTGCCTCCCATGTCGTTCAAGTTGTAAATTCCCCGCTCGCCTCCCGTTGTCTATATTTCCCAGCTCCAAGCCTGCCCCGCATCCCACTTTTCATTCACCTGTCGTGTTGCTTTTAGCCCCTCCCTCCCCTCCTCATGCCGTTCAAGTCGTAAATTCCCCACTCCTGTTGTGTTTTCCATTTTTTTTGTGTGGCTTGCACACTTGCAATGGCTGCTCAGGGTGCCTCTCCTCGCTTCAGCCCTCCCCTCAACCATCCCCTCCTCCCCAGCCTCGGAACATGCATGTACGGCGGGCAGGACCAAACCAATTGCATTTCCAATGCTTGTTAGTGTAGTCTGAGCAATCCTCAGTAACGAAAGACCAATGCTTAACAAGCATTTGCAATGCGATAGGTCTCGCATTACTGAAAGTTTGAGCTATTGGTGTTGCAAATAATAATGCAACGCCAATAGCTCAAACTTTCAGTAATGCGTGACCAATTGCATTGCAAATGCTTGTTTCTTTTTGGTAAAGCACTCCATGAGTGCATGTGTTTTCCACCTCTCACCTTCATGTGCTTTTTCTCCTGCTATACTTACTGGGTTCTTTGTTGCTTTCTACCGTGTTTGGTCCCCCAATTCCTCAGGTTTCTCTCTTCCAAGTGTGCATCTTTCCCTGCAAAACACCCTGCACTCCGTGTTGCAATCTTTCTTGTGTGCTTATCCCCTGCATAACAACCCCATGCCCCTGCGCTCCGGGTTGCTCTCTCCATACTTGCCAACTTGAAGAACAATCTCACCATGTGAGGAGGGGGCTTGGCCTTGAAGGGGGCGGGGCTCGAGCAGAGAAGTACCTTAGAGGCACTTTTGAACCCCACCCCGCTTCCAAGCCCCCTCCTCCCAAAAACAACAAGCATTGGCATAGCCAATAGGTCTCGCCTTTGGGACCTTATAAGTGTATAGTTATCCAGCACAATATCCTTGGTGCAACAACATCAAGTGTTGCATGGCTAAACACTTATAAGGTCTCAAAGGCGAGACCTATTGGCTATGCCGATGCTTGTTTTGAGTGAGTGGCTCGTGCAGGTATATCACTGTGAGGTAGAGATGCTGTGAGTGCTTTTACAGGAGCCCCTGTGACATTGCGCCTCTTCAAAATGTATCTTGGGTCTGGTGTAATACTTCTAGCCCCTATTCCCATCTTCTCGCACCCAATGCATCCTTAAACTTAAATGTCCCATGTACAGCCGGGGTTGACACTGCTATTACCCCTGCCCTCCAGTGACACTTTACCTGTCACGGGTGTTGGTGGTGGACGTGGTGGTGGACGTGGTGGTGGTGGTGGACGTGGTGGTGGTGAACATGGTGGTGGATGTGGTGGTGGTGGACATGGTGGTGGTCGACGTGGTGGTGGATGTGGTGGTGGATGTGGTGGTGGATGTGGTGGTGGATGTGGTGGTGGAAGTGGTGGTGGACGTGGTGGATGTGGTGGTGGTGGACGTGGTGGTGGACGTGGTGGTGGATGTGGTGGAGGTGGATGTGGTGGTGGTGGACGTGGTGGTGGTGGACGTGGTGGTGGTGATGGTGGACGTGGTGGTGGAAGTGGTGGTGGACATGGTGGTGGTGGACATGGTGGACGTGGTGATGGACGTGGTGGTGGACGTGGTGGTGGACGTTGTGGAGGTGGATGTGGTGGTGGACGATGTGGTGGTGAACGTGGTGGTGGACGTGGTGGTGGTGGTGGATGTGGTGGTGGACGTGGTGGTGGTGGACGTGGTGGTGGTGGTGGACGTGGTGGTTGTGGACGTGGTGGTGGTGGACGTGGTGGTGGTGGATGTGGTGGTATTGGTGGTGGACGTGGTGGTGGTGGACATGGTGGTGGTGGACGTGGTGGTGGTGGACGTGGTGGTGGTGGACGTGGTGGTGGTGGACATGGTGGTGGATGTGGTGGTGGTGGTGGTGGACGTGGTGGATGTGGTGGTGGTGGTGGACGTGGTGGTGGTGGTGGACGTGGTGGTGGACGTGGTGGTGGTGGTGGACGTGGTGGTGGTGGGGGACATGGTGGTGGTGGTGGACATGGTGGTGGTGGACGTGGTTGTGGTGGACGTGGTGGTCGTGGACATGGTTGTGGACGTGGTGGTGTTGGATGTGATGGACGTGGTGGTGGTGGATGTGGTGGACGTGGTGGTGGTGGATGTGGTGGACGTGGTGGTGGATGTGGTGGTGGTGGACATGGTGGTGGTGGACTTGGTGGAGGTGGACGTGGTGGTGGACGTGGTGGTTGATGTGGTGGTGGATGTGGTGGTGGTGGTGGACGTGGTGGTGGACGTGTTGGTGAACGTGGTTGTGGTGGACGTGGTGGTGGTGGACGTGGTTCTGGATGTGGTGGTGTTGGATGTGGTGGTGGTGGACGTGGTGGTGGACGTGGTGGTGTACGTGGTGGACGTGGTGATGGTGGATGTGGTGATGGTGGACGTGGTGATGGTGGTGGATGTGGTGGTGGATGTGGTGGACGTGGTGGTGAATGTGGTGGTGGACATGGTGGACGTGGTGGTGGTGGTGGACGTGGTGGTGGTGGACGTGGTGGTGGAGGTGGACGTGGTGGTGGTGGACGTGGTGGTGGTGGACAACGTGGTGGTGGATGTGATGGTGGTGGTGGACGTGGTGGTGGTGGACGTGGTGGTGGTGGACGTGGTGGTGGTGGATGTGGTGGTGGACGTGGTGGTGGTGGATGTGGTGGTGGTGGACGTGGTGGTATTGGTGGTGGACATGGTGGTGGTGGACATGGTGGTGGTGGACATGGTGGTGGACGTGGTGTGGTGGTGGACATGGTGGTGGTGGACGTGGTGGTGGTGGATGTGGTGGTGGTGGTGGACGTGGTGGTGGACGTGGTGGTGGTGGTGGATGTGGTGGTGGTGGACGTGGTGGTGGATGTGGTGGTGGTGGTGGACGTGGTGGTGAAAGTGGTGGTGGTGTACGTGGTGGTGGTGGTGGACATGGTGGTGGACGTGGTGGTGGTGGACGTGGTTGTGGTGGACGTGGTGGTGGTGGTGTACGTGGTGGTGTTGGATGTGGTGGAGGATGTGGTGGTGGTGGACGTGGTGGTGGACGTGGTGGTGGACATTGTGGGCGTGGTGATGGACGTGGTGATGGTGGACATGGTGATGGTGGTGGATGTGGTGTTGGACGTGGTGGTGGATGTGGTGGACGTGGTGGTGGATGTGGTGGATGTGGTGGTGGACGTGGTGGTGGTGGATGTGGTGGTGGACATGGTGGTGGATGTGGTGGTGGTGGTGGACGTGGTGGTGGTGGACGTGGTGGTGGTGGTGGTGGACGTGGTGGTGGAGGTGGACGTGGTGGTGGTGGTGGTGGACGTGGTGGTGGTGGTGGACGTGGTGGTATTGGACGTGGTGGTGGTGGTGGACGTGGTGGTATTGGACGTGGTGGTGGTGGACGTGTTGGTGGACATGTTGATGGACGTGGTGGTGGTGGATGTGGTGATGGTGGACGTGGTGATGGTGATGGTGGACGTGGTGGTGCTGGTGGTGGACATGGTGGTGGATGTGGTGGTGGACGTGGTGGACCTGGTGGTGGACGTGGTGGTGGACGTGGTGGTGGTGGTGGACGTGGTGGTGGTGGATGTGGTGGACGTGGTAGTGGTGGTGGACGTGGTGGTGGATGTGGTGGACGTGCTGGTGGATGTGGTGGTGGTGGACATGGTGGTGGTGGACGTGGTGGTGGTGGACATGGTGGTGGACATGGTGGTGGTGGACGTGGTGGTGGTGGACGTGGTGGTGGTGGACGTGGTGGTGGTGGACGTGGTGGTGGTGGATGTGGTGGTGGTGGATGTGGTGGTGGACGTGGTGGTGGTGGTGGACGTGGTGGTGGTGGACGTGGTGGTGGTGGTGGTGGACGTGGTGGTGGACGTGGTGGTGGTGGACGTGGTGGTGGTGGACGTGGTGGTGGTGGACGTGGTGGTGGTGGACATGGTGGTGGTGGACGTGGTGGTGGTGGTGGACGTGGTGGTGGTGGTGGACGTGGTGGTGGTGGATGTGGTGGTGGATGTGGTGGTGGACGTGGTGGTGGTGGTCGTGGTGGTGGTGGTGGACGTGGTGGTGGTGGACATGGTGGTGGTGGACATGGTGGTGGTGGACATGGTGGTGGACGTGGTGGTGGTGGACATGGTGGTAGACGTGGTGGTGGTGGACGTGGTGGTGGTGGACGTGGTGGTGCTGGACGTGGTGGTGGACGTGGTGGTGGTGTTCGCGGTGGTGGTGGCGGTGGACGTGGTGGCGCAATTTTGGGAAGTTTAACAGAGTGATCTGCGAGGAGCGCCGCACTATTGGTAAAGACTGCTTGGAGTGCGGGTGCAAAGATTACTCTGCAGGTGTGCGGCGCATTAAGAAACAGGACGTGAGCAAAAGGGTTTTTGTAAAGGAATGTGTGTCGGGCTGTAATGAAAATAAGGGAAGGGGTTAGAGTAAAGTCCAGAAACGCAGAAGAGAAAAACGACAGACCGATGTGTGTAGTGCATGCGGAAGGTGTCATGTTTGGAATTAGGGCAGATTTAGGCTAACCCTAAACCATGACCCATGGAGAATTGGAAGATCAGTGATTTGGAAATGGGGGGGCGGGGGGGATTTAAATTAACAGTGACTGTTATTGAGTCCCGAGGAAGAGAGGAACAAAACAAATAAAATGTTACAGAGCATCAGCACCATTTGCAGTGAAATGCAAAACAACGTGGCATACATTGGGATTAGTGTAAACGACCACATGAAAGTGTCCGGAATTAACTTAAATAAACACATGAAAGTCTTTGTAAGCTATTTTCATTGAATTCCCCCGAGAGGAAGAAACAAAGGCGTTGGGTCGCTCTTGTTGATTGCAGTAAAAAGGAAAAGAAACAGCTCAAGGTGGCATATACACCTTCATCAATCAAAATGAACACAACACAAGGTGTTGAAAGTCACTGAGCCCCGAAAGAGGAGCTTTAGGTACAACAAACACAACGTTGCAGAGTCTGTTATCGTTCAGCAGTGAAAACAACAAACAAAACGTGATATACACCGCAACTCACTCAAATTAACACATGAAAGTGCATACAAGCAGTAAAATTGAACTCCCGTGAAAGGAAAGAAAAAACATAAGAAACGGAGCGCCACAGGAACAAAGGAAAAACAAGCGCGCGCGCCTCGGCTCAAAGTAAAAAAACCAAGATATAAAGATATAGCTACTGGACGAAGTGATGCAGAGTACAATCTATTTATTTTATATGCTGAGGTAAAATGTGTTTTGCAAAGAAAACCGAAAGAAGAAATGGTCCATTCGGAGCTGTCGCAAAGAAGTAAGCTTTGATGGGAGCAGAGCAGAAAATTGGAGGGAATGGAAGCCGAGATTTCCGTTCTACCTCTTGGCGACAGATAAAAAGGAGATGAAAGCCTTCTAATCGCACTGTTGTTCCTCATGCTGGGGCAGGATGCGGAGGAGGTGGGGAGCGATGCGCGCGGCACTGGAGCAGGGAGAAGGGCGCGCAAGGTCGGAGAAAGAAGAAAGAAAAGCGGCACTCCGGAGAGACATTCATTAAAGGCTTAATGAGCCTTGACAGAAACCCACATGGCGGCTGCGCGCGTGCACGCTCGCGTGAACGCAAGCTTGAGGCCAGGAAAAGCCTGTGGTAGCACTTTCAAAAGCCACTCACTAAATTTCTCGCAGAGCAGCGCATGCGCTGGCTCAGTGAGACCTAAAAAGCTTGCTGAGGCTAGTGCCGATGTCCTGTTTTTTTTACACCCCTTAATGGACATCAGCAGTTTGAGGATTTGGAAAAAGAGCTGAAAACCACTATTTACAGTGGTTTCCAGCACGTTTTCCCTGCTACCGTGTGATATTGGCTCCCCACCGGGAGACCGTGTGATGGGAGCCAATTTTTGTGTCACAGGGTGCCACCGTGTGAGTTGGCAGTTATGTTTCTCGCTTGCGTGTTTTGCCCCTGCAAATTCCCCGATCCATGTTGTTCTCACCACCATGTGTTTCTCCCTCTGAAAACTTCCTCGCCTCCAAACTCCATGTTGCTGTATCCCATGTTTGCTTCCCAATTCTGCCATACTCCTCCAACCCAGTGCTTCGTGTTGCTCTCTCCCACATGTGCTTCCCCCACACCTGTTCTGTGTTGCTCTCTCCATCGTGTGCTCGTCTCTCGGAAAACAACCTCTGCTCTCTGTTGCTGTTTCCATTTTGTGTTCTTTCTCATGCACCTCTCACACGCTACCTAAACAGCATTGGCAAAACAAATAGGCATATTGGCTTTGCAAATGCTTGTTTTTATTCCGAATCATCCTCGCTATTCGGTTCTGTAGAAGCTTAAATTCAGCTGCCTATGGTGTGATCCACATGAAAGCATATCAGAAGCTTTTGTGGAGCCATGGTCATATATGCATTGGTGGCCCCTCTGGTTTTCTAGTAGCATGAGCACCTCAGCTAAGATAAAAACAATGTCCTGGCACACATTTTAAGGCAGCTCAAGCACAGAACGTTACCTGTAGGCGGGTGGCAAGATCTTTCTTATCAGGAATATTTTACAAGACAGGCTAACCCCACTATTGCGATATATTAATACATTTAGGGCCACATGCATCAATCGGCCCGTTTGCGAGGGCAAAAAGGCCTTTTCTGATGCATCAAAGGCTTTGCATTTGCAAATTAGGTAATCACTATTTTTTGCGATTACCTAAATTGTGAATGCATTTAGGGAATTGCAATTTGCGATTCCCTAATGCCGATGTATGTAGCCTTTCCTAAATGCGAATTATGCATTTAGGAAACGCTAATTACCATCAACTTCAAGTTGATGGTAATTTGCGCATGAATTGAAAAATGCAGAAAAAAGCATTTTTCAAAGTGACTTGTGGCACACACACATGCCCTTAGGGCATGTGTGCGCGCCACATGTGCACACTTACCTTTTTTGAGGGGGGTGCTTCAGGGGGGCCTTAGCCCCCGGGCACCCTTGGAATTGCATTTGCAATTTGCGATTACCAATTTGGTAATCACAATTTGCGAATGCATTGCCATTCATTCCTATGGGCCTATAGTCCCATAGGAATGAATGAAGTAACATTACCTAATAGCGATTCGCAATTTGCGAATCGGTATTAGGTAATGTTAAGGAATCGCAATTTATTTTGCAATTCCTACATGCATAAGGATTTGCGATTCCCAAATAGTGATTCCTTAAAAATCGCTATTTAGGAATCGCAAATCCTACTGTTGATGCATGTGGCAGTTAGCGCTGTAGTGCAGGTATTGGAAAGAGCAGCACCTTGGGCAAACAACCCCCCTGCTCTGCCATTGTGATGGCAGTGTCAGCAGGTTGGCACCAGATTGCCCCTCCAAGCATCATATGCACCCCACTGACAGGGGAAGGGGCAAGAAAGTGTCACTTCACCTATGGCACCCTAAATACCTGCACTGACCCTGGTCCTACTCAATTGTGAAACAGCCCCATCTCCCACAAAGGGTGTAAAGCTGGCCCTTGCTTTGCAGGTGCGAGGGGGCACTCCTCAGCGACTCTCCACTTGGCCTCTGTAAATCTTTGAGGCACTTTACATTAGTAAAATTCCTTCCGCCAGTTTTTGAGAGACGCCCCATTATTTTGTATTTTGCAACAGCCTCCCATAGTTATTCTCCATGCCTCACACCCATAAAACAGATAGAAACAGACTTAAACTCTTCAACATATAACCTTTAACAACTAGACTTACACAGTGAAGATATGTGAGCTGTAATTCCATCAGAGTAGCCTTTTCTAGTCTATGGGGCTTATTTAGCCTTTGGAGGGCAGTTCTCTGTTCCTCCGGGTCACCGGAGCAATGTACTCTGCTGCTCTGGTGGTACCGAACCGGGAAATGCCATTGGAACAATATAGAGCAGACAGTCTGATGTTCAGTGACTGAAGGCCCAAAGTCTGTTGTTCCATCCATCAAAGGATTCAACCAGTTGAACCAGCATATACTTCACCACCTGAAACATGGCAGTTCCCCTGCCTCCAAATAGAGTGGGTACAATGTGAGTTTACGAACCGTGTGCTCTGCACATTTTAAGTATCGCACAGAGGGGCGGATCCTCCACGTGGGCAGAGGAGCGTCGCCCCACTGCTTTCTCGCAGTGCGAGAAGCAGAAACATAAAATGGTATTTTAAATACCATTTTATGTTTCTGCTTCTCGCACTGCGAGAAAGCAGAAGGCAGGGTTTGGCTGGGGGCGGGTGGGTGGGCGTTCCTGCTCCAGGCAGGGGAGGAGTGGCTTGCCCACTGTTGTGGGCGCAAACTGTTTGGTCGGTCCCAGGGCTGACCAAACCAGTCATGCACACTCTGCATTTTCTCTATGTAGGCCACCCCATAGACGCCAGTGGGGTCGGCGTCATAGCCAATCACAACGCTTCCATTGCAACGCATATTGGAATGTGGGGGTCTAATTTCTTTTAGGAACAGAGCATTTCAATATGGACAAAATTGTTCACTGTTTAAAGTCGTTTTAATGTGTTTCTCAGTTCCTTTCACAACAGCTTGCATCACTGACAACGTTTCAGACAAAAACTTAGTTTAGATCACTGAATAATATGGACTATCATTGATCTCAGCCTATGGACTGTCATTGACCTCAGCCCAGTGCAGTGCTGGGAGTTAGTTCCCAGAAGCCTCAAACTGTCTGTAGATGAACCAAATCATAGAATGGAGTCAACTAAGAAGGGGCTGATCTCCACCGTGAGACCCTGCAGAGAGGGCAGTCGCACAGGGGAGCTTGGGTCTGGGTCTGCAGAGAACATGAAAGCAAGTCTAAAATTAAGTTTGAGTTTAACAAAAGAAATTCATCCATATAACAGAGTTAAAATACAGTTATGTTTACAAATCAAAACCAAAAAAACAGCAAAATTCGCAAGTTATGGTTAGGATCAGAATCTATAACTCAGACAACAGTCATGCAAACCACAACTTGCACACCCAATGCAATGCTCATGACCTCACCTTTAATGGAACGGATGCAATTACAAATGTTGCAAATCATCTAACAGATGAAATTACATATCACATTACCCATATCATTTTGACAGAGATGACTATGAAGGTTGTATCATTAGTTGGTATGATTATGTGTTGTTGTTTCATTACATTGCACTTTTTGGTGTTATTTATTGGTATAAATATTATGAGGTCACATGCATTGCATTTGGTCTGTGAGTTTTGGTTTACATGCCTGTCGTGATTTATGAATCCTGAGCTGGCGCCCCTTACCTCGTTAACCACAGGAGTGTAACCCCTGTAGTGCACAACCTTCTTCTTCGCCAGCAGCATACTGGTGCAGTGTGGGCTCATCCTAGGCTCTTCTGTTTTTTTTGTGTGACAGCCGTTTCGTGGGTATAAACAGTCTTTAAGTAAATCTATTAAAATTATATGGGGCGGGAATTCTTGAAACTTCTTTATTGCAACTGTGACAATCACTGACTTTACCATTATTGAGTTTTAAAATCCATTTATGTGTCTCTTTTTGTCTCTTCTTAATAGAAATAACAATTCTAAATACAAAACATTTTTTTTAACAAATCTTCTTTATACAGGGTGCAAATCCAGTATAACTGCTCTGTATTTTTATATATAAATTTGTTTTTTTTAATTGCAATGGTTTTAAGTAATCATGCAAATAAAGTTATTACATTATTATTATTGCAAACAAACCTGTCCCATACAAGATTAAAATCAAATAAAGGGGGTAGGTGATATTTATTAGGATACCTTTCCCAATGCCTTAAGTTGGTCATCATGTTTCAGCGCTTCCTATAGCGTGCTTATAAATCTGGGGCTTTCTTCACGGACAGAAGACCCCTTTTATCACTATCTTCACTATGTCATGTTCACGAGGTGGGAAGAAACAAAGGTTAAAAAACGTATTTGTTAATGTTACTAAATAAAAACAGGAACATAACATTGAATATTATAGACTGGAACAGCATGGGACACACAGTGTTATCTGGAGCTCATCTATCTCCCTGTACCCTCATGCTCCTGGCGACAGGATAGAACGCCTCGCCTAGCCCGTGCTAAATGTTTCTTACCATATTAGTTTCGGATCACAAGGGACCGTGAATCTGATTAGTGCATGGCATGCAGTCCCTTTTCCATTTCCACAGCTATGGGCCATGAGATGTGAAGGCAGCTAGACTTCAGTTTTGTTCATGCCTTGGGTTGAGTGAAATACTCGAGTCTGGGGGCACAAAGGTGTGCACATCACACAGATTCACACCATTGCGACTTGCACTGGAAAGCTCTGGAAATCCCCATTGGACACCACAGTAGTGAAAGAAAGCATTACTATCACACAGTGCCACTATGTGAGAAAGTGTGTTTAGTTGGTCAAGACAACGGTAGGATGCCACGTCGAGTGTTGGGACCTTAAGCAAGTTCATAATACACAGTGGCGTAGCCAGCCCTTGTGCCGCCCGTGGCGGTCTCTGCGCTTGCCTCCAGCAGCGGCTGCATGAAAGATCGCGGGGGGGTAGGAGGTGCTGGCGGTTTCTGCATTGCCGCCCGCGGTGGGCGCATGAAAGAGCGGGCGGGGGTGGAGGCCCCAAAAAGTCGCCTCCAAAAGTCGTGCCGCCCGGGGGCAGACTGCCCCCCACCCCCCCCATGCTACGCCACTGATAATACATGAGGGAAATGGGAAAATCAGACGACAAAAGTAATAAATGCCTTTTGAAAATGAGCTATAGGTTTAGACTGTATTTAGAAACACAATTTCTTATATAAAATGTGATAAAAAGAAGTAATATAGTGATGATTTCCATTTGAAAATACAAACATATTTTTTTCACATGAATAAACCCTGTCAACGAGCAGTACATTTGAACAAGTATGTCCCTCCGACCGATGGGAGAGATTTGCACTCACAAGTGAAATAGTTTCAGGGCCAGATGGTGGACATCCGGTATCACACCCAAAAACCAATCAAGAGATTTGTACATACTGAATTAAACAAAGGATGCATTTGGCCATCACTATTTCTCTTGCAAGTAAAGGTAATTGTCACCTTAAGAGCAGGTGATTGTGTTATAACATCCAGTGGAATATTCTAATGTTGTATCTTGCCACAAATTATGCAAAATCCTATGGGAAATGTCCATTTGGTTCACAAAATCCTCAAAGATACGAATGCCTCTCATTCCAAACATGAAAGTGAAAAATATATGTATGGTAGTGGCATTACAAGATTTCTTTCCTTGCCAGAGTTGAATAATTCAATAGTTTTCTGAGGTCTGATGCTGTAATTCTGTGAGGACTCTCGATAATACTGCACTCTTACCAGAAATTATCAAAGCTGTCTCTGGCAGTCGTTCTCTTCCGTGGGACTTTTGCTGTAGGAACACTGTTTCTGCTGGGTAGTTTCCATACCTCTGTAAACAATTTATGTCCTAAAATGAATGCTCTTTCTGACATATGTTACACAATGTTTGATATTGGGGCCTATGCACGCAGCTGTTTTTAACTCAGTGGCGGCTGGCATCTATGGGAAGGGGGAGCAGGTACGCGCACGCAAAATTAAATAAAAAATTAAAAGACTTACCAAACATGACGTCCCTTCTTTCGCCGACGCCCACAGGAACATGCGCTGCTCTCTCCAGCATGAGAGCAGTGCTAGTATTAGTGGGAGCGGCCTCACTCGGCGCTCCACAGCGCTCTGGTGGCCTTGGCTTTCTCTAACCCAGCTGTTTTAAGAAATCTGGGTTAGATATGTTTAAAGTGCGCATGTGTGACTGCCCATTTCAAGACATTTGGACTTTAAACAGTGCTTTAGCCCAACCTCCTCTCTGCTGCTGTCACCCAGCAGTGGCCCCGCACCCGTCCTGACGGCTCGGGAGGGGGATGGGGAGGGGGATGAAAAATAAAATGATAATAAATTACCATTTTATTTTTCATCTCTGGGACTTAGGTGGAATTTAAGTGAGGTGACGCTCCTCTGCTCAAGCGGAGGAACAGCCCCTGTTTTAACTGGAGGATGTGCATCATTGTTGTGACTGGGTAATAGCTGGCCATTCATCGAACTGGGTACCAGCATCTCAGATGGCTCATAAAAGTGAGAAGAAATGACCGTAGGTGTGGTGTGCTTCATCTATAATATCTGCCATCCTCAGAAGTCAGAGCAACAAGTCACCTGAGAGTGAAGGTAGAGTCCATTTATACAATTCACATTTATAGTCACACACACCTTGTTCTAAGTCCCAGGAATGGGAAATGGCTGCTTTCCACTTGTGGTGCACATTCCTCAGTGCACTGAGAAGCAAGATACAGTGTGATCTTAAGGATTTTGGGGCCTTGGGCAAGATATACTTTGTGGCCTGTTTGGAACAACTTTAAATTTGATTACCCATTTTTAGGTCAAAGCCTGCAACAACGCGCATGCGCAGTGCTTACGACAATCTTTAGTTTAAAAAAAAAAACATAAAAAGGGCTTAGAGCCCGCCCAATAATTAGCATTGGTTGGCTTCTTGTCACCCTCATTTCCCTGCTTTTCATTTGTTGGTGGGAGCAGCTTCACTTCTTCGTGTGTCTATGCTTTTGTGGAGCTTGGACCAAGTACAGATTAGTAAATTTAGTAGTGTCCTTCCACTGCTCGCACTCCGGCAGTTTTTTCCCCCTCATGATTCTTGCTTTCCAGTTGTTAGTTGCACCCGGCCGCGTTCGTCCCATATACCCTTGTTGTTGCCTATTTTATTTTTCTGTAGCTGAACTCCCTAATGCACACCTGTGACATGTCCTCCTATCAAGTATCACATCATCATTAAGCCTACCTTTTTAAGCCACCACCATTTTACAGATCTTAAGCCCACACTTGTACAAAGTTAAAACAGAAATACAAAGCAAATAGTGCTGTCATCTAAATGCTGCTAGCTAAAACGTTAGAACTTGCAGAAGGTGTGAACTATGACGTGTCTGCTTGACAGGGGAAACTGCCTTTACAATGTGGGATTAAGCACGCATGCCGTTTACCCTTAGCCATGCATATGTGTGGTTAAGGCTGTCGGTGTTCTAGCTGTCTGAGTGGATGGGAGGGGAGAGGAACCGGAAGGATCTTGGCAGGAAATAGGACCGGGACGCGGCTTGGTAAGTTGGCTGGGGTCGGGGGACGTGGGGGTAGGTTTTACGTATGGGGGCTGGTTTTAGGGCCAGGATGGGGGGGATAGGGTCAGGATAGTTTTTAGGTAAGGGGGCCAATTTTAGGGCTCAGGGCAGGGGGAGGGGCAGTTTTCAGGGCTTGGGCAGTTTTTAGGGCTCAGGGCGGGGGTGCTGGGGACAGGGTAGTTTTTAGGACAGGGGTTCGAATTTTAGGGCTCAGGGTAGGGTGGGAAGGGGATGTTTTTAGGGCACAGGGCGGGGGTGCTGGGGTCGGGGTCGGTTTTTTGGGCTAGAGGGCCGGGTTTTAGGGCTCAGGGGAGGGGGTCGTGATATTTAATAGGGCTGGGGCAGGTAGACTACAACCCAGGAGGACTGGATTTTAAGGCTCAGGGAGGGGGGCTGGGGTGGGATCTTTACCACACATATACCTTTACCAATCATGCCTTTACAACAAAATTCGTTTTAAAGTAAACGTGGTAAAGGCATGCGTGTTAAAGATGTGGTCGTTGTAAAGACCGCGTGGTTAAGGCATGCATGGTTTAGGGATGTGCGATTGTGTCATAGAACTGCTTGACAGACGTAGCTGTATAAATGTTATTTTACATTGTGAGGCATCAGTCCGGATAACTGGACAACTTTTTCTTTATTCTGTGATCATTTGGAGCTAATTCATGTCTTTTGCTGAAAGAAATTTAGCGGACTCTTTAATGCTTAGACGAGGTTGTCCAGTCTAGGTTATGGGCGGCCAGACCCTTGCCAAATGTTCAGGAAATCCTCGTAAGGCACATTCACCCAAAATATCTAAAAGGAAATTATTGACCTTGTATGGAATCATCGAGAAAGTCTGGCACGGATCTGGCCCTCCTGGACGTACATTGGACACCCCTTCTTTAGATGCAAAGGTGACCGGCAGGAAACAAATGTCGTGCAGTCCCTTCCAAGAGAAGGAATACACGTGAGAAATATGGGCACCTACATGCACTTTCACATTATTCTGCACTCCAACATACATATTCCACCTTTCACGAGGTAACTGACATATAGCTCATAAGATAATCTATCGGATGCAAATTTACACAAGAGCTGTACAAGGGGCTGTGTTTTTAGGAAGTGTCACTAGGAAAAATGTTTGTCCCTCTGTTGTACCTGTAGACTATTGTCTGGCTTTGTCTATCTGAGATTTGAATGGACGTGAACATTTATATTAAACATTATGCCGCGTAATTATCTGGCTGTTTAAGATTTACAGTCTGAGGAAATCCAGGTATTATTTTCCACAATCATATGATGTGTATGATATTTATCCCTTTCAGAGAGAAATAATGTAATTAAGGTTTTTCGTTATTACTTTAGATTTTACTTTTCATAGGGTTTCACCTCTTGTGATCAATTTCCTAGATGGCATTGGGTTGAAAGGTCAATTAAGGGAACTATAGGGCTACCACTCCTGATTGGGAGCAGGGAGCTTCCAAAGGGAGCGGTGGCGGAGCCAGTGTCATGCGCCCTGGTGCAAGGAAGGAAACAACGCCCATACCGCTGTTGGAACTGTGGAATACACTAATAATCAGGGTTGAGTGGGTCCCTCAGGCCGCTTGGCCCCAGAGTCACTGCACCTGGTGCACCAATGGAAGCTACACCCCTGAGCGGGAAATGGAAACTCTTCTCGAGACTGCTGAAGGTCAAAGGTCGAGGCCTGGTCATAAACTGCCTATGTGAAGGGAGCTCAAATTGTCTGGATGTAGGGGTGGGTGGAATTTTTAATTCCACTAGTGGAATTGGGGGAATTTGGTAATTCTGTGTTATTCTTGTGACATGGAATTGCTAATAAATTCTGCCGCTCCACCGGCGGAATTAATCTGCAGTGTTTGGTTTTAAGCAGGGCTAGAATAGGGAGCAGTGCCTATCTGTTTAAAAGCCATTGGAGATTAAACTTAAATCTGCAGTGATTTTTAAACATACAGGTGCAGCTCCCTCTTCTGGCACTGTTTAAAAACCGCTGCCTGCACTGCTGTGCATACCCTGTGGGGCTCTTACATACTCAGAGTATATAAAGGATATATACTCTGAGTATGTAAGGGCGTTGAGAAATATGCACAGCAGGGCTTACCTGTTGTCACCTTTACATACTACTGCAGTAAGGGCGCCGAGGGGTATGCACTACAGTGCATACCCCTTGTCGGCCTTACATACTCTGCAGTGATTACTGCAGAGTATGTGATGGCGCCGAGGGGGGAGCACAGCAGTGCCAATACCAAATGCACTACAGTGTATACCACTCGGCGCCCTTATATAGTCTGTAGTGATTACTGCAGAGTATGTGATGGCGCCGAGGGGGGAGCACAGCAGTGCCAATACCAAATGCACTACAGTGTATACCACTCGGCGCCCTTATATAGTCTGTAGTGATTACTGCAGAGTATGTGATGGCGCCGAGGGGGGAGCACAGCAGTGCCAATACCAAATGCACTACAGTGTATACCCCTCGGCGCCCTTATATAGTCTGTAGTGATTACTGCCTTATTTGTTTGTTTTTTAGATCAAAGCCGCACATGGTCTGTGCATGCAATAATCTATTGTTTCTTTAAAAAACAAACAAAAAAAAAAACCCTAAAAAGGGCTTTGGGCCCACCCAATACTAACCATTAGTAGACTTTCTTGTCACACTCACTTCCCTGCTTTTCATTTGTCAGTGGGTGCACCTTCACTTCTCCTTCATGTGTTTATCCCTTCGTGGAACATAGACCAAGTACAGATTGATAGGATGATTAGTGCCCCCCCGCTGCTCGCACTCCGGCAGTTTTATTTATAATTCTGCTTCCCCTTTGTTAATTGCACCCAGCTCATCCCTCCCATAGTCCCTTGTTGTTGCTTATTGTATTTTTCTGTAGCACTCCATAAATGCATATGTTTTTGAAATTCTCTCCCTCGTGTGCTTCCCCAGCATACCCCCTGCCCAACGCTCATTGTTCCTGTTGCTTTGCGTTTCCCCCAAGTTATGTGCTCTCTCCCTTGTCTGCTTTCCCACTTAACCCACCACCCTCTTGAGCTCCATGTTGTTCTGACAGCTAGTGTGCTTTACCCTCCCTGCAGTTCTCCAAAACTTACACGCTCTGGGAGATTTTATGCTGCAAATAGAGGATCCGCACAGATTTCTTAGCAGTGTTGGGAAAGAATTGATACATGTTTTTCACCCAGGTACACGTGTACACGGAGTGCACAATGAAGTACATTGTATGAGGATAGGATAGTGTTTAGTGCCGGAGCAAGAATTTGGATCAAGACATCCTTGCTCTTTGTGTGTCATATATTTATTTAGCACTTAATACCCCATTCCGGAATGACAAACCGCCTTCTTTGTTGGGTACACTTTGCAGTCACTTTAGACTTATATACTGTAAAACACTGAAGAAACATACAGTTGTTTCTTAGTAACTTTAACTTACTTTATTTGTGCATGTCCCATCCTTTAATTCTTTTGGGTTATTTTTTGGTGGAGTGGTGGGAGCCTTGTACCTGCTGCGTTTCTACAAAATTAACACATGCTTGCCGGGATGATTATTTATATATTTCTAGAGTGTCTCAAGGCAGTGAGTTAAAAAAAAACAAAGTTCATTAGCTTTCTTTGGAGCAAACCCTGTACCACCTATAACTCCCATTCCCATTTCTTTTTGCAATTTATATATAGCGCTAACTCGACCCAAAGTTATTGGAGTGCTTTAAACCAACAACAGTTACATTACACAAGGTGACGTGCATGGGGAGATTAAGCGATTTGCCCAGAAATACAGGATGTTCAGCTGATGCCGAGACTTGCACTTAATTCCCCAGTTTCAAAGGCGACAGCTCTGGCCGTTACGCCACTTCACATCCTCTTCCCACTTTTAGGTCAAACCTAGGCAGCGTATGCGCTGTCTCTTTGAGACATGCAGTATTCACTCTGAGGGCTTACAGCCCGCCCTTTGCCTTTTTATTTGTCCCTTCAATTGCCGTTCAAAAATGCTTGCTTGCGAGTGGTTAATCCATCCTCTTTGTCCTTCCTTTTAGGTTTCGCCTGCACAGCATGTGCTTGTGAAATCTCTTGTATTTAATATATCTTAAAAGGGGGCTATTATCAGTTCCCATAGCCAAATTACTGTATTCATTGGCTTTTATGTGGAACTTTTTTTTTGTTAACTTCCACTGGCTGCACGCATTTATGATACTTCTACTAAAGCTGTTCACACTGTTTAAGCCCAATTCACTATGAAGATAAGATCTCTTCCCACAGAAATGGCAGACAGCTTCTGACAGTATGCTGGAAGGCTTGCTTTTTATTACTTAGTTGTGTAAAGCAGATGCTTTAGTAATCTATTTGGTCACTATGATCAAATCCTAAATGTTGTAATAAATATTGCACGTTAAAAATAAAGTTAATATACAAGAGCTATTCTTTATTTTACTACTAAACAGGCAGACACAAGTGCAATTACCTTGCAGACAACAGGGTCATGATTTGAAGGGTGCAGCAGGCGCTGTGGCACCGGGCTGAAAATTTGTCATGACCTCCTCAAAACACCTAATATTGCTATTTATTACTACTATACAGACAGACACAGTTGCAGTTATCTTGCAGTTAAAAGGGGCTTGATTTGAGTGTTGCAGCAGGTGCAGTTGCACTGGGGCCAAAAGCTCTAGGTGCCCCTCTAAATGCAGAATATTGCAAAACTTTACTATTAAACAGGCAGTTACAATAGCAGTTATCTAGCAGGCACTAGGGCCATGATTTCAATGGTGCTGTAGGTGCAGTGGCACCAAGGCCAAAAGTTGTCAGAACTCTTCTAAACACCAAATATTGCTATATTTAACTACTAATTAAGCAGTCAAAAGTGCAGCTACCTTACAGGCCATAGGGTCATGATTTGAATGGTGCAGCAGGTGCTGTGACACCGGGGCCAAAAGTTGCCATAACTCCTATAAATACCAAATATTGCTATATTTTACTACTTAGGCAGTCACAAATGCAATTATGTTGCAGGCACTAGGGCCATGATTTGAATGGTGCAGCAGGTGAGGTGGCACCGGGCCCAAAAGTTGTTAGAACTCCTCTAAACACATAAAATTGCTGTTACATCAATTAATTCTGTTATTTCCCTCCTTCATTTCATTTTTCAAATTTCGGCTATTACTTACCCACACTCTACCACTAGTAACAGCACAATATATTGCCTTTTTGTACATAAACAAGTCATAACACTTAAACAGACTTTCTGTAACTTATAGTGTACAACTACTCAGCAAGCTAAAACTTACAACAAAAAACAGCTTATTATTAATCACAAAGGTGAAACCTAATGCATTTACCAATGCTTGTTGTGTTTGGTTTCCTCCCCAGAGCATCGCACATTTACTGTTAACATTATGCTTCTGTGTTTGTGTTCATTTGGGGTGACTATTTTTTTCTTTGATTCCTGCTCGTGTCACAGTTTGCCTGTCTTCGGTGGTTCAGCTTTGGCGCCCGTCACTTAATTCCCCCATAACGTTCAAATAACAAGATCAAATGTCAGACGCTGGTTTTGAAATTGCCTCTTTAATTTTCTCTGACTTCAGAGTGCGAGGCTTTCCCCCAAACCCCTCCCGCTTTGCTGCTTGTTGCTTTAGCGAGCCTCGGTCACCGGACGTTCAGCAGCCCAACCTTTGCAGCATGTTAAGGGCAAGGCTTGGGCAACCCCTGTTGCATTTTCTCTGACACTTATTTATATAATGTGAACTCCAGTGACCCAAAGGTGTTGGAGTGTTTTACTTGAGCGCTAGTTACATCACACAATGTCAGATGAATTTTTGGGGCATTTTTATAGAGCGCTAACTTGACTGACTCAAAGGTAGTGAAGCGCTTTACAAAAGCTCAAGTTACATTACACAAGGTCAGGTTAATTTTTAAGTTTTTAGGTGCGCGGAGATTAAGTGATGCCGATACCGGCCCTGTTTATTTAATATTTTCCCTCTACCTAGCAAATGGGAGCAGCATTCTTCCCTCCCACCTCCTCCCATGTTGTTGCATGCACGCCCCGCTGCCTGTCATCTTTCTTCTCTCAGAGCTTTAATTTCAAAGCACATTCATGGCAGCTCCCCAGGGGCTGTGAGGCATTTTTAGGTCGAGCGTAAGCGTACGACCTCTTGTATACTTTAGTATACATCTCTGTGGGCATAAAGCCATTCCCAGGCTTATCATTTGTTGGTTACAGTGTCCTTTAAAAATCCTTGCTTGCTATTGGCTAGCCTTGCCTCTTTGTCCCTCCTTTTTCTCCAAGGAGCAGGGACTTAGTACAATATCATTACGCTTTGTTCTGTTGATCTGCTCGTGCGGGGGACTATTTTATTATGTTTTCAACCTTGTGTTACACTGTGGGTGCTCAGACCCGTAGCTGCTTACATTTTATTGCAGCATTCGTCCCTCCCAGTTCCTGCCATGTGGCTGACATTCTTTTGTTTTCCTTCCGAAGGCAGCTCCCAGGCTGCCTTGTTTACAATTTGCTGGTAAACTGTGGAGTTAATGGGGCAGCCTATTTTCTCCTGTGGATGCTCAGCAATAAATACTTTTTCATGTGGGAGCACGTTTATTTTTGTCATGTGCAGCTTACAGAGGCAGTTCTGCTTTCTGCATGTGTATTTGGTTCTGCTCTCCTTGAAAAGCCACACACAGTGTTGCACGCGCTTCTCCAGAAGCATAAACTTGTTTTACCTTTTTTTAATTGTTACCTGTCTCGGCTTGTGTTTGGATGTGCATGTTATGTTGGATAATACTGATGCTGTTTTCTCCGTTTCTTTTCTTGTATTATTTCTCAGAGAAGATGGAAACTTTCAAAGGTTGCGTTTTTTCACATATAAAATAAAAGTAATTTAGCGTGGCTGGTAATGGAAACTATGCTTTATTGTTGCGTTTAAAATAAACCATGCTGCTTCTGTCGCCTCCAGATTTGAAAGCTGCAAGAAGTGTGCATGACTACATTTTTTTCAGACCCTTTTCTTATTATCGAGCTCTGCAAATTGAACGAAATGCCCAAATATTCTCAGAGGCCAAGGAAACATCTGCATTATTTTTACATTTGCATGGTAACTAGCTTCTTGCTAAGTTATTTCAGAGTTTGGCCCACTCTCGCTGACAACGCTGAATGGTGTCATTAATGTGTTTGACACCGTTGAGAGGTAGAACTAGGCAGTCTGAATCCTGTAGCCCCCTTTTAAAAATATTGAAGCGAGTGGCGGTCCCCTGGAGAGGCCACCTTCCCCACCCCACCCAGCTCCTCTTCTGTTCTCAGGGCTCAGGCAAAGGGGGCCACCAGCCCCGGGCAGATTGGTGCATTCAGCAGAGGAGCCCCCTTGACCTGCCCTCCCCTCCGTCGACACCAGGCCCTATTTCCCACAGCAGGAGTCCTCTTCAGTGTGTGGAAATCAATGCACAGGATGTCGTTTCCAATTTGTCGTTGGACCAGAGGCTGCATTTTGTAAAGCGTTTACACTGTGCATTTAATTGTTCTCTACTCCATTTTGCTTTGTAATGGCTCCTTGATAAGCATTTCATTTTCTACGTGGCGGTTTATTTTGGAGTCATTCATTTAGTCTCATTAACTAGAAGAGGTCTGCTTGTGCTTTTTTGTTGGGCCCCATAGCGTGCGCGCCAGACATGCCATAATAAATAAACAAATGTTCAAAAAACATTTCAAATTGAAGGTGCTTCTGTACATATTATTGTGTGCACAGAAGTGCACGAATGTGAGGCGTGGGGTACAGGGATATGTATGTACAGGGTCCAATTAAAAACAGCGACACCTGCTGGCTGAAATATAGACTAGTGTCCTCCAGTCAATTGCTTTTCTAATAACATAAGCAAGTTCAAATAGTTTGTTGACGGTACTGCATTGAAGTTTAGATTAAAAAAAAAAAATAATAAAGTGAACTAGTGCGCTGTGGTAGCTAAAAATATGTGGCGTTTTTACTGCATCAGTCCAAGGCCGAACAAGACTTTCTTTTTGTGAAATGTCATTTCTGTGTTGTATTTCGTTATGTTTAAACATTCCACTGCCAGTTCATAGGGGTCCCATTTAAAGACCCTTAACATTTTGGTTAAGAAAATTAAGGTGTAAATATGAAACATTAATTACAAAAAGTATGTATCCTCTCTGCAAACCTATCATAAACAGTCAGTGCTACTAAAGACGCCTGCCAGCAACTTTTGGTTTTCTTCGAGTTTTCCTGTGGTGCGTACCATGGTCTGCTTGCATGCTTCCTATAGTACCAGTTGTAATCGTATTTCTTCCAGACCAATGAAAGATCACATAGCCTCTCACTTCCCAGTATTGTCAAGTTTCAACGAAGGACATTTGTTGTTTGAATGACTGCAGACAGACAGAGCATGCCAGTCAGCCCTGTCAGTCGTAAGTGCTACATAAATACATTTACAGTTGACTCTGACTAGCATGACTTTTCAAAGGAGACTGTAAAAATTCCCCAAAAATTCAATTGAGATCAGAAAGCTATAAAAGGAGATAGAAAGTCTATAGTTCATGCAGTCGCACGTTTCCAAACTATAGCAATTCAAAACCAAACACCAGATTTCATTGAAGTACTTGGATTGATCAGAGACTATGAAGACAGCGATTCGATCTTGCACACATTTAACAGGCAAGGTGAGCCAGTGCTCCTCAGATCAAGGGAGTAGTCATAAAATTAAAATACCCCCCACTTTCAAACAAAGGTCTTATGGCACCAAGCAGGTTAAGCAAGTCATTGTGACCCTCCCCAGAAGAGCTTGCTTGTCTATTCCACCAAAGCACCTATCCATTCATCTTTTCATCATTCCATCCACCTGCTGATATCCACCATTTCATCCTTACATTGTCATTCATTCAGTCTTTCATCCAACATTCAGTCTGTCACCTTCTGCCCATTCATATCCAAACCTCTTCATCTATCTTTAAACCTATCCATAACACAAACCCTTCCTTCCACTGTCATTCATCCTTTCACTCATCCATCCACCCTTTCACTTATCCACCCATCCACTTCATCCATCATCCACAAATCCACCCTCCGCCTGAGCACACTCCCCGACGAGCCCACAGACCTGATGGAACACCTTCACTTCAAGATACTGGCCAGCCCTACCACCACCCTCCGGGGAACCCTCATCTACCGACCCCCTGGACCCCGCGGACCATTCGCCAACTCCATCACGGACATCATCTCCCCGCATGCCATCGCATCCACCAACTACACCCTGCTTGGAGACCTCAACTTCCACCTCGACAACCAACTAGACCCCAACACCACATCCCTCCTGGACAACCTCCACAACATTGGGCTCCGCCAGATCGTGACCGAACCCACGCACTGAGCAGGACACACCCTCGACCCCCTCTTCACAACAGGAAACTCCATCACTTTCAGCCACACCACCGAACTCCCATGGACAGACCACCGATGCGTCCACTTCACCTTCAGAACACCCACCATCCACAGACAGCAGTACCTGCTCCCACGAAGAAACTGGACCAAAATCACCGATGACCAGCTCACCTCCTCACTCAGCAACTCCACCCCAACCATCGCGGAAGACGACCCCAACACCGCAGCCCGAACTCTGCACAGATGGATCTCCGACAGCACCAACACCATAGCCCCCCTCAAGAAAAACAACAACACTCACGCCAAGAAAGCCAGATGGTTTTCCACGGAACTTCGAGAGTCCAGACGCACGTGCCGCCGCCTCGAAAAGGCCTGGAGGAACACCAAATCCACAGAGGCCCACAACAACTTCAGAGCCGCCACCAACACCCACCACCAACTCATCAGAAAAACGAGAAAAAAAGCGATTGAAGACAGAATCTCCACACGCACGCACAACAGCATCATCAAGGAGTTCGCCCAACCCACCAGCGAGTCTACTGACATCCCTCCCTCACAAGACCTCTGCAACAAACTCAGCACCTTCTTCCACCACAAAATCAAGAACATTTACAGCAACTTCGACGAAGACAACCAACACACTGAACCCTCACCAGCCACCACCGACACCCTGAAGCCAACGATTGACAACTGGACAGCCCTCACCACTGAAGACACACTGAAGACAATGAAGTCAATCCACTCCGGGGCCCCCACGGACCCCTGCCCCCACCACATCTTCAACTGAGCCGCCGACACCATCGCACCCATGCTCCGCCACACCATCAACCGCTCCCTGACGAACGCCTTGTTCCCCGATGACTGGAAACACGCCGAGATCAAACCCCTCCTGAAGAATCCCTCGGCGGACCCCACCGACCTCAAGAACTACAGACCCATCTCCCTGCTCCCATTCCCAGCGAAAGCCATCAACAGCCAACTCGCCACCTTTATCGAAGAGCACAACATTCTCGACTCCTCTCAATCCGGCTTCAGAAAAAACCACAGCACAGAAACCGCCCTCCTCGCCGCAACAGACGACATCCCCTCCCTACTGGACAGAGGAGAAACAGTAGCCCTCATCCTCCTCGACCTCTCAGCGGCTTTCGACACAGTCTCTCACTGCACCCTAATACGCAGACTCCACGACGCAGGGATCCGGGACAAGGCCCTCGACTGGATCCACTCCTTCCTCTCCGGCAGAACGCAGCGGGTCAAACTCCCCCCTTTCCTCTCGGACCCTACACCAACCACCTGCGGAGTCCCCCAGGGGTCCTCCCTCAGCCCCATGCTCTTCAACGTCTACATGGCTCCGCTCGCCCCCATCGTCAGAACCTACGGACTCAACATTGTGTCATACGCAGACGACACCTAACTCATCCTCTCCTTATCCAACGATCCCAACACCGCCAGACACAACTTTCAAGAAGGCATGGAAGCTGTCGCCAAATGGATGAAAAGCAGCTGCCTACAACTCAACAACGACAAAACAGAAGTACTCATCATGGGCCCAAACCCCGACGCCAGGAACGACACCTGGTGGCCCCCTGCCCTCGGAAGCCCACCCACCCCCACGGACCACGCATGCAACCTTGGAATCATCCTGGACTCCGAGCTCAAAATGGACCGCCAGATCAACTCCGTCGCATCCTCCTGCTTCCACACCCTCCGCCTCCTACGTAAGACCTTCAAATGGATCCCCCTCGAGCACAGAAAGACCGTCACTCACGCCCTCGTCACCAGCAGACTTGACTACGGCAACGCACTCTACGCCGGAATAAACAAAAACCTCACCCGCAAGCTACAAAACATCCAGAACGCCGCCGCAAGACTGGTCCTCAACCTGCCAAGACACTGCCACATCTCCCAGCACATGCGCACACTCCACTGGCTCCCCATCGAGGCTAGAATCACCTTCAAGATTCTCACCCACGCACACAAGGCCCTTCACGACACCGGACCAGCATACCTGAACAGCCGACTCAAATTCCACGCACCCCAAAGGACCCTACGATCAGCCCAGCTCTCCTACGCCGTGGTCCCCCGCACCAGAAAGACCAGATCGGGAGGCCGCTCCTTCTCTTTCCTCGCGGTCAGGTAGCCTGGAACGCCCTTCCGCTCCACCTCAGACAGACAACATCGCTCCCCATCTTCGCGAGAAACCTCAAAACCTGGCTCTTCGACAGACCCCCTCCTTGATGGACTGGAACCTGCCCCCTCCCCCCAACGCCTTGAGACCCTTACGGGTGAGTAGTCGCGCTTAACAAACACCTGATTGATTGATTGATCCAGCCATCCATCTTTTCACTCAGTCATCACCCTTCGACACATCCATCTATCCATTTACCTTTTTATTCATACATCCTTTCACTAACTCATCCATCTACCCTTTCACTAACTCATCCATCTACCCTTTCACTTATTCATCCATCCATTCACCCTTCCACTTATCCATCCATCCACCCTTTCATCCAGCCATCCATCTACTCTTTCACTCAACCATCCATCCATTCCTTCACTCATCCATCCATCCATTCCTTCATCCATCCATCCATCCATTCCTTCAATCTTCCATCCTTACAGTCATTCTTTCACTCATCCATCCGTTCAGTCATCCATCCACCCTTCCACTCAGTCATCCATCTATCCGCTCATTGATCGATCCATTTACCCTTTCACTCATCGATCCATTCTTTCACTCACTCATCCATCCATTCTCCACCCACCCATCCATCCTTTCACTCATCCATCCTTCCTCTTTCATTCATACAACCGTGCATCAATCCTTTTACTCATTCATCCATGCATATATGCATTTATCCTTTCACTCACCCGCAATCCATTTCACTCACACATCCATCCATTTATCCTCTCACTCATCCATCCACCCTTTCACTCACTCACTCATCCTTCCATTCATTCACACTCCCTCATCCATCCGTTCTCCCTTTCATCCAGACTTCCATCTGTCCTCCCTTTCACTCATTCATTCTTTCACTCATCCGCCTTTACATCCAGCCTTTCACCCATCCAGCAAATTCTCTTTCACTCATCATCCATCCTTTCACTCATTAATCAATCCATTTTTCCCTCATCATCCATCCACCCTTTCACACATCCATTCATCCATCCTTTCACTCATTCATCCATGCATGTATCCATCCACCCCTTCACTCACCCACCCATCCACCATTTCACTCATCCATCCAACCTTTCACTCACTTACCTTCCCACCCTTTCACGTAGGTATGCAAAAATAAAAATAACACAAATTTTATTAAAAGCAAATCTGCTGTTTTCATTAGGTGATAGTGGACACTTGGAAAATGCAGGAGTTGGCTACAGCATGAAGTACTAAAAGAACAACTATACAGAGGCAACCCGTTTGTCATTGGTGTGAAAAGAGTTAAATGTTTACTGCCCTTGTCTTTTTTTTTTCCACACCCAAAAACACAGATCTGGAACTTTGCTTCTAACTATTTTTAAAAAAAAAGCAAAACTAGCCACACAGTTCCATGCCACCCAATTCAACAGCACACCACATAATTAAACTCCACTACATACTGCTCCACAAAAAAAAAAATCCACATAATTACACTCTATAACCCACAATCCCACTCCACATAATTCCAGTACTCAATACCACATAATTACTATCCACTTATTTCCACTGCACACCATGCCACATAATTCCACTACACAAATCCACTCCACACCACAGAATTCCACGCCACACAATTCCACAACTAACACTTCCAATCCAACCCACATAATTCCATTACACGCCACATACATAAACTCCATAACACAAAGGTAAAAGACATTGTCATTTACAACACCAATAGCTCTAACTCAACCAAATGCGAGACTTATTGCATTTCCAATGCTTGTTTATTATATAATGTGAACTCGAGTGACCAGAAGGTGTTGGAGCACTTTACAAAATCTGCAGTTACATTACACAAGGTCAGGTTAATTTTTTTTTGTTTTTAGGTGCGCGATGATTAAGTGATGCTGACGTAGTCCCTGTTTATTCATTATGTCCCCTCTACCTGACAAATGGGAGCATTTTGTTGTTGTTCGTATGTCCAGTGCTCTTATACCCAGGGGGCTGGGGCAGAGGGCGGAGTTAAGGGGTTGCTGGTGAGCAGTGTTTTGAATTGAAAACTCTGGAAAAGGGTGCCTGGTGAATAGAGGCCTGGGAGAGGAGGGTTGTGACGTCTCCGCCATTGGAAAGTACCTCACTGTTTTCTCTCAAAGGCTGTTCAATACTCTAGTAATGCAGTCACACACAGAATGTTATAGTGCTGTCGATTTACATTGAGGCCCTTATCTTTCTGTCTGTGCGTTAAAAAGCCTTGGAATGTGTCCATAATTGTTTCCTGAGGCAAGCATGTATTCCTGAATCACACAGCATGATCCAGTGTGTGGTAATTGTATAGATCTTCAATCCGTGGCGGCACAGCTCCCAGGATAATGTGCTACATGGCTAAACACTTATAAGGTCCCAAAGGCGAGACCTATTGGCTATGCCAGTGATTGTTTCCTCTGCAGACACCATTGCTGTGCCAGGTCTAACAATCTGAGTGGAGATAGACTCTCATGTGGCACAGAAAGCTTGTATGTAAAATGATCAGGTGGAAAAGCTAAAACCATGGCCATAGCTTGAGTCAAGTAAGTAAAGCCATGCTTTTAAATGCCGTCACTGCTTGAAGCTGGAAGACTTTTAGCAAGAGAAATGTACAGCGCTCACTAGTAGTAAGATATGCATTGGCAAACCCAATAGGTCTCCCCAATGCGAAAACTATTGGCTTTGTCAATGTGCTGTAGCCATGCTGCACAGCATGGTTGAACAAAACATTGACCAAGCGAATAGCTCCTGCGTAGCTCTTGCCAGTGCTTGTTTGCCTATTGAGGCCCGCACAATACCCAAAAATATTAAACTATAGTTTAAACTGTCAGAAACGGGATCACACAAAAATAGTTTACCTATGACTTGCCCAGAGCCCTAAAAATCCTTAAGATGGTGCTACAGAGGAGGAACGTTTGGGACAGAGAAGTAACGAGTTGAGACTGAGAAAGAGAGAAAGATCACTTTCTCAGGTGGCACCTGTAAAGGTGGGGTCCCTGGGCAGTTGTCCACTTTTCCTGTTACCTAAAACGCCTCTGGCATGTTAGCATTGT
The DNA here is from genome assembly GCA_963921515.1 of Calotriton arnoldi. Lineage (NCBI taxonomy): Eukaryota > Metazoa > Chordata > Amphibia > Caudata > Salamandridae > Calotriton > Calotriton arnoldi. The sequence continues at coordinate 430,866 of CAWUFW010007462.1, read as the reverse complement.
ACCCTGGTAGCAATTGGTACTACACAAAATTCCTACATAAATAAATCTCCTCAGACACGGAGAAATAAATTATATAACCGTTGTTTAGGGGTTCCAAAGATAACCTATTTTTTAAAATCCTTAATTGCTAATAATCAAAAGTGGTGATGTGAACTTATTCTGGAATTGTGTGGATAAGGTTGGGGGGAGAGCTAAGTTGGCCAGATGACAATTAGAGTTTGAGTTTCTAAGATGGATGCCTACTGCTGGTACTTATTTAAAAGTTGCTGCAGCTCATTCTGGGTGAATTGTTTTGGAGTTATAATTACTTTCTATTTTTCTCGCCAACTAAATTGCCTTCCATCACCTCACTCCATTGGTGCAAGATTGGTGAATTATTATCCTGCCTTCAATGTGTGTTTCTCATCTTGATGGTTGCATGAATTCTAATTTGACATGCTTTTGCTGTGACATTACTTGCAGGAAGTGTCTGGTAGTGGATATGGGTATTGGCTGTGTGTGTATGCATTTGCTAGTTGATATGTCTGTGCATACAGAACTTTGCCACCAGTGCAAAAAGACTACGCCCAACCATGTTTACACTATATTAGCTGCTGAGTAGCCTCAAAAATGTAAAAATATTGTAGTGGGTCATACGTGCCATAACCTGTGTGATTGCTCTTCAATGAGTTTCCACTTTCCAGCCCACCTTGCATTAAATTGTTATGTGTCTGCTGATAATGATCCATACGTGGTTTCCATACTCTTGGAGACATGCTTTGAGGTGGTCTATATTTTGTCAGTGTTTTGGGGCTGCTTATTGAACTTTATTCACTATAGCATTAAGTCTTTCCACAACATAGCATTATTGAAACATGCATGTCTCATTTTTATCTTTATCATTTCGTTCCAAGTTTTTATCTAAGTTTGGATCGAACCGGAATTTTCGATTGAAGGCTGTGATCCTAAAATGAGGCTCTCTATGTTTTGCTACGATGACGTGTTGGAATCCATTGTGAAGTAGCCCGATGTATGTATTAGTATCCTAAAACTCAGACTTTGTGCCTCCATGCTTCCTTCCACCCCTTGAGGATAGGAGGAACTGGATAAGTTAGAGGACTTAATGTGACGTTGACAATGCCTTTTTTTGAATGCAAGAACCCAGGTCTAAAAAAGACTTGATCTGTTTGTTTGGTGGGTGCTAGTGTTCATTTTCTCTCATTTTCACCTTCTCTTTGCTGAGTACATTGGAGCAGATATGTCAGTAACATACTCATCTTTTTTATTTCATAATCCATAATTTTTAAGTCCATCATCACTACTAGCCACCTCTCAAAACTTTAGACAAAGTTTCGCTTTGATTGTGTTCTCAACTCTTAATCCTTCAAATATTTGCTGGAGACACATTTATTTTGAACCCATTGCTGTGGCCCTTGTCTTATTGAATGTCCATGTCAGAATAGCCATATAATTCCAGATGTTGGGTCAGATACCTGTAGGAAGGCCTGGTTGAATCTTCAATTTCATCTCAATAATGGAGATCTTATAAACTTAACCAACACTGTTGTGGTGGGTATTACATCAACCACAGGCATCGTCCTGCTGCACTCTTCATGGGTTCCAGCCGGCGAAAAAAACCTCAAAATATAAAACAAGACCAGAGAGAAACATTTTATTACATTAGGAACAGGAGCAGTTACAGTAATGGTTTCTGGAGCTCAGCCCTATCTGAATCCACTGTTGCCTTCTCTTGTTTCTAACGCAATAAAGATGTCTTACTCTTGTGTGTTGAAATGCTTTATCTTTTTTTATACTCCCTGTGGTTTGGCCAGCTTCTGCATATAAACCACACAAAACTAGATGTGCTCTGCAGCGCACATGACATTTCTGTAAAACTGGTTAGAGAAAAATATTTTTCTTATTGTGAGTTGGAGTTCCCCTTTATCGAGTGAGCCTGAAGGAAAATTGACGCATAGCTAAGCTTAACAAGCTTCTGCAATGCAATAGGTCTCGCATTTTTGAAACTTCGACCTATTGGCATTGTAAATGACAATGCCTTTCATTATTGCAGGTTTTTTAAACACATAAATAAAATGCATTGTCCTTTCCAGTGGCAATAGCTCATAATCTTGCAATTGCGTGACCTTTTGCATTGCAAATGCTTGTTGCTTTTGTATAGAAGATGCTGCTATGTAGCAAGGCGGAACAGATACTCGTTCTGCAGGCCTAATTGTGAGCAATTTACTGTTGCAATGTCTACTACATAATCACATCTTTCCATCATCACTGTCTGCATAAAGAAGGTGCTCTGGAAAACAAACCCACACTCTTACATTATTAGGCCTGCCATTACCCCATTAAAAGATCGAGTACTGGACTTGTGCAGTGTGGACTGGACACGCTTCATTCATATGTCTCCCGAATAAACAAAAAGTGTCTGATTTCGTGCAGAGGCTTAAAGTGCTCACTGTGAACAAAGGGTGCGTATATTGATGTAAATACGACGTACAGGTCCCACCGGAGGTTTTAAGTGAGTTCTACATTCGTCTGCAGGAGTTGCGGAAAGTAGAGAGGAGGCTTCACGAGTTCAGTCTGAACTTCCATGGGCAGCCTTAAGTCTCCACGTAACAGCATCTACACCAGCAGGCTCTAAACTCTTCTGTGTTTTTAAACATCTTGACATGTTCCGGTTGGATATTTTCAATCCCTCCGAGGGTCGGAGAAAGTTGGAGGTGAGGAGGGTGGAAAGCAGCTACTTGACAGTCCGGGCTGCATCAGGGAACAGGAAGCCGCGGCAGGTGCCAGAGCAGCCTAAATGGGAGACGCCATATTTCGGCCTTGGGGCCAGATGGACGACCCATTTGTGCATGCGCAAACGGGTTAGCGACCCATTTGCGAATGCAAAAACTAATAGGGCCATGTACAAACCCTAATTAGCGAGTCGCAATTTATTTGCGACTCGCTAAATAGGATTTGCCACTCGCAATTAGGAAGGGGCATTCCAAGGGCGTCCCTTCCTAATTGCGACTCGCTACCCTATGTAAGAATGTTTTGCGACCGCAATTGCGGTCGCAAAACACTCGCAATTTACTACCCTCTTCAAGAGGGTGGTGATGCACTCGCAAATGGGAAGGGGTCCCCAGGGGACCCCTTCCCCTTTGCCAATGCAGGGGAAAATATTTTTTAGGGGCAGGCAGTGGTCCGTTTCATTTTTTTTTTTTTAATGCATCCCGTTTTCCTTTAAGGAAAACGGGTTGCATTTAAAAAAAAAAAACCTGCTTTATTGAAAAGCAGTTCCAGACATGGAGGTCTGCTGAGCCCAGCAGGCCACCATACCTGGGAGGGCCAGCCATTCCTAATGGGGTCACAAATTGTGAGTGCCTCATGAATATTGATGAGGCATGCAATTTGCGACCCCATTAGGAATTGCAAACAGTGTCTCTGACACTGTTGTACATGGCATTTAGCGACTCACAAATTGCGACTCGCAATTGAGCGCAATTTGCGAGTCGCTAAATGCCCCAGTCGTACATCTGGCCCCTACATCCTTAAACACATTGGTGTTTTGCGTCTGATTCAGGCTTTCTAATTAAAAATATGCCCCGCTAATGGATGCCCCCGCTGCTCGAGTGCAGCCGGCCCTGAAACACGCCAACCAAGCATTTGCAATGCAGTAGGTCTCGCATTAACGACAGTTTAAGCTATTGCATTGCCAATAGATTAAACTCTCGTAAATGCGAGACCTATTGCATTGCAAATTACTAGCACCCATGCGGCGCTTTCACATTCATGAAGGCCGCGCCCCTTTCTTTAGACAAGCCGTGTCTAAAGAAAAGGGCGTGGCCGACATCAAAGTGAAACCGCGGCATGGAGGTTGACAAACAGATTTTTTTGGGGTAAAAGCGCTTATGGCGCGCATTTATTTTAATGTCGGCCGCATACCTTTCTTTAAACGTGGTTTGTGCAAAGAAAGGGGTGCGGCCTCTATGAATGTGAAAGTGCCGCATGGGCACTAGTAAAACAAAATAAATAAATAAGGAAGCGCGGCCGCGAGCATTGCTAAAATAAATAAATAAACGAGGCCGCTATAGTTAAAGCGGACCGCCATTAGTAAAAATGTAACTAAAAGTGGACGGCGTGCTGCGAGGTAGTGGGTGGAATAGGGGAAGAGCATTCAATAAAATAGTGCTCACCGACTCATAAAGCAGACCATGTAACAACACCAGTAAAAGGTCCAGTCGTTATGGGAGGTAGCCAATGCAGACAAGGTGGTACCATGGAGGGACTAACAAGCCTAATAACGACTCGGATGCCAGAGTTTAGGAAGAACAATGACTCAAGCCAATTAAAAATATGGGCGGAGAGTGGGCGGGGCTTCAAAGTCATACTCCACTACTGCATGCCTTGCAGCAGCGCATGTGCTGCACAGGCTCGACCTAAAAAACATAGAACGAGTGGTACAGTATCAACAAAAGATTGGCTGGAGTGGTTTTAAAATTATTTTGAGTTTTCTACAATCTTGGTATACCCTGGGGATTCCTTTCAGCAACTTTAAAGCTGTGATTGTTGGGTGAAATGGATTGATAAATGGTTCTGTTGGCCCATATTTTACAGGGAAAGTTCACAGTGGGCACATAGCCTTGGGCACAAGACTCCTCTGTAAATGATATTCAGCCGGAACAGACTGTTAATTTACATATTGACGAAGCAAGGGGGGCGGTGCCTAATGCGACCATAGCAACATTACTATTTGAAGAGTTTTGAGGCCATATGATCAGTTCTAAGCACCTGTCTGTGAGCAGAACTGCTTGGCCGGCCTACAGCAGCGGTCAGTCTCATGGCAGAGGGGGCAGAAGCTTTTCTCTGTTCAGGAGTCCTTATACCTGCCCTAACTTGACCCAAGAGCTCTAAGTAACTTATGAATGGGGGCAATCCGGACCGGACTACAGAATTAATAAGTTGTCTGTACAATTCTCAGTACATCTTCGTCCGTTTACAAACTATTTGCAGGTTATTAAAATGTTGGCATTATTTGATGTTATTCAGGAGTGTAGAAATGTCAGACGGGAAAGAGGCAGAGCAAAGGTGCAACTATTAACTTATACTTCCAACACTGCGGGCACTGACTGAGGCACTCATTCATTTTAAGAACAGTTTAGCTGCATCTCAGACTGGACTGGGCAGTGAACAGTTTCATAATGATTCATTACAGGGAAGCAGCCCAGCCCACTCAGTCACCAAAAGGAAGCTCTCATCTGTTATTACTGTTTTATTTATAGCACACGTGTACACTCCCTGGAGCATCTTGGCGCTAAATAAAGAGTCTTGCATCACTTCCTTGAGACAGAGGTGGATAGAAAGACCCAAAGGCTACCAGGAGAAGGGGGTTTGGGCCCTCTCCTGAAGAGTACATGGTCCGGCCTTTCAGTGTGTTAGTTTAGGTGCCAGATCCTGCCCACTTGGGGGAAAATGTGAAGAACTAAATTATTGGGCTGACACATTTTACTCTCTGCTTTAACATAAAAAAAATAGAACTAGCCACATGCACACTCTTCTGTCAGCACTTAGCTCACACATGTTCCAAAAAATGGGAAGAGTTCGCTCATTAATGGTAGAGACATTTGCTCTACTGTATCAGAGGATGAAAATAGACGTATCATGTTAATTTGGGTTTCAAAAAAATGTTTTGTATTCCTAATAGTCATCTCCTAGCTCCCCACACACAAGTTGGTCATATAGAGCTGGGTGGAGGAACATGGAGGAGTCATGTGTGCTCCCGCGCTAAAATACCAGATCGTCATAGATGACCCCACCTCTGACATGTTCAGTGGATGTTGGTTCTTTTTGTTCCTATTCATATACTTTGATTCTGGAAGTGACCTGTCAGTTTGTGTGTGCAATTCTCATAGTTTATTACATGAGAGGAATTGGTAATCCTAAAAAATAGCAACTTGGTGTCCTGCAGTTTGCCTGTCTTACTGAGAAAGCCAAGTCTGTGCATTCTGAAAAAACATTGCATTGAAAAATTGCCTGAATGTTCTCGATAGGGAATGTTGGTATATGGGACCTACAAACTGGAGTGACAATTGACAGCTTTCAGATACTAGCAGGTGGAGTGCACACAAAACCTGAACATGTGTGGAGATTGCCTGACTGCACAGAGTTTGTCTGCCTAGCATTGGCTGTAACTTATCAATGAGGTTTAATGTGATTTGTTTGCTGAGGCTGTACCTCCCCTAGACTCCCACCTCTGATTGGCTGAAGAGTGCTACTCGACGCCTAAATATTTCTCCCTTCTCTTCCACCTCCGTTGGTCTCCCAATATGCTCATTCTTTTCCCCATGGCATTTAGGGTTGCACTTTGAAAGTTGTCATTGTGTTTTGGTATACTTTAATACTTTTAATGTTTTTTTTATACTTGGTTACATTCTTCTTCCGCTTTATAGTGATTTGAGAGTGCAGATTGCTTTTTTTCTTGCGACTTTTCACTAATTCTGAAAGCTTAGTATATACATTCACCCCTTCCCTATTTGAGATAAGTTACCTAGAACTCACTCTTGTATCGGACACTACAGAAGGACTGCTCACCTGCCAGCAGACTGTCCGCTGTTTGAGGCCTGCCCCGCTGTCTAAAAAGCAAGACTGGACCTGCTCCTCTCATCCCAGGCTACCAGAGTGACTCAAAGGGCTAGTTAGATGGCCTCCTCTATTGGTTTCTACTGATTGGATTTTTGTCATCTGGGTGTTACATAATTTATTAAAATGTACTCTATTTTTCTAAATTGGTTTGGGATTTTTCTTGTGTTGTGTTTTCCCTTTATTACTTGCTAAGCACAGGTTAATTTAGTAACTTATTGTGATTCACCCTGTCAAGGATTGTGGCTTCTGTTTGAGAGGGGCTCACACCCCCCTCAACCAGCAAACCAATTTCTCACAAAGGAGTTCTTATTTATCAGGTATGCTGTGTTTATTAGAAATCAACTTTTGCACTGTTTCCTACAATACTGTGTTTTATTTTTTACAATTTTAAATTAGTTTATGACTGACTTGAGATTTGCTAAATCTTTGTACATCTGGCCCTTATATCTACTGGCCAGGGTTGGACTGGGACAGAAAATAGACCTGGGCACCAAAATAAAAGTGACCTCCATTAGTGAATCTGAGAGCTAAAAAAGTGCCCCACATTTGCAAATCTGGCCAGTTTACAGCTTGTAAAGACTCCCTCTGTAGGTGTATGGAGAGACTGCATACATTTGCTCTTGCTGCAGGCCATGTTTGTTTTAATATCCGGTAAATCAAAAGAATCTGACTCACCAAACCATGAAGGAGGCCCACAAACAGACAAAAAAAAAACAGGCCACACACTGACCTCAGACCAGCCCCTCGGGCACTGCCTGATCACCGTGTAGGGCAGTCCGGCCCTCCTCCTGGTACAGCAATTTAACATTTTACTATTTTCAGCAATTTAAATTATGATTCATATTTTTTGCTTCTGGGAAACCATGAATGATGTGCATTTTTAGCCAATGCATTTAGAAAAAGGTGTCCATAGCAGTCCATATATTTCATTTCAAACAAATTCCTTTATTTGAGTTCACGTTACGAGGAAAACCCTGTTTCTCTAGGAAGTCTCTGGGTGATGGTATGCTGTAATCGGTTCCAAAACCTAATAGAATTCCAGTATGGAACTCAGGAAATTTCAGGAGGGGGTGGGGCTGGGTGAGGTTGCCTGGCAATGCTTTGTAAATTGCTCTGGGCTTTTCACTCTCATGAGTTTGTCACCTGATTCTGTATCCCCACACCTCTGATGTTCTCCTCCCCTTTCCTGTTCCCTCCTGTGTAGCTTCTCTGATCGAACATTTCATTAGCAAACTTCTTCGGTTCCACATACATGTTCATATTACATCATTAACATGAATGATTTATTCCATTCTCTGCTATTAAACTTCTAGTTCAATTTTTCGCCTTGACTTACCCGCATTAATATTGGTTATTATTCACTGTACATAGGTCTGGCATAGTATGCTGCTCCTCCTTATCAATCTAATATTCATTCCTCTGTTAGCATTCTTTTTGGTCATAGAAATGCTGCTCATATTACACATTATCTCTCTTTAGAAATTGGGTTGTTGGTTGAGTGGTGCGTTAACTAGGGTTGGGCGCAGAGCTCCGCTCTGCCCGCGGAGTGTGCGGAGATTTACCTACTCCGCGTTCTGCGGATAACGCGGAGTAGGCAAATCTCCGCACACTTCGCGGCGGAGCAGAGTTGACCAGCCCCCGCTTCCCACCCGCGCAGTTTTCACAGAGAACGTGATGAAGAGGAGCCCGGGGACGCCGCAGCTAAGGTAAGGTGTTTTTTTATTTACTTTAAGTCGTTTTTTAAAAGTTGTAAGTAATTGTTAATAGGGCGGGTGGGAGGCGGGTGGCGTAGCGGAGCTCCATGGAGTTCCACGGAGTTTGTTATCAACTCCGTGGCCCTCCGCGAAGCCCCGCTACGCCCACTACGCCCGGGGTTAGCGTTAACCCTACTCGAGCAACAGCCAGAATCTATGTCAGGATGAACCACAAAATTCACTAAGTTAACCTGTGCTTAACCCTCTGGTAGCTTGGCACAAGAGCTGTCAGACTTAACTTAGAGGCAAAGTGTAAAGTATTTTTACAGCACACAAACAGTAATACAGTGAAAACACAACACACAATAAAGCCCACACCAATTTAGACAGATAGAGTATATTTTAATAAATTATTTGACACCAAAGCGATAAAACAGTCGAACCGGAGTTATACATTTTTGAAGTTTAAGGTAAAAACTAGCACCTAAAAGATCAAAGTGCGAACCGTGGACATCTAGTCGAGCGAGAGCGGGTCAAAGTTGAAAAATATGGCTGGCTGCGATGGAGTGCCAGTTGGATACAAAAAGAGGATTGGGACCAGTCGGTGCTTACTTTCAGACCTGAAAGAAAGTTTGAAGAAAATGTTTTCAGAGGGGCAAGGCTGCAGGTTGTGTCCGAGGAGGGAGCATTGTCTTCGGGGAGTTGCTGGACGAAGCCGTGGTAAACATTTCATTGTTCGAACGTAGTCACTTTTTTGAAGTTGAAAATCTCCAGCCTGGATGAGGCAGGAGGGTGTAGCAAGGAACTGGAGCGAGAGTTCCACAAGGCCGAATGCCCCTGTGACAAACGACCACTGAACAAGATTTGCTGCTGAGGAGAAGAAAGTAGAGGGAGCTGCCGCAAAGTCAGGCCGACCGGCGATGCATCTTTGGTGGATAGATGAGCAAGTTGGTCCCTGTCTCTTCTCAGTTCTCAGAGCAGGTTTTAGAGTCCCAAGTTTTAGACTGTGGCTATTTGGGCACCTCCAACACTCCACCAAGGGTCCAGGACTGGAGGGACACAACGTGGGGGGTGGGTGGAAGCTTAGGACTCACTCTGGCTGGGTCCAGGTGCTGGGTCAAGATGGTTGGTTTCTCTCCCTAAGGCTCTGATCTGTAGGCCAGCCATCCAGCCCTTGGAGTCACTCTGGTAGTCCTGGATTCAGCAGTATGACAGGGCTCAAACAGCAAGGGATGTCTTTGATGGTTCAAGGCAGACTTCAGGCAGCAAAGCAGTCATCCCAGGTGCAGCAATTCATTCTTCTGAAGCATACAGCCGGCCGCAGCAGCAGGCAATCCTATAAGAGTCCTTCCACACACCCCGAAAGTGTACTGAAGATTGGGGTTGAGAGTGTCCCATTTTTATACCTGGTTCCCCTTTGACATAGAAGATGCTTCTAGAGAATCCCCTTTGAAGTGCTTGGAGTTTCTTGCTTCCTCTGGCTTGGCTCCAAGCTGGCTACATGAACAATACAGGAGTCCTTTGTGTACAGGCAGAACACAGCCTGTTCAGTTGCAAGTGGGGCTGTGCCTAGCTCCACCCCCATCCTACCAGTTGATGGGCCATCCAGGCATACCTAATCCCTCTATTGTGTGGGTGTCTGGGAGGAATAAACAAAGTCCAATTGCTAACTATTCCCAGTCATGTGACCCAAGAGCAGGCTGCAGGCACCAAAAAGTTAGGACAGGAAAATAGCATTTTCAAAATTGTAACTTAAAATCCGGCTTTACTATTAAAGAGGATTTCTAATTATAATTTCTCCGATACCAAACATGAAATGCTTACCTGTTCCCAACCAAAAGTTCTCACAAATTAAATGTAATAAGGTAACCCAATATTATCCTATGGGAGAGGTAGAACTCTCAGTAGTGAAAAACGAATTTAGGAGTTTTTCACCACCAGGAAATGTAAAACCTAAAAGTACATGTCCAACCTTTTAGTTACAAAGAACCCTGCCCTATAGGCTACCTAGGACCTTTCTTAGGGGTGACTTACATGCAATAATAAGGGAGTTAAAGGATTGACAAGGAGGTTATATTGCTAAGTAAGTCGAATTGTCAGTATAAAAGTGCATTCAGGCTGCCATGGCAGAGGAGCTACTTAAGTGGGTGGCACAATGAGTGCTTCAATTTACTGTGCCTGGATGTGTGGTATACCCCTTTACTAGGGACCTCTGAGTAAATTACATATGTTAATCAGATGTGAGGCAATTTAACCATGTTTTTGGGAGAGAGCTGAAGTATTTTAGCACTGGTTCGCAGTGGTAAAGTGCACAGAGTCCTAAAGCCAACAAAATCGAATTCAGCAACATAGGTGTGGGAAGGCAAGACGTTTGGGGGAAGATCACCCTAAGACTGACAGGTCTAAAACGCTCTCGTCTGCATTGATTGACTATTCACTTTTTCTTTAAGTTCAGTGTTTGTGGATTTTATTCTAAAGTGCTGCAGGTCTTGCTGCATCCAATCCCAGTGATTTACTCGCCACAGCTGCCAAGTCTACCAGGTCCATGCATGACGAGTTGCTCCAGCCTACGTTTTTTCCTTTGAATTTTCAGACTTGTAGACTTAGTTGTATAAAGGGAAAGACAATACTACAAGTTCCAGAATTCAAAGTAAAAACCTGGATTGGAGCAGCTCATCACACATGAACCTGGATAACTTGGCAAGGCTCTTACTCCATCTTTATCAATCTGCCAACCCACCAGACGTTTGGTTTCCACCAGTCGAGCTTCTCTCGGATTGTTCTTGGCTTCCTTGTGCTGCCCCAGATTCAAGTCTTTTGTAGGCCCAAAGCTCTGGAAGGACCTACCGGTTTGCCTGAGACTTTCTGCAACAGCAAAATGTTCAAAACTTGTTTGGAAAAATCACCTGCTGGGACAGGCTTTCCCTCAAGTAAAGCTCATCTATCTATTCATTTTACCTTTCTTGAGTTTCACTATGTTTTCAAACCATTTCAAATATGTTTGTACGTTTAATTTTTTTAGGGATGCTTTGGATAAAGGGCAACATAACTTTAAATAAATCAATAAATAAATAAGTAATTAAATCCATGTTCTGGAAATGAAACAGAAGCTACTGCTGTTCTCTGCCAAAGGCGGGACTCTCTAATGGTACTGTGCATAAAGGATTCCAGTGGCACAGATGCAACTGGTTCAGACTAAGGGTGGGTGGAGCTGGCGTAGTGCCTCTACGCGTAGCTCCACGGAGTTTGAAAAAACTCCGTGGAGCTACGCATAGCTCCGCTCCGCACCCTCCCTGCTCCCCCCTCTCAAATGCTTTAAAAATAATAAAAAGACGGCACTTACCTGTGTTTCTGCCACCTCCCCTGCCTGGCTGCTCTCCTTCCTGCTCCTCGCCGCCTCGCGTCCTTCTTCATTGAAAAAAACACTACGTTGTACGTCTTGCGCATGCGCAAGACGTACAACGTAGTGTTTTTTTTTAATGAAGAAGGACGCGAGAGGAGCAGGAAGGAGAGCGGCCAGGCAGGGGAGGCGGCAGAAACACAGGTAAGTGCCTTCTTTTTATTATTTTTAAAGTATTTGGAAGGGGGAGGGAGCGGCTAACTCCGCTCCGCCACGGAGGCGGAGTTTTCCCTATCTCCGCGTTCGCCACGGAGCGCGGAGTAGGCAAATCTCCGCAACCTCCGCTAGCGGAGCGGAGTTACCCACCCAGGGTTAGTTCAGACTAGAAAAGTTAACATTTTGAAGTGGTAAGTTGCACTTACCACAAAATTATTTGTGAAAACAATAAGTTTTCATTGATGTCTCATTCCTTAATATTTGGTACACATTTTTCTGGAATTACTCTTCATAAGATATCGGTAGCTTGATCAGCCTGATGTTGAGTGCAGTAGAAATTGAAGTGGTTGATGCAGTTAAATGCTACCTAATCCCATATTGTCACGAGAGGGTGAGTTGTGCATCCTTTGTGTAAACTGTACTAAATTGTGTCCAAATAAGTACAGTTAGTCTCATACATTTGAAAAAGAGGATTTAAAAAAGTGGGCATTGTATTTGCACCCTACGTTTGACAGGTTGTTGTCATTTGATCATCTTTGATCCCTTCAGAAAAGTTTACATTTAATTCCCATAACTCATTTTGCTTTATTCAGTTCTCTGAAGGATGCTATGTATGGATTTTTTTTTACAAATGTGAAAATGTGCGGTGTGTCCTTAAACCCTGCAATCCTTGAAACAGTGATCTCTTAGTGACATTTCACACAGAATGTGTACATTTGGATTTGAAATCTGCATTTTAAATATTTGACATGGCTTAGCATATGTAGTTCTATAAAATGCAATGAGCCTACGGCCAAATGTTGGGTGTTACTCATTACTAAGGCTTCTGTTTTTATGGTGTTTATTTTTTTAACATTTACATCTGTATTTTTCCAGATTTATTTTTGGGCCACCTTATTGGTATTTTTCCCTATTTATTTTGTGTTTTGAGAATAAACGAACATGTAAAATGGTAAATTCCCGCATTTATTTACCTGATAACAGCGCACTCATACTTTGATGCCTGTCACATTTTAGCTAATTAAGCAGCCAAATATAGCAAAACACTACACCCACAGGTAAATATCAACATTTTATACACATATTTATTAACATATGCCTTTATGTAAAGAAGTTGAATGTTGTTTTTTTAACTCTCCGTGATCAGTCCTGCCAAGTATCACGCATCAGGCGTGACGCTAACGCATTTCAGTGTGGTGTTCCCGCATCACTGCACTGAAATGCATTGTCACGCATTTTTGCCACTGACCTGACAGCGCTGAAACTGGCTGCCTTAGCCTACGCCAGATGCTAGCGCGCGCGCCAGCACCTCTGACACCTGTGTGCCGTGCGCCCGGCCCGGGCCGCAGCAGAATTCACTTGGCAGCACGCTCAGTATGTAACAGTTAAAGATCCGACGTGCACTGCCCTCAGTGCTACAATGTTACATTTGATCTGCCCTGCTGCCTGGAGATCCGGGCGGGGCCTGTCCACCGCCTGGCTGCCGCAGTTAAGTTATGTGTGGCAACTTGGCCGTGGCACCGTGTGGGGACGCGACGTCAAGTCCTGCTGACAGGGTGCGCGCTGGGAGTTAAATTTTGTAATGAAATTGGAGGTGGAGGCCGGCTGCTCAATGGTTAGCGGGTGGCGCCGGAATCATGGGGCTCGGCTGCCTAGCAACACCGCTGATCGCACCTGCTGCACGGCCGGGCTGCCCGCGCTGTGGGGCAGAATAATTTTATGGCTGCCGGCGAATACTTAACGATGGATAAAAATTCACGGGTGTAATATCCCGTACTTTCATGGTAGCTGAGAATGCATGAGATCGGTGGGTGCAACTGAATGGAACAAGAATAGAGCTCCCAGAGTGCACTGTTTCATTACATGAATCCCCAGAACTGAAAATGTGATGCCCCGATTTTGGCGTCAAGTGACTGCAACAATATACATTGTGTCTATTTACCGGGCGTGGAGACAGGAACTAGTCACTCGTGAGGCGAGCCACGGCGCGAAAGAGGGGCAGTTATGCTTCTTTGGTTTGCGTGCGTGCACTGTTCACATTGCTGCCTGTGCCGCCCGTTAATTGGTGCCTGTAGCGACTGGACCGAAGGGACGTCCCACAGTCTTCATCACAGAGAGACTGCACAGACAATCTTCATTACAAAGAGACTGCCAGAGACTCGTCATAGCCGTGGCCCACTCAGGTCTGAATTACTTTTTAGGTCTCGGCCTGGCGTGAGCAGCGCATGCGCTGCTCTCGCCATGGCGAGTGCCTTTTGGAATCGATACGGATTCCAGGCGTGCATGCGGTGGGACAGAAGATGTGCACGCGGGGATTGGATGCTTTACTGGCGGCGTGATACTCTGGGGACTTTTTTTTCGCCGCCAGTAAAGCCAGGACCCGCGTGCACATCTTCTGTCCCACCGCGTGCACGCCTGGAATCGGTATTGATTCCAAAAGGTCGCCATCTGTGTGCCTTGCAAGTCTAGTTCATCAGCTTAGGGTGCATGCGTGATTAATGCCCCTGGTTTCGTAACAGGGGGCACTCACAAGCAGGTAACTGCACTTTAATCTGCAGATCGCTAGTAAAGGGTTTCTTCATCACTGCACCTTTCTTAGGGAATTAGTGATTGGCAGCGTTCAGTCTAGAGTTCTAACGCACACTTTTTAAATTTGATATCTTCCGCGTTTTCCGCCATTCTCGTCGGATGCGTTGTTTATCGCCGTCAGTTTGGCTCATTGGTGGTTGTGTTCTCCCTTTAACTCTGCAGAGTCACGATGCATGAGGGCGAGAGTGCACCCACCGCATTTTGATTTAATTTGCTCTGTGACTTTCCTGGAGTCTGTGCCAGAGAATACAAAGTTTCTCACCAGCTGATTATCAGTCAGTGGCTATGCGTGTCATTCTTGGAATGTGTACCATATCAGCCAGACTGCAAACATTTGGCGTTTGTATAACTTTGTGTGTGCTTCCATGGGTGGCTCTCTGTTCTTCTATTTAAAGATGATTAGTTCAGTTTCCACTAATGGTTGTGTGTTTTAACGGTGGCTAAGGTGCACAAGTTTTCGACTTCTGGGCCAGGATTCATAGTAAAGAATAATGTCTACTTTAGATTGATTTGTATAAATGTCGCATTCTACATGAATATGTACATTTACCAAGCTAGATAATCCAAAAATTTGTGAGAAAAGCCGATGGGTCTGCGAGTTTTTTGTCAAAGTTGACAATAATATCCCAATCTACAACAAATGTATCTTTAAACACAGATTAGACCACATGCTAACCATTTCTACTCCTGGTCTAAAGAAAGCACTGCTATACAAACAAGCATTGAAAATGCAATAGGTCTCGCCTTTATTAAGTTAAAGCCATTTGCTTCGCTATACAATACCATTAGCAAAGCAAATGGCTTTAACTTAATCAAAGGCGAGACCTATTGCATTTTCAATGCTTGTTGAAAATAGCATTTAAATGTTCAGCCTGACTGAGCCTGTAGCTCTGCTCACTGACTGCTCTCGTCAGGCTGGTGCCGCGGCGGGCCGAGCTCTGCCATTTAAATGGCACTGGATACTTGAAAATATAATTTATTTTACAGCCCTGACTGAGCCTGTATAGCTCGCTGCTCTCGGTCTCCTAAGGCTCGTAAAGAAATCTTAAATGTAATGATTTAAAACGGAAAACCCAAATGTAAACCATTATCAATACAATTTACATCTAGGTTTTCTAGAGGGGGCACAGCAGAAAGAGTCACACTGGAGCCGACATGTTCAAGCCCTGGTATGATCATGTGAGGTGTAGCCCGGTCGGCGGTGCTGCCTTGGTTCTGCCCCAGGTCTCTGTTGCTAGCACGTCTTTCTCACTTCCTCATATAATTCATGCTCAGCTGTGTTTGGATTGGGGCCTCGCTTCTACTAGGATGTCACTTATGTCCACAGATGTTAGTTGCTCCTTCAAATGGTGCGTGAGGCTGATTTTTTTGGCTGCCCTACCAATTTTAGTTATATTATACTGACAGCCAGAGTTATGTTTTTTCTTAATTTCATTATATTTCCAGGTGCGCTGGTTTCTAACATTTACTCAGTTCCTGTAGCACAGTATCGATTCACAATAGATGTTTTGTCAGGCTAAGCATAGGCCCTCTGCAAACTTCCTCATGGTGTGTCTGAATTCTGATGAATGATGGTGCTGTAATTGTTTTCTGCGGTAGAGGCATCTTAGAAAGAGATTGTAGGTCAGTGACCTTCCATTACAGGGGTATTGCTTTAGTTTCAAGAGATTTTAGAGATTCCCATTGCTCTAAAGTTTGTAATTTCTGCTATTTAGCTCTTTTCAAAGCACTTCATTGCTTGGTTTTCCTTGTGAGAAAGTGTCGCTCTAAGTGTCATACATTTGGCACTTCTTACAGTTTCCGGTTGCTCAAATGGGTGTAATTTCGGATATTTATATGTTCCCTTTGTCTTCATTGCTTGATTTTTCTCGTGAGGAAGTGTCACTCATAGTCGTCGAATGTCACTCATAATTAGACTGAAATTATGAAAATGTCACACACAAGCAATCCGAAACCTTGGCAGCTATGCGTGATGTCTATCTGCTCAGCTGTTGGCCTAGAAATCATGAAGGACATCATGGAGAGTCACCCAAGAAAAGCTCAAGTTTCTATATTTTTCTGCTTTTAAAACTAAATACAGTCAGCAAACACATTGTTTTCTGTCTGTATTTTCTTAAAAAATCAGTAAAAAAAACCCGGAAAACTGGGAGCCTTATTCATTACATTTGAAGAGAGTTAGAGCATTTCTTGGATAACCATGGACTTGTTTTTTCCTTTGCCGCTTTTAAAATTACTGTGCCATATTCTGGCAATTGTGTAACATAGACATTTATTTACATATCTGAAAGTGCGGAGTTTGTTTCCTACGGATAGAGCCAAGATACAGATCACATTAGATATTTAAACGTTATACAGAAGGGTGGATTTAGAAATTCTAACTCCTTTTTTTTACCAAAGTTTTTTTTAGAGGGATTTGATATATTTGAAATGTATGCAGCGTGGCTATACTAGAGCAGGAATACAGACAAGCACCAGCCACATTTGCCAAACAGCGATGGGACATTAATTGAACGCTTATTAAAGAAAATTAAAAAATATGGTATAAAACGTCTGCAAATAAACAATGTAATGGTTCAATATACCATTTAGTTAGTGGCTGGTTGTAGGAAAGTGGAATATTATGTGGTATGACTGGGTAGCCATATTATCACAAAACCCCAAAGATGGTACCTGATTTCACACTAATAAATCCTTAGCTCAGTCCTGGTAGATTGGTAAAGAGCAGTCAGGCTTTACTAGATGAACTTGTGCTAAGCATTTCACAGTACCAACATGGACGATAAGTAACTGACACGACTCAAGAGAAATCCAACACCAATTTATAAAAATACAGTGTATTTTTATCTTAATGTAGACACCAAAATGAACAGAACAGCATACATATAAATGGAGTTATAGATTTTTGAAGCAATATTAAATCAGTGCAGAAAAATACTTGAAAAAAATATCATTGCAGTTAATGGCAAAAACCACTAGTGACAAAAGGTAATTTGCAGGTTGAGTTACGTGGAACCCTTACAGGATTAAGGTCATGCTGGAATAGGACACTTTACCCCGCATTTTTTACTCCGCATGCCATTACCCTGCATTTTTTACTCCGCATTAACTTTTACAACGCAGGGCTTTACAACGCAATCCGTTACAGCGCATTCCCCATTCCAACGCAATTACTATTCTAACTCCAGGAGGGCGTTACTTTGGGGAATGCGTTGTAACAGTTTTACGGTGTAAAGCCCTGCGTTGTAAAAGTTAATGCGGAGTAAAAAATGCGGGGTAATGGCATGCGGAGTAGAGCATTCGGGGTAAAGGATGTTTCTCGTCATGCGGGTCCCAGGACCAGGCCGCAACAATCAGATCAATTTTACCTAGCCCTTGGAGCCCGGGTGCAGAGTTGTCCTGGCTGTCCTTGGTACTGAACGGGAGCTGTGGCGGTGCTGATTTTACTGCTTACAAGGTGATGCAAGAAACAGAATGGAAAAACACGACAGATACACAGCTGTTGATGTTGAATGATGGTTGCATGGTGTTCCCTGTGGATGCAGCGTCGAGTGTGGGGGTCGGTTACCTGATTGGTGACCAACAAGGCTTGGCAGTGGTAAACACAGAGAAAAGGTACTGGAACTTCTCAGAGTGTGGGGGAGTGAGATAGCAGCCTGAAACTTTGGGACGGGCGACACTACAGCTCCCACAATGCACTGGACCACCTGGATTTGGATGATCCCACAGAGGGCCTGCTGGTCAACGATTCTTTGGATCCGGCGAGTGTTCTTACCTGCAGTTTGCAGGGGACTAGTGCCGCTAGTCTAATGGAGACTGAACGTGCTTCTGTCTTCCACAGGGGTCCCTCTCAGTTTTCACTTTTCATATTCATAATTAATATTATATAAAACCGCAGTGTCAACAATCATGTCCACATGCATCATTATAGTAAATATACATCACATCCATCATTCTTATTGAGCTACAACAAAGGCAAGTAGAATAATGCTCTTTGGTTACTCTGTATGCTGATAGCCCCTAAAACACCCCACCAGGCCTAATTTATCCCATGTATGCCTGCCTGATCTTTTGAAGTTGAAGTGTTTGCACCAGGGTCCCAAAAACTTGGGATGTTTCTGTGGGCAACCGACTATTCTGCGATTGATCAATAATCCATCCCTCTAAGCCATTCAGAAAAAGAAGCGGCTCCTCAAGATCTCCAGTGGCTGGCTTTGTCTCGCTTGGCAATCATGCACCCAATAGCTATCAGTTGTTTCTTTCCCCCGGTGACCATACCACCCTGTTTTTATATTTTTAAATGTGCGTTCCTCCTTTAAAGCCCTCCCTCTCCTTTTTATTTTTTCTCTTGCTTCCCCCACTTTCTAAGGGCATGGGGCCCCCTTCTTTTTTCTGTTTATTTCCTTACTATGTTTATCCTTCCCTCTGAACCTTCTCTTCCCTGTTATCTCCCCCCTCCCCCTCCTCTCCTCCACATCCATTTCCACCCCCCATCCCCCAAGGGCGCTGTGGCCCTCTCTTTCTTCCCCTCACTGTTAGCCCCTTGCCCATTTATCCTACATACCTTGAGCTTTCTGTTATGTTGTTTTCTTATTCCCTCTGTCATCTCCCTTTCTTCCGTTCAGTATAACTTTTACACACAATTCATTGGATTGTAATAGAAAAGTTCTTCCGGCATTATCACTAGTTCCCAAAATGGGGGCTTGTTAGCCTCATTTTATAGGCTGCCTTTCCATTATTTAGTCGTTTGGTGTTAATGACAGAATTCTGGTGTTGACTGGATGTGGTGTCACATACTGGGCAGTGGTGTGACGGAAAAGGATGGGGCCCCCTGCAGAATGTGAAGGGAGGGGCCCTTAAGTCTCCAATATCTACAGTAATTCATTCGCCCGTGTGTGAATGGGGGCCCCCTATAGGGTTGAGGCGTCCCTAAAGGGGTTGCCCCCGTGCTGCAGGAACTTCAGAGGCCTTCGTTACGCCCCTGAAGCTGGATGGTTACGTTTTTATCTCCATTCGCTTTAGTACACAAAATAACTTACACTTCCAAGTGCAGGTGGTTGCAATAAATAAGCTGTATAAGAAATTGGGTTACTGGTTGAGGGGGTGAAACCCTTCTCAAGCAACAACCACAGTTCTTCTCAGGGTGAAGTCACAAGCAAACCCTATATTTCCCTGTGCTCAACCCTCGAGTAGCTTGGCACAGAGCAGTCATGCTGAAGTCAGAGGCAATGTGTAAAGTATTTGTGCAACACTTCAAACAGTGACACAGTGAAAACACACCAAAAAAGAGCACCACAACAGAGTTAGAAACATAGAGTAATTGTTAATAAATGAAACAAGACCAAAACAACAGAAATCCAATCAGTAGAACTGGACATATTCAATTGTAAAGATTGTAGTAAAAATAGTGCCAAAAGGCGTAAAGCACCAACTGTGGATATCTGGTCATGCCGGACTGGGACAAAGCCACAAGTTCAGGCCAACTGCGATGGAGTGTGGGCCAGCTAAAGGCACCCAGTTTGGCCCCGAACAGAGAACCTTAAATCCTTGTTTGTGGAGCGTTGCGAGGATCTGCGTTGAAGATGTGTTGTGCTGCTGAAGCATCAGTTCCGCTGGATCCACAGATGCGGCAGAGCACTTTAGGTCCTCTTCCACAGATCCAGGACTGGGGTGGCACAACTTGGCTGGGTAGAATCACAGATGGCAAAGTCCAGGTGCAGGAGCAAGGTTGGTGTAGCCTTGTGTCCGTGAGGCTCCAGTCAGGAGGCCATCCAACTAGCCCTTGGAGTCACTCTGGATTACTGGGTTCAAGAGATGCAGGTCCAGTCCTTCTCACCCAGGCAAGAGAGCAGCATGCAGCAGGTCAGCACAGCAAGACAGCAGCCTAGCAAGGCAGTAGTTCAGCAGGGTAGCAGACTGGCACAATGGCAGTCCTTCGGCAGCTTAGCAGTCCTTCTTCCTGGCAGGATATCCATAGGTACAGAAGTGTACTGAAGAGTTGGTGTTTGAGGTCCAGTATTTATAGCTAGTTGAGCCTTTGAAGTGGGGGAGAAGCTTTTAGAGGTTTCCCTTTGAAGTCCCCAGGCCTCCTGCTTTCTCTGTCCTGGCTCCAGACTAACTGCAGGGGGTTTGGAGCCCTTTGTGTGGAGGCAAGCCTCAGCCTATTCAAGTGTCGGTAGGGCTGGGTCCTGCTCCAGGCTCCCATACTGCCAGTGATGGCCCATCCAAGCACACCTAACCTCTCTATTGTGTGTGGCTGTCTAGAAGAAATACACAAAGCCCAACTGTCAGCTATACCCAGTCATTTGATCAGAGACAGGCTACAGGCTCTAAATGGCTAATGCAGGAAATTGCCTACTTTCTAAAAGTAGCATTATCAAAATTGTAATTTAAAATCCGACTTCACCACGAGTTAGGAGTTTTAACTCCAATTCCAAATACATGAACTGGTTACCTGAAGTCATTTGGAAATGAAAGCTTATTAAATGTAATATGGTAACTCCGATGGTAGTATATGGGAGTGGTGGGCCTTGCAGTAATGAAAAGCAAATTTATACATTTTTCACTACCAGGACATATAAAACTTAAAAGTAAATGTCCCACTTTTTAAATACACTGCACCCTGTCCTGTGGGCTGTTTAGGGCCTACCCTAGGGGTGACATATATGTATTAAAAAGGAAGGTTTGGGCCTGACAAAAGGTGAGCAAAAGAACGATGATGGATTCAACCCAGATCTGTGACTGGGGGTGAGTGTCTGAAAAGTTTCAGCACTCTGTCCATCATCTCCTTGTGTTTGCTTTGTTTGCCTTAAGTTGGCAGGGTATGCCCAGATATGGGTCCCTTGCTCACTTTGCCACTGGATTCAGGCTAGCCTGGCTGATGAGGGGTGTTACCCCGAAACCGGTCCCAGGATGCTTGTTTCCGGTTCAGGGAAGACCTGGCTTGGTAGTTCGGGCTGGATTGTTCCCATGAGGCACATGATCAAGACTGATTTGCATATAGCTGGGTCTGAACTGAGGTGGGGAAGTGAGCTAAAGGACAATGATGTATTCAACCCAGATCTGTGACTGAGGGTGAGTGTCTGAAAAGTTTCAGCACTCCGTCCATCATCTCCTTGTGTTTGCTTTGTTCGCCCTAAGTTGGCAGGGTATGCCCAGACGTGGGTCCTGGGCTCACTGTGCCACTGGAATCAAGCTATCCTGGCTGAAGAGGGGTGAAACCCCGAAACCGGTCCTAGGATGCTTGTTTCCGGTCCAGGGAGGACCTGGCTTGGCAGTTCGGGCTGGACTGTTCCCATGAGGCACAGGGTCAAGACTGATTTGCATATGGCCAGGTCTAAACTGGGGTGGCATGGTGAGCAAAAGAATGATGGATTTAACCCAGATCTCTTGACTGGGGGTGAATGTTTTGATTTGTTCTGCATTCCGTCCATCAATTGTGTGTCTTTTGCTTTCTCGCCCTAGGTGTGCCGGGTATGCCCAGACGTGGGTCCTGGGCTCACTGTGCCACTGGAATCAAGCTATCCTGGCTGAAGAGGGGTGAAACCCCGAAACCGGTCCTAGGATGCTTGTTTCCGGTCCAGGGAGGACCTGGCTTGGCAGTTCGGGCTGTACTGTTCCCATGATGCACAGGGTCAAGACTGATTTGCATATGGCCAGGTCTAAACTGGGGTGGCATGGTGAGCAAAAGAATGATGGATTTAACCCAGATCTCTTGACTGGGGGTGAATGTTTTGATTTGTTCTGCATTCCGTCCATCAATTGTGTGTCTTTTGCTTTCTCGCCCTAGGTGCGCCGGGTATGCCCAGACGTGGGTCCTGGGCTCACTGTGCCACTGGAATCAAGCTATCCTGGCTGAAGAGGGGTGAAACCCCGAAACCGGTCCTAGGATGCTTGTTTCCGGTCCAGGGAGGACCTGGCTTGGCAGTTCGGGCTGGACTGTGCCCATGAGGCACAGGGTCAAGACTGATTTGCATATGGCCAGGTCTAAACTGGGGTGGCATGGTGAGCAAAAGAATGATGGATTTAACCCAGATCTGTTGACTGGGGGTGAATGTTTCGATTTGTTCTGCATTCCGTCCATCAATTGTGTGTCTTTTGCTTTCTCGCCCTAGGTGCGCCTGGTATGCCCAGACGTGGGTCCTGGGCTCACTGTGCCACTGGAATCAAGCTATCCTGGCTGAAGAGGGGTGAAACCCCGAAACCGGTCCTAGGATGCTTGTTTCCGGTCCAGGGAGGACCTGGCTTGGCAGTTCGGGCTGGACTGTTCCCATGAGGCACAGGGTCAAGACTGATTTGCATATGGCCAGGTCTAAACTGGGGTGGCATGGTGAGCAAAAGAATGATGGATTTAACCCAGATCTCTTGACTGGGGGTGAATGTTTTGATTTGTTCTGCATTCCGTCCATCAATTGTGTGTCTTTTGCTTTCTCGCCCTAGGTGCGCCGGGTATGCCCAGACGTGGGTCCTGGGCTCACTGTGCCACTGGAATCAAGCTATCCTGGCTGAAGAGGGGTGAAACCCCGAAACCGGTCCTAGGATGCTTGTTTCTGGTCCAGGGAGGACCTGGCTTGGCAGTTCGGGCTGGACTGTTCCCATGAGGCACAGGGTCAAGACTGATTTGCATATGGCCAGGTCTAAACTGGGGTGGCATGGTGAGCAAAAGAATGATGGATTTAACCCAGATCTCTTGACTGGGGGTGAATGTTTTGATTTGTTCTGCATTCCGTCCATCAATTGTGTGTCTTTTGCTTGTTTGGAATACCGGCAGATTGTTTTCGGAGATCGAGTGAAATTGTGTGGCTATATCACCAGACAGAGGCTTTCATTACAAGTTAAAGGGTAGATGCTGATCCTTCTGCAAAATTTTTTCGTACAGTGAAATTCATTCCGAGTTGTGTGATAGTTATCAAACCCCCCAGTTTCCTCAGACAGGTTCCATTAGGTCAAACCTACCAAAGCTTATTGGAGGAAGAGCCTGGAAAAAAGGAAAAGCATGCAGAATTCGGTTTGTTAAAAACGATTCTGCATGTTATGTCTCATTTTCCTGTTGAAATCCAAAATAAGAAGTATTTATAAGGGGTGTGCAAAATTTGAGTATTTTGCTTTCGCGTATTTACACAAAACTACACAAAATTTCAGCAAAATTAAGCGAAACGCAAATCAGTCACTTTGGGCTACATTTTAGTGCAAAGTGCGTTCTTGCTAAAAAGTAGTACGAAAAAAAATCAAATGCATTGTAAATAACAGTCACATTAATTCTGTTCTTCTGTGCCTTTCTGGTAAATTTTTACAGCAAATGTTTACCATGAATGGTGCATAATTACACAAAGTGGCATACATTCAGAAATTTCATGTAACAATTGTAAGGCGAAATTCCTCAAATTGCACCAGCATAATATAAATCACACCCAGGCGTAGTATTTAGTGCAGGTGGTAAACACCTCACCCTGGGGTAATGGTATTAAACATGTGTGGTAAAATACCCCCACTCTAATCCAGTCAACTTGTTATGAAGTCCAGAGAGCTGCCTAATCACAGAGCTTTTTTGAGTTCATGAGGCAGGACTCCTGTGGTAATCTTTTATGCACTCTTACAAGCCTTTGTGAATAAGCCCAAAATATCTAAAATGGGAATAAAATCAGAATATTCAGGGAATTACTAAATAAGAAAGGACAGTTCCCGTTTAACACTTTTACTAATACATACTTAACTGTTTCAGGGCCAATTCACAAAGGCATGTAAGAGTATGAAAGAGAGTACACGCTATTTGTAAACATTCCCCTGAGTTTTTAATTTGAGCATTGTTGAAGTAGAGGCTTCAGTGTGGGGGTCATGTAGTTGAAAAATGTAAATCCATTGATTATAATGAGATGATTGAACCAGACTATGATGTGTCAGGGTGGACTTAGCCTGAGAGTCCAAAGTAAGTAGGAAAGTTAACATCATAACTGCTAGGATTAGGTCAACCCACTGAGTGGGGATCAGAAGCGGAACATTTCTACGAAATGAATGTAGGTCCAGGAAAGCATTCTTCACTTCTGTGTTGCATTGACTTGAGTATGCTTGTACATGATGAATCAACCTTGGTGAACCTGTTTTTTAGCAGAAGGACAGTGCCCTATAGTGGTTTGGCTGTTGAACACAGGATGTGAACTGAGCCCACCAGTCTCAGTCTTGACTGTTTTTACGCCTAACCATTTTTTCTGCATCTCGATCTGGATTGCAGTGCTCTATGCTGCAACTTCCGGATAACCACCAGTTTTCATCTCTATTTTCAGGTGAATCTGGGTGTCATTGGTATGCATATGGATGCCAAGTTGGTGTTCTTCTATAGTTTTAGCTGTAGGGGAAATCAGGGAGAGGACAGAGCTATGTGGTACTTGAAGGGGATAGGGAATTATTTTGCTTAATAAGTAGCACAATTTTAGGAAAGAGAGGTCACAAAGCTCTGTGGTGCATTTCGTTGTGAGCCATGCAAGGAGGAATGCACTTTGTAAGAAAGTGGATTATTATTTGGGGTGGGCGACTGCCGACCTCAAGGAATAATAACTCCTTGTCAAGGTGAACCTTCAAAGTCACTAAATTAACCTGAGCTCATCTCCCTGGTATCTATGGCACAGAGTAGACGGGCCCAACTTAGAGCAATGTGTAAAGTATTTATGCAGTACGAAATCAATACTAAAGGCAAAACACTGAGCAATAAAAATCCCAAACAACGCTCATCAAAGCATTATTGCTCCCGCCATAGGCAGCAGTGGCGGCTCCTCCGCTAAGGCGGAGGAGCGTTACCTCACTGCTCACTGAGTGAGCAATTAAAAATGAAAAAATAAAATTGTAATAACAACGTTATTATAATTTTATTTAAACGTACTGGCTCCGTTGTTTGGGGGAGGTACGGGGCTGGGCTGTTTAGTGGCTGGGGGAGGAATGGTGGCACCGTCATAAGGGCCTGACCGACAACACTGGCTCCCATAGGGAAAACCCTGCACCCTGTCGCAGGCACCCCATTGTTACTGCCACACAGAGCATGGTTTTAAAGGGGGGGGTCCCTTGGGTACCCCCGACCCCCAACCGGAGGCCTCAGGATGAAGGGGGCCTGCTAGGAGCCCCCAAAGTCAGTTTCCGACAGCCATTTTCGTGTCGGAAAGATCGAGTCGGAAAGACTGTTGGAATTAGACATCATAATTGGTCGGGCAGAAAAGCTGTCCGTAGAGCTGTACAATTCGGCTCCGACCGACACTGATTTTCCTAGAGCCAGTTGGAACCGATTCGGAATGTCCGAACGGTTTCTCTTCTGACATCGTAATCGGTCGGGCAGATTGGATTTCGACCGAGTCGGGTGGATGGGTTCCGACACGGTCTAGGGGAATCTGACTGTCGGTCAGAGGCTTTCCCCCCAACATCGTAATCAGGCCCTTAGGGCCCTCTGGGGCCGGCCAAACATTCATGCACACTTTGCATGTTCTACACCCTGGCTGCATTAGAGCCTGGGTGGAGAACATGCCCAGGGTCCCATTCCGTGTCTGAGCGCCGAACCACAGCGCTCAGACCAATCACAACGTTCCATTGCAGCTTTGTGATTGACTCCTGCGGAGCCTGGGTGCTCATCAATCACAATGCTGCATCGCAGCGTTGTGATTTGTACAGGGGAGCTGGGTGCTTCCTGCTTCCACAGAAGCAAGGCTTAGAGGACGAGAGGACGGAGGAAAGGCGGTGAACGGCAGCATCCAGGTAATTGTTTTTTTTAAATTTATTTTTAATTCTCTCCCACCTCCCTCCACTCCCAGCCCCGCCCCCCCCCCACGCCCATTTGGTAGCAGCCACTACTGATAGGTGGGATCAAAAGACCAAACTGTTCCCCCAGCAGGAGCAGCAGAAGCACTTGCTCCCACAATGGCAGGAGTAGAAACCAAGTTCGGTCTTGCAGTTTGTTGTGTTCCTGTAGCCACACAGAAATTGAACCTCTGACCTTTGGAGTCCACTTCTTTGTCCTAGCTACAAGAGGGTGCAGGCCCAGTCCATCAGGGCTCCTCTCAGGTCACGGACACCAATTCCAGTCCTCTTCTGATGTTCCACAGGTCCAGGAAGAGTTCTGAGGAGAGTTCCTGGGGATACCACATTTATGCCCTGAACCTGCTAGTTGATGGAGGGTGACTCCTGGGCACTTCCTAACCAATGTGGTAAAAGTTCTCGGGGGCAACCCTACCAACTTCTTCAACAGTTACTGTTTACCCTATTGCAGGCAACCCCACTGTGCTCCTTCACTCTCAAAATTAGAAATTGAGAAGCCCTTTCTCCCATGTGCAGAGTCTGTGTGCTGACCCAGAAGTGTGACCAGAGAAATGAGCAGTCCCCTCTCCTGTATACACTCTGAACCAGTACCGGGATTATCCTTTCTCCCACAGGGCTCGGTGCCAACCTGAGTAGGAAGACAAAGGCTGCTTCCTCCAGGTGTCTCCTTTCATTCACATGTGAAAGAGCAGATCCTCTTTCAAGGTAATAAAGTTCCTGGGTCCGCCCCATCTTGTCTCACTGCAAGGGGAAGGAAAACAATGTGTCACTGTTGCTTCTCTGGCAGCTATTTTTCACTCCCCGTTTACACCTCAGGCCAAGTATAGACTGAGCAGTTGTTGGAGAGCTTATGCAAATTAGCCTCCAGCATCCGCGGGCAGGTTAAAGGTATAAACGTTACATTTCCAATATACTGAAAAAAAATACAATTTCTCCATTATACTGGATTTGTTTTATTAAATATGAAAATAAGTCTTTAAATGGAATCTGTCAGAAGTTATAGATCAAAGTAAATCTATACTTTTGTCTTTCCCAAGTGCCAGTTACAGCCTAACCAATGACAGTGTCGTTTTGGGCTTAGTCACTGGGCGAACATGCCATTATAATGCCACAAATGTTCCACTCTTACATACTATGCACCGTACCTTGTGGGCAACAAGGTATGCTTTGGGGTGACCTATTTAATATTTAAAATCAGGGTTTCCCTACCTGCTAAAATGGTGATTTTGACAGGTCTGTGCAGCAGGATTCAGGTGCTGCTGTTAGGCTACAGAGGGTAGGCCTCAAAGCATGTTTTCACTGCCCCTCTAGTGGATGGCACAATGGTACTGCAGCCCATGGGTGGCATGTAACTATCCTTTCTAGGTGTATTTCTGTACCATATACTATGGCCTTGTAGGAAAGTTAATTGCGCCAATCAGGTTTAAGCCAATTTGGACATGTTTAAAGGAGGAGCGCAGACACTCTACTCCTGTTTAGCATGGGCACAGAGTTCTAATGGAAGCAAAAAAGGCAGGGCAAAAATTGGGTGCAAACCACATGATAAGACATTAATTCCCTGCACCCTTCCCTTCCAAGTGGCATAACATAGGCCTCCAAAGCCCCCGCAGCGCAGTACCCTGGCCTGGGAGCTCCTGACTGAATCTGGAGTGATGGGCCTCAATGTAGTTTGCAGGGTGGCCCCCTCACGTTTTGTTACGCTAGTGATGCACTTCTGTGCAATACAAATTAGAACTGTGCAGCCCCACAGTCAGCTGTTTCAGCTTTGTGAATGCAAAGTGATTTGATGATATTGGACCAAAAATGGTGCCATCACGAATGTGCAACTTATGCTTGAAACTGATATATACTCATTTTTTACAGCTATGCATACCCACTCAATGTACTGCTCATGCTACCCGTGACTAGGTTTACGAAATCCAAGAAATGGCATGTGTATGTTTACATTTTTTTCCCCTTATCAAAATATTTTCCTTTGCACTATAAAAAGTGTATTTAATGAACTTACCAACACTTGGTCTGTTGGAAATATTTACACCACTAGGTTTAGGATAAGTGACAGTTTGCTACGTTTACGCTAGATTTCTCTATCCATTCCTTGGACACTCGCAGGGAATCGCCACCAGTGTAAATTAAGCATAAAGCAATGTGTTCATGCACACATATGATTGCACATACATTATAAACACATATGTCCTACACTTACTTTTGTAACAACTTCTTCGTGACTCTGTAAATAATTCTTACATAAGCAATGCATTTCTCCATGTTTAAATTTGACTTACGACTTGAAAGCCCCTTGTGAATCGGGCCCTAAGAGATTATACTTTCCAATAATATTTTAAAAATGAAAAAATACAAAGATTTTCTGTATCATGTTCAAAACTGTCTTATTTCTCAAAATCCCAATCGTTAGAAACAAAACAAATCAATATAATGGAACGGCTCTCTTGGCACTGGGAGACCGTCAATATCTAATTCAAAACTAAGACATGCTTTTTTAAGTCTTTTCCTGGAATTGATAAACAAGAAAAGTCTTTTGGCAGGGTAGAAGTTGTAACTCAAGTTTAAATTGACAAATTAACATGGAATTGATTTTATTGACAGCATGTGTAGTTATATTAAAGTCAACATCTTTACTTCTGTAAAGAATGTGTATATGTTGCAGACAAATGTGTACGGGGTGCGGCTTGAATAGATGGATTTTATAATTAAATAATGCAGATTTGCAAGAACACAAATGTTTATTGAAAGCAAGGCAGCATTCTTGCTGAATAACTTCAATTTTTTTTGGCAGCGCTGAAGCGAATCATGGGGTTTGTAAGGGGATGTACAGCTCCAGGGGTTTTAGACTTTGTGGTTTGAGATGAATTAGAAAAGTGGAAATATGTTTCGTGAATAGAAATAGGATTCGTTTCACATTAAGTCTTGCACGGGTTACAGTAATAGTGCTAGGAATTTCAGTTCTGTGGAAAAAAAATTGAAATTTGCCTAGTGGAGGGTTCCCCATCAACTCCCAAAGGAGTCTTTTGCAATATTTTTGGCACCCAAGTATGATGGCTTACCTCACCGACCCTGGCTGCTTTTTTTTTTTTTTTTTTTACAAAAGACTTCAAATGGGTACATATTTTGCACTTCACAAAAGTGTGAAAGTTGTACACTTTGCCCCACTTCACCAGGGGACCATGTTTTCCCATAAAAAAACAATGCTTTTGCAGGAAACTTTTCCTAATATATATTTGCTGAAAAATGCTACAAGGAAAAAAATGTTTCCTACAAAAGTCTAGGCTTTCCAGACTTTTTCTCACAAATTGTTTGCAGGTTTGAACTTGGCAAAGTTTTTTTTTTTTTAAATCCTGAAGTTTGCATAGGCCAAGAACCTCAA
This sequence comes from Calotriton arnoldi, assembly GCA_963921515.1. NCBI lineage: Eukaryota > Metazoa > Chordata > Amphibia > Caudata > Salamandridae > Calotriton > Calotriton arnoldi. Next base: position 401,234 of record CAWUFW010007462.1, on the reverse strand, counting down.
TCTTGCCCATCCCTAATTTAATGCAGAAAGTGCTTACCCTTAGCTGCACATGTAGTTAGCTGCTTGTAGCAGATGGATCCCAGCACCAAGTGGCAGCTGCTGCTGGAGATATTTGCAATAGAGATCAGTCACAATCCTCTAAGAATAGAACAGTTATGGAACGAGGCCATACATGATTAATGTGCATTAAAATGTATGTGATTATTTTCCCAATAGACTATTCTGATATATGTTTGTGAATTGCTGTGTCTGTGGGTGGTGGCAGAGATAGGACGGGCGATCACTGCCATGAGCAAGGGCCTAGATCACTACCAATCTTCCTTAGCTTCTGGTTGGGAGGTGGCCTACATGACAAGGGTATTCTTTCAGATCACATTTCTTTTGAGTCCTCGCCGTGTTGGTTGAGGCTCCCAACAAATTTGCCACGTGAGGTTAAATTGCAGTGGTCTTTCCATGCAAACATATTTTAATTATTTTTAATTAATCTTAGGCAACAAATTGTAGCCATGGATGGATACTTCTAAAGGACAAACTGAATATACAACAAGGATAAATTATCTAGAAAAATGGAAAACACGCAAGGCAGGATTTTTCGAGGATGGATGTATAGGGGTATTAATAGAACTTGCTGAAAATTGGATTCACACAGTTAACATATTGCAGATACTTGGGACTATAGACACACTATAAATTATTGCAGTTACAGAAGGCCATGGAATTAGAGTAGAGACCTGACCTGATTTAATAAAGTCTACTGTGTTCAGTTGATGATTCCTCTAATAACCACATACATTAATAAAATATTTCTGTACTGGTGTGTTTTACACAAGTGCAAATCTCAAATGATTAGTTTGAAGCAACTTTTTGAAACCCCTCCTTGTGTTTCAGACGCTTCACACCAATGAAACTTACAAGGCTGGATTGTGGACATGTTTCTTGTTGGGCTAGGGATAGCGCAGAGTTTTAAAGTTATTTTTCATTAAGTAGAGGAAAGAGTATTACGCTACTGTTTCAGATTTTTTTAAATTGTGTCACAGAAACAGTAAACATTCAAGTATTTTTGATTATTACTGTAACGCATGACTTATGATTTCAGATATAGAAGCATAATTTATGCTTTATATGCTTGCTAATTTATCGAACCATAAATTATGTAACAATGATTTTTAGAAAAGTATTAGTTTTTTACTTTATTAGGTGGCTTGTAAATTCAATTTTGGCACACTAAGGAAGAAAAAAAAATTATGCTTATTATTGAATTTATGGTAGGCAAATTCTCAAAGTATGTTGTATCAACTGAAGAGCAGGAATTAGATCATTGATATGAATTTAAGATTTAGAATGACTATTTATGCCATTGTTGAACAAGTTACTTACCTTCGGTAACGCATTACCTGGTAGAGACATAGTCTAGCCGCAGATTCCTTAACTTTTGAATTCTCTCCAGGCGCCAGTCTGGATCTGGTATTGTTTTCAGCAGTCCCTCTGCGTGCCGGGGGACTGTGTCGTATGACTCCATAATGATGTTGACTCTGGTTGTGATGTCAGCCGAGTCATGTAAGTCCCCTCCGGCGCGCAGACATCAGTTTCTTCTGTGAAACCTTCCACGCCAAAACGCAGAGCCACTATAGAAATTGGCTGTGGAAACAGTGTGCCAAAAAATATCAATGTATCTTTGAATGAACAATTAGGAGGTGGTAATGAATGGAATATTAATACCCAGACAAGGTCTGTAAGGAAAGACCAGATGGTTTGTCGAAGTACATGGCTACACGAAACACTGACCACTGATATATAAACCAGGGATGTAAAAGAAAATACCTCTTACACTACAGATCGTTTAAAGAGAGGGGAGGATGGGTAGGGTGTTAAGGAATCTGCAGCTAGACTATGTCTCTACCAGATAATGCATTATCGAAGGTAAGTAACTTGTTCATCTAATAGAGACATCTCGCCGCAGATTCCTTAACTCTGGAATTAAATGTCATAGCTGTACCCCACCCGGAGGAGGGTCTGCGAACCAATCCTACAAAAGTTCTCAGAGAGAACAGCCTTTTGAAATCCACAAGAGACCAGACATGCATGGGAATTAGATGAGAAGGAGCTTGGGGCTCCTTACAAAAACTGTGGCCAATACCACTGGCAATGTAGTAAAAAATAAATAACCCTGCAAGCACGGAAAAACCGAGACCCAAGGGTAGCGGAATAATACTGTGTCATAAGAGAATAGTCAATAGTATGATCATACAACACAACCCCCCCCCAAAGGGCGGAGTGTGCCTCTGGACTAGGATGACCAGAGGCAATAGCGAGTGTCATGAAAACTACAGTTCCCTCCTTCAGCAAAGAAGTATTTGAGGAAAAACTATCCTGAGAAACCCAGAGAAAATGACTCCCAGAATACATCCATCTTAGAGTCAGGGTGAATCAACACATTCACCATAAAGTTGGGAAGACCAGCACTAATGCAAATCAAAGCATGTCTTTGGAAAAAACACTATTATACCAAGTATTATACCAAGTAACCTTATTAAGGTGGCACAACATGCAAAACCCTAAGCGATGGTAAGATGGCAATTATACAGATAGGAATCTGCTATAAATATTGATCAAATATGTCCAAATCAATATAGCCAGTTCTCTGTGTATATATAGACCTATACCCAAAATACATGTATATATATATATGTTAAATGTGTGTATATATATATATATATATATATATATATATATATATATATATATATATATATATATATATATATATATATAATGTGTGTGTGTGTGTGTGTGTGTGTGTGCCTACAAGGAATAACCTACAGCCATACCTAAACCATACAGTGAAAAGAGAAGCCGTCTGCATTGCATAGTAAGATTCACAAATATATATTCTATATATTGCATTATTGTATATAGCAGAGCTATATTTAAATATGTATAAACACAGATACACATATACTTGTGTATATGTATATATATACATATATATAACATATACACACACTCAAATATATACCTATATACACGCATAGACATAATGGGGCTGAAAAACCAGCACATGACACCTATACAACAGGATATTGAGGTAGAACAAAAAGAAAGCGAGAATGCACTCTCAAGAAACAACATGGTTGACTTGGCATCAAGGTTATGCTAGCTGACCAAAAGAATCCTAAGAGGCTGATACTACCAAAATCCTGAAAGAAAACAACAGGAAAATGAAGCCTTGCCAACAGTAGACACTTAAGACCACACGTGGCCCAGAAGGTTAAGATGAAGAACAGCCCAACCCCTGGAAATCTCTAAAAGAGATATCCAGTTGGGATATTGGACAGAAAAGTAACTGTAAGTCAAACGAGGATATACAAATATATAGTTCCATAAGAACATGAAGAGCAACAGACTTTAAGCTAAAAAAATTGCACCTAAAAGGACTGCTAGCAAACAAAAAAGGGACCAATACCGATTAGAGGAAAAAAGAAATGTCCCAAAGAGGTAGGGGGGTAGGGGACATCCAACCTCCAGACAGGGTAAGCGTAACTACACTCACAATCCTAGTATATTGAAGTATATGGAGACGAAAACTCAGAATGTTCTTAAAGAAGAGAAAGAACCATAGAAGTGAATATCTTCTTAACAGTGTACAACTCCCTAAAAATACAGGCCATGGGTCTAAAAACTAACCCTTGAGGGGTAAAACATCCCAGATAACTTTTCAAGCAGTGTTCATGGAACAAACATGAAGTAGGCAACAATACAACCCCCCCCCCCAAAAAAGGACGTAACCATTGCCAATATAAGTATTCGGAAGAATACAAAATGGAGACCATGACCCTATCATATGTAAAGGCTCCAAGAATATCAAGGGAACAATAGCCAATACACAGGCAAGGAACGCACAGCATGGCAAAGCTGATATAAACACAATCAAGAAGAGTAGCAGAATCTAAAGGACAACCAGCCCGTGCACCATAGGAATTCAATGAAAAGTGCACCCTGCCAAAAAGTTGGCGAAAAGGACCGTAAACAACTGAAGGACAGATCAAGAAGGATGTCCTAGTGGGAACCTCGAACAGGTCAGAAACATAGACTACCGAGAAGAGCCCAAACTCCACTAAAGTGGAAACTCCGAATTGCTGAAAAGTACAAGCATGCTCTCTCAATAGAAGCTCCCACCAAGGGCATAAACAAGATGGCCCTATAAGAGATACTAAAAGTCAAAAGTAGTGCTTACCAGCATCCAGAAATGCTTCTAAAGGAGCAGGTGACATAGGTGAAATTCCTAACCTGAAGACAATACCACAAGCAAATGACCTCTTGAGCATGAAGTCCATCATCAGAGGAAAAAGGGAAAGAAAACCTATTCGATAGGTATCCTCGTTACACACAAAAATGGGACATAACTTGTCAAAGATAGTATTGAAAAATAATATCTGCTAACCGCAGGTACACCACATCGGGTGTCACCAGCAGGCGGAGTCTAGACAACTATGGCACTGCCATAACATGGCCAGCTGTGTAAGAATTAAAAGATCCCAAACAAGCCTAGTATAAGGAAAAAACCTAAAGAGGCAAATAATTAGAAAGAGTGAAATTAGGACTCTGTTTCACCTCGACTGTTGTGGAAACGTTGCAAAGCCGAGTTGGCCTGGGCACCAAAAGATGGGTGCCATCAAATGGCATATCAACCAAAGCAGCTTGGACAGCCTCTGAAAAGCCTGAGGAACGCAACCAGGCACGACAACGTAGCGCCACAGAGGAAGCCATGGCCCGACCCACTGAATCAGTGGTATCCATGCCACATCTAATGACCAGTTTAGCCGCCTGCTGGCCATCCCGAATCAACTGATCAAGATTAGATTGGAGGCCATCTGGAAGTGATGGCAACATAGATTTTAATGAATCCCACAATGCATGGGAAAAATGCCCAAGAACACAAGACATGTTGATGGACCTCAAAGCAGAACTAGTAGAAGATAAAATATGCATGCCACACGTATCTTGGCTCCTAGAATCTCTGTCCGATGGAACATTAGGGAGAGAATTCATATTCTGTGAGGCTGAAGCAGCCTGTACCATCACACTACGAGAAGTAGGATGCCTGTCGAGACAAGCTGGATCTCCAGGAGCTGGTTGGTGCCTGTGAGATATGGAACGGTCCACTGGGACCCTCGTATCAGGTTTAGCCCAAGTGCGCAACAAAATGTCGTACAGGGCCTCACTATATGGAAGAACGGGCTCCACCCGTGTCTGACCTTGACAGAGGACGTTGATCAGAGGATCAGTAGACTTTTCCACAGAAGGACTCCAAAACCATAGCCTTAACATGTCTGCAAAAGAGGAGCTCTCCTCAGTAACAAGGCTAGGAGGCGAAAGAAATCCTGAAGCTGGGGAAGACTCTAACCCACTAGCTTCCCCTAGTGCAGACAGCCAATCCTCCTCCATAAAAGGCGGAACAACCTCAGATAAAGGCTGCAAAAGCCCAGACTCCTCCGTATCATCTCCTAAAAGAAGACCTTCAGAAGTACCAACATGAGAGGGAAGGAGGAGCATAACATTCAACACAGATGGCTCCATCGACTCCGCACCCGACGTCGACTGACATTGAGAAGGCGATGCCTCGACATCGAGAGAAGGAATGGCTTCGATCAGTGCCGCCGATGCTGTTTCCGTAGTCGGCTAACTGAGAATAGACATGTAGGGTGGAAACCCCGAAGGACTGAGCACCGGCGCGAATCGGAGTCGGCTGACGCCGACTGGCGCCAACCCGATGACTCAGAGGGCCCAACTGACACTAAGGGCGAACCCGCCGGCGTGGCTCCTCTCACCTCCATGGGGCCCGACGGCGCTCCAGGGGAAGGTGAAGACAAGATAAGATTTAGAGAGTTATAATACTGTCTCATCTGGGTCACCGATGCTCTGGCTCCTAGAAAGATGGGTAGGCACGGGGCAGAGTCATGTATGGCCTCCTCAACCAGCGAATGGGAGGCGCTGTGAGAGATGGAGTCTCTAGGTAGCGAAGTCGGGGGATGCCGTGACTTCACCCAACTACGCTAACCTTGGGACGTTGATAAGGAGTGACGCCCCCGGTAACGGCTCCTGGAACGATCTTGCGAACGGACCTTCGAACGGGAAGGAGATCGTCAATGAGAAGTCTCCGAAGACTGTTTCAGCCGCACCGCCAGGAGTTTCATTCTGCGTTTCTTGAGCTCCTCCGGCTTCAACGTTTGACAGGAGCTGCAATCTTCGGAGTTGTGGTGTTCTCTTACACACCACATGCAAATGGAATAAGGGTCTGTACCTGACATCTGTCGTGCACAAGACCCACAAGGCTTAAAGCCTGAAGACATGAAGAAAACAAGCATTGAAAATGCAATAGGTCTCGCTTTTGATTAAGTTAAAGCCATTTGCTTTGCTAATGGTATTGTATAGCAAAGCAAATGGCTTTAACTTAATGAAAGGCGAGACCTATTGCATTTTAATGCTTGTTTAGTTATGCTTTACATTATCGTGGGTGAAAGCTAACATATTTATTAGGCATATTATAGAACTGCATTGACACCTGTGGTGTCACTCATACATACACACATAAAACCACCAACACACAGAGTCACTGACAGAGAAGACGGAGAGATACACAACACTAAAAGTGCCACCGACAAAGACATATGCCACTGATACAGAACACCGATATACTCGCAACATGAGAAGCAGCAGGTTGACCCAAGTATGTGTTGGGATTGTACAAAACAGGCCTTTCAACAAGATCCAGCTGAAGCGGTCTGCAGGCGGGACCTCAAACAAGAATAACAACAGTGAATAGCTATCATGAATCCGGTGGGGGTGGGGAGTGCTGTGGTGGCAGCCAACAAACGCGAGACCAGGCGCACTGCACATCCAGGCCTTGCAGGGCAGCGGTAGCACGGTTTATGTAGTGCAGTGCTGCACTGTAATGGCGGACGTGTTCCTGCATGGCAGAGGCTGCACTCCCAGAGATGCACTCTGTTGCTGGTGAACCACGATAAGGTCGGTGCCGTATAACGGAGCAGCGCGTGGCTCTGCAAGGCCAGCGCTGCGCTGTAACGGCGGGGGCCCGTGGCGCTGTACTCTCTCTCTGTGCACATGGCCTGGTGACCTGCCAGCCCGACCTTGCCTGCTTCCTGAGGAAAACAAACACAATCAGGTCCAGACCAGATCTGACTAAATCAACTCTCGCGTAGCAAATCCTCAGCTATTCACTCAGTTATGTCCAAGATAAGAACAACGCACTCCGGGGCCGGGAGGGATGAGCAATGGAGGCGGGCCCTTCCAGAATGCCCCATACACTCACCCCCCGTCGGGCACTCCAGTGAGGGGAAATTATGAGTGCGCCTCCTGCGATTTGTTTTTTTTAATAAAACGCATAAATTAATAAAAGACACTATGAAATGCATTAGGCCTGTTTTAATAAATAACGGTGCCTGAATTAACTATTTATACATTTAGTCAAAGCATTTCTAACCATTACTCACCAAAAAATATGTACCCCATTCTCTGGGACCACAAAGCAATGTGAAGGGCCTAAAGGCGATGTAAAACAAGCGGCTGCCACTGGAATCAAGTCAAATTTTTCCCTTAACTGAATGTAGTGTAACTTTGAATGCATATTGTTCTCTCCTATATCCCGTTATTTTTTTAATTAATCTTGACAGAACCGCTTGAATGACTTTCACGTAATACTCACAAAGAGTTCATAACAAAAAATAAAAGTTGGAGCCCGGTGACAGGAAGGGAGGGGGGAAGGGGAGAAAGGAGGGTGGGTTGAGAGCAGTGAGAGTGGGATAAGGGAGCAGCGAAAACACACAACAATTAAACCAAAACCCGCGTGGCGCTTGTGAAAGGGCGCCGCGCTGATACAAAGGGGGGGGGGTCTCCAGGGCCGACGCGTAGAAGGCGAAGCAGCCGGAATACCTGTGTCCTCCCTGTGACCCCTTGCGCCTCTGAGCTCTGTGCCTGTCTGCCGCCAACCAATCACAGAGCCGACTGGTGCATGCTCCAGGCGTGAAGGCAGCGTGGTTGCAGGAAGCCCGTAGCACTGGCTCGTGTGCTTCACAGCTGTCGTGAAGACTTTTCTTATCTGCTTGTTAAATAAACAAGCAGATAAGAAAAGTCTTCACGACAGCCGTGAAGCAGGCGAGCCAGTCCGGGTGGGCCGGAGCAAAAAGCGAAAGGGAGGCAACGAAAAACCCTCCTTTCCAATGGGAAGCCAGCGTTTACCATAAACGCTGACGCTCCCCAATGGAAATGAGGGGCGGGGCTTAAAGCCCTTTTCTAAAAGTACTCATTTGCAATAAATCTCGCCGAGCGTGCTGAGCATGTGCGCAGCAACGCTTGGCGATACCTAAAAAGCACACTGTTCCAACCAACAAAAACCGTCGAAGTAGGCCAGAAACTGGCCTGAGGAACCGCTTCTCCGGATGCCCATTGCAGCGCAGAAAAGAAGAAACTGACAGCGCGCTGGATGGGGCTTATATGACTCCGCTGACTCCACTACCGGAGTCAACGTCATTACGGAGTCATACGATGCCATCCCCTGACGCGCAGAGGTACTGCTGAAAACATTTCCAGATCCAGACTGGTGCCTGGAGAGAATTAAAAAGTTAAGGAATCTGCAGCTAAGTGTCTCTTTTAGATGAATTGTTTACCTTTTTATTCTGATTTATAATTTTAGATGAAACTTGTGTTTGTGATCAAATTTATAATGTTTTAAAGTATGAATTAAAATGAACTAAGAAGATTGTAGGCAGTGTTGGACAAGTGACTAGGCTATCTGCTTTAAAGTATCTAGGGCAGGTATAAGGCGGTAGTTACTCAAACTAAGTGCAATCTAGGGAATCCCTTGCCTAACTGGCTTTTTTTCTTGGAGGTATTTAACAGCTGCATAGTGAAACCCCCACTCCAGGGGCCTAAAATGCGCTGCCCCGGGATCACATGCCCAGGTGAACTTGATTTTTGTAGAGCATTAATTTGTGGTTTATGGGCTTCTTCCGTCTGCATCTGCAGAAAAAATGCTCATTAGACAAAACCATGACAGAGCGAAGTGGGTTGTGGGCTGGCGTGCAGAGTGAAAGAAACAAAGAAAGCGGAATGGTGAAAATTGTGGAAAACTAAGAAAAAGACAAATAGAGAAAGCAAGGATTGAAGAGAAAGGTAAAAAACGAAAAAGTATGGATGAGAAAAAAAGATGGGTATATAGGGGCAAGCAAGATTGGGAATATGCAAAAGGATGAAAGGAGGGAAAGAAGTGAAGGGAGAAAAGGTGAATGCTATAATTGAAGGGTTAAGAGAAAAAAGATAGATGGATGGAAGAGTGAAAGAATCGATAGGTGAAAGGGTGAATGGGCAGAGGATGGAAAAGAATAGCCAGATGGGTGAAAGGATGGGGGTAACGAAAAGTGAACGGGTGGGTCAATTAATGGATATATTGAGGATTGGATGGTTGAAAGGAAGTATGGTTGGATGGGGTGGGTGGATAGGAAGCTGAATTGACGGACTCATGGATGGATGAAATGATGGAAATCTATTGATCAAGGATGAAAGGTTTCCGGAACCCCTTTTCATCATAGTCAGGTTTGCTCGCTTCTCATGCTCTGTGTCATTAGAGATATGGCTCATTCATTGGAGGGATATTTACATTTTCTAGATACTCCCGTTCTTGAACATGTCCATACAGAGCTTACCTGAAGCCCTTTCCCTTACAAACCAGAACATACTGTCAAGCAGCAGCTGACAACACCCTGCTTTTGATGGCAATACATTTATCATTAGAAAACGACTTTGTTTTCTTAATTGCCAGAGTTATTGCTTTTGCAGTCACACAAGAGGTGGGTGAAGCAGGCGTATCAATTTTCTGAAAAGGGTATAAAAGTTAATCCTGAAAATTGTGTATTAACTATTTACAGTCAAAGCAAAATGTGGCCTATTTGGGAGCTACATTTGCGATTTAAAGATTTAAGATGGCAGAGACTGGGAAGTTAATTAAAAAAAACATGGTTTTCTCCTTTTATTTCTTCAGTGACGTGGCTGGTTCTGAGTGAAATTTATCCAGCCGAAATACGAGGACGAGCCTTTGCGTTTTGCAACAGTTTCAACTGGGCTACAAATTTGATAATCAGCCTGTCATTTTTAGACGTCGTTGGTAAGTGATTGAGTTAATTTGTTCCTTAGAGGGCTTTGTGCGTTCTTGTGACATGTTAATCCTCATGGGATTTACTCTCAGTATTGTGGCGGGGTTTGAAGGGATTGGGCCAGGTTTACACTTCTGTTATGTATATGCTCTATTGTTTATATAAGTGTACGTGCTACCTCGTGGCACGATATTGTAGTTCTTCCTTCTTTCATTCCATCTGTTCAGCTGGATGTTCTAGATCCTTGAGCATTGCAGCTGAGCAGTTGGAGTGAGGAGAAGGGGTTTAACTTATTCAGCCGTGGTGCTCCTCTCATCTACAATAAAGGTCTTTTCGTTATACTTGTGTGGACCTTTCATCTTTACAAATTTGGCGACGAGCTTGAGGAGCACCTGGACCCTGTGGCAAGCTTATTTGGGTATTCCGGATTTCAAACCCTGGAAAGGAACAGAACGAAGTCTCAGATTACCATTTCTTCATGACTTCGCTACGTTACTAACTGGCACACTTCGTTTCACTCGGGTAAGATTTTTCAACTTTAAATCCCGAGAATTTTTTTTTTTTTTCCGAATAACTTAAGCTTTTAAACGGCATTACAGAGAGCGCAACTTTCAAAATTCAACTGTGAACTTTACCTCTCACGCGCACCCTTCTCTCGCGACCAGCATTCTCAAAGTGGAATCCTTTACTACGTGCTCTTTACTTGCGCGTTTGACCTTCCCGGCATCCTTACTTTCGACGAGCTCACGCTCCTACGTCACTACGCGACGCGCTATACGGGCGCCATCTTTAATTAATTTTTTTTTTTTTTTTTATTAACTTCACTCGTTACAGCCACTGAGTGGATTTACACCGGGAAAATTTCGGAAAGGATTCATGAAGCCGAATTACAAGTAATTTTTTTACGTTACATTACTTATTAAACCAGTCTTATGCACAAGATTATTTTATAATACAGTTTACTTTTGATCTTCACAAGATTTGAGCTGGAATTACATAAATTTATCTTATCTGTGAAATATTCAGCATGGCAACTCCAAATTTCACAATACAACCTCCTCAAGCTTTCTGGCCTGCAGGAGGAAATCCTTGCATGAAATGGAGTGAATGGAAATCCTATTTTCTAAATTTTATTGACACCATCGACGAGGAAGGAAAGATGAAACCAGAAAGTAAAAAGAAACTTTTCCTACATTCTGTTGGTCCACAAGGTTTAAAAAGTTATGAACAAATGAAAAAATGTTTAGGTACAGGAGATTCTAATGTTTTCCAAGATATTTTACGTGACTTTGATAACCATTTTTCTCCCAAAGTATGCATAGGTATAGTCAGATTTCAATTTTTCAAAGGAAACAAGATCCTAATGAAACCATTGATGAATATGTTGCTGTACTCAGGAGGTTAGCTGATGACTGCAAATTTGATCACTTGCAAGAACAATTGATACGTGATCAAATTGTCATGCACGCTTGTGATCCTGCAATTCAAGAGAGACTTTGGATAAATGGTGATGCTTGTCTAGATGACATTTTAGCCTTGGTAAGGAAAGCAGAACTCTCTGGTCGAAGTGCCAAAATCTTGAAAGCTGAGAGTAAAGTGTCAAATGAGGATGTCATATGTAAGGTTAGAAACAAAAGTCAGGGAAATTATAATCCTAAAACCTACGACTTCAAAAAGAAAACTCAAATGGGCATTACGGATTTTAAACAAAAAGAAAACTTTAGATGTTATCGTTGCGATAGCCCTACGCATTTAGCCAACTATAAGTTTTGTCCAGCTTTAAAGCAACTGTGCTCAATTTGTAAGATGCAGGGACATTTCAGTAAGAATTGTAGGAGGAAGAATGATACTAAAGTGAAATGTATTGAGGAAAATAATTCCGGTGATGAAGTCAATTTAGTTAAAAATATTATGCATTGTGACATAAATGATACACATGAATATAATTCATACATGCTGAATATCAATGACAAAAATATTGAAGAAAGGAAGAAACCTATTTGTACGATGAATATTGGTGGCATTGATGTTCAAATGTACGCGGATTCTGGTTCACCTTACACAATTGTTGATGAAAATGTATGGAACTCTACATTTGTAGAAAGGATTGGTAGTAGACTTTACGAACCAGATATCGCTCCTAAAGGGTATTCTGGAGAAAAAATTGATCTTATAGGTTATAGAACCTTAGTATTTAAGTTTAAAAACAGAGAGTCTATGGGAAAACTATACGTAGCAAAAAAAGGTCCCTCTGTGCTTGGTTGGTTAGACCAACGAAATTTAAATATCATTCTTAATCCTAACAGCCCTGAACCTGTTTTAGTTATTGATGAAGATAATGATGCTAGCTCAGAGATATTTAAAACATTTCCGGAAGTTTTTAATGGAAAGATTGGGGTGCTTAAAAATTTCGAACATGAAATTGTTTTAAAAAAGGAATTTACTCCCAAAACTCTTAAGTTAAGAAATGTACCTATTTTATTGAGAGAAGAAGTAGAAAAAGAACTAACTAAGTTGGTAGAGGCTGATGTAATTGAGCCTATAGAGTCCTCAGAATGGATTTCTCCAGTGGTTATAGCTAGACGTAGCAATGGTAAAATCAGAATTTGTATTGATTTACGCCATGTTAACAACAACATTGTGTTGATAAGTTTCCATTACCTAAGATTTCTGAAATGCTAAGTCTTGTTAAGGGTGCTAATTGTTTTTCCACAATAGATCTGTCGGCTGCGTATCATCAAATTCGCCTAAAGGAAGAAAGCAAACACATCACAGCTTTTATTACACCTATTGGTTGCTTTCAATATAAACGTCTACCTTTTGGGTTAGCGTCAGCCGCAGCTATTTTTCAAAGAATTATGCACCAACTCTTTGGGAAACATACCAATGTTCGTTGTTTTCAAGATGACATATTGGTCTTTGGAAAAAATAGATCAGAACATGATGGTGCATTGGAGGAGGTTTTTAAGATTTTACAAGAGAATGGGCTCACAGTCGAACATTCTAAGTGCAAGTTTGCTGTCAAGTCTGTAACATACTTAGGACACGTTTTGTGTGGTGAAGGTGTAGCTACTAAACCAAAGCTGGTTGAAGCAATCCTTGATGCGCCACCACCATCAAATAAAGATGAACTCAGATCTTTTCTGGGTCTAATAGAATTTTACAATAAATTCGTAAAAGGTTTTGCTAGCAGAGTATTTAACATAAGACAATTGCTTTAAAAAAATGTGAAATTTGCCTGGTGTAATAAATGTAAGGAAGAATTTATTGATGTAAAAAAAGCCATCGCAGAAGCCCCCATTCTTTCAGGTTTTGACTCAAATCTTAATAATATCATTACGGTGGATGCTAGTAATAAGGGTTTGGGATGTGTCCTATCTCAATCTGATCAGGAAGGGAAGGAGTATATCATTGCTTATGCTTCTCGTGCCTTAACCCCCACAGAAGGAAAGTTTTCAGTAATAGAAAAGGAAACTTTGGCTTGTGTGTGGGGTTTAGAACATTTTCGTACTTTTGTCTGGGGAAGTCATTGCATGGTCCGTACAGACCACAAACCTCTAGTTAGGCTATTGACAACAGAAGGATTGTTCAAGGCATCTGTTAGAATTGCAAGAATGTCTATGCGTCTACAAGATTTTAATTACACCATGGTATATGTGCCTGGGAAGAGTAATGTAATGGCCGATTTCTTATCTCGTATGCCTCTTGACTTGGAAACATGTGTAAACAATGAATGGGATGATTTTAGTGTAGCCTTGGTTCATGACCAAGGTGTACCAAGGGTTTCAGAAGAAACTTGGATAAAAGAATATTCTCATGATAAAGGATTGCAAAAAATTATCACATGGGTTGGCTGTGGTTGGCCAAACAAATCCATTCTAAATAGCCATGAGAGAGCCTTTTGGGAAATCAAAGATGAACTTTCTGTAAATAATGGAACAATTTTTAGAGGTGATAGGGCTGTGCCTCCGTTATCTCTTAGAAGCAAAGTTCTGGACCTTTGTCATGATGGTCATTTTGGTGTGGTTAAGACCAAACAAAGAGTTAAAGTGTGGTATTGGTGGCCTGGGATTGATGTTGAGGTAGAAAGGTCTGTAAGGAATTGTTGCATGTGCGCCAATTCAGACAAATCTCTAAAAACTTTAAAACCTACAATGTGCGATCCCATAGTTCCTGTAAGACCATGGCATACCATAGCTATAGACATCATGGGACCGGTAGGAATTCCCTCCAAATATGTCATTGCTATGATAGACACCTTTTCAAGATGGCCTGTCATTAAGATAGTGGACAATGTGAATTCCACAGAAGTGTTAAAATTTATGGACAGTGTTTTTATTAATGAGGGATTACCGGCACAAATCATAAGTGACAATGGTGTACAATTTAAATCCAATTTAGCGAGGGAATATTTTGAAAAGTTAGGTATCATTCACAGAACTACCTCACTTTATAATCCCAGTGGTAACGGAATGATCGAAAGATTTAACAGAGTGCTTAAGGGAAGCATTCAAATGGCAATGAAAAATAATTTAGATTGGGAGTATCAATTGTTTAAAACTGTTTGGGTTTACAGAACCACCATTCATGATGTTTTAGGGGTTACTCCTTTTGAAGTGATGCGTGGAAGGGATGCCAGGACTAAATGTAATCCAGAATGGTTAGTTGAGAACAATTGTTCAAAATTGTGTGTAGAAGAGATAAGAAATAGAATTGTTGGTAAACATATGAAATATAGAGATGATTTCAACAAAGGTAAAGAATCTGTAGAAAAGAAAATCCATGTTGGTTCTTGGGTTAAGGTTAAGCTTCCATGGAAGGTGAGAAAAGGAGAAAGTCAATTCTCTGGTCCTTTTCAAGTTGTTGAAATGTTAAGGAATGCGGTTCGATTGAATGACGGAAGGGTTTGGAGTTTGAAAAGAATTGCCATTTTAAGGGGAGAACAAGGTGTATATTCTGAATCTTCTGTTTCTTGTACTCCACTTTCAGAAGAATGTTTTCCAGATCCTGCTTTTACAGATGAAAGATCAGTAAACCCTGTAAGTTGGTCAGAAGGTTTGAGTATTTCAGTTGAGGATAACAACTCAGAGTTCTCCACAACTGGAACTCACAATGATGTTAGCAAAACCAATATTCAAGTAAATGAGGATGTTTCTGGGTTCAATGAAGATGAAACTAATTTTGAGAACGTTAGAAATTTAGGCAGACCTATTAGAACAAGAAACAAACCTATATACTTAAATGACTTTATTTGTGACTATGATTAAGTGACAATGTATATTCACTTTTGTCCTTTTGTTCACATTCCTTCAGTGGGAAGATGTGTTATGTATATGCTCTATTGTTTATATAAGTGTACGTGCCACCTCGTGGCACGATATTGTAGTTCTTCCTTCTTTCATTCCATCTGTTCAGCTGGATGTTCTAGATCCTTGAGCATTGCAGCTGAGCAGTTGGAGTGAGGAGAAGGGGTTTAACTTATTCAGCCGTGGTGCTCCTCTCATCTACAATAAAGGTCTTTTCGTTATACTTGTGTGGACCTTTCATCTTTACAACTTCTCATTCACATCTCTATAAATTTAGAGGTACAGAGATGAGGTTGCTGCTCCTGCCAATAGCTTTCAAGCGGTCATCCAGTTATGAGAAAACACTGTTCTCTTTCCCAGTCCTGCATCTCTGGCAATCACCAGCAATAGGCATTCCAGAATTTTCCTTTGATGATGCCAGCTGGGGTTTTGAGACCTATTGTGACATCATTCACCAGAACTCTTTTTTAAAATCGAAAAACTGACACCGTTTATCAGTGGCAGCTGCCTCAATACTAAAATGGGGAGGGTGGGCGTTAGGAATAATAATAATTTTTTTAAACGTACCTGACGACGCGGCTGCCTCGGACCTTTTCTTCGGCTCTCCTCCCAACATGCCCTGGGGCACAGGCTCCCCACCAAATCCCGGCGCTGCTCTCATGCTATACCTAGCATGTGATCAGCGCCAGGATTGGTCTGAGCGGCGTGGTTTGCCACTCAGACAGTGTCTAGGAGCCTGTGACGTTTCTCCAACCCAGCTGTGCAACACAGCTGAATTGGAAAAACGAAGGGGGTCATTATGATGACGGATGGACCGCCAGCCGTGTGGTGGCGATCCGTCCGTCACCAAACATGGAGTGACCGCCCGCCCGATTATGATGGTGGGCGGATCCACACTGCGACCGTGGCGGACGGAAAGACCATCCGTCACGGTCCCGCCACAGGCAATCGGACCGATTGCCTGGCGGAGCGGGCTGCAGGCATAAAATGGTGGCGGTGCCTAGCAGGCACCGTCCACCATATTATGGTGCAGCCTTTGAGCCAGCCTTTCCGTGACGGCGACACCGTCATGGAAAAGCTGGCGGAGGTTCTGTTTGGGGGCCCGTTGCGGGCCCCAAAAGTGTGTGTGTGTGGGGTGTATGTGCACGGGGGTACCCATGGTACCCCCCTACATTTCAGTGCACCAAGTGGCAGGCACCGTGTGGTGCCTGCCACGTAGTGCACTGAAATGCAGGACTTGCATTTTTAACATCGCGGCGGGTGCTGCTGTCAGCAGCACCCGCCGCAATGTTAAATATGCAAGATGCGACCGCCATGGTGACGGTTGCATCCTAATGTGGTGTGTGGAACCGCCGCATGTATTGCGGACGGTCCCGGTCACCACCACGATGGCGGACGGACTCCAGTCCGTCCGTCATCGTAATGAGCCCCTAATTGCGCATGTCTGTTTGTCCGGCCTCAGACAGCCATCCAAACAGACATGCACACTTACAGTGCGTCTACCACTCCTCCCTGCTATGCCCGGCCCGCCTCTCTCTTCACTGGTGGCATCAACTCAGTCAGTCAGCGCTCATTTTTTTTTCCGCTTGACTGTTGACTGACTGACCAGTGGGGTGACGCTCCTCCCCCATTACGGAAGAGCCCCCCTGCAGTTTATGTGCAGTTACTTGTGCGATGCAGCGACCAAACATCACAGTCCACGCAATCTGCACAGAATGCCCATATTTACTTAAGAACTAGTTGTTCAGTGTGTAGGATCAGGAGTGGTAGTAACCTGGGAGAAGCCCCGCTGCTCCCTTCCCTCCTCACCCCAAATTTGAATTCACTTCACTGACTAGCCATGAGAACTCAAATCACTCACCTGCACCCTCAAATATTTCCATGGGAGAACCCTAAAATTAATCGCAGGTGCTTCTGCTCTCCTCCACCAAGAGCCTCTCTAGCTGTAACTCAAAACAAGCAAGGCCGGTGCTACATTAAGGACACCCGTAAGCAGTGCTAGTAGCGCCACCACAGGAGGAGATAAGAGTGTGCCAGACTGCCAAAAATAGACCAAAAATGGGCAGCCAACAGACAAAGCCCCTCCATGCCTACAGAACTAGATCATTTTGGACATAGTGTGTGTGCTATATATCCCATAGTAAATCAAATAATATCTTCCTAACAATAGAAATGTGACTTACAGACAACACTATTAATGAAGAACCAACTTCAGAAATAAATACCTTCCCCTTCTACTCTTAACACATCCAGAATTTATTTTATAACTTATCCTGAGCCTCCTTATCCAATATCCACTAGACACAAAAGTCCCATTCCATGGTGATTGAATAGTTCGCCATCTTTTGTAACTTCAGATTACGTTGTACCTCTT
This sequence comes from Calotriton arnoldi, assembly GCA_963921515.1. Lineage (NCBI taxonomy): Eukaryota > Metazoa > Chordata > Amphibia > Caudata > Salamandridae > Calotriton > Calotriton arnoldi. The sequence goes on along the minus strand of CAWUFW010007462.1, from coordinate 383,388 downwards.
TACCTAGCCATTGATTCCAGAAAACACACACTCACATCCATAAATTCTCAAGAGTTTTTTTTTGTTTTTATGGCATATTTTCAGTCCTGTCTAGGCACTCACAAATGCACCCTAAAGATATTATTTCTTCTTCAGTAATAACTAATTTTGCATCAATTTCATTTAAATCCAGAGTAGTATTCCCTATTTAGTCATAATGACATTTCACTGCTAATACTATATCACAAAAAAATGCTATTTTCTATCCACCTGGCCATCATATCTAGAAACAGACAATTGACCTTGCAAATTTTCAGTACCAACATAAGAAAGGTGCTATCCATCTAGAGACTGAATACATCAGGGATCCATTAAGTCACCATCTTGTTCAAAGGTTGTGTCAACTCTAAACTTGCAGTGAAATTTGTTAGACAATATGTGGCTGTTCTTTTCAGCAATAGTCTGTCTTCTTGCCTCTCACAAGACCTTTTTCAGAGGGAGAGACACAGCAAGCCAGCTGTCGCTGCCATGTTTACTCTACTGGGCACAGATTGCACTTAACCAAATTGGCTGTCTCAGTGTCTAATTATCTTGTCTCTTCTTCAACGCGGACCTTAGCAACCATTGATTTGATTATCCAAAGTGGAGATGATTGTGGAAACTCTTCCTTCTCAAACACAAGCATCATGTCTTGTCATTTGATATATGTGTTATTTGCTCAAATATACCTACCAAACTATTATGTGTTATGACCTGTTTCCAGCAGATGAACCAGAGTTTTACCTTGGAGAAATTAAATATTTCATAGATAAATTCAAGTTCAAATCTGATGCCTTTTCTGGAGTACAATACTGTTGGACCAGATGATGATTAGCCCTCATTTAGAGTTTGGTGAATGCTGGACATACACCAAAAAAGTTGTGCCCCATCCACTTGACTCATGGTTGCTCTGCCTGTTAGAGGTGAGCAACCTCAGGATTTCTCCATGGCTGAACCTCAGGTGGTTCCACCATTGGAAACCCTTCACCTGATGGTCCCTCCTCCACTGGGCTGCCAGGTCATGGTGATGGTGAACAGTGCTGTTAAGGACAGCCATCACTGCATTTTCCTGCATGGCAGCCCTGAGCATGGAAATCAACCAAATGGCCCCCATGCAGAGACAGAAAATGTGCCGTGCAATGAAAGATAGTGATGTAAGAGAAGATGGGAGGATGATGGCGCAATGGAAGGAAGTGTGGAAGAATGATGAAAGGAAGGGTATAGTGGAAGCAAAAGAAGAAGGATAGAAAGAACATTAGAAGTTGGATGGAAAGATGCATGAACGACTAAGGAAAGATGCAATGATGAGGAAGTAGGACCAAACTTAAAAATTGTCCCACAGAGGCCAACCACCCAAGGGCATCTCACTGCTTCATGGCAACTATCTATATTGTGGTCAGCACCTAAGGGCTTGTTAGGAGACCACGACTAGCTTTGACTCAATGTATTACTCTATAATGGCAGCAACTGCAGAGAAATCAGTAGTAGCATCAAGAGATAACAAATACAAATGTTGAAAAACTGATAAACAATTCAGCAGTACAAATACAGTAAGGAGAAGTTATGGGGGCTGCTAGGAAATAAATACAGAACTGAGTAATCCTGAGCTGCCTGGAATTAGTTGGTGGGTAGTATGGAATGAGAAATGTGAGCAAGACCAAGCCACTGCTTAGCACATGGATGCCTACTACACCATATGCAGGGGCACACCAAAGTCTGAAAAACGCACAATAACCCATGAATGTCTGGAAACAGCTAAAGAAACAGTACCATCTTCTGCACTTGTACACACTAATAAACATGTGACTTAGAGCTCTGGGCTTGAACATAGCCACAATAAAATAATTCAGTTAGGCCATTTATATCTCTCATGGTATTGCACATGACTCAGTTAAATCATGCCTTCTAGCAGAGCAGAGTTGTTTGGAGCTCTGGCCAGTAGCCCAGCTTTTCATATGCCCCGTCCATCTGCAGTGACAGATTCTTAGATTCTGGAGCGCTGGAACAAGAATAGTGTTTTACCTTCCAAATGTTTATTTATTTTGGAGCAGCCAAACTAAAGACAATTCTTGAAAGCAAGAAAAGAAGTGAAAGTTGGTATAAATAATATTAAACAAGCATTGGTAAAACCAATAGATTTTGCCTATGTGAGAGCTGTTGGCTTAGCCAGCGTGTTTACAACACGTTGTACACCAGCGTGGCTGTTGTTAAGCAAGGCTAAAAGTTTGTGGTGTGGAGGAGAATGGAGTGGAGTGGCATAGAGTGGAGTAGAGTGGCATAGAGTGGAGTGTCATAGAGTAGAGCGTCCTAGAGTGGAGTGTCATGGATTAGAGTACAGTGTTGTTGGTTAGAAGGAAGTAGAGTGAAGTGGAGTGGTGTAGAGTGGACGGACGTAGAGTGGAGGGGAGTAGAATAGAGTAGAGCAGCATAGAGCGTTGTGGCATAGAATGGAGTAGAGTGTTGTAGAATGGAGTAGAGTGGCATAGTGTGGAGTAGAGTGGAGTGTCATAAAGTGTCAGAGTGAAGTGTTGTGGAGTAGAAATGTAGAGTGGAGAGGCATAGAGTGGCATCCAGTGGGGTAGGGTGTCATGGAGCGGAGTAAAGGTTCGAATAGTAGGGTGTCAGAGTGGAGTGGTGTAACATAGAGTGGAGTAAAGTGTCAGAAGGTGGAGTGGACTGGTGCGTATAGTGAAGTCTTATAGCAGTGGAGTGACATAGTGTGGAGTGAAGTGGTGTGGAGTGGCTTAGAGTGGCGTGACGTATAGTGGGATAGAGTGTCAGAGTGGAATTTAGTTGAGTGATATGGCGTAGAGTGAAGTGTTGTAGATTGGAGTGGTGTAGAGTGGAGTAAAGAGGCATGAAGTGGCATAGAGTGGCATGGTTGGCGTAGAGTGGAGGGGCGTAGAGTGGGGTGTCGTGGATTTGAGTGGAGTGTTGTTGAATAGAGTGTAGTACAGTCGAGTGGCGTAGAGTGAAGTAGAGTGTCATGAACTGGAGTGACGTAGAGTGGAGGGGCATAAAGTGGTGTAGCATAGAGTGGAGTAATGTGTTGTAGAGTGGAGTAGAATGGAGTGTGGTAGAGTGGAGTGTCATAAAGTGGAGTGGCGTAGAGTGGAGTAAAGTGACTTAAAGTGAAGTGGCATAGAGTGTCAGAGTGTCGTAGATTGAAGTGTTGTAGGGTGGAGTGGGGTAGTGTGTCGTGGAGTGGCGTAGAGTGGTGTAGAGTGGAGTGGCGTGGAGTGTTATTGAGTAGAGTACAGTGGCGTACTGTAGAGTGGAGTGTCATAAATGGAGTGTCATAGAGTGGAGTGGAATACAGTGGCCTAGAGTGAAGTGTCATAGAGTGACAGAGTGGAGTAGAGTGGAGTGTGGAGGAGTAGGGCATCATAGAGTTGAGTATCGTAGCATGGAGTGGCATAGAGTGGAGTGGAGTGGAATGGCGTGGAGTGGAGTGTCAAAGAGTGGAGTACAATGGAGTGGAGTGTCATAGAGTGGAGTAGAGTATAGTGGCATAGAGTGGAGTGACATGAAGTAGAGTAGAGTGGAGTAGAGTGGTGTTTAGTGGAGTGTTATGGAGTAGAGTACAGTGGCTAACTGTGGAGTAGAGTGTCATAGAGTACAGTCTCAGAGAGTAAAGTGTGGTAGAGAAGAGTGGTCTAGAGTGAAGTGTTGTAGAGTTGCATAGAGTGGAGTAGAGTGTCTTGGAGTGGAGTGGAGAGAATTAGAGCATCATAGAGTTGAGTATTATAGCATGGAGTGGCACAGAGTAGAGTGGAATGGCATAGAGTGGAGTAGAGTGCCATAGAGTAGAGTGTCATGCTGTAGAGTGTCGTAGAGTGGAGGGGCGTAGAGTGTTGTAGTGTAGAGTGGAGTGGCATAGAGTAGAGTATAGTGCCATGGAGTTGAGTGACCTAGAGCGTCGTAGCACAGAGTGGAGTAAAGTGTCATAGAGTGGAGTGCCGTAGAGAGGAGTAGAGTGGAGTGGCATAGTATAGATTGTAGTAAAGTGTTATAGAGTGTGGCAGCATAGCATGAAGTGGCGTAGAGTGCAGTAAAGTGGACTAGAGTGGAGTAGAGTGGATTAGAGTGAGGTAGGGTGACGTAGAGTAGAATGGACTAGAGTGGAATGGAATGTCATGGAGTGGCGTAGAGTGGAGTGGCATGGAGTAGGGTGGTGCGGAGTGGGCTGGCATTGAGTAGAGTAGTCATGGAGTGGAGTGGAGTGGCGTGGAGCAGAGTGACCTAGAGTGAAGTGGCGTAGAATGGGGTAGGGTGGCACAGAGTGGTGTAAAGTGAAGTAGAGTGTCTTGGAGTGGTGTAGAGTGGCATAGAGTGGTGTAGAATAGAGTGGAGTAGAGTGTCATAGAGCATTGTAGAGTAGAGGATGTGGTAGCACACTGCCATTAAAGACAACACATTTTCAATTGAAATGACCATTACGTTTGCCCATACAGGATACTGCACACAATTGATAATGTGTGGAAATTGAATCGCCTAGGGTATTGATTTGTTTTGATTGTACTAAAATATTTGTTTCCATCACACTTCAAAACTACAAAAAGTTTGCTTCATTGGTGCTTTCCTAACTGATATATTCTGAAATATTTGCACAAATCATTTACAGACATTTACACTTTGTTGTGTGCCAGAAAAAAATAACCTCCTTCCTCCAGCACACCCCCAGGACCCAGCATGAGTGTCACATAAATCCTCTCACTTTGAAGTCAGAGAAAGAAAAGTAAACACTGAGCTGCCTTGGAAGACAGAGCCTGACATTTTACCTCTGTCTTTGAATGCACAACAAATGTGAGAAGATAAGAATGCAATTTAAAGGCCTGTTTACAGAAAGCAACTACTTGTGGAAGAATACAGTAAACAGACTATGCTCTACGGGAGGAACAAAGACATACTGGATAGCCTAAAACAAATTAACCCGAGTAGAGTGCCATAGAGTGAAGTGTCATTTCATAGTGTTGTGTCGTATCGTATTGTATCGTAAAGTGGAGCAGCATAGTGTGAAGGGGTAGAGTGTTGTGTTGTAGAGTGGAGTAGAGTACAGGGGTATTGAGTGAAGTAGAGTTTTGTAGAGTGGAGTGTCGTAGAGTTGTGTAGTGTGGCCTAAAGTGTAAGTGGCCTCAAATGGCATAGAGTGGAGTTGAGTTTCGTGGTGTGGAGAGGAGTAGAGTGTAGTATCGTAGAGTGGAGGGGCATAGAGTGGAGTGGCGTAGAGTGGAGTAGAGTACTGTAGAGTGGAGTGTTGTGTCATAAAGTGTCATGTCATAGAGTGGAGCGGTGTAGCGTGTTATGGCGTGGAGTAGAGTAGAATTTGGATAGTCAAATAAATCCTCTCACTTTGAATTCAGAGAAAGAAAAGTAAACACCAAGCTTCCTGAGAAGACAAAGCCTGACATTTGACCTCTATCTTTGAATGCACAGCAAATGTGACAAAATAAGAACAAAAGTTAAAAGCCTGTTTACAGAAAGGGAGCACTCGTGGAAGATTACAAGGAGCAATGGTGCTACTGACTACATCCGATGTCAATCTGTGTAGCAAAGTTGTTTGTTCTGTGGTATGATCTTCTATCAATCAGTTTAGGACAGTAAAACGTTTATGGCATTTTTGATAAGGTCCTATTATGCCTTTATTACAAGCTACAATCCGATCTAGTCTCCATAGTTATAGTAGTAATAATATTATCCAACAGCTGTTGCAAAGCTTGGATGTCCATGTAATTTACTTACTCCTCTCTCTTTGGCACTCTTTGGGATCTTGATTAAGAATGTAGCTCCAATGCACCAGGAGAAAGAAGGATATTAGCTTACTCACTGAATACAAATAGTTGTACTGATGAGTAGTACAGTCCAGGAGTTTCTATGTTCTGAAATCAATATCATGGTTGTAGACTCAACTCATCATCTGGTCTGGGTGGAACGGCATTGAACTGAGATATGGTTTTAGTCTATGGCATAATTGTGCTAATTTTCCATTGAGTTGAATGTTGGCATTCTTGCTGCTGATGCTCTTCTAGTGGTTGACACCTCACTGGGAATCAATCATGGAAAATAGGGTCATCATGGGCACTTGACTGGATCAGTTTCTGTTTTGCCAACTTTTCTTTATTTGTCTAGTTGTAGACCTCTTTTTCACTGCTGAACTTCCTGCCTTTCAGTGTCCACTAGGAGTCCATTCTGGGTTCTCCAATATTCTCTCATCACACCACCTCTTTGTACCACGTGATGGCATCTCTTCCGTTGGGTTTACATATCATTTATGTGCGGCTGAGGCCGAGGTCGATTTTTCCTTTTATATTCTCACCCTGTCCCCTTTTGGGGACTCTCTGGCCATCTCATGGTAATTTACACTAGATGGCACTTTGCTTCCTAATGCTTAGTGCTGCAAAGAGTGGAATTATTTGCCTTCCTGCATGACCCTTTCCCCGAAAACATGATACCTTCTATCTGAGCCCAGAACTAAGAGGTTGTCTTTAGTATCAGAATACATTTACCCCTATCAATGACAATACCCAAAAAGGGAAATCTGCAGTCATGTGCCCTTCCAGACCACCAGAGTCCTTATCAACATGCTGGTATTGACCAAGCTAGACTACTATAACACCCTGCTGGTAGCCCTCCCTCAATAAAGGTTTGCTCCCTAGATAAAATCATTAACTTTTTCACTCATGTACTATGCAGCTTACCCTGGCACTTACACACCACAGTACACAATAACTAGTTGACTCTTATCCAAAAAGTAGGGCGCAACACAAGTCTCTGACCATGATCTTTCTAGCCATCCTTAATATGCCCCTCCTATTCTTTCCTATTTATACATTTTTGTTCACAACCCGTTCATGCCTCCATACCACCACTGGTCTGCCTTACCCTCTCCTTGGTCACAAAGCCACCTTGCGTGTCATCGCGGTTCAGATTCTAGTGGTGTATTTGAGTACACTATTCAGCCAAAGTAGAGATGTCACTTCCCTTCTGGAATTTAAGAGAGCCGTAAAAGCCTGCATGCTTGATGCGCAGAACCCCATAACACCAAACAGACTGGTTGATGCCAACTCTACGAAATTATTACGTTTTGCCTTCAATACTTTCTTCTTTTTCCATCCATTTCCCTCCATAACATTCTCATCCAAAATAAGGGTACCTGTAACCACCTAAACTGCTTTATTAACTTACAATAAAACCTACTGATAGTACGTCCAGCTGATCGAGAAGTAAATTAACTTGAATAAATATTTTCTAATTGTATTCTGTTATTAGAGGGCAGGACAACAAAGTCAAAGGTATGGGCCACTGGACTATACAACGCATAGAAAAATATTCTCATCCGTCATTCTGAATGTGTTTTTTTTTTGTTGCGATAAAATTTAAAAAAACATAATTTATTTCACTTTTGTTTTTCCTGCAGATTCCATAGGTTTGTCGTGGACGTTTCTTCTCTATGGTCTGATGGCAATGTTTGCAGTTGTATTCATTTATTTATTTATTCCTGAAACTAAAGGACAGTCACTTGAAGAAATTGACAATCAATTCGCAAATAAAAGGTGGGTCGTGTAGGAACAGAATCACCTAAAAGGAATATTTTTGTCTAAGGACAATACAATGCAGTTAAAAGGTAAAGCCTTGTCTATAAAATGCTTAAATTGGTTGTTGATTGTGAGACCAGGCACAGATGTAACAGACACTTTAACCTCACAGATATTACCACTAAATCTACGGGAGACATCCATTACAACGCGGGCATTGCATCGCAATGCCTTTACATCGCGGGCATTACAACGCAAGTCGTTACAACGACGTGCGCTGGATGGCACTCTAGACTAAGGAATAGTAAGATTTACTATTCCAACACCTTCCCTACTGTACGTAGACTGGAGTTGGAATAGTAAATCATACTATTCCTAAGTCCAGCGCCCTTCAGCGCAAGTCGTTGTAACGACTTGCGTTGTAACGAACGCGATGTAAAATACTGCGTTGTGAATGTATGCGATGTAACGTCATACATTCTAAATCTACTAGGGTAAGCCATTGAAAGGCTTCAAATAATGTCTCTGTATTACTAAATTTGTAATTTCAAATGGCCCTCAAGACCTGGCTGTTCAAATAAGCCTCCGAGGCCTCCAAGCGCCTGCATACCCTATCGGGTGAATAGCCGTGCTTTGTAAATCCTGATTGATTGACTAAAATCAGAACTATTGATATGTAAACAAGAAACGGCTTCTAAATGAACATATATGTATAGGCTATCAAGTTAGATGCAACATTGCAGAAGACATTGGAGAACACATTCCTGTACGCCCTCCTCCCAAAACTCAAGCAGCACAGTAGCCCTGATGTATACCCAACTGACGTGACAGAGACATGGGGCAGCACTGGGGTCACTGGATCACAACACAGTTCAATTGCCTAATCTACAAATACAAAACTATCAATTCCAGTGTTCCCAGAGCACCAGAGACGTAGCCTTCTGCACGGTATGAGCTAGAAGCGATGCAAAGACATGGGCTAGGTTTGTTACCGGCCACTCTTCACGGTTAGTCCACTCCTTGGTACCGCCCTGTCTGCATTTGTTACCTCCCATATCGACTGGACCTTTTACTTCCATTGTTACACGGACTGCGTTATATGTGGGTGAGCACTATTTTGTTTATTGACTATGGAGACAAACAATGGCGGCTGCTTTTTTGTATTTGCAGCGCGCCCACCACTTTTTGTATAGTGCGCTATGCTGCTCTAACTTTAAAAGCAGCTGCCCCCTACCGCCCTATAGAGAAGCTTTTAATTTTTTTATTATGACTTTTTATAAGAACGTGGTGTCCGCTTCAGGGACACCGCGTGCTCTTTCACCTTTTATTTTTTTTAAAACAATTTGCATGCTGAGCGCGGCGCCAGCTTTAGGGACACCGCGCTCAGTTTCATTTTTTGTTTAACTATAATGTTGAGCGTGGCGCCCGCATCAGGGACTCCGCACTCTTTCTTTTTTTTACTTTAATTGTAAGCACGGTGCCCGCTTCACAGACACTGCGCTCTACAATACAATAGGGCTTGCTTTTGCAAATGTTTGGCCTATTGGTGTTGTAAATGACAATGCCTTTTATTATTATAACAGGCATTGCAATTTACAATGCCAATAGCTCAAAATCTTGCTATTGCGAGACCTATTGCATTGTAAATGCTTGTTTTATTTTTATGGAGTCTTATAGAGCGCAAACTAGACCTGTAGGTATCACAGTGCTTTACATGAGCACTAGTTGCGTTACAGACGGACACATCCATTTTTTTGTTAGGCACGGGCCGATTAAGTGATTTGCCCAGAATCATAGGATGTTGAGCCGATCCCGGGACTCAAGCCCAGTTCCACAGCTCCGAGGTCGACTGCTCTAGTCGTTAGGCCACATCCTCTCCTCCATTCCACACTCTTACCTCACACCTGTTCTTATTCCACGCTAGTAAGAACATGAAACACTACACATCATAAAACAACTGCAGTACATTTTCGACAAGATACAGCTTGACAAGCGTATTGAATCTTTGTAAAGTACTGCAAAAGCTGTACAATTTGCACAGTGTGATATAGAACATAATTATTATAACAATGACATCAACCTCAAAATTTGTAAAAGTAAAAAAATACTGGCTCCAAACTGGTGAACATTTAAGCATTGAATGTAATCTCTCATCCATAGTGGAGACCCGTTTCATCCTCTTTGCTGGCACAACACCCACTTTATTTTGATTGTAATCTCCTGTCATTAAACCTGGTTCCTTTTCATGAAGAAATGACTTGTTATTGCGTGAACATTTAGAATATGTAAAAAAAAAGGTGGTCTAGAGAGTCACACCAGAAGCTTGTATGTTACTTATGCGCAGAGAGCACACCAGGATAAGTAAATAGGTTTGAAATGGTTCTCATTAGGATGTGTGCTGCACACTAGGGACCTGATGTATCAAAGGTTTTTTTTCCCATTCTGTGTCTATGGGAAAATGCATTAGTACTTATGAACCTTAATTCTTCTCCAGAATTTTCTCTCTCTATATCTGACCATTCAATGAGTTTGGACTGTTTGCACTACATTATAAGCAACTAACATTGGGCAAAAGAATCTGAAGTAAATTGTTCCATCACCTAAAAAAACAAGCTATTTTTAACCAGCATATAAATATTTTTAGATATTGTGAGCAGAGTCTGCAAAACCCTGTCTTACAGCTACTAGTTGTTCAAATAGTACGTGTATATTATATTTTCTGTTTGGTAAGAAACTGCTGAAATATAGTCTAAGTGACCCCAAACTGAAGAAGCCACTATTCTCTGAATGCTGTCTCCAATGTTGTCGTGGTTGAGAAATTGTATCCTGTGCTGGCCTCCTAGGAGAGGACACAGTGTCTGAGTTTGTGGAGATGGACGGAGATGGTACAGGTTTTCAGGAGAGATTCAGGCGCGGCCGGTACAGGTAAGAACGGTGGGGCGGGGCGGGGGTTAAGTCGACAGACAACGTTATAGGGAAAATAAAATTAAAAAATAAATAAAACTTCCTACCTTGCGCTCGCCGACTCACTGAGTCAGCGATGCGGCGAGCGCAAGGTAAGTAATTTTATTTTATTTTCCCTATCCTATGGTCTGTCAACTTCCCCCCGCTCTGCCCTGCCCCCGCCCTTACCTGTACCGGCTGCGCCTGGAGAAATTACATTACTCCTAACACACTAACAAGATGCTTGCACTAAACTCAGGTCCTCAGACTGCTTGTTGGGTACTCACAACGGTGATCTGTTTCTATAATATTTATTTAATGAGCGATGAGATGCAGGGCCTAGAGTACTAGGGAGAAAAGAGAACAATACCATGGTGTTTTCCATGAACAGCATGTTTTAAATGTAATTCTGCTTTGATCTTCAGTTGGAAATGCCTTCAGTGTTATTCAACTGCATGGAAGAGATCCAAAACTAACCCAAGCAGGCGAGAAAAACGTTTTTGAAGTTTGTAAAAAAGAAAAACACCAATGTTTTTTTCAAATTGAAAACACTTTGCATATCTGTCTCTTGATCTGCTGCTGCATTTGTACCTGACAATATGATGGTGATGTTGCAAAGGACTGTGGGTATACAGATGAGTCTGAGCAGGATATTTGCATGTCTTAACCATGGTCCTTAAATGTCTTGCTCTCACATTCGTAGGAGGCAAATAATGTTGCAATACCGCATGTTTTTCCTCATACCACAGTCACAGAATGTGCAGTGTTTTTCTTAACGAATCATGTAGTCAAAGACCAGTAGGGGATCTGTGGGGGGGGAAGGGGACATTTGGTGCACCAGTTACAATTCACATTCAGGATCTTCTTGCGAGAGATAATGCACCCCTTTGCATACTGTTCTCTGTGTTGCTGAGGATTCAAAAGTCCAATTTTATGATTTCAGGGCTTTCATTTGCATGGACTCTCTGAAATCAGAGGCCTGGTTTACGCAGAGGCACATGGGCAAACGAATCACTGTTCTTGACTTACAAAAAAAAACTTTCATTCAAAAGATAATTGTGAAGAAAATGGTTTATATAGGTGTGGTTGTGAGACCCCACTGTGTAATAAACACACTACCTGTAATAGGTCGAGTCAGACTCGTTTGAAGAACCTTAGCTCAACCCTGGGTAGCTGTCTCTCGGCAGTCAGGCTTTATTAAAGGAACAAATATAAAGCATTAAGAACTACCAAAACAGTCGAATAAGGAATGTAAGAAACCAGGCCCTTTTACAGATGCCCCCACTTTTTGCCCCCATTTGGACTACTAGATGCTGGTTTTCGACTCTGACAGTACACTGAAGCCTGCTAACTAGGCCCCAGTGCCAGTACTCTCTCCCTAAAACTGATATGTGTGAATTGGTAACCCCAATTGACAAAGGACTTTAACCCCCTTATAAGGCCATAGTGGTACCCAGGGCATGGGTGTTAAAGGTGTCACTACTGACAGCAGGACTGTCATTGCACACTGCAGGAGCAGCGCAAACTGCTCGAACTCGACTTTGCACTCACCATATGTGGCAAAGTCAGTGCACTATTTTTAATATATGCCAGCCACCCCTAAGAAAGGCTTCCTGAGCCCAGGAGGAAGGGTGCATTATATTAAAGATGTGGACTTGTAAGTGCAAGCTTATATGTCCCTACAGTGGCCTTTACCATTAGAGAACACTATAAGTGATAGACGGTCCATTGGATAACATGGGTTGGCACCCTGGCAAACCTGAGGTTGGCAGGTCCATTATGGTACCACCTAAATATGTTGTGTTTTTTATCAAACAATGTGCCTTATCACTCCTGACACGAATCACGTGTCGAGCACGATGTGGCATGCACCCAGGTGCTACCTTATAGGTTGCCCACCCGGTTGCCCCAGCCTTTCCTTTGCTATGGCTGTCAGCCCGAGCTTGCTGCCGCCAAGACAGGAATCTGACCTCCTGCCAGGAGGTGTGAACTCTCAGTCAGAAACAAATGCCTGGAAGGGAAGGAGGTCACACCTCCCTCCCTGACAGGCTGGCCAGTGAAGTGGCATATCAAGGCGGTGAGTTTCAAAGGCTGCGCCGCCTGTAAAATGCAACCAGGCTGCCTCACAAAGGAGGAAACAGCCCTCACCCTGCCCCCAGCCAAATTTGCACCCGGGCATGTGGGAAGAATTTGCATTCAGTAGGTGTACACCCTCAGAAGTCTAGCCACACCTCCAGGGTGGACCACCTAGTCTGCACAGCCAAGGAAGACTTCTATCATTTTTAAAAGTGGTAGAATAGTGGGTTCTGGGCAGAAATTGTGACCTACACCTCCGGCTGTGGTCACCTCAGTGGCAGATTAGCCCCCTGTGGTTAGTAGCCCATTGGCCACTTGCACCCACACCTCTAACACCCCTAAATCTAGGATTTAAGGGCTACCCCTGACACCAGAACCTCAGGTCTGATCTGGCTTGTACAAGGACAAAAGAAAAGACCCGTGTTTGCAACAACAGGAGCTTCACAAACCAATGGTGTGATACTCTGTACCTGTGGCAACCTTTCTGGAACTGCACGAACGTGGCTCATCCTGGACCAATGTTTGGCTCCCCCAGCAAGAGGGACCCCTTTGAGAGCTAAAGATATCACCAGACTCTCCTGGACTAGTGGCACTAGTCCTATGCAACAGCAGGTAAAAACAACGTTCGGAACCAAAGAATCGCTGGCCATCGGGCCTTCTGAGGGATTGCCCAGAAGTAGATGGTCCAGTGCATTGTGAGAATCCCAGTCTTGCCCTCCATAAAGTTTCAGGCGGCTACCATGTTCCCCTGGACCTTCTGATGTTGAAATAACTTTCTGCTGTGCTTACTGCTGCCAAGGCTTACTGGTTGCCAGTCCGGTAGCCACCACCCTTACTCGACGCTGCACCTCGAGGGGACTCTGCAAAATCTTCATCTGAGATCAACACAGTCGTTTCAATGTTGACATTTTGCACCCTGTTTCCCACCAGCACCGTGTAAGTGGTAAAACCAACTCTCCTGCAGCTCCAGCTTTTGCACCAAGGACAGCCAGGGCAACTCTGCACCCGGGCTTCTAGAGTCAGGTAAAATTGAACTGTCTGCCGTGGCTTGGTACTGGGTCCCACATCACCTTTACCCTCTTACGGTTCCACGTAACTAGACCTACAAGTGACCGATTGTCACTAGTGGTTTTTACCATTGACCGCAATGATAAAGTTTCACCGTATTAATTTGCACTGATTTTATGTTGCTTCTAAAATCCTTAACTCTTGCTATATGTATCTGATTTCGTTCTTTGTGGTGTCTAAATTAAGGTAAAAATCTGATTTAGTTTTGTAAATTGGTGTTGGATTTCTTTTGAGTCATATCCATTACTTATTGTTCATGTTGATACTCTGAAATGCTTAACACATATTCCTCTAGTAAACCCTGACTGCTCTTTGCCACTCTACCAGGACTGAGATAAGGATTTATTATTGTGAATCCAAGGACCACCTTCCTACAAGGGAGGAACGAGACACAATAAAAATCCAACACCAATTTATAAAAATAGGTTGTATTTTTATGTTCAAAATGACACCTCAACAACAAAAATCCACCAGAGCATTCCGGCGATATGGATTTTTAAAGGAACAATAAATCACTGCTTTTTCATTCAACACAATAAATCATTGTGATGGATGACACTCGCACTCAAACTTTGCAAACTTTAGAAAAGTTTTATAAAGTTGTAAACTACTGCTCCGGCCTGCTGTGAATGACTAACTCCAGCCTGGAACAAGTCCCAGAGGCCAATGAGGCTTGGTTGGAGTGCTGCTTCACAGTTAAAGCAGTCTCCAATCCAGTTTTAGGCTCCATTGGTTAACCGCCATAGACTATAAGATAGTGGTGCTGATGCAAAGGATACAGGATGCTGAAGGATGCTGATCTGGTGATGCTGGTCTTCCTGGGATCACCCCTAAGAACATGAACAGTGTGGGTCGACTTTGGCCACAGGGGTCGATGGCTCTCGGAGTCTGGTTGAAGTCCAGCCAAAAAGCAGTTGCCACTGGTCTCTGGTTACATCAAAACCAGTGGTTCCCTTTAACTGGCGTTAACTTCCATTTTGGTCGATCAAACTACACTCCGACGACTCTCCAGGGTTCAGCAGACACTGGTGCAACTTTTGAGGGTCAGGTCTGCACATTGGTGGTCAGGCATTATTGGCTATCAACTCTTCAAGGCAGACTTCTTCAGCTTTTGGGGCCCTGTAGCTGTAACAAGAAGTCAGTGAAGTGACTCATGAAGCCACTTCTTCTGTCTGAGGCTTGGTGCCAACTTTTCCTCGAGCAGGGCACCACAGGCACTGTCCTCTCTTTGCTAACCCACAGAGAAGCAGGTGAAGTCCAGTGTTGGTGTAGCCTCTCTTTACTGGGTCCAGGGAAAAGCAGGGCAGTCCTTCTTCAGTCCATTCTTCAGTACAGTCGTGATCTCTGGTCTAGATGCCAACGGTACCACTTTTATGCCCAGGTTTGGCCTTTGGGGATGTGGCAACTTCTAGCCAATGGGCTACCAGATGTCCTCCCGCCTAGTGATGACATTCTGTGAAGTGTAGCAACCAGTTAACCCAGAATGCACCATTCTGCCCACTCACAAGATGGCAGAACCATTCTCCTAGTGTGTGGAGCTCCCTAGTCCATCCCAGAGGTGTGGCCACATGGGGGATATACGCCCATGGAAACAAGCATTTGCAATGCAATCGGTCTCGCCTTTGGGACCTTATATGTATTTAGCTATGCAGCACATTAGCCTGCGTGCTGAAACATCTACTGTTCTTTAACATGGAGGGAAAGTAAGCACCAAACTGCGTGACACACCAGGTATGGGAACAGATGGAGAGAAATATTGCCTTTCAGCGGTAAATGGTATAGTCCAAAGCTCTGTTTTTAATATAAAATCAGGGCCTTCGGTGGTCATATCACTGAAAATACAAGATTTGAAAAAAATATTATTGTCTACGGGTGCTCGTGGAAGACAATTTCTATGGACTGGAATCTAGAGAATGCTAAAGTGATTCTGGTATTTTACTGACCTCTGCTGGTCGTTTTCTATCAAGAAAGTTAAATAGAGGCAGTTGCCAGAAAAATTAAAAAAAAGAAAGTCCCTCAGCAGAAAGCAATTATGGTATTTTACTGACCTTTACTGGTTGTTTTCTATCAAGACAGTTAAATAGAGGCAGTTGAACAAGCAGAAAGCAATTCTGGTATTTTACTGACCTCTACTGGTCGTTTTCTATCAAGACAGTTAAATAGAGGCAGTTGAACAGAAAAAAAAGTCTCTAATCGGGAGCAGACAAGACCTAGGGCTGATCTCCAGAGCCCACAAAGTACATACACATATAAGTATATACTAAAGTATATACAAGAGGTCTCGAACGCTCGACTAAAATATGGTTTGACAACTGTTTTCCTCTCACTGTCCCTGATGCCAACCTGTCTGCAAGAACAAAAGAGCAGCTCCTCTCATGTGTGCCCTCCATTTGCCCTTCTAAAGTGGCTTCCCCTTTGAAGCTCGTCTTTTGGGCTCACACCCTCTTTTGCCATCCTGTAAGGGAGAAGTGATACCTCTTCCAATGACAGGCCGTTTGTGTTCCTTCCTGAGAGTCGTTCACTCCTCCCCTGGGAGCGCGGAAGGCTATCTGGTGGCCAGCTACCGTAAACACTCACTAGAAAACTTTGGGCAACAAAGTGGCTACTTAATACAGTTGCCATATGGGCATAAGGTACATTAAATTTGACTTGACAATCACGTCGGATTTAATGCAAGGATTCTTTGAATACCTTGAGATATCAAATTTAGTATTCCCATTCAGATTTTGCACTGCTGAGTTGCCAGCGTGTAACTCTGCACTCACCAATTGGGCTACTAGCCTTTACACAGTAAAAAAAAAAAAAATACAGAGTTTTTACTGCCAGGACATGTAAAGTCAAGAAACACATGTCCAACCTTTTAAAATGATGCACACTGCCTATAGGGCCCGATAGGCCTGACGTAGGGGTGACGACTTATAAAAATTAAAAAGGAAGGTTTAGGCTTTTCATTACTTTAAAATGCAAAGTTGCATTAGTAGTCAAAAACTGCTCTGCCAGACAGCAATGGCGGGCTGGGAGTCATACTTAGCTCTGTCACATTCAATAAGTGCTGCAGTCCACATGAGGCACTTTATAATTACAGGTCCTGGGTACCCCTGGTACCATATACTAAGGACTTACAAGTAAGTTAACTTACACCAATTGTGGGTGAACCAATCAGACATATACATTTTAAGAGTCACAGCAATGGCACTGAGTACTGGTTAGCAGGCCTCAGTGCACCTTCAGAGTTGAAAAACAGCAGTATCAGTCCATAAACTTGAGGGTGATCATGCAAAAAGAGTCATTCCCTTACAATCATAATTTTCATTAAATGTCAAACAATGTCTTTGCCGCAATACTAACTGATTGAATTGCTTTACAGGTTTCTGAAAGCAAACATAATGTGGAGAAGATCTAGACGGAGAGAGTTCTCTGGAGCAGAGTATCGAAGAATGGACGTGTCTAGCACTCCTTAGAGTACAGTCACCGACCACTGAAAGAAAGTCTTTCCAGCATTTTAAGGGCTGTTCTGCTTTGTTCTGTAGAAAACACAGCCTCGTCATCACAGATTTCTGCATTTTTGACCGAATTGAGTTTCATTTTTTCCGGTGTCCAGAACTCGGTGTCGTACATTATGGTGAAATTGTGGTGAAAACTTTGCACAAGAAATATTGCTACTGATAGTGTTTATAAAGCGTGCAATTGCCCGAAGGGGTCAGGGTGCTGTTGTCTGCTAGATGTCAAATATGAGTCTGGGGTGGTTTGAGAGCAAAGGAAATGTCATTTCTCAGAAATCTATGGGGGACAAAATTATCTCTGAGTGTCCTTTTTGTAAACTTAATGACACCTAAATTGAACTGAGGAGCCTATACATGAATGTGTAGAATGGAGCAGTACGCTTGCATTCAACAAAACTGTGCTGTCTGCCACAGACCATGCAATAACACTACGTTAGTGCATGAGCTGTATACAGCACAGCTTGCAATAGACGGGGAGGTGCTTGGTGCTTTGTGATTCTGAGCCCTGATGTCTGGAACTCTTACGCTAACATCAAGAATTATTGAGCAACCGCGTGTGCCTGAGGAACTAGAACAGCACAGTTTTATAGGATGGCAGGCACACTGCTCCTTTTTGCACCCGTGCGCGTTAAAAGTACCTACAAATGTACTATATACACGTGTGTGTGTGAGTTGGTGGAGCTGTACAGTACATCAATTACATAGTCAGCAATATATGATATACCTATAGGTGTGCACAAATTGTAACTCTGGGCATTTCCAAAATACAGATTCAGAATCTGCAAACATTTTACACATGCGGAATGTACTGCTCAGTGCCAACAATCCGCTGGAGTGGTGGATTTTACATAGGTTAGGGCCAAGGAAAAGACTTTAACAGTGAGTGAGAGGCAACGCAAAATCTTGCCTCACCCACAATTTTGTATGTTAGGAGGATACTCATAAACCTAGAGAAGTTCTTCCCCAACTACTCCTCCTGGGAACACATGCAAACTCCAAAATGCACTAGTAGATGTATTTCCAGGGAGGGAAAGGAAAGGCACCCCACTGTTCGTATGGTAGTGTGCTGGAAGGGTCTTTATCATTCTCCCTGTGGAGAAAAATGTTTTTTGTTGCTCTAATCTGTTTTACTCCTTTCTGTAGATTATATAGTTTGGCGGATTTTCCGCAGTGCCACGTCTAGGGACAGGATCGGAAAAAGAGTATAGAAGCGGGTGTGATAATACATAATTTAACCTCCACCATTTTGTATGTTAGGGACATTCACAAACGTTTAGAAGATTATTTCAACAAGTATTCCCCTAAACAAAAAAATGTAAGCCTGCTCACCCAAAAGACAGGTTAAGTGTGTTTCCAGTGTGTGAAATGTGGTGTGTGTGTGTGTGTGTGTGTGTGTGGGGGGGGGAGCTCCTGACAATTTTTGTGAATCCTCAAAAACTTTAAGTATTCAAATTGTAGTTGGAATGTTCAAAACATAGGTTTCTGGCTTTTTACATGTATTTTACTAAATGTGGGCCTCTGATATTAACGTTATGATTTACATAAATGACATATTCTTTTCAATGTTTGACCTTCCAATGTACATGACCATTCATATTGTGGATTGTTACACAGCTTACAACAGCCACGCTCTCTGAAGCAGAGCTGGTTATGCTGAAAAATAGTTTCATTGCCTCTAACGAGCTGTGCCCCTTGCCTGGGTGCAGCAACTTGTTGGTTTACTAGAAAACCTCACTGTTTCTCTTACTCAGACACTCTGCCTCCCAGACAACACTTCATATTAATTCATAGTCACATAAACTGCCTTTTTAGTAGTCCAACTTCCTTTAGAGAAGAAATCCTGCTTTTGCTCACATTTTGTAATAATGTGTCTTGCACAGTTCATCAATTTGGAGATCTTCGCTCTGAGACAATAAAAAAAATTAATGATCGATTTGACTATGAATTATGAGAACACATCACATGTACGTGTCTTTATTTATGCAAAATATTTCAGAGCATTTTTAGTGGCAATTCAACAGGCAAAGACTATCTAAAATACATTCACTGAAGAATGTGTCACCCACTGAAATAATACTTTATTGCCTAGAAGACATAAATATGCAGTTTTAACCCCCATTTAATAAATGTTACATTCTGCTCCGACTTCAGTTCAGTTTGGCATAATGAGCATGCAAAGATGTATTTTTATTGAATATATAAAAGTCTAATCCCAAATGTGTAGCTCGGATCCGAGTGTGTGAGGTGTGTGAGAAGTCCGGTAGGTGTATATCCGATAGGTGTATATCTTCAGGTAGGTGTATATCTTCAGGTGGGTGTATATCTTCCAGTAGTTCTATATCTTCTGGTAGGTGTATGTCTTCCGGTGGGTGTATAAGCAGTAGGTGTATATCTTCCGGTAGGTGTATATCTTCTGGTAGGTGTATGTCTTCCGGTGGGTGTATATGCAGTAGGTGTATATCTTCCGGTAGGTGTATATCTGATAGGTTTATATCTTCAGGTAGGTGTATATCTTACAGTAGTTCTATATCTTAAGGTAGGTGTATGTCTTCCGGTGGGTGTATATGCAGTAGGTGTATATCTTCCAGTAGGTCTATATCTTCCGGTGGGTGTATGTCTTCCGGTGGATGTATATGCGGTAGGTGTATATCTTCAGGTGGGTGTATATCTTCCAGTAGGTCTATATCTTCTGGTAGGTGTATGGCTTCCGGTGGGTGTATATGCGGTAGGTGTATATCTTCCGGTAGGTGTATATCTTCTGGTAGGTGTATGTCTTCCGGTGGGTGTATATGCAGTAGGTGTATATCTTCCGGTAGGTGTATATCTGATAGGTTTATATCTTCAGGTAGGTGTATATCTTCCAGTAGTTCTATATCTTCTGGTAGGTGTATGTCTTCCGGTGGGTGTATATGCGGTAGGTGTATATCTTCCGGTAGGTGTATATCTTCCAGTAGGTCTATATCTTCCGGTGGGTGTAAGTCTTCCGGTGGATGTATATGCGGTAGGTGTATATCTTCAGGTGGGTGTATATCTTCCAGTAGGTCTATATCTTCTGGTAGGTGTATGTCTTCCGGTGGGTGTATATGCGAAAGGTGTTTATCTTCCGGAAGGTGTATATCTTCCGGTAGGTGTTTATACTCCTTTTTGCTGTGCAGTGATTGACCAATTTTATGTGGGGTGGAAATATGTTAACCAGCACTTTTGTCTCTGACCTGAATCCTGCTCTGTAAATTGAATGATTTCTTTCTAGTCGGGTGTGCACCATTGTCTGATAGCGACACCTGCTGGAACAATCATTAACTGAAAGCAGGACAATTCATCAACGATTTTGTTGGCTCTGCAATACTGGACTGCAAATACTGTTTATTGATTGTTGATAACGGATTCATGAGCAAGCCAATATTAGTGGCCTTTAATTTCCATTTTTGTTATTAAATAAAGCAAATTGTTCTTCTGTTTGAATAAAAATGAACCATCATCTTTATTTTCAACGAGTTTTGTCTTTTTCTAATATTAGATCTACAAGGTGTCTATGGCAAGCAATGATGCCCATAGTTCCTTGCCGGGTTTATGCCCTTGTTATAACTGTGTATGTACATTTACCGTGATCATCAATGGGGTATATAAAATGTATTATCATTTTTTAAGACAAATTGCATGACAATGGGATAATAAATTGATTTAGATTTTTTCTTAAATCAAAGTGACTCTTAAAAACTCGCATTCTGGACTACTTAACCTTTAAAATACTTTATTTAGACAACTAAGTCGATTAAAGTGGCAAGTACAAGATACAAAGAATTGTGCAAGCATGAACAGTTTTTCAAAATAAATATATAAAATTTGCGCACAGAAGCAACAACTCATTGTGCGATACAGTCAATGCATATGAAGCATAGAAACAGATGAACTCGATGTAATATCTTTAAAATTTCGAAAAGCTAGTGCCAAAGGTTTTTGACAATAACGTTGCAACAAATGCTGAGAACAAGCTTTGAGTCTTTATATATATATATATATATATATATATATATATATATATATATATATATATATATACACATATATCTATATATATCTATCTATATATATATATATATATATATATATATATATAAATATATATATATATATTTATTTAAATATACCAGCAATGTTGTCAGACTCATAGAATTTGTATGTCCTGAAAATAGTCTAATCTGTTTGCATTTTCAAAGGCAACAATTTACAAAGATTTAGAACTTCTGATGTGAAGGTTAATAGCATATCATTACAGTTGATACATCTGCATAATTAACATGTAAGTATACCTGAAAGAAGATACTAAAGTGCTAAGATTTTAAAGTGCCAGGTGCTATGAATATTGAGATGCTAAGTGATCACTGGAGATGCTGTGAAGATTACGTCACAAGCTGGATCTGGACTATGAATTTCTAAATTGGGGGGATAGGTAATGGCTCGTGCCAATCTAATATGCATTTTACAGTGAGGCAAGAGCTCTGGCAGGGCTTGGAGCAGTAACTGACTTCTTAAGTGTTTTATCCGCTTGGTCCAGGAATTTCACGAGACAAGCAATTGCTTGGGGATGAGCTTCATTCAAGAGAAATTTAGCAGCTGCCTGTATTGTCCGCGTCGCTTGTTTAATCAAAAAATGGTGGAGCAGTCTTCTACGCTTGTAATAAGATAGGGCATGTGCAGAGTAAGTGATTCCTGGAACAGGCCACATAAGCGGCACAAATTGGTTCGGGTTGGCGCACCGACGGGGGGCAGAAGATCTAATGGTGAGAAGCAGCCCATCCGAAGTTGGCAAAACATCACTTTATCATACACTGAGAGTGAGTAAGAAATATATTTTTGGACCCCTCTGTTAGCATGGCTCTCAATGACCTTATCAGCATGCTTTCTTTTCCTGGCAGTTCTGCAGTCAGTAGCAAAGGATTCCATGTGGACCTCTTTGTTTAGGGCTGCTTTAAACTGCTGATGAGGCAGATTTAAATCCCACAACGCTGCTGCTCCCTTAAGTTCCAAGGCATCATTAAGAGCTTTTGACCGAGCATTTAGAGGCCTGAGACTATTTGTGAATGTCATTTCTGACCGATTGAGATTTTTCACCCATCCTTTTTTGGCAGCCTGTGCTGAGTGCATATACTTCAGTAGACTGGCTCTCTGCATGAGGAATGGGTCGCTCAGCTTAAACTCCATCCTGATTTGGGATGGTGAGGTATCATGCGGGAACATTAATTGTGATCTGAAGGCAGCGCTCTGGGCACTGTTCAGAAAATCGCCAAGCTTCCCTGGGATCAGTTTAGCATTTATTATTTTCAGCAATGGTTCAAGGATGGGCTGTTTTATGTTCTTGAATAAAATTTGAAAGGCAAATTGAAGTGAGGCAGATTTTGTTTTTAATGAGTTAAGATGTGTTAAATTACCTCCCTTGCAATCCAGACGTCACCCCAGGTATTTGTGTTTGTTTGAGACAGCCAGACGATGCTTGTTTAGATACCAGATCCTGTTGTTTTTCATTTTCCTGTCAAATATCACAACATTTGTTTTTTGGTAATTTGTAGTCATTCCATTTGAACTGCAATGGTTGTGTAAAACAGTGATGAGTCTTTGTAGCCTCATCGGCGTTTGACTAAGAAGGATGACATTGTCTGCACAGATGAGAGAAGTGATATGTTGGTTTGCCAGTTTTGGCGTGCGGCTAATTAGTGAGTTCAGCGCGGGTACCAAACCGCACGTCAGCAGGTTAAAAAGAGCCGGAGTCAATACACAGCCTTGTTTGATGCCTTGTGCTGTATCTATCTTATCAGAGACTGCAGTGTTGTATTCCAGTTTTACTCTGGCCCATGTGTCAGAGTAAAGCAGCTGAATGCCTCATAGTAGTATCTCCGGATGGCAGGCATTGAGCTTGGACCAGAGGTGTTGGCAGTTGACGTGGTCAAAGGCCTTGCTGTAATCTATAAAACAGCAATATAATGACTCATTCTTTCTTATCTGGTTTGCGACAAGCATCCTTAAGGCCACAAGATTGTCAGTGGTACCTGAAAAAGGTCTAAAATTCAAACTTGCCCATGTTTCTAACTCCTCCAATAATAGTGATGCAAAATATTTAGTCTCAACATCTATGAGGGCTTTGAGGCAACAGCTATCAGGAAGCGCCACTGGGTCCTTTTAGTAGATGGGATGTAGAATCGAACCTTTCCATGGTGAAGGAATAGAATTGGAGGTCATACACATTTTAAACAGATTTTCCAGGGAGATAGACCAGAACTCGGAATCTTGTTTGTAAAGTGAAGCTGGAATCCCATTCAGGCTGGGAGCTCCATCCGCTCTGCTTTTTTGGATCAGGTTTGCTCTTCTTACGGCCGTGAAAGTTGTCATAAATTGATCAAGTTGTTCTTCTAATGCTTCTGACTTTACTTGTGCAAGGTTTGCCCTGCTGGGACTGTGATCTTGGTTGGAGTATTTTGTTGATGCACTGTACAAAGAGGCCATATGCGCAAACCAGTTTACGGGGGTGACATTGTTCCTTTTATATCAGCTGACTCTAGTTCTCTGCTAAAATGATTAATGCTGATCCAGCAGTCCTTAGGATTTTGATTTCGACAGAACAGAAAGAGTTCAATCTGAAGTGCTTCCCCATGCTTTTGTTTTGTTTGCTAGATTTGTTTTTTATACTGACAGCGCAAGATGTTGATTTCTGCAAGCAAGGAGGGACATTGAGTGATCTTAACTTCTTGCCGAGCAATCTTTTCTGGGTCCTGAGATCTTTTGTGAACCACGGTTTTCTAAAGGTGGATCTGGAAGAACTCATTGGTAGTTTGGCTCTTTGGCTGCAAACGAGACCAGAGTGAAGGCTTTGCACAGGAGTTCCCGTTGTTTGGTTGTATTGACTGAGGATAAATCCGATCAAATAGGTTCCCTTTCCAAATGGTATATTTTGCAGCCAATTCCGAACTCCACTTGACCCGTTTCCTGTTGTGAAAGTGCTGTTTGATCCAATGGAACTTAGGATGGTGTGTGCTTTAATGCAATTTGTTATGGTCAGGTCCTTGGCCATGTGATCACTTTCGCCATGAAAACAGATGAAATATGATGTGACGGTATTAAACAGAGTAACTGAACAAAATGTGTAGTCTAAAATAGCAGATCTTTTCGGCAAAAAATTAGTGGGTTGATCTTTCAGAAAGCGGCCATTCAGAGCTCGGAGAGACAGGCCCTCCTAAGCGGCTAACAGGGTGCAGCCAGTAGAGTCAGCTCATTGGGGCATTATTACCTGTGATGGAATCAGCCACCTGGAGTCCGCTATCGTTTCTGGGATGCTGCGATAGGGGTTATGGAGAAGATTTAGATTAAAGTCTCCCCTCAGGAACGGATGGGTGGTAGTGTGACTATGCCTGATGTCCGAAATTAACTGCTCCAGGTCCTTCACCTTCAGATTTTTCCCTGCGGATGCTGGATTGATGTATAAAATTATCAAAAATAGTTTACGCTTTGTAGAGTTGTTGCTCCAATTGTTAATCTCAACACATAAAAAGTCTTTATGGCCAGTGGTATACACAGAGACTGCAAAATCCCAGCGAGTTGTCAAGAAGATGGAAAGACCCCCCCATTGCATGCCCTTTTGTGTGTGATCTGGGAGCAGGAGAAAAAACTCGCAATAGCCTTCTATTGGGGTTTCCATATCGCGCCTGGATTCTTGGAAACATATGATGTTAAAAAAAGACATTGGGCCCGATTCACAAAGGAAATCTGAGACAAAAGTCTAACTTTACGACTTTTGGTAAAAGGGTGTGCCCGGACACTACATCATATCCCAGAAAAGTTTGCTCCTTTGCATCATGGTACATGCAGTCCATATTGCTAACTCTTTAGTGTTGACTGTAGTGTCAACACTACAGTTAACACTAAGGGGTACTTTGCGCTCCTGTACTGTTGACACTACAGTCAACACTGAGGAGAGCGCAAATTGTGGACTGCATGTACCATGATGCAAAGGAGCAAACGTTGCTGGGATATGATGTAGTGTCTGGCCACACCCTTTTCCCTGCCCAAACTGATTTTCATGACCTCCTCTACCATTTATCACACGTTCGTAATGTTCCTTTTTGTAAAAATTGCATTCAGACCCATTGATTACACTTCATCCAGCCCGAGCCGGAGAGTACGGCCCGGGTGCGGAGAGTACGGCTTAAGTCGGAGATTCCGGCCCGACTGCAGACGTAAAGATACGGCTCGTAAATGACCTCTGTGAATACCAAAAGTCGTAAAGTTAGACTTTTGTCTCAGATTGCCTTTGTGAATCGGGCCCAGTGCATCTGAATCCGTTAATAGGTTTTCTATTCATGCCACATTCAAGGAAACTAAAGACATGGTTTTGATTACGCTAAATTGCACACCTTAGTTCCCTACTAAGTATAGCGTAAGCGATCGATCTTTTATTTACCTAAAGTGGTTGAGGGGAGGAAACAACTCAGACAGATATTAGCAAAGTCGTCATGCCTGAAAAGATCACCGACTCCAAAGTGCAGTTTGAATATTTATTATAAGGCCAAAAACAATTGGATGTAAATACATCTCAATAGCAAAGTATAGAGGTACAGAAAAATTAATACAGAGCCGATTTTACGAATATAAGTAATGCAGCCCAAAAGACAGATGATTATAAATTCCAAAATCACAATGCAACACAGAATAGATGCGATATTCAGTTCTTGACTCATTGAAAGAAATCAAAATCTTTCCCTACACTGCTCTACATGAGGGCTCTTCCTGTCTCTCTTCTATCATTCCCCAATGGTGTCAGCACGTGTTGACTTCCTAAGAAGTACTCACGTCAAATGGGTCGTTTTAGCTTATGGCTTTGGAGCTTGCTCTAAGATGCTCCTTCTCCTCCGAAAGCTAGCAGAAGTCTGGTCTCGCTGTCCCTGCGCATCATACACAAAGATGGGATTCAACCCACAATACGTCATTCTTCTTAAAACTTTCCATTGCACCTCTATGCAGTAGCTTTTTCTTTCATGAAGCAAATTAAATTAATGATATCTTCTTCCAGTGGCCTTGGCTTCCAGACAGACCCGATACGCAAGGCATCCTCCCTTCTCGCTTCCCAGCCATCTTCAAAGACATTCCGGGTCTCTCCTTAACTCTGAAAATAACGATGTGTATTCTTGCACCTGCAGCAGGATGAGAACATTCTAACTTCGAACACAACAATCATTTAATTATTTAATTCTCGAGAGCAAGGAGAATCGAAACACTGACTTTGGGCCTATATTTCAGGCAACTTAAACTAATCACAATTACGGTGTATAGAAATAATATCGTCCTGCACATTATGCATGAAGGAATCATAATACATATAAAGTTCTACTTAAATGCGTTCACTAGTTTTCAACATCAAATGATTCAAATAAATGTTTCTTAATAGTTGTAACACACTGCAAACAATACGAATACATGAGAGTGCGTTTAAACCATGAGTATAGTGCACTCATACAAAATAGAGTGCTATCAGCGCTCTATCAGTTCCCCCCTCTTATGACTAGTGTCATAACATCAACTTTCTATTCTACTGTAGTTTTTCTCCTTTTAGAAGAGACCGACCGAAACAGAAGCTGTAGCTTGTCGTCCCTGTCTGAATCGTTCTAACCCCTTAAGGTGCTGGTAATGACTGTCCTGCAGTCGTTCAAGTTGTTGCTCTCTCTTTTTCAAAACAGTCTCCTGATGTCGTGCCCTTTGCCATTTGTAAGCCTTGATGGCTCCCAGTAGGACAATTATACAAATGACAGCTATTATAATAGGCTTCAAAATATATCCCATTATTCCTTGTCCCAGACTTCCAAACCAACTGCCTATCTTGCCAAATCCTTTCCCCACTTGTTCCCAGAGTCCTTCAGCAGCCATCTCACGTAACTCTTGATGTATATCTGAAATATTATTGATATATTTCCTTATATCCCGACTGTTGTCAGGAATATAAGTGCAGCACTGTTGAACTCTCAATATTTTGCAGACTCCTCCGGCTTTTGCTAGCAGCACATCTAGGGCAAGACGGTTTTGCAAAACCATAGCCCTTATCGAAACCATCTCCCCATCTACAAGTAGTGGAATCTGAGCTGTATTTATGGAGAGCTTATCCACTAATGTTGCCAGCTTTCTGATTTTCAAATCATTCAGAATCACACCCATACTCGGTATCATAGCCCCAAATATGTCTCCAATCACTTCTCCTGCACTCACACCACGTTTTCCTCTTTGTGGTCTTTTTCTTTCTAGGGGCCATAAATCATCCACATGAAAAATCTTGGGAAATACCACAGCCAAATAACAAGTGCCATACCAATTTTTGGGCAACTTCACATAGGCATTCTTTCCACACACAAAATACACATTGGACACTATTGTTATTTTGTCCAATAATGCTTTTCTAATTGATTCTTCGATCAAAAAGACATGCTCACAATCACTCTCACCCACAAATATCTTATCATAAGATGTGGTCGGGTGTCTAATGCACAACTTCCCCTTCTGTTGGAAATCTAATGCTATGGGTCCAAAACTCCCCTTTGCTTTATGATCTAATTCTTCTTTAGTCCATGAGGTAACCTTGTGCTTTGGATCTGGTCTAAATAGAGTCTGTCTATGCCGATCTTCTATCTGATCTATAAATTTCTATTCAATGTCAGTTAACATACAAGTTAAATTGTGTCTATGGGCATAGGATGTATCTAATGTAATGGTAGGCACAAAATACTTTGACATTCGCTCTACTTCCTTATAATAATCATATTTATTCAGGTATTTAAGAACTGGGGCTTCCGAGAGTACCACATCATAATTAGAGAAATAGTACTCGAAGTGTGCCTTGCTATAAAACACGCTCAACAACACACTACATGTAATGCCATAGGTCACAGGCAAATGATGATATTGAATGCCTTCTTCTACTGAGGCTGGTAATTGCATACACACATAGCAATCCTTCGCTTCCATGGTATCCACATACTCATACAATAATCGAGCATAGGCATTCAAAGTGAAATCACCCTTTGACAAATCAACATATAATCTACGACTGGTTTCCTTAATCATTTCTAGATCCCTTGCAAATGCATCCTCATCTATCTCAGAGATTGGTGTAGTGAGTGTTGTCTGTACCCTATTCTGTTTGACATTCTGAGATCCAACTAGAGATCCAACGATCACCACAGTTAGAACAATAAGCACCACTATAATAAGGGTACCAATGATGCACTTCTGTTTGCGTGTTGATTTTTCGGACACCATGGTTTCTCCTGATCCGTTCCGAAGCACAAAAGGGAAAACACAGTCTCTTTCTGTTTTCTTTGTTTTAACAATGTTTTTCTTACTTCTCTCCTCCCATGCAATTAATGTCAAAGTTCCTTCGATTGATACTAAACCTATTGAAGTGATGTAGTCAGCCCTATTCCTCACTCCATCATCTACAAGAAAGTCCCTAATTTTAAATCTTCTTAAACTGGGGTCTAGGTTATCTTCTTTCTAAGGCCTAATGCTTTCTTTGATTACAATTCAGGCTTCATCGTTAATGATATTTGATCCAAGTATTTCGAGAACAAGTTGCAGAATCTCTGCACGAATTTCTCCTAATTCTTGCGCAGTGAGCCCGTCGGCCAAATGAAGGGAAGACAATCTCATTGAGGATCAGGTAACGCAATCCACTCAGCCTTGGAGGATTCGGAACTTGCAGAGTTAGTGTTCCAAATGCTTCTACACCTGGGACCAGCAACCGTATTTCAATCGAGAGGGTGTTCTCTCCGTAGCTCACCGTACCAGGTCCCAACCTCCCTGACTTTGCTGGGCTCTGCATCTGCAGCCAGGTATGTCCACTCAGGGGATGCGTATCTTCGAGACGCTATTCTTTCTCTTCTGGAACGTCTCAGACCATCCGGTCTTTCTTCAACGTCACTTTTTCTGATTCAGATGTTTCAGGAATCGGAGTGAGATCTTTCTCAGATGCAAGCCTTATATTCAGCCTTTCTTTTCTTGCTGGCCACTTTTCCGCTCTGGCATCTGCTCTCCTCTCTTCCTCTTGATCTGATCTTTCTGCAATAGACCGCTCACCTTGATCTGGTGCACAGTTCACTTCGGCAATACCGTCTATTTCAGGATCTGGGCTCAGTTCAGGAGCACTCAGCTCTCGTCTCTCGTGCTCACTTGGCTGTTCTGTTTCATTCGAAACTCTTACAGCTGGGTCTGGGTCTGTGCCTTCGTCGTTGTCTGTGTCAGGTCCACACACGCTTCTTGGAGCTTGGAGACTTTCTTCCTCTGCAGGCGCTTGAACTCGTCGAGTGTGGGAAGCGTGTATCCAGTTCGGCAATCCTCCACACTTCACAGCGGTACTTGTGACCAATATCACCTGATATGGTCCTCGCCAGCGAACATCAAGACAACTCTTCTTCACGTGCTTGCGAACTAGTACCCAATCACCTGGATAAAGATCATGCAGCAGGTCTCTCGAGGTGGATGCAGTCGCAGCCTCGACCTGGTGGGATACAAAAGTAACTACATCAGCCAGTCTTTTACAATAATCCAACACTAAATCATCAGTGATGTTTATCAATGCTCTAGCTTGCACCATAGGCAAACGCATAGCTCTTCCGGTCAAAATTTCGTGTGGAGAAAGCCCTGTTCTCCTATCAGGAGTGCTACGCAGACTCATAAGCACCAGGGGCAGCGCATCTGGCCATTTCAATGAAGTTGACGAACACACTTTTGCCACTCTTGACTTGATGGTGCCATTAACCTGCTCTACAAGACCTGAAGCCTCCGGCCTGTAGCTACAATGCAGTCTTTGATCAATGTTTAAAGCAGAGCACAACAACTTCATGATTTCACTGTGGAAATGAGTTCCTCTATCTGTCTCCACTGATGTCGGAAATCCATATCTCAGGATCAATTCTCTTAACAGCAGCTTGGCTACTGTGAGACTGTCACATCGTCTAGTTGGATATGCTTCCACTCAACGCGAAAAGATACACACCACCACCAAAACATATCTCAACCTATTGCACCTCGGCATCTCAATGAAGTCTAATTGTATCCGATTGAAGGGACCCCCAGATCTTCCAATGTGACTCATTGCAACCACAGTTCTCTTTCCAACATTCATTTGTTGACAAGTAACACACCTGTGACATACCGCTTCAGCCCACACACGAAAGCGTGGATTAAACCACGTCTGCCTAAACACTCGCACCATAGCATCTCTTCCCAGAGGAACTGCTCCGTGGATTTGCCTTGCCATTGGGCTCAGTAGACAGTTGGGTAATACTGCTCTCTCATCTGTGGACACCCAAATGCCATCATCTCTTTTTGTGCAACCTCCTCTGACCCATGAAGCAGCTTCTTCTTCTGAGACTTCATCCTGCAACCGCTTCACCTCATCCCAAGTATCGGCTATAGCTAACATCATGCTGAGCTCGGTCTCTTCTGTGCTCTCGCCTATATATTCTCCATTGAAAATACAAGCATGTTCAGCGCAAAATCGTGCTACTTCATCTGCATAATTGTTGCCCTTAGTGACAAAATCTTCTCCCTTTCCATGAGCTGCACATTTAACGACTGCTATCTCTTTGGGTTTCTGCAAAGCTTTCAATAGTTGGCGCACATACTCGCCGTTACGTATAGGTGACCCTGAGGACGTTAGAAACCCCCTCTGTGACCATAACTGCCCAAAATCATGAACTACACCAAATCCATATTGACTGTCAGTATACACATTCACTCGAATATCAGCTGCAATGATACAGGCACGTGTCAAAGCGACAATTTCGGCCACCTGAGCAGAGAATACTCTATTTAAACAGGCAGCTTCCACTACTCCCATGATGGTGCACACAGCAAACGCTGCTCTCAAATACCCTTCATTGTCTCTTATGTATGAACCATCAACAAAAAGGATCAAATCAGATTGGGGCAAAGGTTCATCGACAATGTCAGGTCTGGGTTTGGTAGATAGGTCAGTAACATCTAGGCAGTCATGCTCTTCACAATCCTCATCTCCTTCCTCTGCCGGAACAGGTAACAATGTAGCAGGGTTCAGAGTGGTACAACGTCTCAGGGTAACATTATCAGCGGCCAAGATAACCTGCTCATACTTGGTAAGTCTGTTGTTGGTCAGATACTGTGTTTTCGTTCTAGTCATCAATAATTCTACTGAATGGGGTACATAAACAATGAGCGGATAACCCATCACTATGCTTTCACATCTTTCAATGCTGACAACGGTTGCAGCAACGGATTTCAGACATCCGGGCAACGCAGAAGCTACAGGATCTAATGTAGCTGAGAAGTAGGCTACTGGTCTATGGGCACCCCCATGTGTTTGCACTAGGACTGCTTACGCACATCCCTCCTTTTCACAGCAAAAGAGCAAAACCGCTTTGTTATAATCCGGCATTCCGAGAGCTGGAGCCCGACAGATACTTTCCTTCAGCTCACAGAAGACTTTCAAGCACTCGTCATCCCATGGTACCGGATCACTAACATCCTTTCGAGTCAGTTTCAACAGAGGCTTTGCTTGCAAGGAAAAATTTGGGATCCACTGTCGACAATAGCCGACCATTCCCAAAAACATGCGGACTTCTTTTTGTATTTTCGGAGTTCCCATTTGCAGAATCGTCTCTATGCGATCTGGTGACACCCTTCGTTTTCCTTTCTCAATCCGGTGACCTAGGTACTGAACTTCAGACAAACAATACTGCAATTTGTTTGGAGACACTTTGTGTCCATTCACTGCCAAATGATTCAGCAATGCCACAGTGTCAATCCTGCAAGCATCCTCAGTCTCTGAGGTGACCAAGAGGTCGTCTATATATTGCACTAAGACTGAGTTGTCGGCCATCACCAGTCCTTCAAGATTCTTTTTCAGACATTGACTAAAAATGGAGGGGCTTTCTGTATACCCCTGAGGAATTCTTTTCCATGTTAATACACGATCGTCCATCCTAAACGCAAATAAAAACGGACTTTCTTCATGCAATGGTATGGAGAAAAATGCATGACACAAATCTATCACTGTAAATCATTCTGCTTTGCATGGTATCTGGAATAGAATAACAGCTGGATTTGGTACCACAGGACAACATGGGATCACAATTTCATTAACCCTACGCAGATCTTGCACTATTCTGTACTTGCCACTTGGCTTTTGCAGTCCCATGATAGGTGAGTTGCAGGGACTTCCTCTTATCTCCTTAAGACTACCTTGGGCAATCATAGTCTCAATCACAGGTCTTATTCCGGCCACAGTTTCTGGAGTTAATTTATATTGTGGCGTTCGTGGGAATTCAGCATTGGGTTTGACCTGTATCTTAACTGGCTCAACCCCTCTCATCAGACCTACATCCTCGCCCGTAAAATCCCACACTTTCGGATCAACTGAATCTCTCAAGTCATGTGGCAATTCTGCTATTGTGAGCACCACAAACATTTCTGCACACAGACTCATGTTAGCCATTTTAAAATCAGCATCGTCATCACATGTTTGCAATTCCACACCTCTCGGAGTGCACGATATAGTACAATTGAGCTTACACAGAAGGTCTCGTCCCAAAAGACAGACCGGACTTGAATTGCACACTACAAATTGGTGCTTATCCCGAAATGGTCCTATTCCCACGGGTAATTCGTTTGTCAATGGATTAGTCATTTTCTGATTACTAACCCCCACTACTTGAATCGATTGTCCTGAAAGTGTTAAGTTTGGGACTACTTCAGTTCTCACCGTGGAGCGAGCAGCTCCAGTGTCTAATAAGAAGGTAACAGGATATCCATTCACATCTGCATCTACAAACGGCCCACTCTGATCTACTTCTAGGATCGCATCTAAGGTGCATTCCTCATGCACCCCCCTCTGACACTCTTGTAAATCTTGATTTTTATCAAATCTATCTTGTATTTTAAAATAAGGCATCTGATGGTATAACTGATTATGCATGGGTATCCTAGGAGGTTGAGGTACTTGCACTTGCGGCTCATATCCTCCTCCATACATAAACCTGGGTCTTGTTACAGTATTGACAGTCTCGGACAGCTGTCCCTCACCTTCCATCTGTATCTGATTTTCTGGATTCGATTTACACTCGCGCTTCCAATGCCCGATTTTGTGACAATAATGGCAGGCAGTGACCCTTTTCTGTTGGGCCACCCATTCACTTGTACCTGGATCCATTCCTCTTCCTCTACCCTGACCAGGTTGGGTCACCATCTGTTGTCCCATTCCTCTTCCACCTCCTCTACCTCTACCTATCGCTCCTCCAATCCCTTGTGTCATGTCAGCATTTCTCAACTGCACCAACATCAACTTGTCCTTCAATTTCTTCTGTGTCGACTCCACTTGATCACTGCAATATTTAGCATAACGCAGAATCTCGTCCACCAACTTATTCTGCCAACATATCAAGTGCTGCTGTATCATCAAACTAATATCAGATTTCAGTCCCAACACAAACTTCGAGACAAACTGTCCCATATCTTTCTGTTCAATTGTATCCAATACACTATGTTGCTTAAAAGCTAACAACAATCTTTCGTAATTATCATGTACTGATTCCTTAGAGTCTTGAGTGGTGCGATCAATCTTCAACCAATCAACAGTCTGAGGAGCTACCTTCGATTGAAACCATGTAATCACTTGCTCATATTTTCTCATTACATCAGGTGAAGGACCATGAGTCAATGAATCTCTAGGTGGCTCTGCAGTAGGCCACTCAATGGCAATCTTACATGCCGCCCACAAATCCGCTGGCACCACTATATCAAACAAGGTGTTCAAATCAATCCACAATACCTTCGAAATCTTTACAAACCGATCTATTTGCTTGTACCACTCAGCAGGTTTTTCCCTCAGCCGAGGGAAATCATTCGTAAATGCTGCTAAATCACCCCTGCTCCATGGCACATGTACATACCCTCCATTCTGTACCTCCCTGAGGGGGAAATTTCCTGCAGCTCCCGTCCCTCCACCCGGAGGCGGAGTATTTCCTATTCCAGTCTGGAAACTTTTCTTTTTGGCCCATCTTTCTTTCCATTTGTCTAATTCTTTCCATGTCCGCATCCCTATCACTAGTTCTCTAATTTGTGCTTTTAATCCACTCGTTCGCTTTTCTTCCAAATCCTTATCTGTGTAATTTAATCTGCAAGAACACTGTGTCAGCTTTGTCTTATCAACCTCATATTTTTGTGCCAAAAGCAACAATGCATCATAAGCTTGTTTGGCCTTTCTTGTCATGTCCTTTGCTACGAACAGTAGTTCACTCGAGTCATACGTCTCAATTCTGATCAGGGGTAGATTACCTTCAATGACCTCATCTAGTTCTGCCTTTAATCGTAACACATCTAGCATTGGCGACTTTATTGCGCTTTTTAACACTTTCTGAATTTCCTCATTTCTTGTATCTTCCCTGTCACAACTTTGGGTTCTCCTAGGTACTGCACCCTCTTCTATCTTCGAAGCTGGGCGTCTATCTCTTTCCCAGCTTCAACTTCTCCAATGGTCACCTGCACAAATAACCTGTGGCTCAAACAGTACTCTAGGTGCTTCTTGTCTCTTGCTTGTCTCTTCCCTCGGCATCATTGACTCTCTCACTGGTTGAACCCACATTCGAAGATCAGACCTAGAATTCGCTAGAGCTCCTGTCCGTCCTCGTTCTGCCCCACTATCCATTCTGGAAGGATCAGCTGTAGCTGGCAGTGGAGTACTAGATTCCACTGGCATCCAACTTAAATCTGTCCCACTCATTACAAGGCTCCCTCCAGATATTGTCTCTTCCCCTTCACTTATTTGCTGTTGACTGTCATCTGTTCTTTCTCTAGGAGTATATATCGGAACCACCGGCCCTATTGTGACTGGTACTGACAAAGCATCTGGTAACTGCATGTTTCCTGCAGGTTGTACTGGCTCAGGGTTTGAATACCTCATTCCTCCAGACCCTCCCGGAAGATGTACCATTGTAATCTTGCCTCTTACTCCTGCCGATTGTTCCCCTGAACCCAGTTGTCCCGCTCCTAAACGCTCTTCTGATGGGCGCAACCTCTCTGTCTCTGATCTAGAGTCGCACGGTGGAGGACGTTCCGCTAGCAGTCTATCGAGGAAGCTGTCATCTGTATCACTATCCTCCTCTGTCGTCTTTTTCCCTTCAGCCCCCTCTTTTAACGTAAGAAATGGGTACAAGCGTTCTCCCTCCATGGTGTCTACTCTCCATTTTTTCAATTGGGCATCCCATCTAGCATCTTGATATGCCTTCATTGCTTTTCTCATCCTTCCTCGTGAAGCCTCTCTCCTTTTGGCTAGAGCAGCTCTCAACCATGCATCTAATGCCTCAAATTGTGTTGGTCTAGGGGGAGGTTTCAGTGCATTCATCACCCCCCTCAGCTGGGTCAGCACTTCCATACGAAAAGACCCATAACGAGGGAAAGCCACTTCACCCTCTTTCTCTGTAATTTTATGCCAATTCTGAAGCCACACTATAGTATGAAGTCCTACATTCGTTGCCATGTAATGTGCCGGTGTGTCTTCCTGCGGAGCTTCTTCTCCTACCCGAGTCACTACCCCTGTGTCGCCTCTACACAAATCTCGCAATACCCTAAAGCATCTCATTGTAAAATCGATCAAAATCGATCAATTGCAAGCCCAAATTACGCTGTTCCACTGCAAACGAACTTCCACCAATCCCAGCGCGGTGTTACACCAACCAACCTATCACAGCGCGGCGCACCCTGGCGTCACTTCTCACTCCTTGCAGCGGCTCACCCGCCTTTACAAATTCACCGCAAACTTGCTTACACACATTCGTACTACAAGTAACTGTATAACGAAAAGTTATTAAACCAAGTAACTGTTCCTACACAATTACAATAACTTACAGTCACATAAACAAGTAATTGTCTGTCACTAAAGATCGATAGAACACTCTCACAAGAACATTCAGCCGTTGTGACCCCCGACCTGCGTTGGTCACTCAATCGCCATAGTCCACCCCCGGTACCTGAGGCTTCTTACCGCGACCTATTCCTCATTCACACAAAGTTCCCTAACACAAGTGGATCATTGATAGTGCTTCACAACACCCACATTTGATCAGACAATTACGATACAAAACTATCCCGGGATCTTGGACTTCTCTTGAGTCCGCTCACCAAAACTTCCTGCTCCGCACGTGTCCGGACCAGCAAACAAAAAACCACATTCACTCAACATACATCCCAACTCCGCAAGACATCACCCACTTACTCATCACCGCAATCTAACACCACAATTCCTTTCATACTCACGCCACCACTGTTTCCGCCACACCATCAACGTCCGCCGGTCTCCGCCGTCTTCCGCTCCACTTCAGGGCTCTCCGACCTTCGACCCTACTCCTGATTACTCCCCTCACCTTAGAGGTAAACCACTTTAAAGGTAAACCATCCTCTGCTACCATTTGATTACGCTAAATTGCATACCTAAGTTCCCTACTAAGTATAGCGTAAGCGATCGATCTTTTATTTACCTAAAGTGGTTGAGGGGAGGAAACAACTCAGCTAGATATTAGCAAAGTCGTCATGCCTGAAAAGATCACAGACTCCAAAGTGCAGTTTGAATATTTATTATAAGGCCAAAAATAATTGGATGTAAATACATCTCAATAGCAAAGTATAGAGGTACAGAAAAATTAATACAGAGCCGATTTTACGAATATAAGTAATGCGGCCCAAAAGACAGATGATTATAAATTCCAAAATCACAATGCAACACAGAATAGATGCGATATTCAGTTCTCGACTCATTGAAAGAAATCAAAATCTTTCCCTACACTGCTCTACATGAGGGCCCTTCCTGTCTCTCTTCTATCATTCCCCAATGGTGTCAGCACGTGTTGACTTCCTAAGAAGTACTCCACGTCAAATGGGTCGTTTTAGCTTATGGCTTTGGAGCTTGCTCTAAGATGCTCCTTCTCCTCCGAAAGCTAGCAGAAGTCTGGTCTTGCTGTCCCTGCACATCATACAAAAAGATGGGATTCAACCCACAATATGTCATTCTTCTTAAAACTTTCCATTGCACCTCTATGCAGTAGCTTTTTCTTTCATGAAACAAATTTAATTAATGATATCTTCTTCCAGTGGCCTTGGCTTCCAGACAGACCCGATACGCAAGGCATCCTCCCTTCTCGCTTCCCAGCCATCTTCAAAGACATTCCGGGTCTCTCCTTAACTCTGAAAACAACGATGTGTATTCTTGCACCTGCAGCAGGATGAGAACATTCTAACTTCGAACACAACAATCATTTAATTATTTAATTCTCGAGAGCAAGGAGAATCGAAACACTGACTTTGGGCCTATATTTCAAGCAACTTAAACTAATCACATTTACGGTGTATAGAAATAATATCGTCCTGCACATTATGCATGAAGGAATCATAATACATATAAAGTTCTACTTAAATGCGTTCACTAGTTTTCAACATCAAATGATTCAAATAAATGTTTCTTAATAGTCGTAACACACTGCAAACAATACGAATACATGAGAGTGCGTTTAAACCATGAGTATAGTGCACTCATACAAAATAGAGTGCTATCAGCGCTCTATCAGTTTCTACCTTATTCTTGATGTTTGACATTGGTTTAATATACTCTTTATCTGTAAGTCAGTTTGAGTGGGGCTTGGCTAAGCTGGAAGCGAGCCATCCCCAATACTTCTGGGGTTTTTCTACCAAAGGAGTGGTGAACTTGCAATGTCTACCTGCCTGTGCGTGGAGACGATTAGTGGTTGGAAGTTGGTGAGCATTTTTGGTTGAAGGGGGCTGTCTGCATTTCTTAATAATGACGTTTGTCTTTGAATTTGATCAATGCCAGACTGCATGTTGGTCCTATCTTGACTGCGTGTGTGCTGGCTAAGAGATTGATCAAGTTCCTTCTTTACGAAAGCTTTTGGATACCAAGACCTTTTGGGGAGAGTTATCAGAATTCCCCAGTCATCTAGGATTTTCTGATATTCGCAGATTGTGTTAAATGCTGACTGGGTTGACCACGTCACAGCAGTGGCTTCCTTGTGCGGGAAAAATATTTGAGGGTGTAAATTGTATAGCAATGATATTATTGGTATTTAGATGAGAAAGGTTTGGGTGTGAGGCCAGAAGTTTGCTTATGTTACTCCGATTCAAAATGTCACTGTTCCCTTGTTATGCATATTCAGGAAGCTAGATTGTCGTTAGAGCTGACACATCTTGAGGTATGTTATTGTGTGATATATCCATAGTGGAAGAGGACAAGGATTTAATCGAACCATATGAATTTGTGTTAGATTTCCCTGATCCTGAGTGAGATGGATCGATAGGACCAGAAACCCTATTGGTCGAGTGATGAGCTAAGGAGGCTGCAGCATTGGAAAACGGCATTGATGACGTTGAGGGACCTAGCAGGTTGGTGTTTATTACTGGCATTTTGCCCAACCTGAGCTGCTTGGACATTGTTGTGGGCACGCACAAGTTGGATAATGGGTCAGTTTTATGATCATTCAAGATTTCACTATTCAATGGTATTTCACAGTGAGCTTGTACCATGACGTAGGTGATGCCTGTATTATGTTGGTGTGTTATTGCCACAGGATTTGTTAATAAATCTTTAGACTCTGATTTAGGTTGTGTGTCATATCTGAGTGAGTAGAGATTGATTCTTGTATAGATTTGTGACTTGAACTGCCGGTATTATTGTTCCTGCTAGACGATGGTTTGAGGTCAGAGGCCGGGTGTTTCCCAGTTTCCCATCTGTGAATGGAGGATCAATAGAATCTGAGTTTGTTTGCCCTACGTGAGTTACTAATGGCACCTGGATGGTTTCTAATAAGCTTTAGATTCCCCGACTTGTGGAGGCTTGGACGCTGATAGGCTTTCATGAGGCTGACAGAGTGGTTTGGCCCTGGGGTGCAGGCTTGAGAGCTGGTACCTGGGTAAATGCATTGTGATTGCCAATTCGGTCCAAAGGGAACTCTTTTTTTGAATGAGGAAAAAGTTTTCAATTGTGACTGCCTGTTATGCAGCTTTCAGTATCTTATCCTGTTTTTTATTCTGTTTCCTGAGCCGTTTCCTCTTTCGTCTCGATAATTGTGCAGGAGGAGTATTGAAATTGGTAGATATTGTAGGAAGATTTGTTGCAATATTCGGTTGCCTAGAAGTGTCAGCATTGGTTGTGGTTAATTTGTTGCTGTCTGAGATTGCGAGATTGCAGGGCATGGGATGTATTTCCACGCTGCATTTCCTGACGTTATTCAGGAGCCAAGTTTTTTTTAGGGGACTCCACAGGAGCTGCCGATGATGGTGGCTGTCCAGGATGCCACGCAGAACTGGTGGTGGCGATGTAGTTTGGAGGTTCGTTACCATTTTTACTTCCTGCAGTAAATCACCCATTATAGAAGGAAGGGCAAGCAGCTTGTCCATAGGGATAGTACAGACACACTCCTGAATGTTAGAAACAGAAGAGGGAGCTGAGCTGTGACTGGGTAGGTTGTGGACATTTAGGAGTAGGCTGCTAATGGTGGCGTTGAGACATTCAAAACGTGAGTCAATGGATGATGTATATTGAGCTAGCATCTCTAATAGAGAAATTTGGATGTCAAACTTGTTGGACTGATATTCAAAGGCTTTAGTGGTAGTGTCTAAAGTGTTGATTAGTTGTTGCCAGGTCTTAATATCTAATTGAGAATTGATTGTGCAGTCCTGAATGGGAGTAACAGCTTTTAAAGTCACCAATAAACGTTGATTCATAGAAATCTGTGATGTTGATACTAATGATGGCAGACAAAGGAGTAGGCTGTTTACTTCAACCTGATTCATTATTCACCACCGACTTAGGGGTATATTCACAAGAACGTGTGATAACTACCGCAAGAGTATCGTAATGCAACTTTCAACATCGCAGCCTATCTCGGGAAAATAACCCCGTGTCAACGTGGAATTCACAACAAGGCGGTAGCATGCGCTAGTCTGCCGAAACCGCGGACAATGTCCGCGATACAACCACCACGATGGAGATAAAAACACAAACCACAACACCAAAAAACACGCGATGGGCCAAAGCGCGATGAGGAAATCAGCGACAAGCAGTGCCAGGCCTGCAACACACACCTGGCAGGCGTCAAAAATCACCATAAAAGTAGAAAATACACCCACACACAAACTGACCAACACCCAAGCACCATGGAGGCAGCCGGAGCAGGCGCAGAGGACGAGCGCAACCCCACAAGCACCCCGGACGACCAGCCTGGGACCTCGGGGACAGGGAAGGGCAAGGACAAGAAGACCAGGAAGACCAAGTTCAGTCCGCAGGCGAACAGGATCATAGTCACGGAGGTGATGGAACACCATTAACAACTCTTCGTCACCTCCAACGTGTCATTGGGCACCAAAAATGGAATATGTCGGGACATCGTCGACAAGGTGAATGCCGTCGGAGAGCACAAGCGGACAATGGACGAGGTCAAGAGGCGATGGAATGACATCAAGCGGAAGACCAAGGAGAAACTCAGTGCCAACCAGAAGGCAGCAACGCAGACCGGAGGTGGGGGCCCAGCGCCACAGCTGGAGCTGGATGACATGGAGGAGCTGGTGTCGACAGTCATCAGTATGGATACTGTGGCCGGAGTCGGGGGACCGGACACTGCTCGACAGGACACAACACAACCGCAACAGGGTGACCACCAGGTACTGGGGAGACGGGGGGAGATGGCCACAATGGCACACATGCACAAGCAAGCAGGGCACAGTGCACACCCACAATGACCCTGGGTCCTCGCCCAGACCCACAGACTGTCACAATGTACAATGATATGCTGTCTGAATGTCAACCTGTACCATGCAGCTACATACATGTGGACACATTGTAATACACCATCTCCCCCTCACATCGCAGGGGCATCGTCAACACCTCCTGCAGAGCAGTCTTCACTGATGACGAGGAGGACAACACCAGCATCGACACCCAAACCATCCAAGACATCATTGACCTCATCCGCCAGCAACCTCCAGGATCAGGGCAGCCCAGCTACATCGATGAGACCCCACCCACCACCCAGACCACCCAGCAGGAGGCACCACAGCCCCGGCACTCTCCCAAGACCCCCAGGAACAACAAATGGCCTTCCGATGCCGTGTGCTGGAGGGCCAGAGGGAGACGGCCGAGCAGGTGCGGGTGGGGTTCGACCTCATGGCTGCCAAACTGGACGCCATCCTTGGGTGTCTATGTCCGCCCCATGGTCTCCAACAAGCCTTGACTGACATCGCTGGAGTCATGACGCGGAGGGAGGAATACCTGTCCGCTCAGAGAGGCCCCAGCGATGCCAGCCGTGAGCTGGCACACATGCGGAGGCTTATGGAGGACATGGTGCGGATGGAGGCGGAAAGGATGGCAGCCACCGCTGCACATCAGCGAAATGTAGCTGGGATCTACCAGGCCCTGCATGTCTTCATCATGGCATCACTGCCACAAGGTGTGGCGATGATGAATGCTGCTGCCCCCACACCATCCACATCTCAGCCCCCTGGAGTGTCAGTGCCTCCCAGTGCGGCAGGCGTATCCACACAGGCACCTGATGTGTCAATGGCACACAGTGCTGCAGCAGGTACTGCAACAGCCACAGGTGGGGCAGAGCACACATCCGGGGACGAGGACGTGGATGGGATTGAGATCAGAAGGAGGTGCTAGCATTCATTTCCACCACCTTGCCTGTTTCTGCTTGGTGCCGCACATGGCCTCAAGACCTACCACTGACCCCCGATACACTCCGATGCACTCACCTGGGACAGCGACATGGACTGCCACATCCTGTTTGACGACCATTGACACGGCGGACAGACTGCGGACTGTACCCTTCCCCTTCCGCAGTACAAGTCATCCCCGGATGTACACTGGCTGGCCCTCCACGGGCCCATATTGTGTAGTGTGCTCGGCATTGCCCTGTACCGCTCCAGCAGCATGACTGCACTGGATGTGCAAATAAACATCCAGTGACGCACTGCTGTGTAATGTCTTACGTCATTCATGTATGGATGTGTGGATGAATGTGGGGGCAGTGCCTTCCCTTGCGTCAATGATGCTCATCCTGTGGGATGCCAGTCAGAGGGTGCGACATTGCATTTTGTGTACCGGGTCCCGTGAACACTACAACAGGGACACACGCATCAGTCACTTCCTTGTCCGGACATGGACTGGACCACGCAAAGATCCCACGAGTCATTGTTGCAAGCCCTGTGCTGGTCTGGCATACGGCAGGCCAGACCACTCCGCTTACGCCCCGAGGGGGGCCCTCATTGCTACCCGTCGCAGCCGTACTCGCTGGTGGTGAGCAAGTCACTGGTCTAGTCGTCAGCATGTCACAGCCACTCCCTGAGGGCAG
Source organism: Calotriton arnoldi (assembly GCA_963921515.1). Lineage (NCBI taxonomy): Eukaryota > Metazoa > Chordata > Amphibia > Caudata > Salamandridae > Calotriton > Calotriton arnoldi. The sequence goes on along the minus strand of CAWUFW010007462.1, from coordinate 340,824 downwards.
GTTTTCACACACACCACACCCATCTGGCACAGGTGTCACAGGCCATGTCACTCCGCCAACATAAGGGGCTGACGTTGTCACATTCCCCTCTTCCGGTGGTGACTTGATGACGGACGCCCCACGGTTCGCACTCATATAGGGCACATGAGTTGTTGCGCACAGGGTTAGTGGCATCCGAGGCCTTGAGTACGGCACGGGCCTACCGCCACGTGGTGCAGACTGGGGTTGCACAGGGTTAGTGGCATCCGAGGCCTGGAGTACGGCACGGGCCTACCGCCACGTGGCGCAGACTGGGGTTGCACAGGGTTAGTGGCACTAGAGGCCTTGCGGACGGCACAGGCGCCACGGGACGGTGACTTTGGGTGCACTGAGTCAGTGGCACCTTAAGCTGCTGAGCGGGTGTGCAGCCTGCGATGATGCCCCATCCCGGCGGTCCGGACAGCTCAGGTTTTGTGTGCCCTGCTGGACCGCAGTGTAGGCCAGAGCCAGCGGGCAGCGCGGGCCTACCGCCACGTGGCGTCGCTTCCGGGATCCCAGGGTTGGTGGCACCCATTGGGCTGAGCGGGTGTGCAGCCTGCGATGGTGCCGGGTGCACTGGTATGTCCTCTGCCATGGAGTAATCAAGACCCAGCACCAAACGTGAGACCTGGTGGCCTGCGGAGTGGGGCTGCATGATGTGGAGAGTGCCATGTCCGCGGGCCCCGGGCTTGTGGCTTGCAGCGGCATGTGGTGGGACCTCCTGTCTACCCGCCGGTGGCTAAAGGTGAGCATTGAGGCCTGGGTGTGCATGGGTGGGCATGCTCCGATGGGCGGCGGGAGGGGTTGGGGTGCCTCTGCCTGGGTGTGCATGGGCGGGCAGGCGATGTTGTCTTGTGCAAGTGTGTGTACTGTGCCAGTCATGTATCTGGGCTCTGTTTCAGCTGATGGCTCTGACTCAGATGTGTGACCTGGTGTCCTGCTATGCATACCGGCACGTGGTTGGGGACACACCGGTGGCAGCAGGTGAGCAGTGTGGCCTGGGTGCGCAGGGGTGGCACTTTCTCTCTCTCTCTCCCCCTCTCTTCCTCTCTCTCTCCTCTTCTCTCTCTCTCTCTCCCTCTCTTCCTCTCTCTCTCTCTCCCTCTCTTCCTCTCTCTCTCCCTCCCTCTCTTCCTCTCTCTCTCCTTCGCTCTCTCTCTGTCCTCTGATGTGCGCAGGACACACCTTCTCATCATGTTTTTTGTCTTACAGGCTGTGACCTACGTATTGTCCTGAGGGGAGCGGCCATGTGTCTTCATTTTATTTTGTTGTTCATTTTAATAAAGTTTAATTTGTTGCTTTGAAAGTGGATGTGTGCTGCTCATTTCTGTGACGACACATGCATGTCACCAGTTGTGATTGTGCGACATCAAGCGGAATATTCTGTACATGTTTAGGTGTGGCTGATGTGGCATGTCTTTGGTCGGGGGGTGCCAGGGAGGGGTGGTCCTGGGGGTGGTGGCGGTGGGTGTTGTGGCCCTCTTGGGTGTCCGGGCCGCATGATGGGTGGCTCCATGGCATCTGTTGCACTTCCGATGTGGCCCTGGGCTGTGCTCCCTTTTGGTTTGCCGGCTGCTGTCCGACTTTACACCAGGTCAGAGCAGGTGTAGATTTCCTGGTGCTAACGCGCCTTATCACCTGTTTTGTGTTTTTATCGCCGATGTGGCTGGTCGTTATGAATGTTGAGGTGTGATGTTGTCGCGCCGTTTGGCACGGGAACGCCCACTCTGCATCTCATTAGCGATAGTTGCGGGGGTCCTCTGTGGCGATGTTTTTTGCGGCTGCTATCGCGGGTAAACTGGTGCTGTGGGCTGTTTACACCGGCTTGTGAATGGGGAGGTAAATTTATCACGACTTTGGCTGCGATAAAGTGCCGTTAATTTGGCGATAGCTCCTTGTGAATATGCCCCTTAGTGCCCGTATTCAGGCCAATGTTGTTGGTAAGGGTGTTGATGAAGTTCCCTGCTCAGACTGAGAGGGATATTGCTGCAAAAATGCAGGTGAAGCGTTTTCTGTTTTGTGCAATAAACCAATTGGTGTGATTCAGCTGGGCTGCAGGCCTACTCCGGGTTTTGCAAGAGGGATATCCTGCTGTCAGTTTTCTTTTTCTGTTAAGGGGGTGAGTCTAGGCGAATCCATTTGCCACTCAAGGGAGAAGGTTGCCATTGTGCTGGTGGAATTGAAGGAATTGGAGCTGATGGGCTGATCCATCGGATTATCTTGTTGAGCTCTTTGGGCAGCTGTTGCTTTCTTGCCTTGCAGCCCCAACTGGGGTGTTAATGGGGGCTGTAATGTTGGAAACACTCCATTTACTTCCACCATAGTTGGATAAATGGCTGCACCTTCTTCATGAAGGAACATTTTGACAGGTTTTTCTGATGTCTGGGCCATGAGGCAAACAAATTAGTCGAAGATTGAGTGATTGGTGAGACTAGAGCAGGGTTCTCCAAAGTCGGTCCTGGAGGGCCGGATCCATGCCAGATTTTTAAGAAAACGACATTTATCTAAATGGGGGTATGCTAAATATCTGGCATGGATCTGGCCATCCAGGGCAGATTTTGGAGATCCAACTGTTGGGGATGGAGAGTTTTGCATGGGTTTGGATTTTCTAGGCCGGCTGTCTTATGACCCTTCTTTTTGTGCTGGGCCAATAGGGGATCACCCCTCATTATGAGATTTTTGCTGCAGCGGGGTTTTGATGGTCGAGTTTGGTGCTGATTAAGTCAGTGAAGGTTGCGTCAGAGATAGTTTCTGTGGCTCTTATGTAAGTATTATGTAGTATTGCACCATTGAAGCTGTAGCCGTTGGACAAATGATATTGGAGCGAGAAAGGGCACTCTTCGGAAATGGTGTGGGGGATATTGGAGCACACAGAGTCCCACAAGCCGCACCGAGACCTGGCCTGGCCGTTTGCGCAACACTCCAGCTCAACCCTAGGGCCGCGGCTCTACCACCGTGACCAGGCCAGCTGCCAGTCAAAGCAGGGTCTTCTGCCCGCTTAGCTACAGCGCTTCACAGGATTTTTGTGGCGTCACGTATATGGTGCAATATGTCACTGCGTGGTCACAAGGCACCGCTCCTGGTCTTTGTTGGTCTTTTGTGTGACTACCATAGTTGCTGGGGGACTGTGGCGGCGAGTTGGTGCAATAGTACACCTGCAGCAAGGGAGTCACAGTTAACAGCAGAAAGGCGACAGGAATGATGCACAGCAGTCTCACTTCTCACCTGCTATGCTGTGCCAGTTGGTGCGGTAAGAGCTCCCATGGCTTCTGAGTTTGTTGGTCCCTTGCTCCTTGCCCCGTCTGCAGTGGCAGTTCCCACATGAGTGGCAAAGTGCAGTTTCCGGGAAACAGGCTGCTCTGCCACTCACCGATGCGTGCAGTGCAGTACAGCCGATCAAGGAGTCGGGCTGTCCACGAAGGTGGGCGATGGCCGAAGGCAGACACGGTCAAGCAGGCTGCTCCCTGTACTATGCCTGCAGGCCTGAGGCTAAGTAGGGAGCAGCGCTTGCAGCCGTACGAATCCGCTGACGTGCCGCCTGTTCTCCTCCTTCGGACACCTGGAGAAAGTGCGGTCAGCAATGGTCCGCTGTGTCTTGCCGGGGAGAAAGCAAGGGCCGGATGGCTGAATTTTGCACACACACATGGAACGCCGGGGCGCTGGGTCAGGAGCTCATCCTCTCACTCACAAGCGCGTGTGAAGCAATCATAAGTCAGTTCTGGGCTACTTGACAGGTCACACACATGGCATTGAAGATAACATTTGCATTAGTTGCATGTATATCTACTTGAAGACATCAACCTTGCTGTCTAATACCTGCATTTTGAGAGCACAATGAGCAAGGAGCGGGCAGATAAGTTAGCATGAGCCTGAAAGCTTTGAACTGCCACTCCCACAAAAAGATTTAACTGTTCACTCAATTAGGGTATGTCAACTTGATGAAAATTCAAGATGAAACCCCATCTGACTAAATATTTACTTGTTAAAAGGGTAATTGTTCACTGATAACTTCATGCAATGATTGTGATAACATGCTACAGGCTTGTGGACTGCGTCTAATTCAACAAGCAACACCTGCACCAAATTTTCTACTATCTATAATTCAACCATCCTAAGAAGTGATAATGAGCATAACCGTTTGCAACATGCAGGACACATAGTTTATTTCTGAGCTCACCCACATTTGGTGGATGTTATGCTCTTTGTACTGGTATCCACTCACCTAACAAACAAAATGGCTCCACGTACCTTGATGGGGTCACCCCCTTTTTAAGTCTTGAACACCCTCCTCCAAAACATTACTCTATTCACCTTAACAGGATCTCCCCAATAAAGACTTTACATGACATTTAAGTCAAGAGGTTGCCAGGTATGCATTGGCCACTTGAAAGACACCTTCTGCCATCCCTATGGACAATTCTTTGTAGTTTGGCAAACTGCACAACACTCAATTCTGAGAGCGGCTTAATGGCACACAACCTTACAGCCATGCTTACAACACCAGTGAGAGATAAACCACCTCTAAGTGAGACATGCCTACATTCTGCATTATTTAGCAATCTACAATGCCTCAAAATAGTCAGCCAAGTTCTGCAAATAAACATCCACACCTTATAAGCATCCTCACTATATAGAAATTGTCTGTAGCACTGTATTACTGCTATTTAACATGGGCACATGCCTACACATCCAGTAGTGGATAATCTATTGTCAACAGAAGATTTGGAGTTTGTCACATACTTTTTACAACAGGCTCTGGCTTTTAGCCACAACCTGCTTTCAAACATACCTCATTAACGCAAATTAGGTGTGCTCAGCCATTACTATGTTTAACATGGAGTAATACTTGCAACCCCAACGTTGTTGATTTGTAAGAAGTGCTCCATATAACTTGTATCATGTATAATCACACTTGCCTCTAAAATGAGTTAAAGTGTCTATTGACTAATCTGGATTTTGATGGAATTGATCTATGTGTTTTCCATCTCTGTTTTTCTCTCTCACATGTGCTCCTCCAAAAGAACCTGTGCTCCGTGCTTCTATCTTGTGTACTTCTCCCTTCGCCCCCTATCACTCCATGTTGTTTTTCCCTAATGTGCTCCTCATCCACTCTCCATGTTTCAGTAATTTTTTTGTGCTTCTCACTCTCAAGTGCGCTTTGCTCACCCATCCTCTGTGCTCCGTGTTTTTCTCTCCACTGTACTTTGGGCCTCATTTACAACAAAATGACGCAGCGCGTCGCCGCAAGCCATCCTGCTGCACCATCCCCTTCATTATCGCACTCCCAGTCCCTGTCGCTCTACCCATCCTTGACACCCTCACAACCCTGTCACACTCTCAAACATTTTGCAAAGAGATCCTCTTCTTTACTGTCACCTTCTCTATTCCTGTAACTCTCATTGGCCCTATCACCAACCTAATCACTGTCACTTTCTCAATGACTATCAACCGTCTCACCCTTGTCGCCCCCCCTATCACTGTCACACTCTGACACTCATCTCTGGTGGGGCTCAGACTTGCTTCTCACTTAGTAATGATATTGGAGTATATCATGAGTGCTCCTTCCGAACCCTTGCCTTTTTATAGTGTTGAGGTTACCATTAGGGAGTAAAAGTGCACTATTTGGGCCCATTTCTACATAATTTTTCTGGAGGCGAGAACATACCCACCACCCACCGAAGACCACTGCAGCTACAAGGGCCCATTAGTTTCTTCAATCGCCCTATGCAATGCATACCGGGAATTTACGCTGCACCACTATTTCACTTTTTCACCCATCACTGTTCACTACTGCACTTTACGTCACCCAGTTTTGTAAGCCCAACAGGCATGACTGAGCATAGTCCCCATTAAGGAGCAATGGGGTCCCCTCTAGCGCAAAACTGTGTCTCTACCACGGCTTAGACTGCTTCTAAAATGTGAACTCATGTGAGTCCAAAGATCTCCCCTGCCAAATGTTGAAAATATGCTCTGCTTCCAGATTTTTCAATTTTATATAAATATCAATCTTTTCTCTTCTTGTTTGCTCTGGATAACCCATACCCTAGTAAAATCATATTGAAATAAGCACTTTTTGATTTTTTAAAGTTAATTTCGTACCCATGTGTGCTTAGTATTTCACTATCCTGTCCACCCTGGTCAGATATTCAGTCGTCATCGTCTGTGATATAAATCTCATTGATGTAACTAAGCACCTCTGGATCTTCCTGTAAGATCTCGACAATTCTTGGTACACGCAAACCAGGACTATTATCATAGAACATATGTAATCTTATGAGACAGCATTGAAATCCATTGAATGGAAAAGCTGTTAGATACTAGTTCCAGGTGTAATATTTTGGCTGAAGAACTGGTTAGAAATATCCAGGATTGTTTATTTTTAACTAAGTTCGTCATTTAGTCCAGTGCTATGAGCATTTTGTACAGTGTGTGTGCTGGTAGCCTCTAGCTGCCTGTCATTGTTATTGCAGGAAAAAGTACTCATCATGAAGACACAGAAGTCCAGGATTTTAACACTGTGCATGTCATAACCGACCATACTGTCTTTTGATATCGAAGAATAATCTGTCTTAAGACAGCTTGTTTCATTACCTCAGTGAGAGCTCCTCACTAAATACTAACTGACTCCCACGAATAGGAAGAGTGAGCGATTTATTGAGACAAAATATTTGGGCCATAGCAAAAGGCAATGGTGAATTATGTGATAGTCTCAAATTTATGTGACAGTCCCACAATATGTAACTAAGCTAAAGTACATAAGACTGGCTGTGCCATTCCTACAGAAGGATGAACTGGGATGCTGAGGAACATACAGCTTTTGATAATCCGAGAAAACCTCTTGCTTAAAGGCCATCGGTGCATGATGTCACAATAGCTCTCAAAGCCCAAGTAGATATCATCAAACAAGGAACATTCTAGAACGCCTAATGTTGGTCATTGTTAGGAATGCAGGATTGAGTAAAGAGAATTGTTTTTTCATCACACCAAATGGTCCTTTAAATAGCTTCCAAGGAAATCCAGCTTTGCATCACTTAGCATTAGCGACTCAGAGCCAGGCCTTGTGGGTATTGATAATACAGTTGTATCTTTGTGACTTATATTTTGTGTGTGATTACGAATCAGAACTGTACTGCAATGATCAAAGATTGTCTTGAGGAGACTGTTCTGATGGAAAACTAACATATTTTCCCAAGATGGGCCTATGCAAGGTATGAGTGGGATATATTGGGCTTCAAAGCATTCAGGTGAGATTCAGGAGAACTTTCAACAAATAGATTTACCCATCTTGAAAATTAAATATGAGGCTAATGTCCAAGAATTTCCATAGAATGAGTTATAGATCTATGGCACCTTCATACTTGTCATGAAAAACCCAGATGAGAAATGAACATGGCAACCACCGAGTACCATGGATTGGACATTTGGACATCTCTTCCTTTAGACAATTCAGGTGAGTAGAAGAAAGTTGCAGAAAATGGGAGCAGATGCACAGGCTGGGGATGATGAAGAGTTTGGCAAAAGTCTGATGTTGTGCCCCCAAAACCTGAATTATCTGAAAAGATCACTGAAGGTATTGTGAAAAAGGTAAAATTTGGTCTGTGAATCAGTTTCTGCAGATGTTTATCCACAGAGATATTTATCTTGAGACGATGGTGGGTATGCACAAATGTTTGTCAAAAGATCTCTAGAGTATTGACCTATGAATATCTAGACCTGCATTAACTGTGCCCTCTGGGGGTAGGTGATTGTACTAAGTAAAGAAGTCCAAAAGTAGACCAAGTGATAAGTTCCAAGGATGGAGTTTATTATATCCAGTTCCAGGTAAGTAGAAAAGGTAGATAGTAAGTAAGATGGTAATCAGTAGTAGCCCCACCAGGAGCAGCCTCCCTGCTGCTCAGCCTCTCATCTTCAACTGACACTCTAACCAAGACCAAGCACTCCAACATTCCATGACATCATCCTACAGTCATTCAGGCTGGACAGAAGGGAGAATATCAATGCAAAGAAAGAAGAGAAGAAATCACACTATAACATATCCTCTTTCTTTACATCAACAAAAGAAAAGTACTGAAGAAAGGAAAAAAGAATGAGGAAAGTCAGAGATGTGAATTAAACAATTGAAAGAAAAAGAAACAGTGTAAAAGATAGCAGGAAGTACTATCCTAAACACAATAATACAACAGCATGAAAACAAAATAATACAATGGCATGAAAATGCAATAAAACAATGGCATAAAAATGCAATAAAGCAATAGCATAAAATTGCAGTAATACAATGGCACGCACACATCCCCTTTTCTCACAAAGGAGAGGCACAACCCAGAAAACAAAACATGGGCCAAGAAATACGCACACCTGAAGGGACAAACTGTCTCAGGCAAAACATGAAGAAAACGAAAAGTAGAAACGTAAAGCTGCGCTGTGAAGCACACATCACACAAAGTAGAACGTATGCCCTGAAATACTACTAAAAGCAACACACATACGCACCAAAGCAACTTCATGAAAACAAGCACAGAAAACCACATGGTAAACATGAAAGCATGGCAAACAAAGCACGTACAACACTCGTACGCCTGACGTCTCAGGCACCCCTACAATCCGTAGATCCCATCACCGGCAACACAAAAATAGGTGTAGACAAGGATGAGCCGTGAAGTAAACAGTGAACCAGCGCTGATAAAACTGATAGGACCAAGACATGGAACATAGAAAAGTACATACGTGGAAAATGGTACTCACCCATGAAAACAGTAGAAGATGTACTGGCATGCACACACCCATGAAACAGAATAAAATGTACTGGGATACACTCACCCATGAAAACAGAATAAAAATGTAATAGGGTAAACTCACCCATGAAAACAGAATAAAAAAATGTAATGGGGTACACTCACCCATGAAACAGAATAAAATGTACTGGGATACACTCACCCATAAAACAGAATAAAATGTACTGGGGTACACTCACCCATGAAAACAGAATATAAAATGAGCTGGGATACACTCACCCACCGAAACAGCAAGAGAAACTATACATCAAACCAAACAGGAAAATGAACCCAATAACACAAAACAATAAGCACATCCACAAAAAATGAGCTTAAAACTACTGAAGTGCACGCAAACTAATAAAACATGTCAAGCACAATTCAGAGTAGTTCAACGATAAATAGAGAAAGGCTAAAACTCCGGTGAGCGATCTCTCACCCGAAGTCCTCACAGAGATGATGGGTAAAGACTAAAGCAGGAAACAACAATCCACAGTGAAGAATCAATGTCAAGAAGTAGCATCAACAGGCAACAAACAACCTGTTGAAAGGGAGTAAAAAACATGTTTCTTGAAGAAACTGACAGTCAGCAAGAAACAATCGTGAGCAGAAAGTTCTCCGTTGGATCACTAAGGTAACGCCAAAAGACAAAGTCTTAATCTGAGGCACCGTAGGAAAATTGTACCTTCTGTGTGAAAAACACCATCGTGAACAAGCCATGGACAACGCGTGTTCTGGCAGCCAAGTGTGCGGTGAAGACCACAGCGAAAATCCATAATGCGTCCTGTTCTCTGCGTAGCATCAGATGAAAACCAAAACACAAAATGATGAAGGCGCGCTAAAGATGAACAAAGATGGCGGCACGCTGCGACGTCAGGGTCGGGTGGCTGGCGGCAAAGACGTGCAGCCCAGCGTTGCTCAGCAGCAAACTGTTGCGCGAAAAGGAAGACGTCACAGAAGACCCTTCGTAGGCAGCAAAAGGAATGGTAGGTGAGCGCATTCTACCTGTGACTCGCACATAAGCGCGTGCATTGCTCATCTCGTGCCATGTTACTTTCAAATTTGAAAGTGGCGGTTGAGAAGCACCGAAGATTTCAGGTCTGAGTGTAGACCAACAATCATAGATAAAATAAGTCTCACCTGGTTTTGCCCACTGAGCTCGAAAGAATCCGCAGCAGTGTGGCACCGAAACTCAGTGCCATGTCCACAGCTCTAGTTTAAGTAAAAATTTCAAAGATGAGAGCGTCAGCAGCTAACTGTACGCTGAAAAGAATCCTTATTGTTGTGCGAGATCTCTACACACGTTGTAGATACATGTAGCATGTAAAATCACATAAAATCCTTTTTCAGGCACCTCCAAAGTAACACCCACATCTGGTAGAAGACGGACTTTGCGCAGGACAGATGCCCATGTAGATCTTGACATGTGCTGCATCCACGCAGTGTGTGTAATGTAGAAAGACAATTCCAAGGAGCAAGCTTCCCTTGAAGGCACAGGTCTTGTGGCAAACACACAGTACAGCACGCTTTCGTTGAAGGTCAGACACCTTGTGAAATAGAATCTGGCACGCCCAGGTTGAGGCTGACCGGTATTGAGGTCACTGGTGGGGCTGGGGGCTGCCAGTTTCTTTAAGATGACTTAGAAATAGACATAGATGCTTCAAGCTTGAATTTCAGTATGTTGCAGTATCTTTGGTAGAGTCCAAATCATCGCCAAAATGTACTAAGTGAAGAAGTCCAAACACAGGCCGAGTAGTAGGTTCCAAAGATGTAATTTATTATATCCAGTTCAAGGTAGTAGAGAGAAGGTAGATAGTAAGTAAGATGGTAATCAGTAGTAGCCCCACCAGGAGCAGCCTCCCTGCTGCTCAGCCTCTCAGCCTCTCATCTTCAACTGACACTCTAACCAAGACCAAGCACTCCAACATTCCATGACATCACCCTACATTCTACAGTCATTCAGGCTGGACAGAAGGGAGAATATCAATGCAAAGAAAGAAGAGAAGAAATCACACTATAACAGTGATATTTAGCATACATCGGTCACTGTGTTTACCTGTTGTTGGTCCACCCTTTTGATGGATAGACTCAGTCATATCCATGATAGCCAGCAATGAATTAAACTCTAGTCCTGACGCTCTTTGCTTCCTTTTGCAGCTGGATCGAAGCACAGCTACCATGAGCCTAGCGGTAATTATACAGTCAACTCAAATGAAGCACTTTATTGTTTAGGCTTACTTTTATTTATTTATTTATTTATATAGCGCTACATTCATCCCAACGGGATATCACGGCGCTAAGGAGGCGGGGTCTGGTAATGAAAAGAAGGGCAGGAGGAAGTAAAAGTCTGCTTAGGTGGGAAATAAATGTGTTTTTAGTTTTTTCCTGAAGGTATTATAATCATTGATAAGTCGAAGCTCGACTGGCAGCCCATTCCAATGTAAGGCCGCAAGGTGCGAAAAGGTGCGTCCCCCGGTCTTAACCTTTTTGATCCTTTTTGATTCTGCCAGCGCAAGATACTAATTATTATCTGCGAAAGGCTATGGTTGCCATGGCTTCATAGCTTGTCATACCCTCTTACTTTACTTTTCTGCAACAGCATTGAAATCCACTGAACAAAAAAAGGGTAAGAAACTGCTTGTAGGTGCTATATATTTCCTGGTATCACTTATAGTTTTCCTTTTTCGGTCTCGCCTAAGACAGCGCTTGTGAGCTCTTTTGTCTGACAATACAGTGGGCTTAGAATGCACCCATTACTTACCATTTGTTTGCTTCATTATAACTAATTTCTTTGCTTCTTATTGGTGAAGTGCCGTAGACTTCCTTCCTTTTAATGTGTTTACCCCTTCCACAGAGCATGACCACAGCTTACTTTTTGTTGTACTCTTTTTTTGTTTGTTCGTAGTTAAGCACTGTATGAGAGTGCATGCGTTTTCTACCTCTCTTTCTTTCTAGTGCACTTTCTTTTCGTTTTTCTCTGTGACATTTTCCTATGTAACATTACCCTTTTTAGTGATACCCCTTTTGGTTTTTCCAACATTTCCTGGTACAACATCACTTTTATTGAATGATAGCACTTCTTTTTATTGTAAATAAAGTGTTTACATTGTAGTTATATGAGTGAGATTCCCCATTGTCCAATTTTTGGCGTAATAATAAAAGTAGGGCAACAAGATTTTTATTTTAAAATGCAACAAAAGAAATAATCAAAGTTAAAAAAAAATTACAGCTAGCACTAAAGAGCAAAAAATATATGTACATTAAAGGCGATACCTTGACTTTCGCAAGGAGCACATCCACACACAAGCTAGTTTCTTTCTGTGTGAACGCTTTTGTTTCTATTTTATTACTTTGTTGTTCCATTTGTGTTTAGAATCTGATAAGACGGCGTTCCTTCTTTGTTCAGTCTGGTTGAAGTATCCCAGATTGGAAGTGCAGGCGCAACATTTGCACAAAAGGCTCTTGCTGTAGTGTTTTGTATAAGGGATTTGTTTTAAAAGAAAAATGTGCCACAACCTGTCTGACAAGAAACGTCTGATGTCACTGTGCATACCATAATTATCTTGCAACTTGTGAACTAAAACTTCAACGTTGGTTTGTTTCATATATCAGACTTGGAAGATCCAGCGCATCTATGCAAAAACCAGTCAGCGATTCCTAACAATTTATTTCGCAACTTTCGGTCAGGACTTTTATTTTTCATCGAATTATCGAAATCAGCTTAGAACAAGACACCATTAAGTCACTGAATAAAAATGGGTGAGTGATTTCTTTTGTTTATTTTAAGTTCATAGCTAAATTTTAATTACATTAAAATTCACCAGATTACAATTTAATATCTTACTATGGAATTGTAGCTGCCACTTGTTTAGATAACTTAACTTTGATGGCATGGGGTCAATCATATTACAATATCATGTGTGCTGGTGACCTTTTTCTACTCATACAATTCTTGGAAGAGAGGTCTCAGAGCATGGGTGTTGAATTCTTGTCTGCTGGCAAAGGTCTAGAGACAGACAAGGTTGAATATGAGCAAGCCCTGTAAATGATCCACTTTGGCCAAAGGTTAACATTTTGGGAACACAGTCCTGCAAGATGGCTGAATGTTTAGAAGAAGACTTATCTAATGTTTTATTTGTTATCAAAATTCCCTGGGAATGGATTGGTTCCTTCAATCCACCTTGTAACAGTATCCGACATCAAAAATGAACACTAATGCGTTAATCAAGATACTTCAGAAGATTTTGTTTCTGGAAGGTATTGCCTTGATTTGTTGGAAATTAAGATATTTGCCACAATTCATTTGTGCCATCTGATTAGTGTTCCATTATCTTTTAGTCTGTCAATTCCAGTATTGTAGAGTAATTGTTGAAGGCTGCTTTGCCTCTAAGTTTCTCTTCTCTGCTGACTCCAGTTCTCCTTCTGCAGCGAGAGTTGTTTTTGGAACTTATTAATGCAGCTTATGCGTTAGAGTTGTTATGGTCATTTCTCTATCAAAATTGAATCTGAAAATTTCGCGAACCTGGGAGGTGCATACACTTCACTGTACATGTGTTGTATTCTCAGTATTGCTGATGGATAGATGGGAGTGAGCACCTTTAGATAAGAAGCATCAGTAGCTCTCTTTATGAGCACAAGGCAGAAGAGACTAACATTCAGGTGCACTAGATTCAGAATGTTTGTATGTAAGGACATGCATGAGGTTGTTATACATTCAATTCACTACTAAAATGTCCAAAAACTTAAAAATCTGAACTAATTTTGTCCAATTTCAAATCCTCCACTAATCATAAAAAATATGCTTTTCATTGTTTCTAAGCAGTGCTGACCTTTGTAGTGAAAAATCCCTTAATGAAACAAAGCACCTTTTGAATTTCAGCATCAAAGTTGGACAGACTTACACCTCTTAATGCCTAGTAGGGGGTGCTGGTGGTGTATGACAGAGTGCAGTTTGCAAATATCAGTTGGCTATGAGGTGACTTAAGGACCATGAATCATGGCATCCTTCTGCGGAGCCTCATATTGGCTTGAAATTTTTTGTCTAGCAATGACTTGGAGAGCTGAACGGAGCTGGAAAAAAATAGCAGGATAGCCGTCAGCAATGGGCTCTCTACATTATACGGCATATGAAGGAGTCACACGCCCCTTCCATTCTGTTTCCCATATATATTCATGCATGCATCATCTGAGGTTATTGAGTGCTGTAATCTGCATGTTGTGATTTATGCAGCTAGTACCCTGCTTTATTGGCATTCATACTGAGGGAAGATGCTCTGTCAACCGCAAGCAGGCAGCCAGTAGGCACCATATAGGACCTAAATGCCATACTGCCCAGTCATGGATGGAAAACCAGTTCTCTGATCCTGAATGGAAGACACAAAGCTCCTCAAATGTTTCCCTACATTGCATCTAGATCTCTGGGCCCTGCTTTCACACACCTTAGCTTCCTGAAGAATTAGTTGGCATTCTAAATTCAGTAAATACACAAGTCTACAATCAAGACTTATAAGAAACAGCACCTTACCTTGACCTAAAAAATAGCTGGAGCCTCACAAGAACGTTGGTGGAATTAAAAAGTGAAGATTGTAATGCCGCATTTCTTGGATTTATGAAACTGATAATGAAGATAGCAATATTGAAATGTGGGCAAAGATACCGCTTCAATACTTAATGAGCTAGGACACAGTGGCTATCAATACCATGAAGGGTCGAGGTTTCAAACTTAGCTCACATCCAAAGGTCTTCTTGGAACAATAACAACAAAAACAACCCTAATGGAAATTAGCAAGGAACTGCTCAGAGTGAGGATGATGGCCTTGGCCATTCCTGAGCAATGGTTCTGCTTCGTCTCTCTGCAGCCTTTGACACTGTGATCCACAATTCACTACTTTACCGACCTGATGAAGAAGTGACATTGGTTGGACTGGCGCTGAAGTGCATGTGAAACTTGCCTCACTTATCTTCCCTTTAATCAACAGCACAGTTCACCTACGCTGACCATATTCTAAATAAATAAAGTTAAGGAGGCCTTACTTAGGTATTGAACAGGGCTCAAATGTATTTGGCATCGTTTTTTTTTTATTCTGGCATCTTTTATCGTTTGTGCATTGAAAAAATTCCTCACACTAATTCGGCTTTAATCTCTTACTAATTATTTATTTTATGTAATTTCTTCTCTTTTTTACAGACTTCTCTTTACTAAGCAAAATCTTTACGACAGCACTTGTAATCATCCATGCAAATTAAATTTTTAATCAATGCATTTCAGAGTTATTTGCACTCCTTCATCAGGGCAATTGCCTCTTGCAATCATTTGACACCATATGAATGAAGAACACAATTATTCCAAATCTGTACACCTGAGTGTTGCACGATGCCAACATCAACCAGGTACTCCTTAAAGTTCAAGAGGGCTTGGGGGTGCTCCTCAAATTTTGCCTTGTCTAACGCATGTTCAGACATGAATGCAAGAATCCCCTTGCTGCTGCTATTGATCAAAGACCCCACAGGCCTGTGAATCCTTTGCCCCTCTCTTAGATGTCCAGCTAGCCTGGTCATCGGATCCACACCGATACAAAATCTCCTGAAAATCAAATGGTCTAGGACTATCATATCGCCTCTTCGATCCCTTCACTGGATGGCCATCAATCAGCCATCCGATTTAAAAACTCTACAATCTCTACAAGGCAACCTGCTGGCTATGTGATTACTATAGTTGTGTCCAAAAGTAGATCTAAGAGGATAGGATCCAGCCAGATGTTAAGACTAATCGCTGATTATGTATACATTAATTACATTACATTGAATATATATGTATCATATAGGGATTTCCAGAAATTGTAGAAAAGGTGCTGCCCTTCTGGATGTATGTTGGACACCCCTTCTCTGGGGAGCTTCTACCCTTTCCACTGAGCAGATTAATAGATTCGCCCTCTTTTTTTTTTTTAAACAATTTTTTTTTTTTTTTACACACCAACCAATAGATTCGCCCTCTTGAAACCTGCTGTCCTCAAATCATGTAAGGTAGAAGAAGATCCCTGCCCCAGCCAGGCGTAAAACTTTCGAACCACCCTCTCTGCATCTCTTGTCAGTTTTATGGCAAAAGCAACTTTATAAAGTTCTGAAGAGTACCAAATCCTACGTGTTCCTCCCACCTTAGTAACCAATAACCCATAACTTTCCACTCTAGTGTAAAGGAGCCTTTCAGTGAATGATGTCACAATAGTCCACACAGAACAACCCGGCATTATTAAAGGGACATTACAAAGCCCTTTTGTTGATGATTGTTCATGTGTCAAGGGTAAGAGGACAAGCTTTCTTTTCTTTTCATTAAATGGCCACTTTAATATATTTGCTCTCCGACTCATCTTTTCTGCCTTTCCTGCTCATAAAAGCAATCAAAAGCAGTGACGTGAGGGTTATGGAAAAATGTAAGTAAATGAAAATGAATTAATAATTTGTAAATCTGATGACAGCTGATGACTTTTAAAACTATTAAAAAATTAATTTTGTAACCTGCTCTCCTTTTTAAATTGTCTTTTAGATACTGAAGTGCGATTGCTGTTGTCCGTTGCCGTGTATCTGCTCATTACCTGGATCTGTGCATACGGGTGTGTGATGGTTGGAGGAAGCTGGCCTCTGTTTCAGATAAACAACACCTCCCTCCTGTTTTTGATAGGAAAGATCTTCGCACTTGCTTTGTCAATTGAAAATGGCCTGGCATGGTTTGGTGGAAGATTCGCCTTTCGTCGTCTGATGTACATTGTCACGTGTCTGCTCCTTGTCCGCATCATGAGACTGGCATTATGACGAATGATATATTACATGCATGCATTGAAATTATTTCTTACGTGATGTAAAGGAAGGCTGGAAGTATGTTTGTATTGGCTATCGTGGCAACCCCTGCTCTGTTTTTCAGTATTCTGTTTCTCCCATCTCATCCACCAAAATGAAACATTCTGCACTAAGAAACCCATGAGGGCCTTATTCCATTAGAGAACACTGAAGAAACCGAGGAACCTAACCCTGAACTCAATTGTGAACGCCAATATTCATGCATTGACCTCTTCCATTCTAGGGACAACAAGAGGATGAGAACTTTGGTTGACCTTGGTCTAGTCATCATTCAGCAGCTAACTGATCAACCTAATGCCCTTTACTGCAATGCATCAGTGATATTTAGCTCCATGGGCTCCCAACCATTTTGGCCCCCATTGGGCTTGGTGTGGAGAAGGCTGTTTCCTCATTGGTCGCCAAGGGCTGTGCTGAGAAAGCTGGAGGAAGAGTCCTGCTGCTTGCAGGTTGTGCTGTGATGTCGATATCAGTCACTGGAATTGGGTTAGCAAGATTCAGAATTTTACTGGAGTCCCACAACAGTTGCATCAGCATCACAAAATCAAACCTTTCACTGTATACGGTGAGTGCTTCTGCCACACTAGTCGCCAGGGACTCCAATTGCAGACCATTACTCACCGTCTGGAGGTCAGGAGAGACTCCATCAATCTGACTGTTGCAGTAACTTGATTTCATGCCCCTAACATAGATTTAATCAGCGCTACAAGCTTAAGGTTGCTTACAAACTTTTCTTACGCTCAGAATGTGGGAAACCTCATCCAGTCAAAGGAAATAATGCTACAAAGGAAGCCTATGTCGTTCAATAGCACAGGATTTCATGAATATACCGCTCTGAACTGGATCACTTTGTTAAGCATGATGGCAGTTGCGAGTACGTTTTCAGTTGGATTTGGGCCAAGTAAGTTCAAAGATTGCACACCTTGGGCCACATGCACGTAGCTTTTTTTCTGTCGCAAATGGACTGATTCGCTGAATTGGGCCAATTGTGACCAAAGAAAGCTTTCTCCTATGTACAAACCCTATTTTGCGATTCAGTAACCTATTACTGAATCGCAAAATGGGTTAGTGATTCCGTATTAGGAAGTGGTGTGTTAAGGGCGTCCCTTCCTAATATCGGCTTCTCCTGGCAAATCCCACAAGCAGTGTTACTCTCTCCATTTTGTGTTTCTCCCAGTGAAACCACCCCATCCCACAAATAAATAAGGGGGTTAAGTGGTGCTTATTCCGATACCTTCCTCACTATCTTAAGTCGGTCAACATGTTTCAGTGCCTTCTATAATGTACATCTGTGGGCTTTCTTCAGGAGCAGAAGACCCCTAAACTATCACTATCTTTACTATTCACCAGGTGGAAAAAACAAAGCTTAAATAACCTGTCTGTTAATGTTAGCAACATAGATCTTCTAACGTAACCCATAGGATGAAAGCAGGAAAATAGCATTGTATATTATAGACTGGAATAGCATATGACATAAAGGCTCAGATTCACAAAGGTGTCACGCAGGCAGCACAGTACCCAAAGAGGCTGCGCTGCGTTGCATGACAGGGAAAGCGCAGGAGAGCACCATATTTACAGTGATATGGCACTCTCCTCTCCCTAGCGACGGCACTGATTTGTGCTGCCATGCGCCAGGCACACTCCTTAGGGCCATAGTGCTAGGGTGCGTGCCTGAGTCTACTATAGGTTTTGTACAGGAAGGGTACTCTTCCTGTACAAAATCCTATTGCTAGACAATTTTAAACCCTTTTCTTACTTTGTATGTGTGCTATACAGTGCAGCAAACATGCAAAGCAAGGAGAAATGAAAACATTTCTCCTTTTAACACCTGCTTTTCAGCGGCCTTAATTTTTGGCACTAAACCATGTCTACTAAATTTAGTAGATAGGGTTTGCGCCAAAAAGCATGGGTTGTTGCATGGGAATGCCTATGTTACACCCATGTAACACCCTCTTGACACACAGTAATGCAAAGCAGCACTTGTCGTTGGTTCGTTAATCCCCAAACAGATTTAGCGTTGGGTGTGTGTTAAAAAAGTAACACTAACCCAACGCTAAACCTTTGTGAATCTGGGCCAAAGTGTTATATGCAGCTCATCTGTCTCCTGGTGACAGAATAGAATACTTCGATAATCCTCTGCGATATGTTCCTTACTATTTTAATTTCAGATCACAGGCACCTGTGGATCTGCTCAATACATTGATGTGGTCCCTTTTCCCTATCCACAGATCCTGGGAAATCAAGCTATGAGGTCGGTCAGGCTGTGACCTAGTTCATGCCTCGGGTTGAATGCGATATATGAGTGAGGGGCCATCCGGTGCCACACCAAAAATCCAATCAATAGATTCGTACATACTGAATTAAGCAGAGAGGTGCATGCATTTGATCATTACTATTTCTATTGAAAGTAAAAGTAACTGTCATGTTAAAAGGTGTCGATTCTGTTATTATATCCAGTGGAATTATTAATGTGTACATTGTCATATGCATAATGTCTTCACACTTAATGTAGAATCCTATGGAAGATGTCTATTTGCTTCTCAAAAGGCCCAACTACACTAATTTCTGTCGTTCCAAACATGAGGGTAAAAAATAGCTACAGTAAAGGCATTACCAACATTTTTTATCCTTGACAAAGTTGAATAAATCTACAGTTTTCCGGGATCTGTTATCATAATTCTGTGAGGGTTTGAAAATACTGCACACTTCCCAGAAATCCTCAAAGGCATCTCTGGCAGTAGTTTGCTTCCGGGGGACCTTTGCAGTAATAATCGGTTGAATCAATGTTCCTTCTTCCTTTCAAAATATACTGGTAATTTTAGCAGCAGCTCTGTGCTCCTGGAAATCCCTGCGAGCCGTGCCAAGCAAGGGACACTGTTCTGCAGGGAAGTCTGAGCTCTCTAGTGCCCGGCTCGGCAGGTGAGAGGATGATAGGCCCAGGACAGAGGCTGATCCTGTCACACATCTGCGTCATCTCATGTCAGGTGTGTGCCTTTGTGAGGCAGATGATCTCACAAAGGCACACACCTGACATGATGTGACTGACCACCAAATTGACACTCATCAACCTCAGCCTTGACAAGAGACTGACTCTGCCACAGCCATACTTGCCTTTCACAGGCACAAGTGTGACGTGATGTGACCCCCTCATCCACCATAATCCCAGCCTCTCATAAGCACCAACGTGTGACCAACTCTGCCCATCTCTATCGCCCTTCCAAAGGCAGCAGCTTCACTTGACACACACTACTCTGGTCTTAATATACCTTTGGAGGTCCCGGCCTGATCTGTGACCCACTTTTCTTCAAACCTCTGCGCCATTCATTAGTATCAGACTGACAGAACACTGGCTCTGCCCCAACCCTACGTATCCTTTCTGGGAAGCAGCTGGACATGTGACAGATTGTCAAGTCCTATATGCCTTTCATGTACACTCTCTCTTGATGTTCGACTAACTCTGCTCCAGACCCAGAGTCTCTCAGACAAGCAGCTGACTTTACACTATCCCCGCCTACTTTTTACCGTCTCCAGGTGGGCATGATACTCTCTCCATAGCCAACTGGAATTTTATGAGAACTACCATGAGATCGACTGACTCTGCCCCTAACCTACATTGCGTCCACAGGTACGACTATGACCTTGACATGTGACTGACTGCGCAGTGCTACCAACATGTCTCTCATTGTCACAAAAATGAGCTGCAACTGACTTTCCCCAGCCTTAAAGGCTTTTCACTGAGACAGTCTCTGCAAGTGATTAATTCTCTCCTAGCCTTCTGCTCCTTTCACAGGCACCAACAGGTCATCACTTACTTGGCACCAGTCCTACCGACTTTAACAGGGTTTGGCCCAGATTCTGAAAACTGTCACAGAACACAGCGCATCCCCCAAAGAGGCTGCACTGCGTTGCATGGAAGGGAGAGAGAGCAGGAGTGTGCCATATTCACCTCCCCTCTCCCTACCACCTGCGCATGATTTCAGCTGCTGCGCCCAAGCACACCTTAGCGCCAAAGCGATAGGGTGCATGCCTGAATCTAGTATAGATTTTTTACAGGAAGGGTACCCTTCCTGTACAAAATACTACGCATAGACACACTTCAAAGCTTTTCCTACTTTGTATGTGTGCTGCACAATGCAGTACGCATGCAAAGCCGAAAATAAAGGCGAAATGAAAACATTTCTCCTTTTAACGCCTGCTATGCAGCAGCATTAAGTTTTGGTGCTAAACCCTGTCTTCTAATGTTAGTAAATAGGGCTTAGTGTAAAAAAGCATGGGTGGTTTCATGGGAACGCCCATGTAGCCCCCATGTAATGCCTTCATGATGCGAAGTAATGCAAAGCAGCGTTTCACGCTGCTTTGCATTACTTTTCCATTCAAACCAATACTAATACCATTTAGCGTTGGTTTGTTAATCCTCAAATAGGTTTAGCGTCGGGTTAGCGTTACAAAAGTAACACTAACCCAATGCTAAACCTTAGTGAAACTGGGCCCAGTCTGTTGACATCTTCCCACGTTTCTGCACCCCTAAGGTCATGTGCCCTGCACTGGTTCTGAGCAATTGAGTCAATCTTAGGCCCAGAAGGCAAATTCTAGAAACTCTCTCTCTTACCCTACACCTTGAGTCACAGGCTCTTCAAAACACCTTTCTGGGAAGGTGGCTGGCACCTCCCCTCACTTGCCAGGAAACCAAACACCCTGAGGTGCATGGCTAGGTGAGGCGTGGCAACCTTGTTGTCAACGTTCTGAACTGGTGCAGCACCGCGGCTGGAATTTCACACAGACTGATATACAAGCATTCAAAACCTTTTCGAGAAGGTTGACTCCTGTGTGCTTGTCTAGAGCATAATTACGTAGACTGGGGTGAGGCTGTGCCATATAGCAATGACCTACTAGGTTACTGCAAATTCTCAATAAATGGAAAAACCAAAGACCCAGGAAAAACAGGTATCAGAGTGGCAGCAGCAGGCTTGTCAGGGTGCTGATGTGGGATGTCATCTAAGTAAGAATAGAGTCACAACTCGCATATTCATTAACTCATCCACCTAAACCTATAACCATTTCTCAGCCCTTTTGTTTTTAATCATGTGGTAGAAAGATCCCACTAAAAACATTTTTAGCTCACCCACATAAAATTTTAATATATGGAGTACATAAATGTTGGCATAAGTGACATAACCTTACCCAAACTAGGAGACGTAGGACTAGGAGGCTGTACAACCAGTGTTCGCTAGTACTCTTAAATGCTTCCTAGTGCATGATAAGGAACCCACTGATAAAACATACCATGGGCCCAATTCACAGAACTAACTTAAGACAAAATCCTAAACTTACTACCATTTTGGTATTCACAGAAGGCACTTACTCATCAATGAGTAAGTGCCTTCTGTGAATACCAAAATGAGTAAGTTACACAAAATGAGTAAGTTACTCAAAATGAGTAAGTTACTATTTTGTATTCACAGAAGGCACTTACTCATCAATGAGTAAGTGCCTTCTGTGAATACTAAAATGAGTAAATTACACAAAATGAGTAAGTTACTCAAAATGAGTAAGTTACTCAAAATGAGTAAGTAAGTGCCTTCTGTGAATACCAAAATGAGTAAGTGCCTTCTGTGAATACCAAAATGGTAGTAAGTTTAGGATTTTGTCTTAAGTTAGTTCTGTGAATCGGGCCCCATGTTTGGTAAGTGAGCATTCATCATCCTATATGAGCATATGAATGTATGGCAGGCCTAGAACAGGTATGGCTATTTCTTGCAGCAGTTTTTTTACTTCTTGGATGCTTGTTTGCTTACGAAAAATATACAACAGTTCTTTAATGCCTCTCACTCACTCTAGTGCATTAGCTACTTGTGATGTACCTATCCTGTATGTGTGAGAGAATCGTGTGATGTTATTTCTGCTGCTGCCACCGGTCCTTAACTTATTATTTGTGTTAGGGAAGGTTGCACTCCAACTCTTCATGTTTTACCTTCATTGTGTTGTGACGCTCAGTATAAAACTTTCCACTCCACAGAAGAAAAAAGCAATTCACATCGCCAATGCTTGTATTAATGCATGATATGAGTGAAAGAGTGAACCCTCACAAAATATGTGGGCAGAATTTACTTTCGATTTTATACATGATACAAGCAGTTTTTGAAATGAAGTAGGTGACTGTAAAATTTTAAAACAGTTGACAAGTGTCCCCATGTCATTTGTAACACCTCTAGCCAATTTTTGGCATTTTAGATAACAGCACTGTGCATAGTGGTATTATGATCCCATAATGAAACTGCTAAAAGGAAAACTACAAGCTCCACAATGCAACATGCTGTTGGCATAAAAAACATTGATGATGGTATCCTATGTTGTAGTGCCGAAGTGCTAAATTGTGAAATGCAAAATAAAATGTAGTTCCTGCCTTTCTGCCTTTTTTCCTTGCAGGGGTCCTCGCTTAGCCCCACCTTGTTTAATTTCTATGTCATCCGCTTAGCAGAAGTAATTAGATCACATGGTTTCTCCCTCACATCTTATGCTGATGATACTCAAATCGTCGTCTCTTTGGCCAGTGACGAAAATGAGACAGTATCCAGTTTCCATGACTGCATGGTGGCTGTGAGCACCTGGATGAGAAGGAAGTGTTTGAAATTGAATGCCGAAAAAACTGAGGTTTTGCTATTTGGCTCTCATTCATCCTTTTGGACCCCTAGTTGGTGGCCGCAGGATTTAAGGGTACTTCTGTCACCGGTTACTAAGGCCCGTAATTTAGGGGTAGTAATTGATAACAAACTCCCTTTTACAGTTCTAATTAAAGTGGTGACATCCTCTTCATGTCATACATTAAGGACCATAAAATAGATCATACTTTTTATCCCCTCAGATCGACAGAATACGGTGGTCAGGTCGCTAGTACTTATTAAAATAGACTACTGCAATGAACTGTATCTAAACCTGCATCAGCACTTACTGAACAGGCTGCAGATTCTTCAAAACGCTGCAGCACGACTATTATTGAAGATTCCAAAATATCGGCCAGTGTCTAAATCTATCAGGAAGTTACATTGTCTGCAGAGTAAGACAGAGAATTACTTTCAAAGATATGTACTCCGTATAAAGCATTACACAACCAAGGTCCAGTTTTTCTTAAAACCTGTTTCCTCTGGTACGTCCTAAGTAGAACACTATGGTCCACAACAGCCAAATGTGTGGTAGTCTCCAGGTTTAAAAGATCTTCCTAGGGTGGAAGACGTTTTGTAATTGGAGCAGCAAAGGCTTGGAACTCTCTAGCAAATCAGAGTCATGCCCAATCTGCTTACGTTTAGGAAGGCTTTGAAAACCTGTTTTTTTAATGCAGAATAAGCTTCAATCCTCATTGTTTGTTGGTTTCCTCTTGATAGCATCAAATCAAGCACCAAGACGCCTCTGGGCAATTGAGTGCTCTCATAACTTTTATTAACATAACATAGGCAACCACAGTTTAAAGAGCCAGTGGCTGAGAAGGCAGAGATAGTGTTTCAGCTGGAAATGGCAGCATCTCCTGCTAATAGGCTAACATTACTACTCTATGCAAAACCAGCTTACTGAAATGACCTATTTCCCAGAGCAATGCGAGCACCTGCAAGGGTAAACAGCGTTTACCACGCATGTGTAACAACGCATGCAATAACAACACGGACGTTACAACGACCGCGTTGTTATTTCGCATACCGTTACAACGCAAGTGCGAACAACGACTTGCGTTGGGGGGCAGAAGGTGTTGGATTTTAAAATCCAACACCTTCCCTAGTGTCCGCACAGACTGGATTTGGAATAGTAATTTATACTATTCCAACATCCAGCGCCCCCTAACGCAAGTCGTTGTTACGACTTGCGTTGTAACGGTATGCAAAATAACAACGCAGTCGTTGTAACGACCGCGTTGTTATGGCATGCGTGGTAAACGCATGCGAAAAAACATCACATATTCATCTGCAAGGGGTCTAGAGACACAGAGAAAATAAAATAAGTACCTTTCGCCTCCTCTTCTCCAGCCCATTCTCGGGGCGGTTTGTCTGATTTTGGTGGCATGCTCACAATACAGCTGTGATGCACCCTGCCTCAAACAAGTGCAGCACAGGATGCTGGTGCTGCCCCGCGAGGGCCACCAGTGTTGTTATATATATCAGGCCACGGGTTCCTCAGTACACCCCAGCCTATCCGACCGTCTGCCCCCTTCAGGAAACACAAACACGATGCAACTGCAACTCTGTTCATAAAAATGCTACAGTCATAACTTGTTTTCAGATTGTGCTTGCTGCACCAATTTTGTTGTATCTTAGTGCAGTAAACTACATTTCACAAGGAGTCAAATTATATGGGGATATTATGAGAATTAAATTCCTGAATTATTCTCCAACCTTCACCTCATGTTAAAGTATGAGAACTGTTACAAGTACATGTGCGTGCAGTAGGTGCAATAACACCCTGATCTATGCCATTACTTTTGGAATCTGTGACTAGTATGATACTTATAAATCTTTGCAGCAAGGGCATAACACACTGATCCATTTTACCTATGTTTGGAATCTGTGACAAATGTGTTGTGCTCAAATCTCTGCAGTAGCCGTATTTACATGCTAAGCTTTCTCACTGGAGTTGAAATCTGTAACGTAAAGCACATATCCCAGCAGTAACTGCATTTTCCACAGTTTTTCTGTCTGAGATCAGAACATGCAACCAGCAAACCACGCACAGTTCTCTGCAGTTGGCATATTAACCTACTGAACTATCCCACAAAAATGATACCAGTGACTTGCAGCAGATTACACATATAATGCTGCTATAGGTAAACCAAGCCTGATGCTGTCAGACTTGCATTTTAACACCTTGGACGTTAAGCCTTTTTCCCCTAGAATGCTAAGCCCCTTTTTGCTATTTGGGGTACTTCGTGCTTACACCTCCATAAATTTCTTTCCACATAAGTTATTCCTGTCAAATTGCATTGTTTTTCGTCAACATTATAGGGATTCTAAGGGTACACAGGGTTTGTGTATTCACCTGGAGGGGAACAAGAAAATAGACAAATATATCTCTATTTTTTTTTTTTTTTTAGAAAAACTGGATAAAAACTGCTGCCAAGAAAGAATATAGGTTTTTTCCACAAAAAATGGCCTCATCAAAAGGCTTTTGGGAATAAGAAGAGCTGTATAAAAAATATCTTTTTTTTAGCACAGTTGTGGCATTTTACTAAGAGGTAGGCCATTTTTCCTAATTTTTGTGCTTTAAACATATTTGTGGCTGAAACAGGTTTGAAATCCATGGGTGCACCGAGCAAACTATACATCGCTAAAATATAGGCAACATTCTGAATTCAGCAAGGGGTCATTTGTCTAGATCCCTGAAAGTTTTCCTAAAGAAACTAACTTTTGAAATTAAAAAATATAAAAAATGAGTAGATTTTGGGCCCTAGCTCAGTTAGCATCTAGGGAAAGTTACCAGACCTGCACATTTTCCAAACCTAGACACCAGGGCAAGTCCAGAGTGGCCTTGCTTGTGTGGATCACAGCTGGTGGTTTTACCTAGAAGCCCTTGAAAACCTCAAACGTTGACTAACAATTCTGTGAGGAAAACGTCTGGAATCTGCCGAGAGCCACAAATGTTCTATCATCCAAAATTCCCCTAAATCTTCAAATACAAATGGTACCTCACGTGTGTGGGTAGGCCTAGTCGCCCTGACAGTAACAGGCACAAAATGTAAAATGGACCCATCAAATATTTCCGCTGAAAACCAACACTTTTTTGAAAGTTGTGTAGCTGTAGATTTTGGCCATAGCGCAGCAGGTACCTAGTGAAACCTACCAAACCAGCACATTTCTGGAAACTACACATGTGGGTGAGCCCAAGGTGGTGTGACTTGTGTGGTTCGCATCAGGTTGTTTTCTCATAAACCCCTGCAAACCTCAAACTTTGGCTAAAAACACACATTTCAGTGAGCCACAAATTTCATACAACTCAGTTTACCCCCAAGACTCTTGATAAAAATGGTACATTACATGTGTGAGTGATCCTAGAGCATGCATCAGGAAAGGGCCCAAAACACAACTTAGACACATCAAATCTTTCTACTGAAAACAACACTTTTTAATAATTTGAGTAGCTGAGGATTTTGGCCCAAGCTCAGCCGACACCAAGGAAACCTACCAAACCTGCACATTTCTGAAAACTAGACACCCAGCGGAGTCCAAGGTGGTGTGACTTGTGTGGTTTGCATCAGGTTGCTTTGCCCAGAAACCTTTGCAGACCTCAAACTTTGTCTGAAAACACACCTTTTCCTCACATTTCTGTACAGAAAACTTCAGGAATCAGCGGGAAGCCACAAATTTCCATCACATGTGTGATTAGCCTAGGCCCGCGAAAAGAAACTGCCCAAAACGCAACATGGACACATCAATTTTTTCCACTTAAAACAGACCCTTTTTTACAATTTGGGTAGCTATAGATTTTGAACCCTAGCTCAGCCAACACAGGGAAACTTATCAAAAATGCACGTTTCTGAAAAGTAGACACCAGTGGGAGTGCAGGATGGCATGACTTGCGTGACTCTCACCAGGTTGTGTTACCATGAAGCTCATGCAAACTACTAGCCAATGCCAGTTCACACGCACGCCAGCCAAACGCCAGTCCACATACACTGCTGGTCAAATGCCACTCAGATATCACCATGAAGCTCCACATCACTTCATTTCTAAAACACCTCCCTGAATGAACAGATTACACAAACAAAGCATATACAGAAAAAATAAAACATTCAACTAAAAGCAGCACATTTGTTTCAAATTTAAAATAACCCACCTATTGGTAGTAGATGAAAAAACATTTAGGATTGCATGCACAACAGGTGTAACTAAACACAACAAACTACTGGCAAACTGCTGTCTAAACAGAAATATATATCAATACAGACCATAGTCATTTGACATTTACTCTGATGGTTTCTCCCAATACTTGAGTTGCTTATAGTACAGTTTAAAATATGTGGACAAACATGGACCAGGATTTGAAGGGCACACATACGACTCTCCTTTCGTTCTCCTTTTCGGACACAGACTCCACATCTCAAACAAGGAAAGTATTTTTGGGGAGTTGGAGGAATGTTTTCAGGAAAGTGGCGATCTTTCAATCTTGCCACATCTTCAACCACTCCATTTCTAGCAACACTTGGTTGCTATATTGCAGCAAGGCTGCCTATTATAGACTACTGAAAGTGAACAAAACTCATCTTGGAATCTGGAGAACGATCTTTGAAAACAACAACAACATTGTAGGATGCTAAATGAAACAAATGAAAAGTCGTCTCTTGTACCAGATGTATGACTTTTGAGCAGCTTTGTAAGGCTCCAAACTTTGATCTACTGTATCTACACCTTCCATGTGCTTCTTGAAGTCTAGAATGCACACTGGTTTGCACACATCTGCTACATGACCCCAAACAGTCACAGGTGCAGTACTTTTATCATGAATAGGTTTGACAAAGTGGACATCTCTTCTGTCTGAAAATTTCAACATGAGTAGTTCATTAACATGCACAGCACTGCTCTCTCCCCTTTGAAGTTTCTTTCACACAAGCTCTTTACAGTAACCTTTATGGTTAGAGCAAATTGATCACATGCACAGTGCTTACTTTAAACAATTCTTTAAATAATTGCACACCTGTTATAGGAATTGTCCACGAATAACTGGTTACTTTTGTAAAAGAAATTGTGCTGCAATTTCCTACACAATTTTCCACTGACTGCAAAAGTCGAAGGAGAGCCAGGGTGGTCAATTAAAGAATCCCTAATTGTGTATACCCTGAAATAAGATTGCGATCATCCTTGATTACATTATATCAGCTGCTGAGTGTCCCAAAAAACTCGTTAAATATTGTAATGCATCATACATGCCATAAGCTGCGTGACTCCTCATTAACTGAGTATGCACTTTCCAGCCCTTCTTGAAGGAGACGGAGAGTTTACTGGTAATGACCCATAAGTGGGTTCCATACTCCAGGAAACATGCTGGGAGGGGTCTATATTTTGTCATGGGCTTGGGGTTATGTCATGGGTTTGTCATGGGTCAACACAGCATCAATTATTCCCTCAGTATGGCTTTTTGGAAAAATGCACATCCAATTTTATTTGTAACATTTTTTTTCAGGTTTTATGGAAGTTTGGATCTGCTGACATTTTTAAGGAAGCAGTCATCATAAAATTAGATCTTTGTTTTTGCTCGTAGGGTGTGCTGGAATCTAAAGTGCATTAGCACAATTTATGTATTAATATTCTCAAACCCAGACTTAGAGCCTTGTTGCTTAACTCTGCCTCTTGTGGATAGATGGAACTGGATAAATTAAAAGAGTTAATCTGGAGTTGACGCTGTCTTTCTGTAAATGCAAGAAGAGTAAAAACAAATTGGGGGCATATTTATCATTTTATCACACAGGGCAGCAAGTCACTTTGCTGCGCTGCGTGATACGGAGAGGGCAGGAATGTGCTGTACTTAACATTGCGCACTGCATTCCAGGCTTTTTCTTGCACTGGGCCACAATGTGCTACCTATCATCAACACAGGCACCCTTGCACCATGGTGCAAGGGTGCCTGCGTTGTAAGCAGGATTGTTTATGTGCAGGAAGAGACACCTTCCTGCACAAAAACAATCCATTGAGGCAATTTCCTCCTTCTCTGTGTGCTGCAGAATGCAGCACACATTGAGAGAGAAAGTAACAAGTAGAAATAAAGATATATCTCCGCGTTACGCCTCACCTGGGGAGGCGTAGGTTTTTGGTGCATTCCCGGGTTTACCAGTAATGATAAATCTGGGAATGCGCCAAAATCCATGGGTGGATATGTGGGAACACCCACACTCCACCAATGAAACACCTTCCCAGGGCAGGGTAATGCAATACAGCAATTTGTGCTTGTTGGACTTGGCCCTGCTTGCAGGGTCATCCCTAAACTTTTTGGCCTTCCCCCTAGTCTTTTTCCTGACATAAGGTTGGTGGTTTCAGGACTCTGGGCACTTTAGCGCTGGTTAGCAGTGCAAAGTGCGTGTGCTTATATCTCCTACATGGAATAACATATGTATGCCATGTTTGGTATGTGTGAGATGGGAATTTTAAATGCTGTGCAATGGTGTGCACAGATTTATTTTTACCATTGTGGAAATGCCACTTTTAAACCTTGGCATTTCTGTGTGCTGTGTGCTTGTCTTGTGTAAGGCTGGCTCCGCCCCCTGGGATGTGTCTGTCTCCCAGGCCCCAGCTCAGGAAGGTAGGAGGGAAGTCTGGCAGACAGGGTGCTCTACACCTCCCCCAAAACCAGTTGGGACCGGTTTCCCCAGAGACCTTTCCAGAAGCTTCTTTCCCTTTCTAGTAGGTGGGGTGAGCGGTGTATAAATAGAGGAGCTGAGACTCCATGTGCTCGTGCTTGGGTTTTGGCTTGGAGGGGACACTCTGCCAGGAGGTACCGCCGCATGGGCCTGCATGCTGGCCCCTGTGCCCATCTGTACCCCTCTGCCTTCCACTGGACCAGGAAGAGACTCTGCTGGAGCAGGGGCTGCTGTACTTCAGGATCGCCATCCTCGCCGTGTTTGACTGTCCCCCGGGATTGCTATACTGCTGGGGAAGAGCTGCCCTGAGGTCTGCTGATCTCTGCCCAACCCTGACTGCTTCCTGGACCCTAGCGCCTCGTGAGCGCTACTTTCTTGTGTGGGACCCTGGAGCTGGAAGGAGCCTAGCGCCTCGTGAGCGCTATACCTGAACCTTGCCCGGGGAGGAGGAGCGTGAGTCCTGCAGCGCTGGGCTGTCAAAGCGCTACGAGGGAATCCCGGCGTGTGGGATTCCCCCTGCCTGCTTGCTGGAAAGCGGGAGCCCACCCCGTGTGAATGCCACACTCTCATCAGCGATTCAATACGCGGGTGCCCACCCCGCATTTTCAACGCCTAAGTGGGTGCCCATCCCGCTGTACACTTTAAATTAAGAGGGAGCCTACCCCTCATTGCCGCCAAGAAGTCGCCGCCGCCGCCCGGGGCAGGAGAGCGCTGTGTCTGGAAGGCGCTGGTGGTCCAAGGAATCACCGCCGCGAGCGCCGAGCGAGACTGGAAGTCAGGCATCCTGGAAGCCTGATTGGGGGCGGGGCCATTGGCGGGGGCAGAAGCGAAAGAAACCGGAAGAACCGGAGCCTCACGGGCTCCACACTGAAGTCCCGGGTCCCAGGAGGGGGGCCCGGGTGAAGAGAGGAGAGACACCGGGTCATCAACCATCCGGCGGGAGCCCACCCCGCCGTCTGGCGTACAGCAGAAGCTGTCCTGCAGGCGGGAGCCTACCCCGTCGTGAGGAGCCTGCAGTCCGGAGAAGAAGCGGGACACAGGAGAAGGCTCCCGGTGATGGAGCAAGGACTCACAAATGAGACTTGCTCGGATGCAATCTTCTCATAAGTATTAATGTATTAAATTTGTATTGTTCATACTAACAACTGCACACACAAATATAAGTAGCAAGGAAGCTTGCTTATGTGTTTTAACTAACAAGTAACGCTTGTCTATTCTAAAATGGCCGCTAAAGCGCGGGAACTTTACTGCGCATGTCTCAACCATATCACGTGGTGTGACGTCTTTCTTTGCTTGGTGGGAAACTCTTGCTTCTAAGCAGTGTGCATTAAAATGGCCGCTTCATGTTTTCATGTGCTACAGCTTGCTCTTGAGTTGAAATTAAACTGTGGTATTCTAACGCTACTAATGCGGGATAGAGTTTATAAATAAATGGGAATAGAGTAGAAAGAATGGGTATACAGTGAAACATTTTATTTGTGATTTTAATATTTTCCTCTTTGACTTTTACTAGTTCGTAAAATTGGGCCTGGGGTTGGTGAACTGAAAACTCGTGTGACAATGGTTCTGCGCATGCTCCCTGAATGGCTGCCCAGAAGAAAAAGGATGAAGTCAACCTGGACGTCGTCCAAGGCCGTGACCTGATGGCCAATATTGCTGTACACATGAATGTCCCTACTAATATGCAACAATGTACATGAAGAATGTATAAACTTTGTCATGAGACGGGTGGGAAATAAAGCAAATGTATTAAATGTGATGGGCGGTATTTTAAAACAATGGGCCTTAAGAAAAATGAATTAAATCAATATGGTGTGAGGATCAACCCCCTGTCCCTGTCCAATCAGAAATAGTGGTCCCATAATTCTGCAACATTTAGGGGAGGTACATGGGCGTAGAAGGGTATAATAGATATAGCATTAGCAAATTAGTTAGCTTTGGCATTGGCATTAGCATTAGGACGCACCACGAGTTCGAGGTTCGAGATCCATGCAGACAGAATCGCTGTCCAGAGAGGTCCTGAGGTGGGGGCGGCGGTGTACCTAGAAGGAAGACACGGGAGAATTCGAGGAGAAGCGAAGTACCAGAGAGGGGAACGATGCAGGCGTAGTTGATAGAGAGGTCATCGGTCCTGTCCTGATCCGGGAGGAGGTCTTTGCTCTTCATCCTTCCAGGGTCCTATCTTTCCAACTCCTTGGCCAAGGGGTTTGGTTCTCGCACTTTAGGTAAATATAAATGCAAACCTTAGCTGCGCTGCTGTCTCTATCTTCTCCTTTCCTAAGGGACCGTCATTGATCGATAATTGATTATTATGCTTTATCCTTGATATACGATTTAAGTATCATGTGGCTCTGTGTTTTACTCTGCTAAATCTTTAGATAAATAATTTAAAACTTCTTGACTCAGTGATCATTTCAGAAATTATTAATTGTATGGAACGTCACTCATTTTAAACTTCCCAATTAGCAAAGGGTCCATTGGTAAGTCATTACTCTTCAATCGGAAAAGTAATTGGTAGCAGGGATTTTGATAAAGAGTACCAACTGACCCACCAGCGGAAATTACTAGTGTAGTATGAATGTATGGGCCCAAGTGAGTATTTTGTGTGTGAATGCTTGTTGTTAGTAACCCGCTGGATCAGTTTTCTGGTTATCAGAGGATGGTTGTGCTTTGTTAATTGGGTAATGAGAGTTTTATTTTTATGAACTAACATCCGTGTGTTTAAAGTTTATTTTATGTTGTCCAGAATTCCCCGGGGAAAATTGAATAGCGGATGGTAAGTGGAAGCCATACTGCAGTGAGGTTATCTGTCAGGTAGAAATAGTACTGAAAAGTTAAGCAGGGCTATCAGTACTTGTTAGGGATGCGTGTGAGTAATAGCAAAGGAAATGCTGGTAAAAATGTGATGTTATATCACCTAGAAAGGGTAACATTGAAGAAGTAACAGGTATTTCTAAAGTTTATGTGAAGGGTAAACGGAAGGGTTTTACTCGTAGTGTATGTTTAGTAAACGGAAAGGTTTTACTAAGGGTGAGAGAAACTATCTTTTTAATTTAGAGAAACTGGCACGATACCGAATGCTTTATGTTGTTACTGAATTTTTATAAAAGGAGTAGAGAAAATAAAGTTTTGCCTCCGATTTTGTAAAGGGAGGGTCAGCTGCCGGAGAGGAAGCTGACGTCACAAAACGCCGCGCTGGGATTGGTTGAAACCGCGGGCGTAGAAGGACTCTTGTAAAGGAGGGGTCAGTAGTCAGGAGTAGTACTGACGTCACAGGTACCGCGCTCGGATTGGTTGAAACAGCGAGGGACAGAGAAGCGCAGATTGTAAAGGAGGAGTTGGCAGATAAAACGTCACTGAAAGGCCGCGCTAGTATTGGTTCAGAGTCAGAAGTTAGCCGAAATTTGATTGGTAGTCAACATAGAAGCTGAAATCTTAGTGGATAGCGGAGATTGAATGTTAAAAGGTGATCCGACTTTAATAGGAATTCGTCCGGATAGGAGATTCCTAGGCTTTGCAGAATATAATTTTATACATCGAGATTTACCCAGAATGTACGGAGAGAAGAGGAAAATGTCATTCCTACAAAAGATTAAGAATTATTTAAAAAAGGATAAACCAGTCAAAACTAGGGAAGGAATTATCATTCCAGCAGCAAAAACGCCCGCTTCATTCATGATGATGGAGAGAGGTTATCACTCTTGCTTATGGATAGAGAATTGGATGGAATATACAAAAAATGATGGAATATTAGCTTTTCCCGATAATGGTACTTTTAATGGAAGAATTCTTCAAAATGAGATTAAGAATGAATGACCTAGAACCCAGACCTAGACTAACTCAATACGAAGCCTTAGAAGAGTGGGAAACCGAGGCATTTGAACGTGACCGATCCAGAAGTAATAGGGGTTATCGGGGATTTTTCCCCAGATACCAAAACGAGTCAAGGGACGGTCAGATGAAACAGTGGAGAAGAGCAATGCTTACAGTGGGTCTGTATCCAATATTAATGGCAGAAGAATCATTAGGGAGTAAATGCACAGAAAAGACAAAACATTTGACTAGATTTGGAGATTCCGAAGATGAATTTATGGAAGATATATTAAAGAATCCGCCACCATATCAGGAAGGGACAAGTGGATGCACCCCAAGTGCACCCTTGTTAAGAACACCTTTGGTACCACAAGTGTTGCATGATTCACCAGTTAGTAGAGTGCTTCACGATAAAGAAAAGGAAGCGATAGATAAAAACAGAGCAGAATTAATCCAGAAAGTAACACAATTGAGTATTCATCCTGATTCATTGACCATACCTGTAACGATTGGTCCAGTGGTTCCCTTATATGGTGACAAAGTAACTTATCCCAAACCTCTAGTTATGCCTACACCTGAGAATGTTCCTAAACCTGAAGCAGTAGTAATGGTTGAGGATCACTTTAGTGATTGTGAGTCTATGATTTCATTAATGGACTTGCTCATTCGAGACTCTGTAAATAGTACTCCCAGAAGAGTAACACCTGGTTGCTCCAAAGATGTAAACATAATAACTTCATCAGGAACAAAAAGTGCCACTGTAGTTACCCCAGAAGACTTAGAAAGATGGGCACAAGGATCAGACAAACAGAACTCACCTCCAAAGATTATGGACATTTACAAATTAAAGGTCGAGTTAGAAGAAATGATAGCCGGAAATGTAGGGGTAGATCGCCTAAATACCTACGATGAAGAATTATTGTTCGTATGCAGAAGCATCACAAGAAATGTAAAAATATTTCATGAGAAATTATCAAATTTAGCTCAACAGATGGGAATTGAAATAGGGAAGTCAAAGGTGTTACAAAAACCCTACAGAGCAGATTTTTCAGACAAGGATTTAGAAATCATGAATGCCTCTGGAAGAAAATTACAAGTAAAAGAATTAATGACAGTTTTGCAGAAATGGGGAGAGCTAGATAAATGGAAAGTTAGATGGACAAAGAAAAAAGAAGAGGCCCGATACAGTAGAACAACTTCTGAATATTTAATGAAGGAAACAGGGAAAGGAGATCAAATGTACCCGA
Source organism: Calotriton arnoldi (assembly GCA_963921515.1). Lineage (NCBI taxonomy): Eukaryota > Metazoa > Chordata > Amphibia > Caudata > Salamandridae > Calotriton > Calotriton arnoldi. The sequence goes on along the minus strand of CAWUFW010007462.1, from coordinate 305,797 downwards.
TGCGAGAAGTTCCAGGAGGGGGATATGTACATGTCCCATGGAGCAGGCAGGATATTTTGTCATTTACGAATGATTTTCCAAAGTTGAGGGAAAAGCCAATTGAATGGTACAAGCAGGTTGAAAGGTTTGTGAAAGTATCAAAGGTATTGTTGAAAGACTTGGATGGTTTGTTCGACATAGTGGTACCTGCCGATTTATGGACAGATTGTAAAATCACAGTGGATTGGCCAAGCGAAGAGTATCCTAGAGATCCAAAGACAGGTGCCCCGTCAAATGATGTAATGAAAAAGTATCAGCAGGTGATAACTTACCTGAAAGGGAAAATACCGCCAAAAGAAAGAGACTGGGTGAAAATAGATAGAACCACCCAAGAAGCCAGTGAATCAGTACACGCCTACTATGAGCGTTTATTGCAGGTATTTAAGCAGTATAGTGGATTTGAGAATATTGGAGATAAAAACATGAGTCAGTTTGTCTACCGATTTGTTTATGGATTAAAACCAGAAATTTGTCAGATGATTAAGCAGCACATGTTGTGCTGGCAAGGGAAACCGATTGACGAGATTCTGAAATATGCGAAATACTGTGGAGATGATATCGAGGATAGGCACAAGAAATTGCAAGAAAAAGTGATGTGGGCTCAGGTAAAAATGGCTGAGAAACAGGGAATTAATTTGGATAATCCAAATGAAAATCAGGGGAAAGATTCTGGAACGAATGGTGACACTGGGAATGGAGGAAAAGTGAGAGGACGAATGAGCAGAGAAGAGGCTAAAAAGAAGTTTCCTTGTCACGGGTGCGGAAAATTGGGGCATTGGAAGGATGAATGTAAAAAGATGCGGAATAATAATGGCCCAAATCAAAATTTAAATCCACAGACGCAGAATGACTCACAGCAGGGTGTAAATCCTCAGAGTCAGTTGCCACCTGCACCTATACAGGGTAATGTAAGCAGAGCAAAGCACGGTACAGACGTCGGATATCAAGGAGGAAGTGGTAAGAATGATTATGTAACATCACAATTTCTTTTACAGGACGATTTTTGTACCTATAACCCATGACGGTGCCTAGGAGAGGGGAAGAAGGAGTGCGTACTTGGTGCATCCTTACCGGTAGATCAGTCAGGTCCATATGCTGAAGGGAATGTGAAAGGTAATGATATTACTTTCCTTTTGGATACTGGTGCTACCAGGTCTACTGTGAGAACAGCAGACATCCCAGACCTTCCTCTCTCTGGAGAAGCTATCCAAGTTGTGGGGTTGGCTAATCAGAAGATTAGAACACCTCTTACCGAACCAATGGAAGTAAAAATCGGAAACTTTAGAGAAACGCATCAATTTGTAGTATGTGATTCCAGTCCAGTAAATTTATTGGGCCGGGATTTATTATGCAAAATGAATTGCACAATTTTCTGCACGCCGGATGGTGTGGCAGTTCAGACCCCAGATGAAGACCATGTGTATAAATTTATGATTGCAAAACAAGGTACAGAAGTAGATGAGATGTTTTCTTTAATAACAAAAGACGAGTTACCAGAAGAACTGAAAACTACAGTGAATTCCATAGTATGGGATTTCACGGGGAAGGAAGTAGGACTAATGGGAAAAATAGACCCAGTAAAAATTACCGTAAAGGAAGGTGCAATTTTCCCAAATACCAGACAGTACAAAATGAGTGCAGAAGTAAAAGCAGGAGTTATTGAAGAAATAAACAGAATGGTAAATCAAGGAATACTAAAAGAAGTAATGAGTAGCCCTTGTAACTCACCAATCATGGGTCTGAAGAAACCTAGTGGAAAATATAGGATTGTTCAAGACCTACGCAAAATAAACAAGATTGTGGAACCTTGTTGTCCTATAGTGCCAAATCCTGCAGTGATTTTATACCAAATTCCTTGGAGTGCAGGATGGTTTACTGTAATTGATTTATGCCAAGCATTCTTTTCGATACCCTTGCATCCAGATAGTCAGTATCTGTTTTCATTTAAATTTGAGAACAAGGTCTATGTATGGAATCGTGTTCCTCAGGGGTACACGGAAAGTCCTTCCATCTTTAATCAAATATTGAAAAAGTGCCTAGAGAAATTAGTGATGCCAGGAAGCTCAGTTTTAGTGCAGTACATAGGCGACTTATTAGTGGCATCTAACACGAGAGAGGACTGTGTTGTTGACACCATTGCATTATTAAATCATTTAGCTGGAGAAGGGCATAAAGTTTCACCTGAAAAACTGCAGTTCTGTACAACAGCAGTTAAGTATCTAGGACACCAGATTGAGAGGGGCAAAAGGAGAATAACAGCTGAAAGAATAAAAATAATAAAGAAAATGCAGATGCCTGTCTCTCAACGAGAAGTGAGAATGTTCCTTGGAATAGTAGGGTATTGTCGACAATGGATACTAGGATTTTCACTGTTAGCAAAGCCCTTAATTCAAATGACGAAAAAGAAGGCGAAAGACCCAGTTGAGTGGGATGACGAGAGCGCAGGAGCTTTTATAAAATTAAGAAATGCTTTATGTGCAGCACCTGCCCTAGGCATGCCTGATTATAAAAAAAAATTCGCATTATTCTGTCATGAAAGAGAAAATTGCGCACTTTCCGTCTTAACCCAGAGACATGGTTTAGACAGACGTCCTATAGCATATTTTTCTGCTACATTGGACCCAGTGGCAGCCGCATTACCAGGCTGCTTAAAAGCAGTGGTGGCTACATGTTTGAGCATTGAACAAAGTGAATCAATTGTAATGGGACACCCTGTAAAAGTGTTTGTTCAACATGCGGTTGTGATTTTGTTGACAAGAACGCGAACTCAGCATCTTACTCCTAGTCGGTTGACTAAATATGAAAGAATAATACTGGGTGCTAAAAATGTGACCATTGTAAGGTGCACAATAGTAAATCCAGCTACCTTACTACCAGACCCATATCATGAAGAAGTTAAAGATGACGAAGAGGAACATGATTGTTTGCAAATCACAGAGTTGTGCACAAAACCACGTCCTGATATTCAGGAACTACCCCTCAGGAAGCCAGACAGGGAGCTGTTTGTTGATGGTTCATGCCAAAGGCATGAAGATGGAAAACTAACTGCAGCATATGCAGTGTGTGAACTAACTGGAATAGTCGAAGCATCCTATTTACCGGGAGTCAAATCTGCACAAATAGCTGAATTGATTGCATTGATAAAGGCTTGCAAAATTGGGAGGAATCAAAAAGTAACTATATTTACAGATAGCCAATATGGTTACGGGGTTGTGCATGATTTTGGCCAACTATGGATGCAGAGGGATTTCATGACTTCTTCAGGATCCCCCATTAAAAATGGACAGTTTGTAAAAGAACTACTGGAAGCAATACAATCACCAAAAGAATTGGCTGTGGTGAAATGTGCCGCACACCAGTCAGGAGATGACTGGGTGGTAGTCGGCAAAAGATACGCAGATCTGGTGGCTCAACATTGTGCCAAAAACTGATTGTCAGTAAATAAAAGGGTGGAGAGAATGGGAATCAGCTGCCAACTTATGCTGTATGCACCGCCTGAAACATGGAATGATGTAAAACAGTTGCAAGATGATGCTGATGAGAGTGAAAGAAGAATTACAAAACACCGATGTTTTGTAATTCTTGATCATTTTTGGAGGGTGGACCTAGCATATCCCTCTTTCTCCCCTTATTTTTCTGATTTTGAGAGTGAAAGAAGTACATGGATTAAAATGGGATGTTCTCAAAAGGCAGACGATGATGTATGAATTTGCGCTGATGGCAGACCAGTCATGCCTGACTGTCTGCTTTCACAAATGGCTAGGATGTATCATGGAGACACACACGTAGGGAGAGATGCAATGATTAGGCTCTTCAGACAAAATTGGTACAATCCAAGGTTTAGGGCGGTAGCAGAGAGTCTTTGCCAGAGATGTTTAACTTGCCAAATGCATAATCCAGGAAGAAAAACAGTAATTGGGTTTGGAAAAATTGGAAAGGCGGAGGGTCCATTTATGAGATTGCAACTTGATTTCATTCAGTTACCACCATGTAGAGGGCTGAAATATGTACTAGTCATATTGTGTCTGTTTTCAAAGTGGGTGGAGGCATACCCTACCAGGAAGAATGACAGTATTACAGTCGCAAAGTTGTTGCTACGTGAACTCATTCCTAGATTTGGTTTTCCAGTAACTTTGGAATCAGATAGAGGAAAGCATTTTAACAGTGAAGTGATTAAGATAATCTGTGAAGCATTCCAAATTGAGCAAAAATTGCACTGGGCATATCGTCCAGAGGCTTCTGGAGTGGTTGAACAAATGAATGGCACGATAAAATCCAGACTGGGAAAAATGTGTGCATCAACATCATTAGATTGGCCAGATGCATTGCCTCTTGTTTTAATGGGACTCAGAAGCATTCCTGATAGAAACACCGGATTGAGTCCGCACGAGATAATAATGGGAAGAGCAATGAGACAAGCACATGTTCCCACAAATAAACTGCTGAATATATCTGATGATATGGTTCTTGATTATTGCAAAGGATTGGCTGACCTAGTGCGTTCTGTCTCTCACCAGGTTGGAGAAGACGCAGTTTCCAGGCAGCCTGAACAAGAACATGATCTGAGTCCCGGAGACTGGGTGGTAGTGAAGAATCACACCAGAGAAACGTGTCTATCACCTAGGTGGGGCGAACCTTGTCAGGTCATACTGGTCACAAACACAGCCGTGAAGTGTGCAGGATTTCCTAATTGGATTCATGTAAGCCACACCAAAAGAGTACCAGACCCTGAAGAAGAAAGTCCTCAGACAGCATCGATAACTGAGGAAGCTGAAGGTTGCCCAGCTGAAGAATCTCAGGTCCGAGATTCGAGGGAAGCTGAAGAAGAACAACCGAGCACAAGTCAGGACTGGATACCAGTGGTGGAAATACCTGAAATCTACAACAGAACAAGAAGTCAAGTAAATTTAGAAGAAATTGAAGAAGATCAGATAGGTGAAGAAGAAGCAGCTCAGGAAGAAGAAGAAGAGATAATAAGAGAACCTGAGCAGGAACAGATAGGGAGAGGAAACTGGGCTCAAATTAAAGAAGAACAAACAGATTTTGAGCAGGGACAAACAGGTTTAGAAGAACGCGGTCAGGCTGCAGAAGTACAAAGTGCAATAAGCCCTGATCAGAACCAGTTAGATCAAGAAAAGTACACAGAAGAAGAAGAAGATCTTGAGAATATCGAGCAGGAAAAAGTAAATAAAGAACAAGACCAGTTACTAGAGACTCACAGTGGAGCAGTTGAAGAAAAACAAATCAGACGGGAAAAAGAACAAATAATAGAAGAAACAGAAATTGAACAACATCAAATTGTAACACAACCTGAAAATAAAAGAATTTCTGAAGAAGGAAATAAAGAGACAGTGCAAACAGAGAAAACAAGAAAAGGTTATCATTGGCCTAGTGTCATCAAAAGAGTAAAATACCACATAACAACCAGAAGTGAAGATCCAGATCAAGTGAACGAAGTAACAAGCCAAACGGGACAAGAAAATAAAAGTGGAAAACGAAGAAGCAAAAGACTGAAACTTGTGAATAACAAATTTAAAGGTCCTGATTGGACTTATATCATCCTTGAAGATTACGAGAGCTCAGAATCAAGTGAAAGTGGTGACGGACGAAGGAACCAGTGCGGAACTGACTTATGAAAAAGAAATAAAACCACCTTGAGAACGTAAAGAGACTTGAAGAATACGATAAGAAGAGCAATCTTCCTTGTCAAAAATGTCTGACGATAGAGTTACTGGGAGACCAAAGCAGAAAGGTTGTAAAAGATGTTGTGCTATATGCATATGCAATCTGGTAGTGATGCTTATAGTATGGTTAGTTGTGATCGTAGCAATTCCTTACCTTATGATAATAGATAAAAAGATTAACAACGAAACAAAGGAAAGGACAGATAACTTGAAAAGTAATAGAGTAGAACTAAAGGCAGAAGATGAACCAGAATTTCATCATGAAGTAACAGATAATGACACTAGTCTTAATGTTTTTACAAAGTTATTGTTTCAGTATATAGATACCATGGAAGTTAGTAATTGTTATGTCTGTATGAAACTACCTGAATCAGTAGCAGAAGGGTTAACGTATCATCACTTGCCATTAACCTATGGCATATCATGTAGTGTACTGACTAGTTTATTTTATAGAACAGGGCGACTTCAGTATTATTATTCAAATATAGATGTGATATTTTCTGAGGATCCGATTCGAAAGAATATGAATCCAGTGCTTAGTAGCAAAGATGCACAGTTTATGGGAGAATTTTTCTTAACAATGAAATCAATAGACATAACACATGCACATAGACGCAATTTAACATGTTCCTTACATGAAGAAGAAAAGATATTTTTGAATTTAGTAGAAAGTAGAAGACAAGATTTCCAAAAGAAAGCTTTTGAGCATAAGGCTTTGCCACCTTGGGCTGAGAAGGAAGGTAGTTACACACCTGGCAAGGCTCAAGCTGCTATGGCTCTGGATTTTGTAAAGACAGGGAAAATTTGTCTACATAGGTTAAAGACTGAGTATAACAATGTTCTCATCGGTACCAGTGAATGCGAACACAATTTCTTAATTCTGGGAGGTTGGGGACTAAAAGGAGGAACAGATTCAGTTTTTCCTGGAATCTATTATGTGTGAGGGAATAAGGCTTACTTTAGGCTTCCTGCACGGTGGTATGGAAGTTGTTATTTTGGAATAGTATTTCCAAAAATATACCACGTAAAAAGAAACACTGGCAGCAATGAAAATAATAGTGAATTAACACGTAGAAAAAGAGCTAGTTTTTCAGAAATTGTAGGTGATATATTTGGTGCATTGATACCTTCAGTGGGAATAATTCTGAACTCAAGGAAAATATGTAAATTATCTACAGTGGTTGATCGTTTATCAACTGACACTGCTGGAGGATTTCTAATGATTAACGCGGAGATGGTTGCGATTAGGTCTATGGTTATGCAAAATCGACTTGCTCTTGATATAATACTGGCAAAAGAGGGCGGAGTCTGTAAATTATTGAAGACGAAACACTGTTGCACTTACATACCTGATAAAAGTGCAGAAATTGGAACGTATATACAGAATATAACTAAACTTGAGAAGGAACTAAAGCCACTGGAAGTTGATAGTGTATGGGAAAGAGTGACCAATACTATTAGGTCAATTGGTACCTGGTTTACTAATATAGGGAAAGGACTTATAGGTCAAATATTAGTACCCTTAGCAGGGATAGCAATAATAGTATTTTCAATAATAATATGGTGCAAATGTTGTAGAAGGAATGGATCGTACAATGTGACAGGAAAAGGAAAGAAGCGAAAGTTTGACGAAATTGAACTTGAAGATTTAAGAAGCAAATTATACAAGAAACTGAAAGGAGATGTGAAAAATAGAAAGTGTGAAAATGAAAGTGAAACTATACTATGCTAAAAGTTGGCATCTGGTTGTGGGTAGTAATTGATGGCTCAGAAACGCCATCAGAGAGGGGATTGATGGAGCAAGGACTCACAAATGAGACTTGCTCGGATGCAATCTTCTCATAAGTATTAATGTATTAAATTTGTATTGTTCATACTAACAACTGCACACACAAATATAAGTAGCAAGGAAGCTTGCTTATGTGTTTTAACTAACAAGTAACGCTTGTCTATTCTAAAATGGCTGCTAAAGCGCGGGAACTTTACTGCGCATGTCTCAACCATATCACGTGGTGTGACGTCTTTCTTTGCTTGGTGGGAAACTCTTGCTTCTGCGCAGTGTGCATTAAAATGGCCGCTTCATGTTTTCATGTGCTACAGCTTGCTCTTGAGTTGAAATTAAACTGTGGTATTCTAACGCTACTTATGCGGGATAGAGTTTATAAATAAATGGGAATAGAGTAGAAAGAATGGGTATACAGTGAAACATTTTATTTGTGATTTTAATATTTTCCTCTTTGACTTTTACTAGTTCGTAAAATTGGGCCTGGGGTTGGTGAACTGAAAACTCGTGTGAGAATGGTTCTGCGCATGCTCCCTGAATGGCTGCCCAGAAGAAAAAGGATGAAGTCAACCTGGACGTCGTCCAAGGCCGTGACCTAATGGCCAATATTGCTGTACACATGAATGTCCCTACTAATATGCAACAATGTACATGAAGAATGTATAAACTTTGTCATGAGACGGGTGGGAAATAAAGCAAATGTATTAAATGTGATGGGCGGTATTTTAAAACAATGGGCCTTAAGAAAAATGAATTAAATCAATATAGTGTGAGGATCAACCCCCTGTCCCTGTCCAATCAGAAATAGTGGTCCCATAATTCTGCAACATTTAGGGGAGGTACATGGGCGTAGAAGGGTATAATAGATATAGCATTAGCAAATTAGTTAGCTTTGGCATTGGCATTAGCATTAGGACGCACCACGAGTTCGAGGTTCGAGATCCATGCAGACAGAACCGCTGTCCAGAGAGGTCCTGAGGTGGGGGCGGCGGTGTACCTAGAAGGAAGACACGGGAGAATTCGAGGAGAAGCGAAGTACCAGAGAGGGGAACAACGCAGGCGTCGTTGGTAGAGAGGTCATCGGTCCTGTCCTGATCCGGGAGGAGGTCTTTGCTCTTCATCCTTCCAGGGTCCTATCTTTCCAACTCCTTGGCCAAGGGGTTTGGTTCTCGCACTTTAGGTAAATATAAATGCAAACCTTAGTTGCGCTGCTGTCTCTATCTTCTCCTTTCCTAAGGGACCGTCATTGATCGATAATTGATTATTATGCTTCATCCTTGATATACGATTTAAGTATCATGTGGCTCTGTGTTTTACTCTGCTAAATCTTTAGATAAATAATTTAAAACTTCTTGACTCAGTGATCATTTCAGAAATTATGAATTGTATGGAACGTCACTCATTTTAAACTTCCCAATTAGCAAAGGGTCAATTGGTAAGTCATTACTCTTCAATCGGAAAAGTAATTGGTAGCAGGGATTTTGATAAAGAGTACCAACTGACCCACCAGCGGAAATTACTAGCGTAGTATGAAAGTATGGGCCCAAGTGAGTATTTTGTGTGTGAATGCTTGTTGTTAGTAACCCGCTGGATCACCGGCATCCAAGCGGGGCTCCCGTGAGGTGAGGAGAGCCCCGTGTGCAGTCACCGGTGTGACGGGGCACATTGCCGGTGCCCGGGGATTGCCACAAGGAGTCCAGAGAGCCCCGCGTGTAGCAGAAGCGGCACCCAGAGGAAGAGAGAGCCCGGTGAGTGGGGCTTATTGGGGAACTGGGTGTGGGGGGGGCATCGGGGCACATTGTCGGTGCCCGCCTCCCTTTTGGTCCCTCTGAGAGGACCATAGAGGTTGTGCTGGCCTTGTTTTTCCAGCTGCCCCGCCTGGCAGTGGGCAGCTGCAACGTGCAGCCACCTTTGTTTTGAAGCCCCCGTGGAGCTCCACCACGGATCGGGCCACAGTGCCCCGGGGGCTACACAGCGACGCCGCAGTGGCGGGTCGCTGCAACATTTGAGGCATTTTTGTATTCTAGAGTCCCGGAGTGGGCTCCAACGGGCCAGAACTTTGGGGGCCACATCATCTCCGATTTTAGAGTCCCAGGGAGGGGCTCCAACTTGGACAGGGACTTGTGTGCCTCCGGTGCCTGTGCCCACAACTGCACCTCGACAGCGAGGGCAGCTCCAACGAGGGGCATGTTTGCGTCCCCTACCAAGGGGGACCCTACAGTAGAATGACAGTAAACTGTGTGCACTACTGATTATGGTATGCCCCATGCTAATAGGGGTTTGCATGGTATACTTTTATGCCTAAAGATGTTGCATTCATGCTCCTGTGATCTCTCCTAAAGGTCCTGCTATGATGCTTGCATTCCATGCCTCATGATTGTGGTATAAAGTATTTTGATGCCCGCTGATGATGATGCCTAACGCTTTTCCCCCTAATGCTTACACTGTTTATTGTGGCATAATGTAGTTACACTTAGGAGTGGGCCTAGTGTCCTCTACTGAGATGCCCCGTGCTATGCCTAATGTCATTATCGGGTTATGCCTAACGCAGTTAGAGAGTGTACATGGGGTTAAGGTGATTCACTAGGGCTATAATGTTCAGGCCTCATTATGTATGCATAACGTATTTAGAGTGATACTTGCCAAATGTGTTATATGCCCCATTCTAATATGGTTATGCAGAATGTATTTTCATGCCTAATGATATGGTGCACTGTTACTAATTAGGACGTTTTGCCTAATAAGGGTATGCTAGGGGTACCTGTACCAGTGATTACTGGTTGTTTTCCCCAAATGTAAGATATAAGGTGGTTTATGCCTAAGGATGATTTATGTATAATGCACCCATGTTAATGAGGATGCCTCTGTGCTCACATGTTTATGCCTAATGCTAATGTGGTTTATGCTAATATAATGATGCTCCGTTTCTGATCTTGCCAGTGGTTACTGGCTGTTTTGCATTTATTGGTTGCATACTGTGATGGTTCTGGCAGCGACCTGATTGGCGCTGCCTTGTACATAATCCCCTGTAAATTGCTACCTGGTGCCGGTTGGCACAGTGTATATGTATCTGTGATAGTTCTATAATGTGTTTTACCTAATACACAAGTTATTTTTATATAACCTGGTGTGGAGTCTCTTCTGTAGTGTGCCTAGTGTGTCGTCGTGTGTGTGTTGTGCAAACGCTTTACACATTGCCTCCGGAGTTTAGCCTACTTGCGCCAAGCTACCCCGTTTCTAACAGTGCTGCATTGCGGTACTCTAGATTTATCAAGCCAGGCAAGACCACGCAAGGTGGCCTTGCCAGACTTGATAAATCCAACTTAAGAGTTGCGTCACTCTTGCAAAACATGGCGAGTTGAAAGAGCGACGCAACTCCTTGATAAATATGACCCTTGATTTATTTGTTTGGCGAGTGCAATCTTTCATTTTTACCTTATCCTTGCTGAGTTTATTATATGCACACCAGCAGCCATGTCAGTAACATACTCGTGTTATCGATTTCACAATCCATAATTTTTAAATCACTCAACACTATTCAGCTCTGAGATTTTCAGACAAAATTTCGCTTTGAGTGTGTACTCAACTCTTACGTATTCAATTATTTACAGAATGCACCTTTTTATTGTGTCTAATAGTGTTGGCCTGTGTCCATGTCCACAATTGCCGTTTAGATCCCAATGTTGGGCTAGATATCTGTAGTAAGGCTTAGTTAAATCCTCAATTTCAGTGCAATAATGGACATCTTGTAATCTTAACCTACACTGCCATGGTGGGCCTTACACTACCTGCAGTCATTGCACCTACTGTACTAGTTATGGGTTCCAGCCAGCAATAAACTCAAAAAATAAAACAAGAACTGTAAAAAAACATTTTATTATATTAGGAACAGGAGCAGTAACAGTAATGACTTCTGGAACTCAGCCATACATGAATCAACTGTTGCCTTCTCTTCTTTTTAACACACTAAAGATGTCTTACTGTTTCTTGAAATGCTTTTTCTTTTCTTATACTCACTATGGTTTGGTTTAGCCAGCTTCTGCACAAGAACAACACACACCTAGATATGCTCTGCCCAGCACATGGTATTCTTGTAAAATTGGTTAGGAAGAAATGTTTTGCTTTTTATGATTTGGAGTTCCCCTGTAGCTAGTGGGTCTGAAGAAAAATTGCCATATAGCTAAGCTTAAAAACCACATGTGCATCGACAAACGATTGGCTGGAGTGTTTTTCAAAATTACATCGATTCGTTTTCTACCATCCTTGTTTATCTTGGGGATCCCTTTAAGCAATTTTTAAAGTTGTGACTGTTAGGTGACATTTATTGATAAAAGTTCGATTGGCCTGCGAGTTACATGCAAAATTCACAGTAGGCAAGTAGTCTGTTGGCCACGAAATCCTGTTTAAATGATATTCAAACTGGATCAACAGACCATCAATTTACATTTTGTTGAGTGAAGGGGGTCTGCCTTCCGTGACCACAGCAGTATTACTATTTGAAGATTTCTGCAGGAAGGTGACGAGCTCCAGTCGTCGTCTGTGAGTGGGCCGGCCTACAGCAGCTGTCATTCTCATGACAGAGGACGGAGAAGTCTTTCTATTGGCCTTGACTGCTCTCTGTTCAGGAGTCCTTCTACTTGACCTTCCCCAGACCTCTAAGTAACCTCTGATTGGGAACAGTCCAAAAATATCTACAGAAAACATAATTACAAAAAGAACAATTGATGGCAGAACGCCGAATGATATCAAACACTCACCTCCAGTACAGAGATCTGAGCCTAAATCTATTTTTGCTCACCACACCACCCCAGTTTGGACCTAGTCATATGCAAATCAGTCTTGACCCTGATCCCCATGGGAACAGTCTAGCCCGAACTGCCAAGCCTGGTCCTCCCTGTGCCAGTAGCAAGCATCCTAGGACTGGCTTTGGGATATCACCCGTCATCATCCAGGATAACATAATTGTTAGTTCCCTGTACATTTCTTTGTTCTCAGCACATTTTTGACATTTTGCCAACTATTTACAGGTTTTTGAAACTTTGGAAAATATTTGAAAGTATTCAAGTAAAGATAAAGTGTGTAGAAACGTCAGCAAAGAAAGTGAGGCGGAGCAAAGTGTGCAACAATTAACTTCGACTAGTAAACTGCAGGCACTGGCCAAGGCACCCATTCATTTTAAAAACAGCTTAGCTGTGTTTCAGTCTCGACTAAGCAGTGGGCAGCTGCAAAATTATTCATTACAAGGAAGCTGACCAGCCCACACTACCCAGTGACCCCAAAGAGGCTTGCATTTATTATTATTATTTTATTTACAAAGCCTTTGTACACTCCCTAGTGCATCATGGTGCTGAAAAAAGTCTTGCAGGATTGCCCAAGGAAGAGGTGGGTAGGAGGACAAAAAGTCTAACAGGAAAAGAGGGTCTGAGTGTTCTTCTGAAGGGTAAGTGGTCCATCTGTCGATGGAGTGTGAAAGCCAGAAAGTTCCACATTTTGGGCCCAAGATAGTAAAGTGAGCACCCACACCCACAAGACAACAATTCTACTCTCTGAAACTGAATGCAGCTTGCACATGTGTCCTGTTACAGTAGAATCATCTATGTTTGGCCTAACTCCGAGTCCACACAGAAAAATAAAATGATAATAACGTCTTACTACATCAACCAGAGCTCGTCAGCTGATTAGCTCAAGGGAGCCGTTTCAAACAGGAGGGTGAGCGCACACTGCCTCACATCCCAGCACTCAGTTTGCCCTGGTGCATCATATTAAATGCAGTGCATGATAACACTTACTTCTGTGTGGTACAGAGACCTGAGAAGACTTTGGGCAGCATTTCCAGCACCCACAAAAGAATGTGTTGCTCTCTACTGAAGAAGGACAACTATCCTGAAACACGTGTCTAGAGATACACAGCACTGGCTGCACCAACAAGGGTGAAAAACTAAAGCCAGACACTGAACTAAGTGTTATCATGCACTGCATTTAATATGATGCATCGGGGCAAACTGAGTGCTGGGATGTGAGGCAGTGTGTGCCCACCCTCCTCCTGAGTATGTTGATATGCTGGTCTAGATCCACATTTACACAGTATCAATAAGAAGATTGGATCTATGGTCAATGAAATTAGCAGATAGAACTTGAAATCTTATAACACGATGAACTCGGATGACTACATTAGGAGAGGAAGAAAAAATTCACAAACATGGTTGGAAGCAGAGATGAGGGAATCTAGCAGTCTGTAGACCCGCAGACATTGTGATGGTGAGCGTTACATGAATGGTCACATAAAGCATTTCCCTGCTGTGGACTGGAGGAATCTTGCACCCTTTATGTAAAGCAAAGCTTTCAAAATAATTCTTAGGGCATCACTCCCCTTTATAAGGTGTTCGAACCTGAGGATTGGGTAGAAGGCATGGACTGCAAGAACACGATCCGTGTAGAATGCTGAGCCAGGTCTCGTTGATATGTCTTTTTCTAGGACAAAATCATGCAACTTGATATTTGTTTAACAAGAGACCTAGGGGTATATTTAAGAGAAGTTTGCACTGCTGTTGCATCACTTTTAGTGATGCAAAGGCGGCGCAAACCTTTCAACTTTATCTATGAGGCCATGCAAAGCCACTTTGCGTGGCTTTGTATGGCCTCATAGATATGGAGTAGGGCAAGGCAGCGCAAATTGCTGAGTTGCCTTCCTCTGCTCTAGGGAGGCGTTCCATGGGCGTTGTGGTGGGTGTGCCCATGAAACACACATGGATCTTGATGCATCACCAGATTTACAAGGCCATGTAAACGTGGGGATGCGTCAGAACCTTATGCCTCCCCAGGGGAGGCAACATGAGAAGAAATATCTTTATTTCTCCTCATTTTTTCCTTTTTCTGTGTGTGCTGCATTTTGCAACACACATAGAAAGAGGAAAACGCTTCCCATGATTGTTTTTGTGCAGAAAGGTGGCCTTTCCTGCACAAAAACAATCCTACATGCAATGCAGACACCCTTGCACCATGGTGCAGGGTTCCTGAGTTGGTGCTAGGCATCCAAAACAGCGGCAGCGCAGTGGGAATGGATAGGAATGTGCTGTGTTGCATAAATGCTGCATTCCTGCCCATGCCCTTTGAAGGAGGGCAGCACAGCAAGGATACTTTCTGTCTTGCCCGGCGTCAAAAGCCCATAAATCTGGGCCCTAGTGTTAATCACATTACATTTAGGCTGGATGACAAGCTAATTCATAGGAGAAAGGATGGGAGGAGGGGGGGGACACCTCAAAAGTGAAACATAAGGAAATTAGGCAGAATGTGCGAGATTAACAAGCCAATGTCATACGAAAAGGAGCGTCCAGAGGTAGGGTGAAGGAGATGGGTATAGATCTGAGGGAGAAATGGAAGTGGCAATTATATATAACTTTATTGTGAGAACCTACCTTAAAATAGGCAGGGAACTGTGCACTGGTCCAGGCCAGTTCATGGATGGGCACAGACAGGCTTGCCTTTGGTGCTCCATTGGTGTGCCAGCTGTGGTGCTATTGCTTTTATATAGCACAGGACTGGCCCACACATTCTGAAATCCTACAGGCAGCCAGACTGCCGAGTGGTCCAAAATGTGTGCCTCAGAAGGCCTTTCCCCTTCAATATGGTGCCCGCTGAGCAGCAGTAAATAAAGCAGTAAAGGGTGAAAGAGAGGACCAAGTGGGGGAATCTGACAGTGAAACGCCCAAATAATCAAATTCATGGACTCACTCTAGAGAAGAGTCTTTCTTAATCGAACCCGTAAATGACCCAGGTGAATTAAACACCATAAATTTGGATTTTGGGCATGTCACAATGGACCATACTACCTTTTGATATCAAGGAAAAATCGGTCTTAAGACAGCATGTTTCATTATCTCAGCGAGAGCTTCTCTGCAAATACTAATTAACTCCCATGAAAAGATAGAGTGAGCCACTGCTGGGACAACACATTTGGTCCATTGAGAAAGGTAACGGTGAATTATGTGATAGTCTCAAAATATGTAACTAAGCTATAGCACATCAGAGTGGCTGTGCCATTCCTACAGAAGAATGAACTAGGATGCTGAGGAACATGGAGCTTTTGATCATCCAGGAAAACTTCTTGCTTAAAGGCCATCGGTGAATTATGTCACAATAGCTCTCAAAGCCCAAGTAGACATCATCAAAGAAGGAACATTCTAGAACGTCTATTGTTGGTCATTGTTAGTGTTATATTCTATTTCCTTTTCTTAGGTTTGTTATAGTGGGACTCCTTGGGAAACTTGTTCTTGGTCTATCCCTAGTCCCCCGCCCCCCTCCCCTTATTACCCGTTTGGTACATTCCTTCTGTTTAGCCAGAGGCTGCCTTGGAATGTTGACAAGAGCAGCCTGACTGGAAGAGTTCGAAGTGTGCTTTGCCCTGTGTTCGGTGTACTTGTGGTGGCAGAGTGGAGGCCGCAATAAAGGAGTTATTTTACCTACCTTGCTCCAGTCTTCATTACAACACTGGCAACGACTGGTCTGCGTAAGGGAGCAGGACGGCACTCCTTCCCTTCTGTGTACTTCCACCACGTCCAGCTGAATAATAACCTTGTGGCACACAAGGTCAAGGTACTGTTTCCCTGCTTTTTCGCAGCGAGCCGTGTCAACCCCTTATCCGGACTACAGTCTTCTCTCAGCCTTCCGGATCTTCTGCCCGAAGAAAGGAATTCCTGATTTTGCTAGGCGTTGCCTTCACGCCTATTGACACTCCTCCAGTGACTCCCTCTGCCTGTGACGACGCTTGAGGATGTTGCCTTCCCTCTACTGGCACTCCCCTATAAGCTCAGTTCGCCCTGTGGTAATTCTTGGGGGCGTTCTCCGCCCCGAGGTTCTCGTTGCTGCCACTCCCCTTGATGCCTCTTCTGCTCTGTCGCCTCCCCTCCTTCACGGCGTTTGGAGGCTTGTGGCTTGGGGCGGGTTCTTCACGTTGACTGGCCGCGCCTGTCTTCCCGCCCCTAGCAACTTCTCCTCAGCTGTTGCGGATCCAACTGTTACTGACCCCGCCTCGGAGCCAAGGGGTTTTACATGGACTTTGGGAAGTCTCTTCTCTGCTCCCCAGGTCCTCGTGGTGATCACGGCGAGAACCGCACTCCGGTAAACAGCCATTACAACGAGGCTGTCACCACGCAAGTTGTTACAACGACTACCATTACAACGACTACCATTACAACGCAAACCATTATATCGCTTGCGCTTTTAAAACGCTTGCGATGTAATGGTTATCCACATCGTTGTGAGAAAACTGGGCTGTTCCGTTTCCTCACAACGACGTGCACCGCCCTCTGTCGACGCTGTAACCAGGAGAGAGGAACCACGAGGAGAGAGAGGTAAGGGGGATTGTGCTTGGGGTGGGGGTTACTTTTTAAGGGTTTAGGGTAGTGTCGAAGTAGTGTAGTAATGTTTGTGTAGTGTAGGGTTGTGTGTAGGGGAGGATCGTGCTGGGGTAGTGTTTTAGGGTTTAGGGTAGTGTTGTGGTGTTTGTGTAGGGTAGGGTAGTGTTTTAGGGTTTAGGGTAGTGTTGTGGTGTTTGTGTAGGGTAGTGGTTTAGGATTTAGGGTAGTGTTGGGGGTCGTTCAGGGTAGTGTTTGAGTGTAGGAACGGACTGGGGGTAGGAGGAGGGTCGTGCGGGGGTAGTGTTTTAGGGTTTAGGGTAGTGTTGTGTTTGTGTAGTGTAGGGTAGTGTTTTAGGGTTTAGGGTAGTGTAGGGGGGTCGTGCAGGGTAGTGTTAGAGTGTAGGGACAGGACTGGGGGAAGGGGGAGGGTTGTGCTCGGGGTAGCGTTTTAGGGTTTAGGGTAGTGTTGTGGTGTTTGTGTAGTGTAGGGTAGTGGTTTAGGGTAGTGTCGGGGGTCGTGCAGGGTAGTGTTAGAGTGTAGGGACCACACTGGGGGTAGCGGGAGGGTCGTGCAGGGGGTAGAGGTTTAGGGTTTAGGTTAGTGTTGTGGTGTTTGTGTAGTGTAGTGTAGTGTTTTAGGAATTAGTGTAGTGTCGGGGGGTTGTGCAGGGTAGTGTAGTGTTATTGTAGGGAGAGGACTGGGGGTCGGGGAATTAGTGTAGTGTCGGGGGTTGTGCAGGGTAGTGTTGTGTTATTGTAGGGAGAGGGAGGCTCGTGCAGTGGAACTACATTAGGGATTAGGGTAGGGTAGGTTGGAGTCACTTACCTTGCAAACG
The DNA here is from genome assembly GCA_963921515.1 of Calotriton arnoldi. NCBI lineage: Eukaryota > Metazoa > Chordata > Amphibia > Caudata > Salamandridae > Calotriton > Calotriton arnoldi. The sequence continues at coordinate 288,099 of CAWUFW010007462.1, read as the reverse complement.
TTTACCATGAGTATACCTTTACCATGCATGCCTTGGCGTTGAAATGGCATGCGTGGTAAAGGTATACTCATGGTAAAATTTTGCGTTGTAATGGTACTCGTTGTAATTGACATCGCGTAGTAATACCCACGTTGTAAAGGCATGCGTGGTATTTCTATGCGATGTAACAAGCGCTATTCCCGCACTCCTCCTTGCGTGTCTGAGCCCCTTCAACCAGCTCGTGACATGCTCTCTACCATCGCGAAGGGCAAAACTCATTTCTACCAGAAATTCACATTAACAAAGGATCGTTGTTTTGTCCATCCTGCGGTGACAAGCACACCACTCATTGCGTGTCTAGAGTCTCATCAGTGACACGCTCACTACTGTTCTCATCGTCTTACAGTGACACGCACACTATTCAGCATCTCATTCATTGTTTGGGGTAATTCCTACATATTTAAAGGATCGTTGTTTTTCCTACCTGCGGTGACACGCACACCACACCTTGCGTGTCTTGTATCTCCTCAGTGACACGCTCACTGTTTCTCATAAATACACTTCTTCCAGCGTGCCTTGGGGAACAACACCATTTTTACATCCTTTTCCTGGTGGCAGTGATGCTCATTTCTTCCTGAGTGTCTGAAACCCTCTCAGTGACACGGTCTTACAGTGACACGCACACTATTCAGCGTGTCATTCATTGTTTGGGGAAATACTTCACTACTCGACTACTGTCCTCTACATTCATACTCCACGGTGATACACACACCTACCTACATTGCTTCGTTATCTTCTTTATACCATCTTACCTACTCATTGCGGTGGTACGCACACCATTTTCTTGCGTGCCACGTCTGCTACAGTGATACTCACACTTCTCTAGCGCTATCCTCATTTACTTTCACAGTTAGTGGTGACACGCATCCTTTCCATGTGTTTCAACCCCTGCTGAGGATACGCACTTAGCTATTCGTTCAGCTGTTGCGAATCTTCTTCCTCCATCACGGTGACACGCACACCTTCCAGCGTGCCACTCCATTCCTGTAACAAAATATTCACGGATCTTTGCTGGTCTTCTTCACAGTGGCATGCACACCATCTGGAACTACTCCTTCTCCTCTTCCATTTATATATTTACCAACTTTATTCAACCTTGGCTGCTGCAAGCATGACCCAACCTCCCTCATTCCTTAATGAGTGTGGGGAACCGAACCATCCTTGGAAAGAATGGATCAAAATCTTCGAGTCCTATCTTATAGCCATTGGGGGGGAGAAATTCAGCGCTTTAAGAAAACAACATATTCTACTTCACAATCTGGGTACCCATGGGAGGAATGTTTTCGACACCCTACCAGAGCCAGACCTAGAGGAAGAGGGAGATGCTTACGAAACATCTTTGATAAAACTTGAAATACACTTCGGCGACAAAATTAACATTGTCCTGGAACGCCACAAGTTTTTCTGTAGAGTCCAAGGAAAACAAGAAATTATTTCAAGCTACGTGGCTGTGCTAAGAGGTTTAAGTGAACTGTGCGAATTAGATGAACTCAACGATTCTCTAATAAGGGATCAACTGGTGCGATGCACCAACAATGGGAAAATACAAGAAAAATTACTACAAAAACAACCTAATCTACATGAGGCTATTGAATTGGCCAAATCTATTGAGCACACCGCACTCTGCATGAAAGAAATCAGGCCAAGCATTGTCCATACTGACCCTGGTCAAGTATCAGAGATTGCTGACCTTCCTACAGAAAATACCATATGCAAAATTAAGAATGATAAAACTTTCAACTCTGCTCGTGACCACAATTCAAGCAAGCTTAAATGTTACAGATGTGGTAGCAGTAATCACTTGACCAACAACCCGAATTACTAAGCCATATCAGCTATGTACAAAAAGTGCAATAAGAGATGCCACTTAGCAAGGGTTTGTCGAAGCCCACTTAAAAAACAAAATAGTGCTGATGAAATACTTGACACTAAACTCCAGTCAGTTAAGAAGATTGTCTTTCAAGTTCTGGACTCTAACATTATCAACCAAATAAACTACCCTCAATGTGAAATCGGTTTGGATGGCAAGAAAATCAATAGGTTTGCCGATTCATGTTCCCCCTTCACATTTGTGAACATTTCTGATTTTAAAAACATGAACATTTGCGAAGAAAGTAAATTAATGAAAGCTGACATCTCCCCTAGCAGCTACACCAGGGAATCCATTCCTTTGAAGGGCATGGTTAAAACTCAGATTACTTTCAAAGACCGAATTTCCCTAGGGAAAGTCTACATAGTGGAAGAAGGGTCCAATCTCCTCGGTTGGCAACACCAAAAAGAATTGGGTATAAAACTCGACCCTAACAACCCAGAACAAGTGCTTACTATTGACTTATCCATCCCTGGTGAAACCTTTCTCAAAGAATTCCCCAAGGTGTTCACTACAGAGTTAGGACTTCTTTAAAACTTTCAACACAAGATTAAATTGAAACCCAATGCTAAACCAGTTACACACAAAACCAGACCCATACCTCACCTCATGTGAAGACCCCTCAAACGTGAATTATCCAGGTTACAGACATTAGGTATTATCCAACCCGTTGATTGCACCGCATGGGTCGCCCCGGTGGTCATCGCTAAGAAGGCCCAAGGGGATGACATTAGATTATGCATCGACCTCAGGGACCTTAACGATAATATCATCATAGAAAGACAACCCCTGCCACGCATCCACGAGGTTTTAAGCACCATGGGAGAAGCCACGTGCTTTAGTGTTCTGGATCTTTCTAATGCATACCATCCGGTAGAATTACACCCTGACTCTAGAGAATTAACAGCCTTCACTACTCCTCTGGGGTCGTTCATGTTCCTCAGGATGCCGTTTGGGCTTGCCTCAGCGGCAGCTTTATTCCAAAGAATAATGCAGCACATTCTGGAAGGGGTTCCCAAAACTGTGTGCTTCCAAGACGATGTCTTAATATACGGTGCCACACCCGAAGAACACGACTCGTCTCTCAGTACTGTTCTCGAGAGATTCAAAGAGGCAAGTCTTACCCTAAAAGAAGAGAAGTGCCAAATCGGGGTGGGAACAGTAGATTACCTTGGGCCCACCATATCAAGGGATGGATTTAAACTCAAATTGAGCCTCCTTGATGCTGTTGAAAAAGCTCATGCACCCACCACCAAAGAGGAACTTTTATCCTTCCTAGGTCTTGCTTAATACATGGCCAAATATTACAAGAACTTTGCTGACCTCACTAATGACCTCAGGGAACTCACAAAAAACCATACGCCTTACAAATGGCTAGATAAACACCAAGTAGCTTTTGATAATGTTAAAAAAGCTATCTTAAGTGCTCCCCACTTATGCAATTTTGACCCTTGCAGAAAGACCATTTTAACCACTGACGCCAGCAACAAAGGTCTAGGTGCTACACTCTCTCAGGTCATCGGGGGAAAAGAACGCATAGTAGCCTTCGCCTCTCGCACCCTCAGTGATTCAGAAAGGAACTACTCAGTAGTGGAGAGAGAAGCTCTAGCCTGTTTCTGGGCAATCAAACATTTTAAGTTCTATTTATGGGGGATAAAGTTCACAGTTCGCACCGATCATAAACCTCTCATCTACATGTTCAGTCCAAAGGTACCGCCAACAGCACGCCCAGAGTGGCAAGATGGGTGCTGGGTCTTGAAAGTTTCGTTTTTAAACTTGAGTATGTTGCAGGTGACCTCAATTCAGCTGCTGACTTCCTTTTAAGAGCACCTTTAGACCTGGTGGAAATTTTTTAAACTCCTGAATATCCCATCTTACAGATTCACTCTTCTACCATAAACAAAAATGAATGGGTCGAGAACCTAACCCAAGATGCCACATTAACCCTACTCAAAGAATATACCCTACAAGGATGGCCAGCTACACGCAACGATGTAAGCCAGGAACTAAACACATTTTGGGAAATCAGACATGAAATCAACTTAAACAACGGTTGCATATGGCGGAACAACAAAATCATACCTCCCGAAGGGTTGAGAGATAAAATAATAGACCTTGTGCACGAAGGTCACCTAGGGAGAAGTCTTACAAAAACAAGACTTAGGGAGCATTATTGGTTTCCTAACATGGACTCTATGGTCGAAGACAAAGTCAAGAACTGCATCATTTGCGCAAATAGTGACAAAACTAAACACACCCAGAAGGCACCTCTATCCCCGGTTTCCATCCCTGACAAACCGTGGGAAAAACTGGCACTTGACATCATAGGCCCTATCAATAAGAGAGGTGTCATCAAAAGATTTGCATTTGTACTGACGGACTACCACTCACACTGGGTCGACATCAAAATGGTGAACCAAATCACAACCGAATCTCTCATCAATTTTCTGCGAGATACTTTTGCAGCAGAAGGCATCCAGTCCACCCTGGTCACGGACAATGGAGTTCAGCTCACCTCATCAGCTATGACCAGCTTCCAAACCGGTTTAGCCATTACCCACCTTAAAACTGCTCTGTACTGCCCTCGGGCCAACGGCCTAGTCGAAAGAGTAAACAAGATGGTGAAAGAGAACATACAACTAGCTTGCATCAACCATCTACCTGTAGAACAGGTCCTACAAGACATGCTCTGGGCGTATCACACGACTCCCAACCTTGTGACTGGTATCTCTCCTTTCTCATCCCTCAGAAGAAGGGAACCCAGTACTAAATTCTTCCCCAACTGGATTGGGGGGAGAGGTGACAGTGCACTCATCTGACAATATTAAAGCCAGAATTGCATCCCATCAGGCCAAGTACAAAGATCAGTACGGTTACAAGTATGGAGCCAAACCCCAGAGGTGGGCCGTAGGAGACTGGGAAGCTGTGAAAAAACCCACACTCACGGGGGATAACGAATCCAAGTTCTATGAACCCAAAAGAATCATTGAAATCAAAAACAACACTGTGATCCTTGAGAATGGTCAGAACTGGAGCATGGACCGTCTAGCGAGGAGCCCAAGCCCGGAGGTCATACCTCGCACTAGCTCCTCGACTTCTGTTGACCCCGGAGACTTGACGACTCACCAAAGAAGCTGCATCAAAAGATCCATAATTTCACCTAAGTGGCATAAAGACTTTGTGATGCAATAACTTTAACCTTGACTTTTCTTCCTTGCTTTTTAGGGGGGAAGATGTGTTATATTCTATTTCCTTTTCTTAGGTTTGTTATAGTGGGACTCCTTGGGAAACTTGTCCTTGGTCTATTCCTTGTCCCCCGCCCCTCCCCTTATTACCCATTTGGTACATTCCTTCTGTTTAGCCAGAGGCTGCCTTCGAATGTTGACAAGAGCAGCCTGACTGGAAGAGTTCCAAGTGTGCTTTGCCCTGTGCTCGGTGTACTTGTGGTGGCAGAGTGGAGGCCGTAATAAAGGAGTTATTTTACCTACCTTGCTCCAGTCTTCATTACAACAGTTAGGAATGCAGGATTGAGTAAAGAGAAGTGCTTTTCACTAGACCAAATGGTCCTTTAAATAGCTTCCAAGGAAATCCAGTTTAGCATCACTCAGCATTAGCGACTCAGAGCCAGGCCTTGTGGGTATTGATAATACAGTTGTATTCTTGTGATACAACTGTTACAAATCAGAACTGTACTGCAATGATCAAAGATTGTCTCAAGGAGAATGTTCTGATGGAAAACTAACATATTTTCCCAAGGTGGGCCTTGAGTGGGATATATCGGGCTTCAAAGCATTTAGGCGAGATTCAGGAAAACTTACAACAAATAGATTTACCCATCTTAAAAATTCAATATGAGGCTAATGTCCAAGAATGTCCATAGAATGAGTTACAGATCTACGGCAACGTCATACTTGTCATTAAAAATCCAGATAAGATATGAACATGGAAACTACAAGTACCATGGATTGGATATTCGGACATCTCTTCCTATAGACAATTAAGGTGTGTAGAAGAAAGTTGCAGAAAATGGGAGCAGATGCACAGGCTGAGGAAGATGCAGAGTTTGGCAAAAGTCTGATGTTGTGCCCCCAAAACCTGAATCATCTGGAAAAGATCACTGAAGCTATTGTGAAAAACTTAAAATTTGGTCTGTGAATCAGTTTCTGCAGATGTTTATCCACAGCGATATTTATCTGAAGACGATGGTGGGTATGCACAAATGTTTGTCAAAAGATCTCTAGAGTATTGACCTATGAACATCCAGACCTGCATTAACTGTGCCCTCTGGGGGTAGGTGATATTTAGCATACATCGGTCACTGTGTTTACCTGTTGTTGTTCCACCCCTTTGATGGATAGACTCAGTCATATCCATGATAGCTAGCAATGAATTAAACTCTAGTCCTGACGCCCGTTGCTTCCTTTTGCAGCTGGATCGAAGCACAGCTACCATGAGCCCAGCGGTAATTATACAGCCAACTCAAATGAAGCACTTTATTGTTTAGGCTTACTAATTATTATCTGCGAAAGGCTATGGTTGCCATGGCTGCATAGCTTGTCATACCCTCTTACTTTAATTTTCTGCAACAGCATTGAAATCCATTGAACAAAAAAGGGTAAGAAACTGCTTGTAGGTGCTATATATTTCCTGGTATCACTTATAGTTTTCCTTTTTTGGTCTCGCCTAAGACAGCGCTTGTGAGATCTTTTGTCTGACAATACAGTGGGCTTAGAATGCACCCATTACTTACCATTTGTTTGCTTCATTATAACTCATTTCTTTGCTTCTTATTGGTGAAGTGCCGTAGACTTTCTTCCTTTTCATGTGTTTACCCCTTCCACGGAGCCAGGACACATTATGTGTGCACGACCACAGCTTACTTTTTGTTGTACTCTTTTTCTTTTGTTCGTAGTTAAGCACTGTATGAGAGTGCATGCGTTTTCTACCTCTCTTTCTTTCTAGTGCACTTTCTTTCCGTTTTTCTCTGTGACATTTTCCTATGTAACATTACCCTTTTTAGTGATACCCCTTTTGGTTCTTCCAACATTTCCTGGTACAACATCACTTTTATTGAATGATAGCACTTCTTTTTATTGTAAATAAAGTGTTTACATTGTAGTTATATGAGTGAGATTCCCCATTGTCCAATTTTTGGCGTAATAATAAAAGTAGGGCAACAAGATTTTTATTTTAAAATGCAACAAAAGAAATAATCAAACTAAAAAAAAAATTACAGCTAGCACTAAAGAGCAAAAAATATATGTACATTAAAGGCGATACCTTGACTTTCACAAGGAGCACATCCACACACAAGCTAGTTTCCTTCTGTGTGAACGCTTTTGTTTCTATTTTATTACTTTGTTGTTCCTTTTGTGTTTAGAATCTGATAAGACAGCGTTCCTCCTTTGTTCAGTCTGGTTGAAGTATCCCAGATTGGAAGTGCAGGAGCAACATTTGCACAAAAGGCTCTTGCTGTAGTGTTTTGTATAAGGGATTTGTTTTAAAAGCAAAAATGTGCCACAACCTGTCTGACAAGAAACGTCTGATGTCACTGTGCATACCATAATTATCTTGCAACTTGTGAACTAAAACTTCAACGTTGGTTTGTTTCATATATCAGACTTGGAAGATCCAGCGCATCTATGCAAAAACCAGTCAGCGATTCCTAACAATTTATTTTGCAACTTTCGGTCAGGACTTTTATTTTTCATCGAATTATCGAAATCAGCTTAGAACAAGACACCATTAAGTCACTGATTAAAAATGGGTGAGTGATTTCTTTTGTTTATTTTAAGTTCATAGCTAAATTTTAATTACATTAAAATTCACCAGATTACAATTTAATATCTTACTATGGAATTGTAGCTGCCACTTGTTTAGATAACTTAACTTTGATGGCATGGGGTCAATCATATTACAATATCATGTGTGCTGGTGACCTTTTTCTACTCATACAATTCTTGGAAGAGAGGTCTCAGACCATGCGTTTTGAATTGTCTGCTTGTAAAGGTCTAGAGACAGACTAGGTTGAATATGTGCAAGCCCTGTAAATGATCCACTTTGGCCAAAGGTTAACATTTTGGGAACACAGTCCTGCAAGATGGCTGAATGTTTAGAAGAAGACTTATCTAATGTTTTATTTGTTATCAAAATTCCCTGGGAATGGATTGGTTCCTTCAATCCACCTTGTAACAGTATCCGACATCAAAAATGAACACTAATGCGTTAATCAAGCTACTTCAGAAGATTTTGTTTCTGGAAGGTATTGCCTTGATTTGTTGGAAATTAAGATATTTGCCACAATTCATTTGTGCCATCTGATTAGTGTTCCATTATCTTTTAGTCTGTCAATTCCAGTATTGTAGAGTAATTGTTGAAGGCTGCTTTGCCTCCAAGTTTCTCTTCTCTTGCTGACTCCAGTTCTCCTTCTGCAGCGAGAGTTGTTTTTGGAACTTATTAATGCAGCTTATGCGTTAGAGTTGTTATGGTCATTTCTCTGTCAAAATTGAATCTGAAAATTTCACGAACCTGGGAGGTGCATACACTTAACTGTACATGTGTTGTATTCTCAGTATTGCTGATGGATAGATGGGAGTGAGCACCTTTAGATAAGAAGCATCAGTAGTTCTCTTTATGAGCACAAGGCAGAAGAGACTAACATTCAGGTGCACTTGATTCAGAATGTTTGTATGTAAGGACATGCATGAGGTTGTTATACATTCAATTCACTACTAAAATGTCCAAAAACTTAAAAATCTGAACTAATTTTGTCCAATTTCAAATCCTCCACTAATCATAAAAAATATGCTTTTCATTGTTTCTAAGCAGTGCTGACCTTTGTAGTGACAAATCCCTTAATGAAACAAAGCACCTTTTGAATTTCAGCACCAAAGTTGGACAGACTTACATCTCTTAATGCCTAGTAGGGGGTGCTGGTGGTGTATGACAGAGTGCAGTTTGCAAATATCAGTTGGCTATGAGGTGACTTAAGGACCATGAATCATGGCATCCTTCTGCGGAGCCTCATATTGGCTTGACATTTTTTGTCTAGCAATGACTTGGAGAGCTGAACGGAGCTGGAAAAAATAGCAGGATAGCCTTCAGCAATGGGCTCTCTACATTATACGGCATACGAAGGAGTCACACGCCGCTTCCATTCTGTTTCCCATATATATTCATGCATGCATCATCTGAGGATATTGAGTGCTGTAATCTGCATGTTGTGATTTATGCAGCTAGTACCCTGCTTTATTGGCATTCATACTGAGGGAAGATACTCTATCATCCGCAAGCAGGCAGCCAGTAGGCACCATATAGGACCTAAATGCCATACTGCCCAGTCATGGATGGAAAACCAGTTCTCTGATCCTGAATGGAAGACACAAAGCTCCTCAAATGTTTCCCTACATTGCATCTAGATCTCTGGGCCCTGCTTTCACACACCTTAGCTTCCTGAAGAATTAGTTGGCATTGTAAATTCAGTAAATACACAAGTCTACAATCAACACTTATAAGAAACAGCACATTACCTTGACCTCAAAAATAGCTGGAGCCTCACAAGAACGTTGGTGGAATTAAAAAGTGAAGATTGTAATGCCGCATTTCTTGGATTTATGAAACTGATAATGAAGATAGCAATATTGAAATGTGGGCAAAGATACCGCTTCAATACTTCATGAGCTAGGACACAGTGGCTATCAATACCATGAAGGGTCGAGGTTTCAAACTTAGCTCACATCCAAAGGTCTTCTTGGAACAATAACAACAAAAACAACCCTCATGGAAATTAGCAAGGAACTGCTCAGAGTGAGGATGATGGCCTTGGCCATTCCTGAGCAATGGTTCTGCTTCGTCTCTCTGCAGCCTTTGACACTGTGATCCACAATGCACTACTTTACCGACCTGATGAAGAAGTGACATTGGTTGGACTGGCGCTGAAGTGCATGTGAAACTTGCCTCACTTATCTTCCCTTTAATCAACAGCACAATTCACCTACGCTGACCATATTCTAAATAAATAAAGTTAAGGAGGCCTTACTTAGGTATTGAACAGGGCTCAAATGTATTTGACATCGTTTTTTTTTATTCTGGCATCTTTTATCGTTTGTGCATTGAAAAAATTCCTCACACTAATTCGGCTTTTCTCTCTTACTAATTATTTATTTTATGTAATTTCTTCTCTTTTTCACAGACTTCTCTCTACTAAGCAAAATCTTTACGACAGCACTTGTAATCATTCATGCAAATTTAATTTTTAACCAATGCATTTCAGAGTTATTTGCACTCCTTCATCAGGGCAATTACCTCTTGCAATCATTTGACACCATATGAATGAAGAACACAATTATTCTAAATCTGTACACCTGAGTGTTGCACGATGCCAACATCAACCAGGTACTCCATAAAGTTCAAGAGGGCTTGGGGGTGCTCCTCAAATTTTGCCTTGTCTAACGCATGTTCAGACATGAATGCAAGAATCCCCTTGCTGCTGCTATTGATCAAAGACCCCACAGGCCTGTGAATCCTTTGCCCCTCTCTTAGATGTCCAGCTAGCCTGGTCATCGGATCCACACCGATACAAAATCTCCTGAAAATCAAATGGTCTAGGACTATCATATCGCCTCTTCGATCCCTTCACTGGATCGCCATCAATCAGCCATCCGATTTAAAAACTCGGCTGAAAGACTAGCTCATGAATCTCTACAAGGCAACCTGCTGGCTATGTGATTACTATAGTTGTGTCCAAAAGTAGATCTAAGAGGATAGGATCCAGCCAGATGTTAAGACTAATAGCTGATTATGTATACATTAATTACATTACATTGAATATATATGTATCATATAGGGATTTCCAGAAATTGTAGAAAAGGTGCTGCCCTTCTGGATGTATGTTGGACACCCCTTCTCTGGGGAGCTTCTACCCTTTTCACTGAGCAGATTAATAGATTCGCCCTCTTGAAACCTGCTGTCCTCAAATCATGTAAGGTAGAAGAAGATCCCTGCCTCAGCCAGGCATAAAACTTTCGGACTACCCTCCCTGCACTCCTGTCAGTTTTATGGCAAAAGCAACTTTATAAAGTTCTGAAGAGCACCAAAACCTACCTGTTCCTCCCAGCTTACTAACCATTAACCCATAACTTTCCACTCTAGTGTAAAGGAGCCTTTCAGTGAATGATGTCACAATAGTCCACACAGAACAACCCGGCATTATTAAAGGGACATTACAAAGCCCTTTTGTTGATGATTGTTCATGTGTCAAGGGTAAGAGGACAAGCTTTCTTTTCTTTTCATTAAATGGCCACTTTAATAATTTGCTCTCCGACTCATCTTTTCTGCCTTTTCTGCTCATAAAAGCAATCAAAAGCAGTGACGTGAGGGTTATGGAAAAATGTAAGTAAATGAAAATGAATTAATAATTTGTAAATCTGATGACAGCTGATGACTTTTAAAACTATTAAAAAATTAATTTTGTAACCTGCTCTCCTTTTTAAATTGTCTTTTAGATACTGAAGTGCGATTGCTGTTGTCCGTTGCCGTGTATCTGCTCATTACCTGGATCTGTGCACATGGGTGTGTGATGGTTGGAGGAAGCTGGCTCTGTTTCAGATAAACAACACCTACCTCCTGTTTTTGATAGGAAATATCTTCGCACTTGCTTTGTCAATTGAAAATGGCCTAGCATGGTTTGGTGGAAGATTCGTCTTTCGTCGTCTGATGTCCATTGTCACGTGTCTGCACCTTGTCCGCATCATGCTATACGGGATGGGGATTATTGGCGGTGTTTGGTCGCTGAATGAGAGAGGGGAGTTGTGGCTAGACGACATCCTCTTACCTGCTACAGCAATTGAATTTGCCGTGGCAGGCCCTTCTGGAATATTCAGCCCTCGTCCTCTGTAGTTCATGGTCGTGCGTACACTCCTTGGGGTCTCCTTGTTATGCTGGGATGTTATCGTTGGATATGGCCTGCGCCAGCCTCAGATAGACGTCCACCTCCGGGTGTTCTTACAAAAGATCGTAAACTGTGCTTTTGTATTAGGCATTCTCAGTACACGGGTTTGGGTAAGAATCATCACTAATATTCCTGATAGTAGAACCACAATGCATACCATCAAAGTGGTGCTTTTTGGGGGAAGCCTGCATGTAATTTTGTTTGCACCATTCTTATGGCGCGTGCCTGGGGCGTCATTGTAGAGTTTGCCATATCCATCTCATGCACGTTATGCTGTATCTCTGTCTCTGAGACGGTGGGTCCTCATCAACGAGGCGTGCTGGGGTCACATCATGAGACTGGCATTATGACGAATGATATTGTGAGAAAGCTTCGGTAATCCCTTCTCATTAAAAAGAATGAAGAAGACACCATGGACAGCGGAACATCCTTTATTCCGTTCTCGTCAGGATACAGGTACAGTTCAGAATAACGATAACCGCCACCCGCCATCAATATGTATCTCTCCCCACTTTTGAAAGATGCCCTCGCATTTGAAATCGGCACGAGCGCAGCAGCGCTCGTGTCCACTTCAAATAACAACAAGCAACACTTATAACACACCTCCCCCTTTATTAAACAAACAAAACAAACAGGAAAAGATATATATATATATATATATATATATGGATATCATGTGAGAACAAAATCATTGAATTTGGCAGGTAACCTACGTACTCTTGAATTCCTAGACAAACATCCTGGAACAGTTGTACTTTGTTCGCCTGCAGATAATCCTCTGCAAGAATTGCCTACTAAGTTTTCATCAACATCCAAAAATACATTCGAGGTAGTACTATCATAGAGTGGTGCTTTACCCTTAAAAATTGAAACCCTATTAAAGTTCCAAACATTACCATCCTCCACACGTACAGCACTTCTAAACACCTCCACAACACGCACAGGATCCGACCAACTAGGGAAGCCCTTACGTATGAATCCACCTTTCTTTAGTCTCACTAAATCCCCCACTTGAACAAGGGAATTCCTAACCATTCTTGTTTTTAACAAATTCTCTCTCATTCTATTTTTGTAAGCATCCATCTTGCAGCGAATCTCTTTAAAATCTATCTCAGCCACTTCCCCTAGTGCCTTATTCTTTCCTTTTAGCCACCATGGAACTAACTTAGTGCTGGGATTACGACCCCTCAATAATTCAAATGGACTAATCAACGTTACAGCATTGGGAGATGTTCTGTAGGATAGCAACATGGACTGTAAAGCTTTCTCCCAACCTAATCCACCTTTGACAGCTAACTGGATAGCCTCCTTAACAACACGATTAAATCTCTCAATTTGACCATTGGCCTCTGGATGAAAAACTGCAATTCTTTTATGAATAATGCCACATTTTGTTAAATAATTCTCCATTTGCTTGCTAACAAACTGGGGCCCATTGTCTGTGACTAACTCTTGGGGAATGCCTTCTCTGCAAAAAACCTCATCTAAAAATAGAATAATGGCCTCCGAAGTAACCTCTTTAACCATCTTAATCTCAGGCCATTTTGAGAAATAGTCCATTAACACAATACCAAAAGAATGTTGATGGGGTAATACGTTAAATGGACCAATAATGTCAATACCCAATTTGCGCCAAGGAGATGCTGGCAAATCCACCGGTTGTGGACTAGCTAATAAAGCTTTAGCTGACTTATCACTGTTGACACACACATCACAGGATCTTACATGATGCTCAACATAAGAATCAATACCTGGCCACCAAAAATTATCCTTCAAACGTCTCCTGGTTATAGAAATGCCAAAATGTCCCTCATGAGCAATATTGACAACTAACTTCCTGAGACCAAAAGGTGGTATAAACTTATCTCCCCTCATAATTATGTCATTCTCTATTGCCAGTTCATCACGAACCTTGAAATAGCTGACTAAACTCCCTATCAATTCCTTTTCTTCTGGCCATCCTTTTAGTATGAATTCCTTCACCTCTTTAAGTTCTTGATCCTTACCCATTTCTTTGTCCCATAACTGCTCTTGAATTATAGAACCATCAGTAGACAATAGATTCACATCACACACCACATGTGCCACTTCACATTCATCTCCATCACCACAATCCGATTCCAGGCATGGAAGAGGTAATCTTGACATGCAGTCAGCATGGATATTAGTTTTCCCAGGCACATACTCTAGAGTGTATTGGAAATTTTGTAATCTAGAAGAAAGTCTAGCCAATCTAGATGACAATGTGTGTCCGCCTCCAGGTGACAATATGTGAACTAACGGTTTGTGGTCTGTTTTGATGCTGAATTTAGTTCCCCATAAAAATGGTCTAAAATGTTCAGCACCCCATACACATGCAAGTAATTCTCTTTCAATTACTGAGTAATGTCGCTCAGACTCTCGTAATGTCCTTGAAGCATACGCTACAACCCACTCTTTGCCCCATTCTTCTTGAATTAATACAGCGCCCAAACCACAATTACTTGCATCTACCATTACTATACAATGCTTGCCAATAACAAAAGGTTTGAGACATGGAGCCTCTACCATCATTTTTTTGACAGTAGCAAAAGTGGCAGTCATAACATCAGTCCAAATAAATTTCACATTTTTCTTTAACAGAGTTCTAAAAGGTTCAATTAAAGTTGCATAATCAGGAATGAATTTTGCGTAAAACTCCACCAGACCTAAAAATGCGACTAACTGTTCTTTAGATTCAGGAATTGGGGCTTTACTGATGCTTTCCAAATGAGACAATTTGGGTTTGATACCATCTCCACTGATATTGTGTCCTAAATATTCCACTTCATGTTTCCTGAACCTGCATTTGTCTGCACGGAGGGTCAAACCTTTGGTTTCCAATGCCTTTAGAACTTTAACTAAATTGTGGTCATGTTCATTCTCATCTTTTCCGAAAACTAAAATGTCATCTTGAAACGCTATGGCTCCATCTAAACCCTCCAAAGTTTCTTTCATAAGTCTTTGGAAAACTGAAGCCGCGCTGGCGAGGCCAAAAGGCATCCTGCGAAATCTGTAAAGACCTTCTGGAGTTATAAACGCGGTTAGGTCCTTGGATTCTTCATGGAGAACCACTTGATGATATGCACTAGCCAGGTCAAGACAAGAGAACACACGTGCACCAGCTAATGTAGATACCATTTCATGCAAATTGGGAAGCGGGTGGGCGTCAACCCAAATGGCCTTGTTGAGACTGCGTAAGTCTATGCATAAGCGGAGATCTCCACCAGATTTGACTGAAATAACTACTGGAGAAACCCAGGGAGATGACTCCACTGGTTCAATTATCTTCTTCATGCACATGTCTTGGAGCATTTCTTTCAGTTTGTTCCTGTAGGACAAGGGAACATTCCTTACTTTATGACGTACAGGTATGGCATTGGCATGTAGTTTTATGTGATGTTTAAAGCCTTGATATTCTCCCAACGTGTTACTAAACAAGGTGGGAAATTCACATTTTATTTTAGAAGCAAGATCAGGATCACTGAAATTTTTGATTGACACACCCTTACACAATGTTGCATTAACAGAATAAACAGGAGGATCAGCTTTGGGAACTAATTTGATTCCCAATTTTTCTTGGTGTGGCCAGCCTAAGAGTGATTGACCAACTTCTGTGACATAAATCTTGCCATGCATGCTGCATTCATGGAAAGTTATGTCACTCCAGAAATACCCAAGTAGTTGTAACTTGTGCCCGGTATAACCACCCGGAGAGATATCAGGAGGTATAAGTTGTGTGTTAGGCCAGTTAGAGAGAACTATAGAGTGAGGTAAAATGGTGTACCAAGAGCATGAATCCACAAGTACACGAGTAATGACACCATTGATAATAACATCACAAGAAGGAAATTTAGTGACACCACTACCTTCGCTCACACAAATCACAGTATTAACATCCTGGTCGTAATCATCTAATTCATTATGTTCTTGTATAGCATAGACCCTGCTGGAGGGTGATCTACATACTATGGCAAAATGTCCCTTTTTATTGCATCTGGAACACACTTTTCCCACAGCGGGGCATGACTTAAAATTCCCCAGATGATAGCTACTACCACATCTAAAACAATAACAATTATTGTATCTTGGTTCCTGCTTATGCCATTTGTTTCTGGTTTCGGGTTTTTGAAAAGTTTCATTCTTTTGGATTATGGGTTTCTTGGATTTGTCATATTCCTTATTAATTACTTGGACATTACTCATATCACAGGACCTAATTTCATGAACAAACTTCTCCGAGTGCTCAATGGCTTTTGCTATTTCAATAGCAGCGTTGAGAGACATATCAGAAGTAGTCCACAACCTCTCCTGTATTTTCTTGTTGTTAGTGCGCATTAGTATTTGATCTCTCAGAACTTGTTCGTAATTAATATGTTCAAAATCACACGTGACTGCCAGAGATCTTAATGCTGACACATAAGCCTCAATAGACTCATCTGGTTTCTGTTTCCTTGAATAAAATGTAAATCTTTCCATAACAACATTGGTTTTCCTTCCATAACGAATGGAGAGCTGTTTGGACGCAATCTCATAAACACTTAAATTAGTTGTATTAACTAATGGGGGTAAAGTCTTGAATTCCTTGAGACCAATCCCACCCAGGCAGTGTTTTAATAATGCTAACTTTCTGTCAGCTTCACATTCTTCCCCCTCCATGACCTCCACATAAGCCAGGAACGTAGCTTCCCAAATGTCCCATTCCATTTGAGGTTCACCAGGAATTGATAAGAAAGCAGTAAAATACCAGACATAATGTAAGAATAATAATAAAAAAAATTAAGGAATGTGTGCTAATGTAATTAGATTCATGCAGTCTAGATACTTTGAGAATTAAGTTCTCTTGGACACGCGTGTGAAAATGTGTGCGTGTCACAGAGATGAAATCAAACCTGAAAGATGCTCTTCCAGCAATTAAGCTCTGTTGAAGAAATTCTCCGTTTGTAAGCAAACAAATGTTGCTTGAGGTTCCGCCTAGAAATCGTGATAACCAATAGCAGGCACGCAAAGAGGGAGGAACAAAAAGCGGAAGTCTTACGGACGTTGAAACGTAAGAGGCAAAGCGGAAAAAAAAAATCCAGTAAATCCTTGACGTTACGCGTGGGAGCGTTTCCGGATCGTCGCCAGTGTGAGAAAGCTTCGGTAATCCCTTCTCATTAAAAAGAATGAAGAAGACACCATGGACAGCGGAACATCCTTTATTCCGTTCTCGTCAGGATACAGGTACAGTTCAGAATAACGATAACCGCCACCCGCCATCAATATGTATCTCTCCCCACTTTTGAAAAATGCCCTCGCATTTGAAATCGGCACGAGCGCAGCAGCGCTCGTGTCCACTTCAAATAACAACAAGCAACACTTATAACACATATATTACATGCATGCATTGAAATTATTTCTTACGTGATGTAAAGGAAGGCTGGAAGTATGTTTGTATTGGCTATCGTGGCACCCCTACTCTGTTTTTCAGTATTCTGTTTCTCCCATCTCATCCACCAAAATGAAACATTCTGCACTAAGAAACCCATGAGGGCCTTATTCCATTAGAGAACACTGAAGAAACCGAGGAACCTAACCCTGAACTCAATTGTGAGCGCCAATATTCATGCATTGACCTCTTCCATTCTAGGGACAATATGAGGATGAGAACTTTGGTTGACCTTGGTCTAGTCATCATTCAGCAGCTAACTGGTCAACCCAATGCCCTTTACTGCAATGCATCAGTGATATTTAGCTCCATGGGCTCCCAACCATTTTGGCCCCCATTGGGCTTGTTGTGGAGAAGGCTGTTTCCTCATTGGTCGCCAAGGGCTGTGCTGAGAAAGCTGGAGGAAGAGTCCTGCTGCTTGCAGGTTGTGCTGTGATGTCGATATCAGTCACTGGAATTGGGTTAGCAAGATTCAGAATTTTACTGGAGTCCTACAACAGTTGCATCAGCATCACAAAATCAAACCTTTCACTGTATATGGTGAGTGCTTCTGCCACACTAGTCGCCAGGGACTCCAATTGCAGACCATTACTCACTGTCTGGAGGTCAGGAGAAACTCCATCAATCTGACTGTTGCAGTAACTTGATTTCATGCCCCTAACATAGATTTAATCAGCACTACAAGCTTAAGGTTGCTTACAAACTTTTCTTACGCTCAGAATGTGGGAAACCTCATCCAGTCAAAGGAAATAATGCTACAAAGGAAGCCTATGTCGTTCAATAGCACAGGATTTCATGAATATACCGCTCTGAACTGGATCACTTTGTTAAGCATGATGGCAGTTGCGAGTACTTTTTCAGTTGGATTTGGGCCAAGTAAGTTCAAAGATTGCACACCTTGGGCCACATGCACATAGCTTTTTTCTGTCGCAAATGGACTGATTCGCTGAATTGGGCCAATTGTGACCAAAGAAAGCTCTCTTGATGTTCGACTAACTCTGCTCCAGACCCAGAGTCTCTCAGACAAGCAGCTGTCTTTACACTATCCCCGCCTACTTATTACCGTCTCCAGGTGGGCATGATACTCTCTCCATAGCCAACTGGAATTTTATGAGAACTACCATGAGATCGACTGACTCTGCCCCTAACCTACATTGCGTCCACAGGTACGACTATGACCTTGACATGTGACTGACTGCGCAGTGCTACCAACATGTCTCTCATTGTCACAAAAATGAGCTGCAACTGACTTTCCCCAGCCTTAAAGGCTTTTCACTGAGACAGTCTCTGCAAGTGATTAATTCTCTCCTAGCCTTCTGCTCCTTTCACAGGCACCAACAGGTCATCACTTACTTGGCACCAGTCCTACCGACTTTAACAGGGTTTGGCCCAGATTCTGAAAACTGTCACAGAACACAGCGCAGTCCCAAAGAGGCTGCATTGCGTTGCATGGAAGGGAGAGAGAGCAGGAGTGTGCCATATTCACCTCCCCTCTCCCTACCACCTGCGCTGATTTCTGCTGCTGCGCCCAAGCACACCTTAGCGCCAAAGCGATAGGGTGCATGCCTGAATCTAGTATAGATTTTTTACAGGAAGGGTACCCTTCCTGTACAAAATGCTACGCATAGACACACTTCAAAGCTTTTCCTACTTTGTATGTGTGCTGCACAATGCAGTACGCATGCAAAGCCGGAAAATAAAGGCGAAATGAAAACATTTCTCCTTTTAACGCCTGCTATGCAGCAGCATTAAGTTTTGGTGCTAAACCCTGTCTTCTAATGTTAGTAAATAGGGCTTAGTGTAAAAAAGCATGGGTGGTTTCATGGGAACGCCCATGTAGCCCCCATGTAATGCCTTCATGATGCGAAGTAATGCAAAGCAGCGTTTCACGCTGCTTTGCATTACTTTTCCATTCAAACCAATACTAATACCATTTAGCGTTGGTTTGTTAATCCCCAAATAGGTTTAGCGTCGGGTTAGCGTTACAAAAGTAACACTAACCCAATGCTAAACCTTAGTGAAACTGGGCCCAGTCTGTTGACATCTTCCCACGTTTCTGCACCCCCCAAGGTCATGTGCCCTGCACTGGTTCTGAGCAATTGAGTCAATCTTAGGCCCAGAAGGCAAATTCTAGAAACTCTCTCTTACCCTACACCTTGAGTCACAGGCTCTTCAAAACACCTTTCTGGGAAGGTGGCTGGCACCTCCCCTCACTTGCCAGGAAACCAAACACCCTGAGGTGCATGGCTAGGTGAGGCGTGGCAACCTTGTTGTCAACGTTCTGAACTGGTGCAGCACCGCGGCTGGAATTTCACACAGACTGATATACGAGCATTCAAAACCTTTTCGAGAAGGTTGACTCCTGTGTGCTTGTCTAGAGCATAATTACGTAGACTGGGGTGAGGCTGTGCCATATAGCAATGAACTACTAGGTTACTGCAAATTCTCAATAAATGGAAAAACCAAAGACCCATGAAAAACAGGTATCGGAGTGGCAGCAGCAGGCTTGTCAGGGTGCTGATGTGGGATGTCATCTAAGTAAGAATAGAGTCACAACTCGCATATTCATTAACTCATCCACCTAAACCTATAACCATTTCTCAGCCCTTTTGTTTTTAATCATGTGGTAGAAAGATCCCACTAAAAACATTTTTAGGTCACCCACATAAAATTTTAATATATGGAGTACATAAATGTTGGCATAAGTGACATAACCTTACCCAAACTAGGAGACGTAGGACTAGGAGGCTGTACAACCAGTGTTCGCTAGTACTCTTAAATGCTTCCCAGTGCATGATAAGGAACCCACTGATAAAACATACCATGGGCCCAATTCACAGAACTAACTTAAGACAAAATCCTAAACTTACTACCATTTTGGTATTCACAGAAGGCACTTACTCATCAATGAGTAAGTGCCTTCTGTGAATACCAAAATGAGTAAGTTACACAAAATGAGTAAGTTACTCAAAATGAGTAAGTTACTCATTTTGGTATTCACAGAAGGCACTTACTCATCAATGAGTAAGTGCCTTCTGTGAATACCAAAATGAGTAAATTACACAAAATGAGTAAGTTACTCAAAATGAGTAAGTTACTCAAAATGAGTAAGTAAGTGCCTTCTGTGAATACCAAAATGAGTAAGTGCCTTCTGTGAATACCAAAATGGTAGTAAGTTTAGGATTTTGTCTTAAGTTAGTTCTGTGAATCGGGCCCCATGTTTGGTAAGTGAGCATTCATCATCCTATATGAGCATATAAATGTATGGCAGGCCTAGAACAGGTTTGGCTATTTCTTGCAGCAGTTTTTTTACTTCTTGGATGCTTGTTTGCTTACGAAAAATATACAACAGTTCTTTAATGCCTCTCACTCACTCTAGTGCATTAGCTACTTGTGTTGTACCTATCCTGTATGTGTGAGAGAATCGTGTGATGTTATTTCTGCTGCTGCCACCGGTCCTTAACTTATTATTTGTCTTAGGGAAGGTTGCACTCCAACTCTTCATGTTTTACCTTCATTGTGTTGTGACGCTCAGTATAAAACTTTCCACTCCACAGAAGAAAAAAGCAATTCACATCGCCAATGCTTGTATTAATGCATGATATGAGTGAAAGAATGAACCCTCACAAAATATGTGGGCAGAATTTACTTTCGATTTTATACATGATACAAGCAGTTTATGAAATGAAGTAGGTGACTGTAAAATTTTAAAACAGTTGACAAGTGTCCCCATGTCATTTGTAACACCTCTAGCCAATTTTTGGCATTTTGGATAACAGCACTGTGCATAGTGGTATTATGATCCCATAATGAAACTGCTAAAAGGAAAACTACAAGCTCCACAATGCAACATGCTGTTGGCATAAAAAACATTGATGATGGTATCCTATGTTGTAGTGCCGAAGTGCTAAATTGTGAAATGCAAAATAAAATGTAGTTCCTGCCTTTCTGCCTTTTTTCCTTGCAGGGGTCCTCGCTTAGCCCCACCTTGTTTAATTTCTATGTCATCCGCTTAGCAGAAGTAATTAGATCACATGGTTTCTCCCTCACATCTTATGCTGATGATACTCAAATCGTCGTCTCTTTGGCCAGTGACGAAAATGAGACAGTATCCAGTTTCCATGACTGCATGGTGGCTGTGAGCACCTGGATGAGAAGGAAGTGTTTGAAATTGAATGCCGAAAAAACGGAGGTTTTGCTATTTGGCTCTCATTCATCCTTTTGGACCCCTAGTTGGTGGCCGCAGGATTTAAGGGTACTTCTGTCACCGGTTACTAAAGCCCGTAATTTAGGGGTAGTAATTGATAACAAACTCCCTTTTACAGTTCTAATTAAAGTGGTGACATCCTCTTCATGTCATACATTAAGGACCATAAAATAGATCATACTTTTTATCCCCTCAGATCGACAGAATACGGTGGTCAGGTCGCTAGTACTTATTAAAATAGACTACTGCAATGAACTGTATCTAAACCTGCATCAGCACTTACTGAACAGGCTGCAGATTCTTCAAAACGCTGCAGCACGACTATTATTGAAGATTCCAAAATATCGGTCAGTGTCTAAATCTATCAGGAAGTTACATTGTCTGCGAGTAAGACAGAGAATTACTTTCAAAGATATGTACCCCGTATAAAGCATTACACAACCAAGGTCCAGTTTTTATTAAAACCTGTTTCCGCTGGTACGTCCTAAGTAGAACACTATGGTCCACAACAGCCAAATGTGTGGTAGTCTCCAGGTTTAAAAGATCTTCCTAGGGTGGAAGACGTTTTGTAATTGGAGCAGCAAAGGCTTGGAACTCTCTAGCAAATCAGAGTCATGCCCAATCTGCTTACGTTTAGGAAGGCTTTGAAAACCTGTTTTTTTAATGCAGAATAAGCTTCAATCCTCATTGTTTGTTGGTTTCCTCTTGATAGCATCAAATCAAGCACCAAGACGCCTCTGGGCAATTGAGTGCTCTCATAACTTTTATTAACATAACATAGGCAACCACAGTTTAAAGAGCCAGTGGCTGAGAAGGCAGAGATAGTGTTTCAGCTGGAAATGGCAGCATCTCCTGCTAATAGGCTAACATTACTACTCTATGCAAAACCAGCTTACTGAAATGACCTATTTCCCAGAGCAATGCGAGCACCTGCAAGGGTAAACAGCGTTTACCACGCATGCGTAACAACGCATGCAATAACAACGCGGACGTTACAACGACCGCGTTGTTATTTCGCATACCGTTACAACGCAAGTGCGAACAACGACTTGCGTTGGGGGGCAGAAGGTGTTGGATTTTAAAATCCAACACCTTCCCTAGTGTCCGCACAGACTGGATTTGGAATAGTAATTTATACTATTCCAACATCCAGCGCCCCTAACGCAAGTCGTTGTTACGACTTGCGTTGTAACGGTATGCAAATAACAACGCAGTCGTTGTAACGACCGCGTTGTCATGGCATGCGTGGTAAACGCATGCGAAAAAACATCACATATTCATCTGCAAGGGGTCTAGAGACACAGAGAAAATAAAATAAGTACCTTTCGCCTCCTCTTCTCCAGCCCATTCTCGGGGCGGTTTGTCTGATTTTGGTGGCATGCTCACAATACAGCTGTGATGCACCCTGCCTCAAACAAGTGCAGCACAGGATGCTGGTGCTGCCCCGTGAGGGCCACCAGTGTTGTTATATATATCAGGCCACGGGTTCCTCAGTACACCCCAGCCTATCCGACCTTCTGCCCCCTTCAGGAAACACAAACACGATGCAACTGCAACCCTGTTCATAAAAATGCTAGTCATAACTTGTTTTCAGATTGTGCTTGCTGCACCAATTTTGTTGTATTTTAGCGCAGTAAACTACATTTCACAAGGAGTCAAATTATATGGGGATATTATGAGAATGAAATTCCTGAATTATTCTCCAACCTTCACCTCATGTTAAAGTATGAGAACTGTTACAAGTACATGTGCGTGCAGTAGGTGCAATAACACCCTGATCTATGCCATTACTTTTGGAATCTGTGACTAGTATGATACTTATAAATCTTTGTAGCAAGGGCATAACACACTGATCCATTTTACATATGTTTGGAATCTGTGACAAATGTGTTGTGCTCAGATCTCTGCAGTAGCCGTATTTACATGCTAAGCTTTCTCACTGGAGTTAAAATCTGTAACGTAAAGCACATATCCCAGCAGTAACTGCATTTTCCACAGTTTTTCTGTCTGAGATCAGAACATGCAACCAGCAAACCACGCACAGATCTCTGCAGTTGGCATATTAACCTGCTGAACAATCCCACAAAAATGATACCAGTGACTTGCAGCAGATTACACATATAATGCTGCTATAGGTAAACCAAGCCCGATGCTGTCACACTTGCATTTTAACACCTTGGAAGTTAAGCCTTTTTCCCCTAGAATGCTAAGCCCCTATTTTGCTATTTGGGGTACTTCGTGCTTACACCTCCATAAATTTCTTTCCACATAAGGTATTCCTGTCAAATTGCATTGTTTTTCGTCAACATTATAGGGATTCTAAGGGTACACAGGGTTTGTGTATTCACCTGGAGGGGAACAAGAAAATAGACAAATATATCTCTATTTGTTTTATTTTATTTTTTAGAAAAACTGGATAAAAACTGCTGCCAAGAAAGAATATAGTTTTTTTCACAAAAAATGGCCTCATCAAAAGGCTTTTGGGAATAAGAAGAGCTGTATAAAAAATATCTTTTTTTTAGCACAGTTGTGGCATTTTACTAAGAGGTAGGCCATTTTTCCGAATGTTTGTGCTTTTATCAAGTCTGGCAAGGTGGCCTTGCCAGACTTGATAAATCTAACTTAAGAGTTGCGTCACTCTTGCACAACATGGCAAGTTGAAAGAGCGACGCAACTCCTTGATAAATATGACCCTTGATTTATTTGTTTGGCGAGTGCAATCTTTCATTTTTACCTTATCCTTGCTGAGTTTATTATATGCACACCAGCAGCCATGTCAGTAACATACTCGTGTTATCGATTTCACAATCCATAATTTTTAAATCACTCAACACTATTCAGCTCTGAGATTTTCAGACAAAATTTCGCTTTGAGTGTGTACTCAACTCTTACGTATTCAATTATTTACAGAATGCACCTTTTCATTGTGTCTAATAGTGTTGGCCTGTGTCCATGTCCACAATTGCCATTTAGATCCCAATGTTGGGCTAGATATCTGTAGTAAGGCTTAGTTAAATCCTCAATTTCAGTGCAATAATGGACATCTTGTAATCTTAACCTACACTGCCATGGTGGGCCTTACACTACCTGCAGGCATTGCGCCTATTGTACTAGTTATGGGTTCCAGCCAGCAATAAACTCAAAAAATAAAACAAGAACTGTAAAAAAACATTTTATTATATTAGGAACAGGAGCAGTAACAGTAATGACTTCTGGAACTCAGCCATACATGAATCAACTGTTGCCTTCTCTTCTTTTTAACACACTAAAGATGTCTTACTGTTTCTTGAAATGCTTTTTCTTTTCTTATACTCACTATGGTTTGGCCAGCTTCTGCACAAGAACAACACACACCTAGATATGCTCTGCCCAGCACATGGTATTCTTGTAAAATTGGTTAGGAAGAAATGTTTTGCTTTTTATGATTTGGAGTTCCCCTGTAGCTAGTGGGTCTGAAGAAAAATTGCCATATAGCTAAGCTTAAAAACCACATGTGCATCGACAAACGATTGGCTGGAGTGTTTTTCAAAATTACATCGACTCGTTTTCTACCATCCTTGTTTATCTTGGGGATCCCTTTAAGCAATTTTTAAAGTTGTGACTGTTAGGTGACATTTATTGATAAAAGTTCAATTGGCCTGCGAGTTACATGCAAAATTCACAGTAGGCAAGTAGTCTGTTGGCCACGGAATCCTGTTTAAATGATATTCAAACTGGATCAACAGACCATCAATTTACATTTAGTTGAGTGAAGGGGGGGTCTGCCTCCCGTGACCACAGCAGTATTACTATTTGAAGATTTCTGCAGCCAGGTGACGAGCTTCAGTCGTCGTCTGTGAGTGGGTCGGCCTACGGCAGCTGTCATTCTCATGACAGAGGGCGGAGAAGTCTTTCTATTGGCCTTGACTGCTCTCTGTTCAGGAGTCCTTCTACTTGACCTACCCCAGACCTCTAAGTAACCTCTGATTGGGAACAGTCCAAAAATATCTACAGAAAACATAATTACAAAAAGAACAATTGATGGACGGAACGCCGAATGATATCAAACACTCACCTCCAGTACAGAGATCTGAGCCTAAATCTATTTTTGCTCACCACACCACCCCAGTTTGGACCTAGCCATATGCAAATCAGTCTTGACCCTGATCCCCATGGGAACAGTCTAGCCCGAACTGCCAAGCCTGGTCCTCCCTGGGCCAGTAGCAAGCATCCTAGGACTGGCTTTGGGATATCACCCGTCATCATCCAGGATAACATAATTGTTAGTTCCCTGTACATTTCTTTGTTCTCAGCACATTTGTGAAATTTTGCCAACTATTTACAGGTTTTTGAAACTTTGGAAAATATTTGAAAGTATTCAAGTAAAGATAAAGTGTGTAGAAATTCAGCAAAGAAAGTGAGGCGGAGGAACGTTTGCAACAATTAACTTCGACTAGTAAACTGCAGGCACTGGCCAAGGCACCCATTCATTTTAAAAACAGCTTAGCTGTGTTTCAGTCTCGACTAAGCAGTGGGCAGCTGCAAAATTATTCTTTACAAGGAAGCTGACCAGCCCACATCACCCAGTGACCCCAAAGAGGCTTGCATTTATTATTATTATTTTATTTACAAAGCGCTTGTACACTCCCTTGTGCATTATGGTGCTGAAAAAAGTCTTGCAGGATTGCCCAAGGAAGAGGTGGGTAGGAGGATAAAAAGTCTAACAGGAAAAGAGGGTCTGAGTGTTCTTCTGAAGGGTAAGTGATCCATCTCTTGATGGAGTGTGAAAGGCAGAAAGTTCCACATTTTGGGCCCAAGATAGTAAAGTGAGCACCCACACCCACAAGACAACAATTCTACTCTCTGAAACTGAATGCAGCTTGCACATGTGTCCTGGTACAGTAGAATCATCCATGACATTAGGACTCAGAAAGACTTCTGAGAGGTTTTGTGGGATGGTAATGTGTAAGAGAAATGGAGACCTTGACATCAGTACCTACAAAGAGTAATCAAAGAAAGAAATACATAAGGTAGAAAGAGACCCTTTTTGATGTACTTTTCTCATTTTTGGCAGTGATCTAAGAACCTGATTTTTCATTGTAATTTCTGCAGATTTCAAAGATATCATATGCAAGGTTTTTAATAACATTATCTGCAGAGTTTCACACATTTTTTCTGCAGATTTAAACCTCCTCTACATGACTGCTTACTGTGTGTCGGAGGGCCGGGCCACACAGCCTCTCTCTGAAGAATTCAAGGTGCGGAGGCCTTATATGCTTCATGTATCCATTCATTGTGCGACTGGAAGGAACAGGTAATCTGTTGTTGTGGCCCAAAAATATAGGGGTGTCCAGCAAAAAATGGCACTGGTCCCGGGCCTCCACGAAGAGGGATCACCTGAGGCTTGTATGTTTGTTGTAGGATTTGCATATGTGAATATGTCTCTTAAAATGTACTGCCTCAGTCTCTCCCAAGAATACTCCTTGGCTATAATTCAATATCATAACTTACTTATTAAACAACCAATCGGTCTCCACACAATAGGGAACAACACACACCGCATCATCACCTCTGTGGATGTCCTGTCCTTCTCTCCTGTGAGGGAATGACCACAGCATGTTATAAGGCATACACAAAGTCAATGGTTCCCAAAGGTGAGACCTATTGGTGGTGCCATTATTATTATTTTAATATTTCTGCATTTATAGAGCGCCTCGTTACACCACTGGTGTGTCCCTGCGCTAATTGTTTTATCTCACAACTCCAGAAATCAGCCCATCAAAGGACGTGGGGAGTCCGAGCCCCTCACATTTGAGAAAAACACGTTTTTAATTTTTTCCGGAAAAGGCTCTCTGATGGTTCCTTTCGGAGGGCCAAGGGTGGGGCATTCCAACTTTTTGCTGCCAGGTAGCCAAAAGAGCGCGCACCCATACGGGCTTTCTTTACCCTGGGAACTTTCACCAGGTGAGTCCCGGTGGATCTGAGATGCCGTTCAGGCTTATAGGGAGCTAGGAGATCTTGCAGGTAAATTGGGCCTTTGCCCTGCAGGATGCGGTGGCAAAAACATAGGGGCAGATGTACCATTGTAGCAGTTTGCTAGTCCTTAATAGCGATTTTTAGAGAATCGCTATTATGGACTCCCAAAATGCTATGTAGGTAGTAATCGCAATAATTTTTGCGATTCCTAAATATTCCTTAATTGCGCATCGCAAATTGCGATTCGCAATTAAGGAATCCCTTCCCATTCATTCCTATGGGCCAAAAGGCCCATAGGAATGAATGGGAATTGCATGCGCAATTTGCGAGTACCCAATAGATACTCGCAAATTGCGCATGCAATTTCAAGGGTGCAAGGGTTCCAAAAGGACACCCTGTTGCACCCCTGAAATGTGTGCACATGTGGCACATGTGGCCCACATACATGCCCTAAGGCCACATGTGCCACATACATGGCACTTAGAAAAAAGCAAAAAAGTGCTTTTTTCGAGGAAATTGCAAATTACCACCAACTTGAAGTTGGTGGTAATTTGTGATTCCTTACAGCAATATCGCAATTTGCGATGGCTACTAGAATAGCATTTAGGGAATCGCAAATTTTGCGATTCCTTATTTTGCGAGTAGGTTTTTCTTTCCTACATTGCACACAGCTAAATTGCGATTGCAAATGCTGGAATTCTGCGAAATTCAGCGTTTGTGATCGCAATTTAGCTTGATACATCTGCCCATAGTGCCTTGAAAGAAATTCGTTTCTGAATGGGCAGCCAGTGTGGTGAATTTAGTGCTTTCTTTATGGATGCCCTTCTCAGCAGACCCAAGACCAAGCGGGCTGCTGCGTTCTGGATACATTGCAGTTTATGAATTCCCTTTTTGCTTGCACCCAGATACAGCACATTTCCATAGTCTAGTCTTGCTGTAACGAGAGCATGAGTCAGGATTTTTCTAGCCGACATAGGGAGAATGTCGAGAGTTTTCCTTAGAGTCTTCAGGACTCCAAATCACCTGCCTGCAACTTTCTTTATGTGGGTCGCAAAGGAGAGTGTGGAATCTCTCCAGACTCCCAAGTTCTTCACCTCTGTCTTTGGATTGGGAACCGGACCTAAGATCGATGGCCACCAGGCTGAGGACCAAATGGATGGAGCATTCCCCGCTATCAGTATCTCGGTCTGATTACCATTTAGTTTCAGGCATTTGCCTGTCATCCAAGAGGCCAGATCTTTCAAGCATTCTGCAAAGCTGTTTGCTACTTGCACCGAATTCGGAGCCAAGGTGACCACTAACTGCGTGTCATCTGCATATGACACTATAGTGCCATCGTGTTTTTCCACAATCCTAGCTAAGGGGGCGACATATAGATTGAAAAGAGTAGGGCTCAAAATTGAGCCTTGAGGCACCCCCTGTGCTAAAGTGATGTGTTTGGAGATATGTGGAGGTTGTGTGACTTGAAAGCTGCTGCCATGCAGATAAGAATACATCCAGTTAAGGGCAGCACCGTCCATACCCCCCCTTCTGAGACGGTGCAACAGCAGCTCATGTGACACCGTGTTGAAGGCTGCACTAAGGTCCAAAAGGACCAGTGCAGTCGTCTGACCTTCATCCACTCTCCTGCTCACCGTCTCAGTAGCATAGAGTAGTGCCGACTCTGTTGAGTATGTTGCTCTAAAACCTGATTGCGTAGGGTGTAGTAGATTGTGTTTGTTAATGTGTGCAACCAGCTGTGAATTTACTACTTTTTCAGCTATTTTTGAGAAGTAAGGGAGCAATGAGACCGATCGTAAGTTCTCCAGTAGATTCCCCTCTGCTGTCTGTTTCTCTTTCAGGGGGAGACCATTGCTTGCTTCCATATGTCTGGGACCAGCCCTTCCCGAAAAGAGATTTCTAGCAATTGTTGAACACAGGGTAGTATGGTATCTAACCCCAAGCAAATTATTTTTGGTGTAGCTGGATCCTTTGGGGAGCCAGATTTTATGCTTAAAGCAACCTTTCCAGCTCTTCTAGAGAGGGAAGGTGGAATTGTGTAAGACAATTTTCCCCCCACTCCAGTCTTTGTTCAGTTTGACCTAAATAGCCATTTTGAGCATCGTCAGGGAAGGTGTTGTAGATTTTTGATACTTTTTCTGCGAAAAAGTCGGCAATTTGATTGCACGATTCCTCTGAACTAGAGTCTGGCGCTACTGTTCTCTCTAGTGAAGATAGCTCTTTGAGAATGCTGAAAAGTTCCCTAGAGGAATTATCTGCTTGCTCAATCCTCTCTGTGTAGATGGCAGCCCGTGTCTTCTTTATGAGTGAGTGATAATACTTTGGATTGAGCTTGTATGTCGCTTTATCTGAATCTAGGAAGCCACGCCTCCATTTGCGCTCTAAGCATTTGCAGGACTTTCTAGCCCTCCGTAATGTCTCGTTAAACCATGGCGCGGTCTTAGTGCATCTTCGCGGGGTGCCAGAGGTCCATGGGGCAGCTACATTAAGTGCCTCTGTGATCCATCTGTCGACTACTTGACTCGCCTCATTAATGTCTTTGCCTAGGGCTGGATGATTTGACTGTAGGGCTTGTGTAAAACTGAGCTCGTTGAATTTAAACCATTTTCTATGCGTGTTGTTGGATGGTAAACTCACTATAGGGGATGGCCCAGGTAGGGGGATGGAAAACGCCACGAGGTAGTGGTCAGACCAAGGGACCGCCATTGGGGGTTCAACTGCCATTCCTAAGCAATTGGAAAAAATGGGGTCTAATAAGTGCCCTAGTTGGTGCGTTGCATGCATCGATTTTAGTTCTAATTGGAGCCTGGCAAGCTCCTGACATAGGGCTTGTGCTTCCCCACACATTGCTGGTTCCTTTTGCAGAGACTGGTGCAGCCTTCTAGTGCCAGAACAGTTCTAGTCTTGAGCGATGCATTACATATGGGTTTGTGCATCTTACTGGTGCTGAGGTCATGATTTGCTTACCAGTCCTCATAGTGAACAGTCATCCAAGACACAAGTGTGTAAGGATTCGTACAGGAATCTTCCCTGGAACTGAAAAGTTTGTAAATCAACTTTTTTATCAGGGCCTTTTAAAAAAAAAAATTTTGATGGCCACCAAAGCTCTTTAGCTGTTTTGTGATCTTGGTGAGTGTCTGCAAGGTTACTGATGCAAACGTGCTCCCAGAGAAATGTAATTAACTCTATTTAGTTCACATCATGGGGCAGGAGAGTGATGCTTCTCAAGTGTGCATGCCTGTTTCATCATGGCTGTTTCATCAAAGGTTTGTGGTCTGCTACAACTGAGACCAAGAGAGTGTCTGTGCTGTTGATTTATACCTACAGCTCGAGATCATTAAGGTCCAAGGCACAGCCTGTCAACAAAGGGACACAGGTTTGTCTAAAAGGCAGTGAGATGCTGTGTCTGATGCATACAAAATCTGCTGGCGGAGGGTGAAAAGATAATTACGTCAAAAGGCCTATGTTTTTCACACTTTTGATTCAATGTCTGCAGTGGTCCAAAATTGGCCGAACACAATAATGAAAATTTTAAGTTAGAAATATTAGTCTACTCCTGATACTATCATGGAAACTATAGAAGTGTCGGCCTATTGTCTGCGTTTATGCCAAACAGTGAGGCTGTGATAAATCTTTTCAGTATTTTTGTTGAACGAATCGTTTGCCCAGGCTGTCTCCATATGGCTTTCTTTAGAATTGCAGCACACCTAATGGATAAGTTTTGAGTTGAAATAACCAAGTCTCGTTTCCAATCTGCTTCTAGTTATTTCTTCATTTTACTCTTCTTTAAATTTAGGTCCTTCGGAAAATAAGATGTGATCCTTTTGTAAACAACAATCCATTAGAAAGAAAAAAAATATGCTTTCTTGCACAGCACTTTTTTCCCCATTGCTCCCACAAAAAACAAAATGTAGCTATATTTTGTGTTTTTTTCTTCGTTCTCTCCAGAGGAATCTACAAAATCTGGGTACCTTTAGAATCCCCGGGATGTTGAAAAATTTTGTGTGGATAGCTTTTGCGGAGAAAAAGTTCTGAAGGTTTAACATAGGCATGGGTGAAATTTAAATCACCTCTGCGTAATTCACGTAATTTTGGGAATATTCCTTTACTCTTCTAACGCAAAAATCCCCAAATTGTGGCACTATGCCACTTTGTGGAGTTATGCACTATTTGTGTTAAAAATATACTGCAAAACTCGATATTCGCTGTAAGAATTTACCGCGAATACATACAAACAACATAGCACGAGCTGCAGTTCTTTACGGTGCTTTTTTTCATGCTAAAATACAGAGTGAAAAGATGGATTTGCATTTCAGGTAAGTATGAATAAATCTGCTGAAAGTTCACATAATTACACAAAAGCAAATTGCACAATTGTCGCACACCCCTAGTTCAAAACCGGTTGGATAGCTAGAATGGGGGGAAGCTCTAGCACTGAAGAGTTTAACACTAAGTTTACATTTTTTTACACTTATTTTTATTGAGTTTCTCGCACTTTAATCCACAGGTAATATTGCTAAAAAACAATATAAGTGATATTCATCAATTTGAAGTACAAGACAAGAAAATGAACAAAGAGAAAGAAAAATGAAAAGATTTACATACTAGAAGCAGCTGGTTTGAGCATTACAACGTTGGACGGATGAATGATCCCATTCCTAAACCTTGGGAATGCAGAGTTCCATGTAAACATATTGAGGTAATGCCAGACAGGAAACATGAAATAGCCATATTGCCCAGCATGTGCTGAAAGTGCCTAAGCTGTGCATGGAACCGTTTTAAAAAGCAACTGTATCTGGGTGATTGTAAAGCAGTGTTGGCTGGCACGGCTAGCTGGTGGCAGGGCAGGCGCGGGAGGGTTTGGGGGGGGTTGGAAGGGCGCAATGTCAAAAAAAATTCTGATTGGTAAGCACCCAGGCTCCCCTGAGAGGTGGTTCGATGCTCAGCCTGGGAATGGGGGCCTGGGCATGTCCTCCACGCAGGCTGTAATGCAGCCTGCGTGGAGAACAGGGAAAGTGTGCATGACTTTTTGGGCGGTCCCAGACGGCCGGCCAAACAGTCATGTGCACTTAGGAGTGGGCAAACCACTCCTCGCCTGCCCATCCGCAAAGCAGCATGGAAACGTAAAATGATAATAACTCAAAGTTATTATCATTTTATGTTTCTTTATTTGCACTGCTTAAAAGCAGTGATGCAACGCTACGCCGCCATAGCGGGGGAGCCGCCACTGGTAGGTTGAACATCATGAGAGCAGGAACGGGGGGCCAACTAACATATTACAGTGGGCAATTGTGTTTGAGGGGGAGACATCTGTGGTGTCACGTGTAGCTGAGGATTTAAGGGGAGAAGGGCAGGTAGAATCATGTTACTCACCTATGCAGCTTCGGCAGGAGCAACCATCCACATGCCACACGAGGAGTGGGGGTAATCAAGTCTCTTAAGGCATATTTGGGAAATAGAGTGAGGTCTGACCCTCTACGTTCAGGGGGGTAAAGTATAACCCCTGGGTTCCATACCCAGGGTAGCCCTCAACCCATCCCAGCCATCCACTATGGGGTGCTTGCAAACAGCTTTCTCTTCTTTATGGAGGGCTTTACTTTCCACCTGGGGCCAGCGTAAGACCATTGAATGCCATGACGACACAGAGAGGGCTGGTGGTGACTTCCATTGGCAGGTAATCACTCTCTTAGCCATGAGAAGACTGAGGTCTAGGAATGAAACCCACAGCTCTTTATAATTTTTTTATGCTGGAAAATTCCTAATACACAAGCTTCCCATGCAGGCTGTTGGGGTATAGCAGTACAAGTGGACAGCGTACAGAAAACTTGGTCCCAATAAGAAGAGAGACAGGCAGGTCCAGTTCATCGAGAGTATAGCGGGGACAAAAGGCAGTAGTAACTCCTAGGAAAAATGTATTAAGATGGTAGGGGCAAGATAAGCTCAATGTAGAATGAAGAACTGAAACAGTTTATACCTGACCTTTTGAGAAATGTATGCCGATAGTGCTTTCGGTCACTTTTTCTCATGTAATGCCCTTTCAAACTGAACTTCCCAGATATTGCATAGATGTGTATGGGGGGGGGGTGGGGGGTAGGAAGTGGGCTATATTGTGATTTATATAACGAAGTGATGCAGTGTTGGCCGGTACCCATGGTATAAAGCATTTGAGTTTGCTGGTGTACAGCTGGTTCTGCGTCTATAATCATTCATCTAGTGTGGAAAATGTGGGATATGAATCCATACCTTAAAAACTGCCACTCATGTATTGCATATCGGTCTTGTAAAGTTTGAAAGCACTGAAGAAGTCCATTCTGAAATAAATCCCCCATCGGGTCTAGTCTGAGGCTTTTCTGGTCTGAAGTGGCGTATTAGAGCAATACTGGGACAGGCTTCTTGTGACCAGCCAAACCGGGCACCGAAGGACCAGCCGCAGTAATCTGGATGAAACCCGGATGGGTCCAGAAATGGGGAGAGCTAAATTCAATACTTCAGAGATCCACAATGGCCTGTCTTTGGCCCCCGTTTCATTCAAAGCCGCTCCCGAGAACCATCAGACAAACCATTGCAACTTGTCTGCTAAATAGTTGGCCTCAAAATTGGTAGCCCCCAGGCCACCGATAGTCAACAGGGACCTTCATGATAGCCAGTGCCACCCTCGGGCATCCACCAACCCATTTCAGATCCCCCAAAGGAGTATCCAGTTTCTGAAGGACCTACCGGGTTAACTAAATGAGAAAATTGACAGAGTAGCATAGGAGCCTTGGGAGTATCAACATCTTTGAGATGGCAATACGCCCCATGACACAGAGAGCGAGTGTTTACCAAAAGCTTAGCTCCAGATTCCCTTCACATAAATCCTCTGCATTGTTATTTATGCCAAGATATGCAATGGTGGTATTCTACCATTGAATTAGTGTATCCCCTAGAGAGGTTATTAGATGGGAAGTGCCTCTGCATAAGGGGATTCAGCAAGATTTCCCCCTATTGATCAAGAGTCCTGTCTCAATTTGTTTAATATCTGGGATATGTAATCCAGATTCACCTGGGGGTTTAAGTTAGAGAAGGACATCATCCACATAAATTGAAATCTACTGGTAGCCACTAGTAAGGGGGATGCCCCACCCATGCCTCTCTTGTCGTATCCAAACTCCAAAAGGCTCCATGGCCAAAGTGAAAAGAAAGGGTGAGAGCAGGCCTTGTACCTTTACAGAGCATGAACTGCTCAGCCATGCAGCCCCTCCATCTAACTCTAGTGATTGGGTCAGTATAGCGCAGCCATAACAAATGTAAGAAACGGGGTCCAAATCCAAATTTTCAGAGGACCGTGAAAAGGTAACTCGAATTTAGGGTATTGCACGCTTTCTCCAGTTCCTGAATTAAAGCTCCGGCCTCAGGCCATACCTTCGGAGCAGTGTCCGTGGTCTTGCAAAGCCTTCTAGTATTGTTGGAGGTGCTATGACCCAAGACAAAGTCTTTTTGATAGGAGTGGACCAGTAGCACCGGAAGCTTATGGACATGATCCATCTGGATCTTGTAGTCAGGGTTTAG
This sequence comes from Calotriton arnoldi, assembly GCA_963921515.1. Taxonomy (NCBI): domain Eukaryota; kingdom Metazoa; phylum Chordata; class Amphibia; order Caudata; family Salamandridae; genus Calotriton; species Calotriton arnoldi. Next base: position 253,085 of record CAWUFW010007462.1, on the reverse strand, counting down.
AATGGCAATAGTCTATAAAAATGCAGGATGGAGTGGATCTTTTTATGGCTTCAAGATGGAGACTAATGAGGCTTCTCTTAGCGACTGGGGTAGAGCGCCCATTTCAAGAGATTCCTGGAAGAGTTGTGCAACTAAGGGTCAAGAACACTAGAATAGGCTTTATAGAATTCAATGGATAGGTCATCTAGGCCGGAAGTCTTACCTGCTGCCAGATGTAAGTGACCTTAATCTCATGGGGTGGGATAGGGCTATCAATTTCTTCCCAAAAACTAGCCTCCACCCTGGGAAGAACTAGGCTGTACAGAAACTCTCAGACTACCAACAATGAAAGGTCTGGGCAGCTTTATAGAGATTACTGTAGAAGTTGAACAGGACTTGACAAAGAGCACATTGGAAGTAGATCAGAGAGCCCATCTCCTTGCGAAGTTCAGTAATAGTGAGTCTTTTTTGTATTGGAGGACAGAATCTAGGCCAGGAGGCAGCCAGACTTGCCAGCCTCATTATGTGTACAAATGGTATACACTGACCAATCCAGACTGCAAAGTTTTTTTAGTAATATGGCTTCCTCCTTTTGAACGTCTTCCAATATTTCCCTAGCAGACAGATTGGGCACTGCTTTGTGCTCAGAATTTATGCATTTTCTTTAAATCCAGGATAAATCTATTCCAGGGATTTACGAGTATTCACCACAGCCTGAATACAGAAGCCCATGTCACCACCTTTAATGCCTCCCATTCAACTACCCTCATAGAAGGAGAGTCCTCATTATTGTAAAAATATTCCAAAATGTAGGACCCGAATAAATCCCGCAGGATACTGTCCTCCAAACAACGAGGCAGGGAGTCGCCAAGTTAGGACAATTGAGCGAGGTCTCCCCCAGGTCAGGCCCAGCACCATTGGGCTGCAGTTAGAAATGGCTCTACCCAAATATTCAGCCATGGAGATGATTGGGGAGATGCTTGTGGTTCAGACTATCCTACCCAACTGCACATACAAATCATGCAGAGGTGACTAGAAGGAGCATAAATGGGTTACTCGGTTACAGAGTCACCAGACATCGGTCGAGGACCAGTGATGAAGCCACTGCGATAGCGTGTCTGCATTCAAAATAGTCTGCACTTTCAGAAGGGGTGGATGGGACTTCTCAAGGTTCATTCCTTTTTTAATAACCAATTTTATTGTTTTGTAGGAACATAAGAACATAACAGCCACCACATCCAATGTTGAGGTTCACTTTAACACACCAGTGGCGGCTCCTCCGCTATGGTGGAGGAGCATCGCCCAACTTCTTTTAAGCAGTGTAAATAAAGGAAACATAAAATGATAATAACTTTAAGTTATTATCATTTTATGTTTCCGTGCTGCTTTGCTGGAGGTCGGGCGGACGGGACTGCTCTGCTCTCGGAGCAGGGCAGGGGAGGAGTGGTTTGCCCACTCCTAAGTGCACATGACTGTTTGACCGGCCCTCTGGGACCGTCCAAACAGTCATGCACACTTTCCCTGTTCTCCATGCAGGCTGCATTACAGCCTGGGTGGAGAACATGCCCAGGCCCCCATTCCCTGGCCGAGCCTCGAACCACGACGATTAGAGCAATCAAAATGCTGCGTTGCAGCGTTGTGATTGGTCAGGGGAGCCTGGGTGCTTACCAATCACAACTCTGCATTGCAGCGTTGTAATTGGTCAGGGGACCCTGGCTGTGCTTTTTGTTCCTGGAGTCCAATGGAGGAGAGCAGGAGCAGAGACGCGGGACCCGCCAGCAAGGTAAATGTTTTTGTTTTTTTTAATTACATTGCGCCCTCTCCCCGCGAGGCATACCAGCCACCACTGTAACACACAGTGTAGAAATCGCCCCTGGGGAGCCAGGGAATATGATTCCAAACTGCCAGCCATGAAGAGAATTGTTATAGAAATGTTGATTGTTGTGTATGTGGTGCTTATATACTACCTACAACCTCCGGATCTTAATCCAGCTACTCTCCATAAGAACATATCTGCCTTCCAGGTCTATAAACGTGTCCTGGACTAGAAAGGGGATACTCTCCTGGATCTAAATCAACACCCCCCCTGAGCATAGGTGGAGAAATGTGTGCAGAAAACCTGACCCTGACGGTGCCTCTGAAGTATAAGACCCTCCTCGTGATTTATGTGAGACTCCTGGAAGAGAGCTTTGTGGATCTTATGACATTGCAGAAGGGAATGAATCTTATAACATTTGGAATGGTTATTCATGCCACGGATATTCCAAGTGACAAAGGTAAAGTTAGCTCAACGTGCTGTGCAGGACATACTCGTCAGATAGAGTTCTATGAGGACATTCCCGTATCTTCACCATAAGACCCCCGTCTCTCACGCCCACCAAAGAAAAAAGGCAAACATCCACAATCTCCTAGCTTTTAAAGTAAAACCAAAGGAATAACAGCAAAGGAACACAATAAAGAACTTTGGAAATTCTTGCAACCAGCAGGGTACCCAAACCATCAAAAAGGCATGATGGACATTACACTGAGGGGTGGGGTAATCGGCATCTCAGGACCAAACTCACAAGTGGCAGAGACCTGGCTCATTGATGTGCTTAAGTCTCAAGCCCAATTCAGGAGGGAAAGGGTTCTAGTTGCTCACGCTCAGCAGTCTAGTGCTCAGTAGGAAAGCTGGGGCATTAGGAATGCATGAGTCAAAGAAGGTCAGTTGGGGATGAAAGGAGAGAATACAAACAGGTGAGAAGAGACCCCAGTGGTGGACTAAGCTTCTCTGTGATGGGTGGCTTTAGAAGGGATTAGGGAATTATGGAACAGGAAAAGTCAAGCATCAGCTACAGAATGTCATCCGTCGACTGTAGTGTTATGAGGGGGGCTGGGGAGTCTTCCAGGTCATGGGGCAAACACGGAATATGTGAAACATCTTCAGAGTCAGAGGGGATCTGAGTGCAGGTGGGAGTGAATCTCAGAATGCTGCTGCCACCATCAACAAAGCTGTTTGCGGCCATGTGTGAGCCTGAATGTGGGGTCTTCAAGAGCGTTGACTATTCCATTTGGCTTTGTATTTGGACCAGCCGGGGTCATCCACGGATTGGGAAGTGAGACCACAACTTTCAGCCCAATCCCAGGCAGTTTCTGGATAGATGAAAAAAGGTTGTGTTGCCATCAAGCACGATTTTAAGGCAGGCACGGTAAAGTACAGAGTGCTAAATACACCTACAACCTTCACTTTGTGTTTTATCCCCAAAAAGGATACCCGCTGGTGTTGAATAGCCAATGTATAATAAGGAAACAGCATGAGATTGGTGGGTAATCTTCACATCCTTCACATGGTTTCCCTTCTGGCATGCTGCACAGCAAATGGCATCCCGATCGATGTAATTAAGAATTTGAACTACCAGGGGCCACAAGGGTGTTCCTGGAGGTAGGCACCAAGCAGGGACCCGATGAGCACATTCATTGGAAAAAAATGGTGATAGGTGGATGGTTGGGACCAAAATTTGATCCAAGTCTCCAGGAACTCAATGGCATCAGATCCCTCTGCTCCCTCTTGCAGACCTGCTACACGGATGTTATTGTGCCATAAGCACCTTTCCTCATCTTCCACTCCGTTCTTCAAGAAGCCTAGTGGCCTCAGTGGCCAGCAGAATTTGATCAAGCTTATAAGTGCACCCCATAGTAGGGGGTCACTTCAGCAGCGTGAGGGAGAGACATCAGATTTTACTTGCCTCGTTCACCAAATAGTGACGCCCTTCATTAACTGGTTGCCTCTGCTGCCCGGCTGGCTCCCCTGATGGTATGGTACCGTTGACTGTGGGCCAGCACTGTGGTATGTCTGTCCAAGGAGATACAGTCAAAGGACTAAGCTAAGCCATTGTGGGTTAGATCCGTAGGAGGTTTGAGACAGGCAGATGGGCCCAGAGCAGGCAGAACAGCACCACAACCCAGGAAACAGGACCCTCTTGCTCCCAAGCAGAGCACTGGTGGGGCAGCACGAGCAGTCCAAGGGCCTGTGAAACAGATAAACTCTGTGTAAACAGCAACAAGAGGAGGTGCACCAATGTCGCAGTCTCAGCATCCCAACAGTTAAAAACCAGGAATCAATTCGGTCGGGAAAGAGTCCCCAGACCACCTATCTAGGGAATCCAGGGTCATAAAGAGATACGTAGACCTAGAGGTCTACACCAGCGCCTCAAGATATTGGCCGCTTTCTACGCCCCATTGTTGACCAGGAAAAATAGGGGTGATCATGTAGGCATTCCACACCCCAAACCAGGGGGGGTAAGTGAATGCATCAATAAGGAGCTATTATGTCCTGGGTCTGATATGAACAAAATGTAAAATGCAGGAAAGTCCCAGTCCAGTGGACCTCACCTCTAAGCCTTGATTTAGGTGAGGGTGTAGAGTGGGCCCAGTTCACCATGTTTACCACCAGCCCAGTGCAGCTTTTTGAGGCCGGGAGCATACTGTGTCCTCCAATGGGGCACCACGCCCATTGCAGTTACTCCCCAGTCTGGGTCGATTAATCCGCGTTTCCCACCTGTTAGACATTGGCGGTTCGAGTACTGATCAATCACATTGCAGTGGGGCTCAGGTCGGACCACGGTGAGCTGAGAGCATGAGCTCTGGAATCACATCTATGCTGCCGTCAGGCGTCAATGATCTCAGTTCACCACACAAGGTGCTCGATAAGTTCCCCCACCTTTGTGGTGCGGAATCAGTGGTCAGGATGGCCAACACATCAGAAAAATAATGGATTCAATGAGCCATGAGTAGGATCTTTATTAGAATTTGATCACCATGCTGGGCTCATCGCCCGCTCCCCTCCAAGCACTAAGGGGCTTATTTACAAGCCCCTTCAGTTGCCTTGTGCCACCATTGCATAATTTTCTTTGATATAACGGCGGCGCTGCATCTTCTTCATATTTACCTTGATGCAGGTGCATCACTTTTTTACAGGCTGCGTCGGTTTTCACCTTCCATCGGAAACATCTATCTTGAAACTGACGCAGTGGTATTTACCACTTTTTTTTCACACATCCTGCCGCTGCGCAGCAAATGCGTCACAATCCCTACCCCTACCAAACCCAGGCGTAGGGTTGACGCATTGGCTGTTGCAGTGGAAGTTGACCAGCTGAAGTGAGTGCCAATGATGAAAATGATGTCCCCCCAATAGGTAAGTGCATACATAAGGTAGGTAAGACATTAAATGTCAAATCTTTCGACATTACTATCTTATTTTATGCATACAAGTGGGCATAGTGGTACACATAAGTACACTTTGCCCACTTGTATGCGTGACATACAGGACCAATGTAATATAGCGCAGAGTGAGTTTTCCACCTTTTCACGCTCTATTATATTGGTGCCCATACAGTAGACGATACGTCACTGAAAACTGGCTCTGTATTTTGACACATTACTGGAGTTACATTGTTTTTGTGCTAACTCCAGCAATGTGCCAAAAAACCCTGCGACATCATGCGCCATATTGTAAATACAGCGCTACCATGGTGGTGCATGGCTTTCTCCCGCAGGCGCAAGAAAACTGACGCATCGCTGCTTTAACAAAGTGATGCGTCAGTTTCTTGTAAGTAAGGCCCTAAGTTTGCATGTAGTGCAACATAATGCTACATACATATTTTTCATTCTTAATTAAAACAGTGGCAATGGGGCAAAATCTTCTTTTCAATAAAAACAACCAATGTTTTGTAACGCAGTTTAGCCAAACGGAATAAGTGCAAAATGAACGCATTAACAAGAAATATGTCAAAATCATATTTCAAGGAAGGTTAATATGTAAATTTTTCATAGTCCAAAGGTAAACACAACAGAAACAACAGAGGTGGACAAAATGGAGGAGGAAAGGTTATTGGTGGCCATAGCATGGGAGAATGGCGATTCTCCAATTAACATACAGAGAGAATCTTGATTTCATTAAAGACAACGGAGGCTAACATTATGCAATAACTTTTATTGCTGCCCCAACATGCAGCCCTTTAAAGAACATGTGTTACATCACAAGTAAAACATTCCATAGAACTTTAGAAAAATAACATGGTAACAGTGTAACTAGGTATCATCCTCTTAAGGCTGCGACAAAAAAGTTAATCTCATCAGAATAATCTTGCAGTATTGATGGTACTGCTTGATGAGAAAAGAAACTTCATAATGATGAATTATCTGGAAAGAAATAGAAAAAAGGAGTGATAACCACTTAAAATATCGAAAATTGAATAATCAAGTAAAATCAACATTGCAAAGGCAACAAAAACTACCGGTAACATACATATAAAGTATAAATACAACTTAAGAATTGTTTTTCTCTTAACTTATAACTTTACTCCACATGGGTGTGGAGGGTGGGGTAATGTTAGCCTCCGTTGTCTTTAATGAAATCAAGATTCTCTCTGTATGTTAATTGGAGAATCGCCATTTCATTACAAGGCCGGAGGCTACCATTATGCAAATTTAAAGCTATTTAACGCCATACTGCTCACGTGCTCCACCGCTTTAAGGTAAAAACTTGCATAGGTAGAAGCACTGGACCAGTCTGACGCTTTAAGTATATCTGAAAGCGTACCTCCAGCCCAAAATACTTTGCTGGCCATTGCACCACGGGAAGAGTGTGCTCCAAATTTTGTTAAATCCACTCCTGCTTCTAACATAATCGTTCTTACTCATCTAGAGATAGTAGCTGTAGATATAGCCTTATATGGTTTCACAAAGGATATCAGCAATTGATTTTCACCAACTGGTCTAACAACAGACGTAATACTTTTGTAGGCTTTCAGACAACTTACAACACAACGTTTTTTACAATCATTAAAATAACGGTAAACAATACTCTCAGACATTGTTTTGGTTCTTCCACAAATGTCAAAATGGACTCCGTCTGGGGAAAAATATCTGTTGCAGATTTCTAATGCTCTAACGTCAGATACTCTTCTGAAAGATATAAGGCAGAGAAGAATAGCTAATTTCATGGACAACTGTTTTTTTAGAGTAAAGGGTTGTCAGGCCAAAACATAAATAAGTCAAAAATAAGATTGACAGTCCATAAGGACTGATATCTAGCCCTGGGAGGGTGTCTAAGTCTTATTCCTTTCATTACTCTGCGGATTAAAGGGTCGCTACCAACTGAAAACTCGTTTATCAAAGAGTGACCTGCTGAAATCCCTGATCTATAGCAGTTAACGGTTCAATAGCATAAACCTGATCTAAATAACTCTGCTAGGAAATTGGCTATATTGATTATAGGAACATCCATGGGATCCAAATCTCATTCCATGCACCAACTGGACCATTTTTTCCATACACCAGTTATCTTTTCCTTGTTCCTGGTGCCCATGACTCATCCAATAGGCTTTTAGCCTCTCCTGAAAGGCCTGAATATCTGCTTGATCGCCTGAAATACTCCAAAAAGAAGGTTCACATTTCCTTCTTGTAAGAGAGGATGTTGCTCCCCTTCTTGTCCTAGGAGAAGGTCTAAATTCCCTGGAATTAAACGTGGGAAGTCTATTGCTAGTTCCAGAACCCCGGGAAACCATACCTGTGTATCCCAAAAGGGAGTTACCAAAATTATTTTATATTTCTCTCTCTGTATTTTCAATAATACCCTCTGCATTAGAGCGAAAGGGGGAAAAGCATAACAGTTCCTCATGTCCCAGGATTGAAGTAGAGCATCTAGGGCCAGATGTACGACCCTTTCATTTAGCGCCTCGCAATTTGCGACTCATTGCGAGTCGCAAATTGCGAGGCGCTAAATGAAATGTACAACAGTGTTATTACACTGTTTTGTGATTTCCAATGGGGTCGCAAATTGCGAGGCTCATTAATATTAATGAGCCTCTCGCAATTTGTGAGCCCATTGGGAATGCCAGCCCTCCCAGGGATGGTGGCCTGCTGGGCTCAGCAGACCACCATGTCTGGGACTCCTTTTTAACAAAGCAGCTTTTTTTTTTTAAATGCAGCCCGTTTTCTTTAAAGGAAAACGGGATGCATTCAACAAAATTAAAAAATCAAACGTTTTCGTTTCATTTTTTAAGGGCAGGCAGTGGTCCTTGGGACCACTGCTTGCCCTTAAAAAATATTTTCCCCTGCATTTGCAAAGGGGAAGGGGTCCCCTGGGGACCCCTTCCCTTTTGCGACCCCATTACCACCCTCTTGAAGAGGATGGTAATTTGCGAGTGTTTATACATGGGGTTGCGCTCGCTATTAGGAAGGGAACGCCCCTTCCTAATAGCGACTCGCAATTCAAAAATAGGGAGTCGCAAATAAATTGGGACTTGCTATTTTGGAATGGTACATACCCCTATTGGTTTTTGCATGCGCAAACGGGTTCGCAAACCCGTTTGCGCATGCAAAAACTGTCATACATCTGGCCCTTACTCCCACAGCTTTGGGATCTGGTCTCCAGCTGAAGTAGTGTTCTACTTGATATGTTAATCTGCTGGTGAACAGATCCACTTGAGTGGGGCCCCAAAGGTTCTGAATTTTTTTAAAGACTTTTGGGTTCAGTTTCCAATTGCTTGAATCCCTTAGAAACCTTGAGTTCCAATCTGCTCTTATGTTCTAGTGACCAGAAATGAATTCTGCTTTCAGTAAAAAAATTTGGGTCCAGCAAAAATACCAAATTACCTTGGCCATGTCTGCGAGTGTTTTGGACTTTGCGCCCCCTAGGCGATTGATATAGGACACAGCTCTAAAGTTGTCCAGTCTCAAGAGTACTACGCTGTTCTTATGGATGACTTGAAACTCATCAGTGCGTTCAAGCCAGCCATCATCTCTAGACAATTTATGTGAAGTAGACGTTCCTCTTGTGACCATTTCCTTCCAGTCTCTGTCATACCTAGTCTCGCACCCCAACCTAAGTTGCTTGCGTCTGATTCCACTATGTAATCTGGAACATTCCCGAAGGTTGCCTTCCCATTCCAACTGTCCAGATTGTTCCACCACCACAGGAGATCCTCTCGTGCTTCCTGAGACAAGGGAACCTTGTCTGAGTACCATAGCCCCTTCCTTAAACCCAGAGATTTTAGTCTCTGTAGGGCTCTGAAGTGTAAAGGACCTGGTGAAACAGCCTGGATAGAAGAGGACAGAAGGACAACCACTCTTGCTAAGGATCTTAGGGTCAGAGTATCTTTTGAAAGGACATAAGCTACTTCCTTCTTTATTTTGGCCAATTTTTTCAAGGGTAGTTGCAATTGGCTTGTGATGGTATTCACCTGAAAACCTAGGAACTCTAGATTCTGAGTAGGAGTTGTTACTGACTTTTCTGTGTTGACAATGAATCCTAGTCCCTCTAAGAGGTCTATTGTCCACTTCATATGTATTAGCAATTTCTTCTGACTCTGTGACATTAGCAACATATCGTCCAGATAAATTAGAATCCGAACACCCCTTTTTCTTAGAAAGGCTACTACAGGTCTTAGAACTTTGGTGAAGCACCAAGGAGCTGACGAGAGGCCAAAGGGAAGACAGCAGAATTGATAAATTGTTCCCTTCCATGAGAACCCTAAATATTTTTTTGAGTTGTAGTCCATAGGGATTGTGAAATAAGCATCCTTGAGATCCAATTTCACAAGCCAGTCTTTTTCTTGTAAAGTGCCCCTCAAAAGATGGATACCCTCCATCTTGAAATGTCTGTATACTAAGAATGTATTTAGCTGTTTTAGGTTTATTACTGGCCGCCAGCCCTTGTCTTTTTCTTTACTAAAAGGATCGTACTCATGAAACCTTCTTTTGAGTTTAGGACTTTGCGAATGGCACCCTTCTGTAGCATTTGGATTACTTCTATTTCTACTAAGTTTGACTGTTCTTGGTCTAAGATCAACTCTCTGGGTGGGTGTTTTTGATGTGGTATGTGCGTAAAATCTATCTTGAAACCTCTTACAGTATTGAGTATCCATGGATTGTTTGTTATTAGACGCCAGTTTTGGCTGAAAAGGCGTAATCTTCCCCCTACCTTTAAAGGGGAAGAACCAAAAGGGATTGGGACTCTTACCTTGGTTTCCACCTCCCTAGAATCTGCCTCTGCCGCCACGGGATCGTGAGCCTCGGCCTCTTTGGGGTAAGAAGGTATTATTCCCACGGTATTGTCTTCCGAAACCTCTTGGGTTACTCTGGTAAAAATGGGACCTTTGTTGTCCACGGCTGGCAGCCAGTCCCGTCCTGCCAGCCCTTCCGAAAACTCTACCTCCAAACATACGCCTCATGTTAGATTGAGCCCTGCTGAAGGCCGAGAAAGTTGATACATACTTTCCCAGGGTATTGATAAAGCTTTCTACAAAGAGTAAACCATTGGAATCCCCCTTAGGATCTTTGTTGGCCTGGTCCAAGAGTTTAGGATTAATCCTCATAAGTATGGCCCTTCTACGCTCAGCCGAAAGGCCAGCGTTAGCGTTGCCCAAAAGGCATAATGTGCGTTGACTCCAAACATGGAGTAGGTCGACATTTACATGTGTGCCCTTTAATGAAGCTTCTTCTGCCAGATCTAGAATTCTTGCAAGAGGTCCCAAAACATCTAAGACCTTGTCCTGGCATTGTTTGAGGCAACGCTCTAAGCCTTTCCTAGGGTCTTTGCCGGTTTGAAATAGGAAGGTCATCAATTCTGGATCCAAATTTGGTGTCATCCCTGCTTTATTAGCTAGGAAGGGTCTAGGGCATTCTGCCCTCATCAAATTTCGAGTTTTCTTCTCAAGAGAACTGCGAATCCAGTGTTTAATAAATTTTGAAACACGGTCCATGGGCCACCAGTCTGACCCCTTGGGTGAGTGATCTGATTAGGATTAAACATTTCCACCCCTGTTGGGTCTTTAATGGCTTTAGAGGTTGAGGGTTGCTCAAGGTCTTCATCGAGGAGATCATTGTCTAAGTCTTCTAGGGGATCAAAGACATATTCATCCTCCTCATCCTCAGGATATGTATCATAGGAGTAGGTTTCATTTCCAGCCTGCAAGCCGGGGTCCTTTGAGCCATAATGGTCACTTGGTCTCTTTGTGTCGCGGTGGACACCTGGGCTTATTGCGCCAATAAGGCTGCTTTTGCTAGTTGTACCGCTATGGGTACCAAGGTCACTTGTAGCGTACAGGCTACCTGATGTTTGATCTCTCTGTTTTGTAGCGCGCTGGCTACCATTAATAAAGGGTACATTAGATAGGTGTTTAGTTTTTTTAAGAACCTTACCCCCTTTTTTGATGGGAGTCTCATCCTCTGAGAAGGATACTAGGTCCTCTTCAGTGTAGTCCCTTTTTCTCTTGCTAAGTGCCGCCTCCACTGCCTCTTTCAGGGAGGATTTAAATTCCTTTTCCAGGAAATTTATTAGCACTCTTTCATTGAGGGGTATGCTTGAAGTCCCCTCAGCCTCAATATCAGACATGATGTTCTTCAAGCTGATTAAATAAGGCTTTATTGATTTAAAATATTAATAATTTAAGTATTAATAGATAAATAATATTAAAAGGTAGAGGATATTAATAGATAAATAATATTAAAAGGTAGAGGTTGTTTTGAAATCCCCTTTCCCCTTTTAAAAAAAATAAAAATATCCTATCTGTATCCACTTGCAGGGAAATAAATCGTTCTTATCGCTCAGCCAGCCTCTTTCAACCTTGAAACGACAGTTGTGTGGCTCGAGCTTGGCTAGTTACCTTGGTAACGAAAGTACTGAGTGAGTCCTTTCTCCCCTTTGCCCAATTTTAGTATGCGTCACTTCCCCATGGCTCTGCACCCTAGGGGGAAGTGAAGAAACTAGACAAAAAAGCCTGTTGTATAAAGAAAAACGGAGCTGGTGAAGTCAGGGGCGGAGTCGCGTCAGTCTCCTGCTTCCACAACCAGCTCCGTGTCCAGTCAGCACTCCGTCTCTCTCCGAGAGGGAGAGAGACCTGGGTAACGCACTCCGTCTCTCTCCGAGAGGGAGAGGGACCTCGGTAACGGGACTGCAGGCAAGGGAGGGGCCCGGGAGAGCACCGAGGCGCTCTCTACGGCGCCCCTGTCAATCGTTCCCCATGTCGGGGAGAAATGCTCATCACGGCGCCCCCGTCAACCGCTCCCCATGTCGGGGAGCAATGTTTGTCACGCCTCGGCGGAGTTCCAGGAGGCCAAACAAACTGCGAGGGAGTCGATCGAGAAGGTCAGTTTCCTTCCTCTTATGATTATCGAGCACAATTGACGAAAAAGTGCAGAAAGAACAACTTGTCTGAAAACTCAAAGCGCTTTATCTTATTTTAAGAAAAATACAAAAAATGTCAATGTATATGACAGAAATACATAGCAAATAATTTACTTATTCATATTTTCATGACAGTTATGGTTTTTTAAAAGTATACTGAATACCAAAAAATAGGTTTAACTAGAAAAGCGCTAAATACGCTAAAATTAAAACATGAAGTGAATAGAAACCCGACCAAAAATTGGAGGGGTCACCGCCCAATAAGGAAATAACGAACTTACCATGCAAACCTGAAAGAAATAAAGGTTAATCAATGAAACATTATATCAGTATTGGAGCTACAAGTTATAGTGTACTTAACTGAGAGGAGCAGCCAATAAAAGAGGATGATACCTAGTTACACTGTTACTATGTTATTTTTCTAAAGTTCTATGGAATGTTTTACTTGTGATGCAACACGTTCTTTAAAGGGCTGCATGTTGGGGCAGCAATAAACGTTATTGCATAATGGTAGCCTCCGGTCTTGTAATGAAATCATGCCCCTGTGTCTGGCTTGGTACTTACTTCAAGGGTATCACATGCGTCTTGAAGATACTAGTTCACTGCTGTCCTGTGATCTCCAGCCTGTGCTGCCTTATGCAGCCAGAGTATGAGGGGGCTATGAGAAACTGAGGTAGTTTCTACTACTTCATACATTGGATGTGTTTGTGTCACAGTACTCTGTGCTTAGTGTAATAAAGTGAGAAACACTGGAAAAGTAGATTAAGCAAGCAAGGCTTTAATGTAAACCCCATCCATCAGGGAGTCCGGCCAACTGTCACGGCCAGAACCCTCATAAGCCACAGGTTCCACGTGGAACATGGAAGTAAGCCACATCACACTTCTTCCCCTTTACATTGGACATAAGTTTCAGTAAAACACCACACCCTTTCTTCCCTTAAAGCATGAAAAAAATCCCCCCAAAACATTAATAAACATATGAGGAACCTACAAGAAAACACTTTTACTTATACTTTAAAAGAAAAAATAATTTCTCACAAAATCCTTGAGAAATGCTGGGCTTCTGCAAACTCTAACACTTCTTCTGGTGGGTTTCGAACACCACAAACAAGAAGTAACACCAGCAGAAGATTCAGTTCCAAATGCACAGTCATTCCTTGGCTTAATAAGAACCACACGGCTGTGATTCCAGATCCGACCATCATTGGTTTTGACTGCATTCTTGAAAAATTTCACCACACTCTTTACACAAGTGAATTTAGACCAGTTTTGACAGCCCACAGGTGCTTTGATCTTGACTTTGTCACCAACCTGGAACATGACTGCCTTAGCCGATTTGTGAGAGTCAAGATAGACCTTCCTTTTCTGTTGTAAAGCCAACTCCTTTGCTCTCCACTGACCAATACCATTGTCCTTAAGTCCTTTGTCCAGTATCATCCACCCTGGACACATTATGGTGTTAGGAGATCTACCTTTGAATAACTCAAAAGGGGTCTTCCCCGTAGAGGAGTGAGGTGTAAATCTGTAAGCTGTAATCCTATTTTGCAACTCGTCCCTCCAATTCAAACTGTTCACCCTCGCCAACTGTATTCCTTCCTTCAAAGGCTTGTTCAACCTCTCAATGGCTCCATTAGTCTCGGGATGATAAAGAGAAGTCTTTTTGTGCTGGATTCCACACTTTTCCAAATACTCTTCCATTTCACGTGAACAAAACTGTGGACCATTGTCTGATAACAAGGAACAAGGAAAGCTCTCGCGCTTGAAAATTGCATCCAGGAACTTTATCACACATTTTGAAGTAATGTCACGCACAGAACTTACTTCAATCCAGCGTGAGTACAAATCTAAGAGAACGATTAAATACGGTGTCTGATGTTCACCGTGAAGAGGTCCAACAATATCTATGGCTACCTCTTCCAAAGGACACATGGGTAATTTCCTACATATCATGGGTGATTGCCTTGGCTTGAGTATCTTGTCGCTCAACGAACAAGGTATGCAATCACACACTACACGTTCCACCATGAGATCCAAACACGGCCACCAAAAATCTTGTCTGATGCGTTCTTTGGTTTTAGAAATACCCATGTGCCCTTCGTGAGCCATTTGAATGATGTTATTCCTCAGACTCGCCGAAGGAACTAACCTTGTCCCTCTAGTTAGCATCTCATTATTGATGGCCAACTCATCACACACTAATGACCAAGGTTTCTCAAGCTTGTCTCCTTTATCCTGTAGCAACAATTCCATCACTCTCAACATTTCAGAATCTTTCCTTAACTCCTCCTTCCATTCTTCCTCTTTAATTGCTCCTAAAGTGATTTCACACACCTTCACTTCAAAATCGTCCACAACATCGTCATCTCCCTTCAAATCCCCAGAGGCCACACTGTCAACCAAACGCGAGAGACAGTCAGCCGAAACATTAGTAGCACCAGGGATATATTCCATGACAAAATCAAATTCCTGAAGAGAGATAACCCATCTCCTAATCCTAGAAGAGATAGAGTCCAAACCTTTTTTCTCAAACATTTCTTTCAGAGGCTTGTGATCAGACCTGACAATGAAGGGACTGACCCAGACAAATTTCTTGAATTTGTTTATTGCCCAAAGTATGCCAAGAGCCTCTTTTTCGATGACCGAGTAATTTATCTCAGCACCTCTTAGACATCTTGATGCACAAGCGACCAAATATTCGTGACCATCTCTCTGTTGGACCAGCAACGCACACAATCCCTTCTTACTCGCATCCGTTACAATGTACGTCAATTAACCTGGTTTAAAAGCCTGTAGATCAGGGGCACCCTTGAGATCCATCTTAACCCTTGCAAATTCATCCTTGCACACCTCATCCCACACAAATTCAGCCTTTTTACATAACAAGCTTCTGAGATGGCAAGTTTTATCCGCAACATTTTTCACAAATTTGCTATAAAACTCAGCCATGCCCAAAAACTAGGCAAGCTCTTCCTTTGAACAAGGATCCTTCAAATTGGCTATGGTATCAACCAACTCTTTTTTTGGCTTAACACCGCTGCTAGATATGTGGTGACCAAGATAATCAACCTCAGACACCCCAAATCTACACTTGTCACGACGTAGAGTCAAACCAGCTTTGAGTAGTCTCTCTAAAACCTTCACCACTCTGCCATCATGCTCTTCAATGGTTTTGCCAAAAATCAATACATCATCCTGGTAACATCTGACACCTGAGATACCCTTGACAACATCATTCATAATCCTCTGAAACACAGAGGCCGCTGAGACCAATCCGAAAAGCATTCTTAAAAACTTAAACGCTCCCACTGGTGTTATGAACGCAGTCAACTCCTGCGAGCACTTATGCGAAGGCACATGGTGGTAGGCGGAAGCTAAGTCTAGAGTGCTAAAATAGCAAGCACCTTCCAGGGTCGAGACCATTTCGTCAATATTGGGAAGCGGAAATTTGTCCACCACAACTTCCTTATTGAGTGCACGAAGATCCACACACAAACGAATCTCATTATTACTCTTCCTTGCCACTACTATTGGAGTGAACCGCTCTGTTGCTTCCCCAGGCTCAATCACTCCAGAATCTAGTAATCTGTTAATTTATTTTTGCACCGCCTCTTGTACACTCAAAGGAATCCTCCTCACCTTGGCTGCAATAGGCTTAACACCCAGTTTCAACTTAATCTGGTGGCTATAGCCTTTCAAGAGCCCCAACGTATCCTCAAACAACCTCTCAAACATCTTCACAAACTTGTTATCAGCATACTCTATTGCCTGTGCCTGCACTGGGGGATCACCATTAGGATTAAGAATGATGCCCAGGTGTGCCTGGTGTGTCCAACTCAGTAGATTATCGCCTTTCTCTGCCACATAAATTTTCGCATCGGCAAACCTCCCATTGCACTCCACACAACTTTGGAAATATCCTAGCATTTTAATAGGAGTTCCACCATAACCTGTTGGTCTCACATCAGACTTCATTAATTTGACTTTACTACAAAAATCTCTCTCAAATACTTCTTTAGAAATAAAGGTGAGGTGAGAGCAGGAATCAAATTTCATTTTGATCTTAACATCACCTACTTTGACCCATTCTGAAGGGTGTTCCACACCACACTCATTCACCTGAAAAGTGACTTCCTTCACTTCACTTCTGCTGTCCCTTTTGTTACGATAACGACAGTTCTTTGAGAAATGACCTCTTTTTCCACAACAGTTGCAAACCACTTTGAGAGCTGGGCAATAACTCGCATTTGCTTTATGGCCAAATTTGCCACGGCGATAACATGTTCCTTGAAACACCATCACACTTTTTTTCTCTTCTTCCCCACTCTTATTGTTAACAGTATCGGACTTATGTATTACATGACACACCACCTCTTCTACTTTCTCAGCAGATGTAGTCTGTTTACCCACTTTGCTCAACTCATTTACACATTTCAACATATGTTCGACACGTTTGGCAATAACCATCACTTCATTCAAAGGTGGTTCATCTTTTAGCCAAAGCTCTTCCCTTATCTTATCACTGCTGCATTTTAACACAAATTGGTCATGTATTCTCTCTTCAACAAACTCGCCAAACTTACAACTGGAAGCTAATTTCCTGAGAGCAGTCACAAACTCCTCAACTGTTTCTTCTTTCCCTTGCTCTCTTAATCCAAAATAATATCTTTTCATGATGGTGCTCACTTTGAGCAGATAATGCACATCTAACTGTTTGATACACACCTCATATTCATTTAACCCTCTTTGAACTGCAGGACTCAATTGAGGCAAGTTTTCTAACACCTCTTACCCCTCCCCACCTAAACAGTGGAGCAAAAGTGCCTGTTTTCTCTCTGCACTCACGTTCGTACCACAAACCCTGGCATAATTTTCAAATATTTTTTTCCACTTCTGCCACTTCACAGGAGGCTCCCCAGGACTTGTCAAAAAAAAAGGAGGAGAAGTTACATTTTGCATTCTCCCTTTTTTTAAATATCACTAAATGTATATTAAAATAAAGGTTACACCCCAACAATTTGTGTCCTTTTTTAAATAACAAATGTATGTTGCAGTGTCTTTCAAAACTTAAATGTAGACACCGATCTCTAAAAAAAAAAACAACTGGCCAAAGAAGAATGTACCGAAAGGTGTGCTTGTCACCGTGATGACAAACTTAATAAAAATACTAAGTTTACCAATCCTCTGTAGTTCTTCCTAAGAATCTCCAAATGCGAGATTAATCACGAGGAAACCGGCAAACTTCTTTCTCTTTTTCCCCAAAATGGCCACCGACGTAGCTACGTAAGCATTTGCTCCTATTTCTGTAAAGGTTGGGCTTGTTTTTCCTTTCGCCGATGAAGAAAAGGCTTCAGTCTCTTTTCTATGGCTGATAGAGCTCACACACAGCCAGAAGGACGCGCGCGTCTCCTGACGTGTTGCGCGGTGAACCGCAGACAGGCGCTGCGTTTCAGCTGACGGCGCCTTAATCCTTATGGTCCCTCCGACGACTTTCACTCCTTTATGTCGAGTCGGAGTACACCACGCAACACTCGCTGCGCCACGCCTACCAGCAGGGCGATTTCCTCTGCTCCGCGACGTTCCTCCTCTTGACTTCTCATTGACACCGCTCCAATGGTCTTCCTCTCAGCCTCTAGATGTTGGGGTTAAATCAGCCTTCCTTCAGACGCGATCGCCGCCAGTGAAATAAAGTGAGAAACACTGGAAAAGTAGATTAAGCAAGCGAGGCTTTAATGTAAACCCCATCCATCAGGGAGTCCGGTCAACAGTCACGGCCAGAACCCTCATAAGCCACAGGTTCCACGTGTAACATGGAACTAAGCCACATCACACTTAGCTTCACACACCAAAAAGGCACACTGGTGGTGATCCTTTGGGAGGGCTGGCAGGGGACAGGCCAGTATGTCGCACTTCACTCATCTTGCCTATGTCCAGTTGTCATTGTCTCATTGGTCCAACAAAGATACAAAGAACACAAACGCAGGTTTGGATGCCCTAAAGTAAAACACGTCCAAGTGTGAAAGCAATAAGTGCAGGGCCAGCTGGGTGAAACTGCTAGAATTGGCTCTATGACTTATAAGCCAATCCTACTTCATCTCTCTCACACACACAGGGGTGTGACTGGATAATGTGTAAAGACACATGATTGGCTGTTAAGGAATTGCTCTGAAATTATGGACAAACGCCATACGTAATACAATTATTTACTAACAATGAACTTTCACCCAAAATGACGGAGGGTCTGAGTAAATATTTGAAAGATGGCCACCCTATTGTGAAGCACAACAACATATGCATTGTGCCTATTTACTCTATAACACATGCCTGCGGGTGAAGTGCAAAATTGTACAAAGCTGCACAAACATTAGTAAATCTAGGTTGTGATCTAGAGAGTGTTGAAGGAGGTGAGATGCTGGATGTTGAAATACCACAAAGAAGTGACCATGTGCCGCCACCACCTGTGGAAGAGTGATTTGACAGTGCTCCATTACTGCATCAACAATTAATGTTGACCATTGACCAGTCACGGAGAGCCTGCTAGTATTCTAAAATCTATCCATTCAAAATATCTGGCATGCCATCAACTCATGTCCCAAAATGGCAGCTCTGGATAACAACGCTCAAAATGTAATTGTGTAGATGAAGACCACAAAGGCAGACGCAAGCAAGATGAGTCAGTGAAAGTCAGTTGTTACGCACATTTAGAAGACCGAAAACATTCTTGATTATAATCCACATCTCAGCAACAAACATATGTGCTGTTACCTCTATTATGGTATAATGTCACTGTTAGAAATTGGGTCTCTGGTTGGCAGAGGTATGCGCCCTGTCCAAGTAGGGACCACAATCCTGGTCAGGGTAAGTCACAACACAACCTAAATTATCCTGTGCTCACCCTCCCGTAGCCTGGCAGAGAGCTGGCAGGCTTAACTTAGAAGGCAATGTGTAAAGTGACTGATGTAGCGGAACACACAGTTTATTTGTAGGGGTGCATTATCATCACACGTGTAGGCCGCATCCACACATAATCCTTTGTCGTTATAACATGGAGTGTTAGAATTTGTTCTGTAATAACGTGAAACGTGATGTATTTTAGCCCATTTGAATGTAACGTGGAGCAAATAAGTAGAAGATAAATGTAAACCTTAAAGTGAAGCATTTGTGTTGTGCAGCTGACAATTATTCATGTATCTAATGTGCTTATGAACGTGTTACTTTAGATGTAGGTAGTAATACTAATTGAATATGTTTATTTCCTATGCGAATTCGTAAAGCTTGTGTGCCATTTCCCTTAAGTTAGCTGAAGTTGGCCTGAAACGCTTTTCTCCCTGGAAGCTCTAGTTTAGAATTAACAGTTGAAATTCACATGCGCTGCAGATTTTGTTCTTTCTCACGTTTTGTGTTGCAGGTGGATGAAGCATCCTTGTTAGTTAGAATAATGTCTTTGTCTTAGGAGTGAGGCAAGGAGAGAAGAGGATACATCACGAGCTAAGACTGATAAGGAGAACTGTTGTATGTTCACACTGAAGAAGGCCTGGGAATCAAGGTCACCATGTTACTGTTCAGGAGCATCACTATCATGTGGAAAAGTACCTATGAGAACGTGGTCAGAGAGGATGGCGTGACCCACAAGGAATCTTGGAACGATAGCTGTAATTAACAGCCCACTTCTTGCTCTCTGCCTTAGGAGAAAGAGTCTCTTAGAATGAGCTCTGTAGCTTTATGCTACCTGACCCATTGACGTGGAGAGACTTCTTAGGAAGACTCCACGTGCTGACACCTTTTTGTTCACTCCTTTGAGAATGCGAAAGTAGGGAAGCCATGCTAGCGTTACCGTAGGGATAGATTAATGCTTTATTTTCATTACCCCTCAATGCAGGAAAATTTGGACTCATGCTCTTTGATACTTTGCATTCTATTTCTCGAACTAATCATTTGTTTTATGCTACATAGATTACGCTGGGTGTGCAGATTTGGCTTTATGCTTATTCCAATGTATTTTTACACTCTTATCTTGAGGTGTCTTTATGTTCAGTTATTTCTGGCTTTGTAATAAATTGACTAACCATACAGAGTTGCCTGTGGTTACTGTGAGTCTAAAGAGTCTCCTGTAGAATTGATTGGAAATATTGTCGAACTTCCTCCCCTCCACACTTTCATGCTGCTAAAAAGAACCATCGGATTGTGAGTCTAGAACAGATCTAGAACTTATTGGCCCAGCCTTTCATATTTGTGCAATAACCTTACAGCAACGCAGTGAAAACACCACAAAAAGACTCCACAGCAGTTTAGAAACATAAAATATCACTTTATAAATAAAACAAGACCAAAATAACAAAAATCCAATCTGCAGAAGTTGAGCTATAAATTTCCAAAGAACAAAATGAGTTTTAGCGCTTAGAAGCAAATAGCGCTGTAGGGGTTACTTGAGGTCACACTGGACTGGGGCAAAGTCAAATGTTCGAGCCGTCCGTGATGGATTGAAGGCTGCCTACAGGAGCCACGCAGGCTCCAGTGAACAAAGTATCTTATCCTGGTTGCAACAGCGAGATGCAGAGCACAGTCCGTGCGATGTGTCGATGTTGATCCCGCAGTGGTGGCACTGCATCAGTTCCGCAGACGGAATGCCGAACAACAATGCATTGGTTCCGAGATGCGATGTGCCGGGTTTCTCCGTGCAGTCGTGGGGATGTGTCGATCTCTCCAAGTTGTGGCAGCAGTGATGCGTGGTTCCGATGTGTCGGGGCTTTCGAGGCCCTGTTTTTTTTTTTAAGGGTTAACAAGATGTTTAAAATGCACTCTGTGAAATACAACACTGCAATACTCCATCCTACCTGGTGTAAGGTTTATTAAAGCATAAATGCAACCTGGATACCCTCTCGGGTGATTAGTGTGCCATGCAAATCAATATAACAGAATATACATGTATACACTGTCTATAAACATATTCTAAAACTGGTTCCAATAGAAACCATTCATAACGGGCCGACTGACATTTTCACTAGGAATGCTAGACTTTTTAAACAAAGCTTCAAACTAGAGGCAGCATACTAAGGCTGACAGCGCATGGATGTATGCAAAGGTTTTAGCACTTTACAAATTAATAGACATATACATAAAATAATATTAACTCTTAAACTGGTACTAACATGTTGGTTTTTAGAGTTGTTTAGACTACCCGATTCAGACACAATGGGCAAGTACTCTGGATATACACTCAGTTCCTCGTGATTTTATTTTATCACGTGCTTCTTGGTTTTACATTTTATCGTTCGAAATGGTTTATTGAATTCTTGAATAAATCAAGAGACTATACAA
The DNA here is from genome assembly GCA_963921515.1 of Calotriton arnoldi. NCBI lineage: Eukaryota > Metazoa > Chordata > Amphibia > Caudata > Salamandridae > Calotriton > Calotriton arnoldi. Next base: position 231,622 of record CAWUFW010007462.1, on the reverse strand, counting down.
AAAAGAGCCCCCTAAAAAGGCACCTAAAATTGGACATTAATATAATAACTACGTGAATAATCATATCAAATACATGTTAAAATAAAATCTAGCCAATAGACTTACTAAGCATTCTCAATTAGGATAATGTTAATGAAAGTAAAAGGAAATTAAAAGGGAATAAAATTGAAAGAGTATTTCGATTATAACACCATAGAGCTACTAATTTGAACAAGTCAATCTAAACATGAAACAGTTATATAGAAGAACAGTTGAAAAAGAATCAAAAATGTAAATCCATATATTCATCAATGTGCTTCTAAAATAGAAGATAAGTAGGAGTATTATGAATGAAACTCAACAAAGTCAATTTAGCTCCTTTTCTGGTAAATATTATCCATGACCGCCATATATGAATAGATAACACTGACACATTTTTCCAATTGTTAGTAATTGATTTTAAAGCTGCAGAAATTAAAACATCTAGAAGTTTACTATGCATACCAGATATCTTTGTAACAAGTAAAGATGATTTACAAATCACTATTTCAAATGACAATTTACCTGTAATATGAAATATTTTTTTAATAATATTCCAAACCTCTTCCCAAAATCCGAAAACGTTACTACAATCATAAAGCATGTGACATAAAGATCCTTCACTCTGATTACAATTCCAACAGTTGGAAGAGTCTGAAATTTTTGCATTAAATAATCGTAAAGGTGACCATAAACAGTTAAATATTATAAAATAATTTGTTTTATATAGAGAGACAGGTAAACATCCAGATATATTATTAATCCAAATTTTCTTCCATGTGTCATGAGAGATAGACAAATGTAATTAATTATTGCAAAACGAAGAGAAAATGCTAATATTGTCCCTTTGTGAATTAGTCAATTTTTTATAAAGCAATAAAACTGCATGTGATGAAGAAGCAATTGTGTGAATAAACATTTCTAAATCTGAATTAAACTTAAGAGGGAACCTGTTTGGAAATGAATCAAGGATTGAATTACACAAGAGATCATATTTATAAATATCTGAAGGTTGTAAAGTATATTTTTGTTGCAATTCATCAAAAGTCAAAAAAACATTATTATGAAAAATATCTTTTAAATAAAAGATATCAGCCTTAAACAAAGCATGCCAATATTTGGATGCTTAGCTAACTTTATAAGGGGGTTATACCATAACAATAAATTTAAGGTATGTGAAATTGAGGATTGGAAAATCAAATCCAAATCATGATTTTAATATAACCGATCTTTTTAGCAGGGGAGACGAGTTAGCCATAGTGATTAGAGCTGGTAAAGGAAATGGAGAAATCAAACTTTGTTCCACAAGAAGCCATAAAGGAGAATGAGAGAGCTCTGGAACCATAAGGGACTTGGTTTTAAAATAAATGCTTTATGATAATTAATGAAATCTGGTAAACCAAAGCCCCCATTGGTCTTGGTTGTTTTTAATTTATTATAACTTATACGGGGAGATTTAGCAATTCAAATACATTTAGAAATAAGTTTATCTATATTTTTATAACATTGACGAGGAAGTTGAACAGGTATCATAGAAAGAAGATAAAATATTTTAGGAGCAATGCCCATTTTGATTGAATCAACTTTTCCTCACCAAGATAAATGTAATGCAGACCATTTATGAAATTTGTCTTTGATATGATTGATAATATAATCGCAATTCAAAGTAATAGATTGTTTAATGGTGCGAAAAAATAGAATACCAAGATATGTTCTGTTTTGTTTTTGCCATACTATTTATTTATTTGGTAGCATATCAGGGACACAAGTAACATTCGAAGGGAAAAAAAGCTGTTTTATTAGTATTTAAAGTATATCCAGAAATCTGAGAATACATATGAATTTGATTTAATAGAAGTGGAATGGAAAATTCTGGATTAGCAAAATATACGAGTACAGCATCAGCATAAACTGACGTTTTCATGGAATTCTTAAATGCAATAAGTAAGGGTTCAATACCTAGAAGAAAAAGTAAAGGGGGAAAGGGGGCAACCTTGCCTAGTACCCCTAAAAAGGAAAAATTAACAGAAATTTGACCATTAATGAAACATTTGGCAGAAGGTCCAGAGTAAAGAGTGGAAATCATATTAATAAAAGTTACCAACATTTTTAAATAAATAATGTAGGGAAAAGATATTGCCAATGGACTTTAACAAATGCTTTTCCTGCATCTAATGCTAAAATACCAGATGGCATCCATAAAGACTGACCAGTTTCAATAGCATGGAACAATATTCTTACATTATTTAACAAATGTCTATTTTTCTTGAAACCAGATTGGTCAATATGAACAATATTATCAATCACAGAGGCCAATCTGGTTGTCAATACCTTTACAATCCTGATTAATTAATGAAATAGGCCGATAATTTGAGACAATGGTACGATCCTTGTTAGGTTTCGGGAGAACTATAGTGACTCTGTAAAGGACTCTGAGGTTGAACCTGTATTACCGAAATGAGTAAACTATTTGAGTAAATGAGGTGAGAAGAATTCTTTTTATAAAATTCAGCAGGAATACCATCCTGACAAGGAGCTTTAAGTAGCTTAAGGGAATTAATAGCTGATTGCACTTCTTCTAATGTAATCAGTAAATCCAATTTATTTTTAACTGACTGGGTAATCTTAGGTAAGCCATACGTATTTAAAAAGGTATCAATATGCAATACATCACAAGATGGAGGGTTATTATATAATTTTGAGTAATAATTCATGAATTCTTGAACTATTTCTTTGTGAGGTAAAACAATTTGACAATTACAGTTCTGAAGGTCATGATTTTGAATTAAATCTCTCTTAATACGTAGATAATTTGCCAAGTGTTTTTCTGATCAATTAGCATTAAAAACATTTTTTGCTTTCGGTATTAGAAATTTGTATGCCATCTCTAGTGCTTAGTGTTGAATTTAATTTATAACGAAGTTTTTGCAATAGTAATTTATCTTTAATGTCATTAGATGTAATAAAGAGACGTTCATACATTGCTATCTGCTTATCTAATTCTTTAACTCTGGAATTAAATGAATTGTTATTATGAGCCATACTAGAAATTGTCTCCCCTCTAATATACGTATTAATGCATCCCATCTGTTAGCAAGTGAAGTAGAACCTTCAGGGTTAAACAAAAAATAATCGCTTAGGGGGTGATTACGATCATTTCGGGGAATAGGACCGCCCGACATGCTGTCGGCGGTCCCATAGTAGGGATTAGGATGCAACCACCACCACGGCGGTCGCAATGGCTATATTTTACATTGCAGTGGGTGTTGCTGGCTGCAGCACTCGCCGCAATGTAAAAACGCCACATGTAACATTTCCCTGCACTACGTGTCAGGCACCATGCGGTGCCTGCCACATGGTGCAGGGAAATGTAGGGGGGCACCATGGATGCCCCCCAGTGCCCAAAACTTGGGTGCAGGGGTGAAGGGGGGCCCGCTACAGGCCCCCAATGTCCATCCCTGCCAGACTTTCCATGGCGGGTGAACCGCCATGGAAAGGCTGGCGGGGAGGCACATCGTAATCCCAACAGCAGTGCCTGGTAGGACCGCCACCATTTTTGGGATGGAAAGGCCTCCGCCGCACCGGCAGGCTCTAGGAGCCAGTTGGATGCGTGGCAGTCAGATTTTCCGACCGCCACAGACCCGCCCGCCATTACATTATGGGGTGCGAGAAATGGCCTCACGATGGCGGTGAACCCGCCACCGACAGCCTGTCAGTGGCAGGTTCACCGCCATCATTATCAGCCCCTTGGTACTGACAAAAGCTTTGGCTTATTTTTTTCATTGAGAACAACATTGGTGTTCATGCGCCATCTGCCTTGCAATTGTTGGAAGGAGCTAGGTCTTAAAACACATGAAATTAGCGCATGGTTGGAGATATCTATATTATGAATATCAGGATCAAAAACTGAAGTAATGAATTGATGAGATATTAATATATAATCAATACGAGAATAAGGATTATGAGGATTAGAAAAAAAAGTAAATTGTTTCTCTGTTGGATGATGTAGGCCCCAACTATCCACTAATTTCGTTGTTCTAAAAAAGGATTTTAGAGTGAAAAACACCTTGGGTGGATGAAATTTGGTTTGAGAGGTTCTGTCCAGTAAGGGGTCAAATATAAGATTAAAATCTCATCCAATAATGAGTGGGACATTACCTAATTTTAGTATTTCTGACGTAAAAAGAGACCTGAAATTAGGGTCATCAGACGTCGGGCGAACACATTAACTAGATGCAAAATCGAATTATTTCAATTTTAATTTTAGCAATGATATAATGTCCGTATGAATCCGAACATTTGTTCAGTATTTGAAGATGTAATTTTTTTGCAAATAAAATGGCAACTAAAATTTTCTTATTAAGCGCGGGAGAAGAAATAACATTACCGACCCATTTTTTGTTCATAGAAGATAAAACAGAATCACCTATATGTGTCTCTAGAAGCAAACAAATATCAGCTTTATGTCTAGCTAGATATTCTAGAACCTTACTACATTTCACAGGGTGTCTGAAACCTTTACCATTAAAAAAAACAATTGTAATACCTATATATTTATACATGTCTATAGAAGAATAAAGTCAATTAAACGACTAAAACAGAATAGATTGAAAGAATGAAAAGTAGCTCCAACATGACATGAAAGGAAAAAAAAAAGGAAATTAATAGACCAACGTTAAAAAGAACACATAGACAAACATACACACAACAACAGAAAACATAAATAGTAGCTCAGAATCGCACATACACGCATATGCAAGCATGTCTGGCCTAAATAAAGCCCTCATCGAAGAACTAAAAAAAAATAGGCGAGTTATAATGAAAATAACTTATAACATAAAAATCAAGTGTCAGATGCTTTTGTTTCCATTGAGAGTGGCAACTGCTGATCCAGAAAAAGACGTAGATCCTCAGGATGCTGAAAAGACTTGGAGAAACTATCTTTCCATATTCTCATGGTAGATGGATCAAGAAGGTCGTATTTGAAAGCACAGTTTCTTGGTCGTGGTCTGAGGTCTGAGAATTCCCTACATATTTTCACAGTTTCTTTTGCAAAATTTTGGTGAATGAAAATGTTATGTCCATTATCCATCAAAGAGGGGATCTGTCTTTCTGCTTTCTAGATCATTACCAAATGATGATGACGCAAAACCTTTTTACAGTTTTTTTTGTTTGTATACTTAGATGGTTTCTAGAGAACCGAATAAAGTATTACCTACTACTACTGGATTTCTACATGAAGCACCAATGAAAGATTGAATTTACCCCTTTGACTAAAGTTTTTCACAGTTTATATTATTTTGTCTATTTATTGCAAACATATTGGGTGTAACAAGTACTGTATGATTCCACTTTCTGAATTGTAATAAGTTTGGTGGATATAAAAATAAGGTCCAGAATATGGCCTTTATCATGAGTGAATATATTGATATGGTGGTCCAGAACCAGATTGGCGCAATATCCATAAAGAGATTGGCCCTATGGCCGATGGAATTAATAGCATGGAACTTGAAACCCCCTAAAATGATCATAGGTGCGCTAACAATTTTCAGAGTGGGGGTGCTGCCACTAATGCTATATCACTGAGGTCATAGGGGTTGTGAAAAATCCAAGCATCACACAAAAACAGAAATGTTACACATGTGCCATGCCCATTCAGAAGGAAAGTGGCAAGAGTTTAGTATGTACCAGAGTGCATTTTGAAACACTAGTGTTGTAGCGCATTTTAGAGACCACACATTTCCCTTTAAAATGAGAGCTACATTTGCGCAGACATGCTGTGGCATAGCTATATAGTGCACAAACGTTAATGTGTAGAAATCCAATTTCAGCAAATATCTTTCATTGCTCACCACCAAGTAAAGCGTCTTGATTTGTATTAATCCCATTAAAATCGTTGTTTCAATCACACTTGAGAAAAACAAAAAATGTGCTTTATTTGTTCTTTCCTAATTGCTGATATATTTTGAAATATGAAATAGTTGATTTACAGGCATTTACAATTTGTTGTGTATTAGAAACAAACTGACTGCCTTTCCTTTCACATTCTGTACCCCAGCAAGATTGTCACCTAGGTCACTTTTACCAAATCCTCCCACTTTGCAGTCAGAGAAATAAAAGTAAACAGCATTTTCCAAATAACCAGCATTTTGTCAGAAGACATAGCCTGACATTTGACCTTTGTCTTTGAACTCACAGCAAATGTAATAAGATAAACACTCAGGGGTCGATTCCGATTCGGGCCGGAAATTTCTCCGACCGAGCCGGACCCGGAGAGATTTCCGACCGAATCGGACCCGTGCAGTCCGACCGAACGAGTACGATGCGGCCGTATGTTATCGGACTCGAGTCGGTCGGACTCCCATTGAAGTCAATGGGAGCCGGTCGTACAACGCGTACGCGGGCTCCCATTGACTCAATGGGTGCGAGTCGGACAAGGGCGCCCCCTACAGCGGGTACGCGGCGAAGCGGTCGCGCCGTACACGCACAGGTAGGGGGACCCATGGGTCCCCCTGTGTGCGACTCGCGCGGCTACGCGTACAGGGGGTCCGACACGGACCCCCAAAGTACGGCTCCGACAGCTCTTTCGAGCCGGAGTGCGCGGCTCGGTCGGACTGCTCGCGGCGCGCATCGTACTTACCCGGCCGGGAAACGTCTCCATTGCGCGGTGCGAGTCGAGTCCGAGCGAGTCGGTCGGAGTGGTTCGAGCCGGGAGCGAAGTCGGTCGGAGCGGTCGGGACGCCCGGACGAGTCGGTCGGCGATTCCGCATCGTACTCGCTCGGCCGGACCCGCGTACGGTTCGGTCGGGAAACAGGGCTCCGAATCGGATCCGGTAAAGCCGAATCCGATTCGGAGCACTACCGGCCGAGATCGGAATCGGCCCCAAAATGTAAAGGCATCTTTATTGCTCATTCACCTTCAGAACCCCAGGATGATTATTTGTGGGGGTACTACAGCTCCCCCTCCCCGTGCCCTACTTCCAGTACCTATTAACAAGATGAACTTGGATGACTGAATAAGAAGTGGAAGAAACAATTGTCAAAGATGCATGCAAGCAGGTAAAAGTGAATCCAGCAGATCTGTACATCTGTGATTTTGAGTGTTACATGAATGGCCACATAAAGCCTTTCTGTGCTGTTGAGGAATCTCGAACTCTTTATGGAAAGGAAAGCTTTCAAAATAAATGTTAGGGCCTCACTCTACTATATAAGGTGGTCGAACCTGAGGATAGAGTAGGAGCAATGGCCTGCACGAACAAGACTGGTGTAGAATGCTCTCTGAGCCAGGTCTGGTGAATATGTCTTTTTCTAGGATAAACTCATGCAACTTGGTATTGGTTTACCAAGAGATCTAGGCTGGATACGAAGACCCATGGGTTCCATTCTGGAAGTTGATGATGGAGGTCTTAGCTGACCCAATTTTTGCACACACGGTATCTGGGGTACTGGGCAATTACTTTGAGGAAAAGTGGGAAAGCACAAATGCAAGAGCCACTGAGTGTATGAAGGTGGTCTTATGGGGGAAGTGCATGAAGACGATTTATGGGGTAAGAATGCAGCTGACATGGATGCTGCATGTGCAGGAGAAGGAATTGGGTGCCCTGGAGGAGTGTTTGGCTGCGCAGCCTCAGCAGTTGGTGGGGTAAACAGACATAATATCGAAACAAAAATATCGAATGGACACAATATCGAGTCTAAAATATAGAATGGACATAATATCGAATGGACATAATATAGTCGTTAAAAATATCGAAATTAAGGTAAGTAATATCGATAGTTAAAATATCGAAGTACATAATATAGGCATTAAAAAATATCGAATTTTTAATAATATCGAATTTTTTCTAAGTGTATTGTATGTTAGTATATGTGTTAAAAGTGTATATTAGTTGTTGTAATGTATGTTTAATTTTTTAAAAGCAATGAATTTTATGTTATTTAATTTTTGCGTAATTTAATTCCGTAGCGGGTAGTGGGTTTATAGGGGAATAGGGTGGGAAGTAATTTAATTAAAATTAAGTACATATTAATAAATATTAATTGATATTGATAATTAATTTATTGTTAATTAATTATTAATTGGTAATTACATTTTATTAATTGGAATTTTTTTAAATTGATTAAATGGTAATTATGTTAATTCAATTAATTAAATAGTTGTAGCGGGATGTGGGTTTATAGGGGAATAGGGTGGGAAGTAATTTAATTAAAATTAAGTACATATTAATAAATATTAATTGGTATTGATAATTAATTTATTGTTAATTAATTATTAATTGGTAATTAAATTTTATTAATTGGTATTTTTTTTAATTGATTAAATGGTAATTATGTTAATTGTATTAATTAAATAGTTGTAGCGGGATGTGGGTTTATAGGGGAATAAGGTGGGAAGTAATTTAATTGAAATTAAGTACATATTAATAAATATTAATTGGTATTGATAATTAATTTATTGTTAATTAATTATTAATTGGTAATTAAATTTTATTAATTGGTAAATTTTTTTGAATTAATTAAATGGTAATTATGTTAATTCTATTAATTAAATAGTTGTAGCGGGATGTGGGTTTATAGGGGAATAGGGTGGGAAGTAATTTAATTGAAATTAAGTACATATTAATAAATATTAATTGGTATTGATAATTACTTCATTGTTAATTAATTATTAATTGGTAATTACATTTTGATAATTGGTAATTTTTTTTTTTAATTCATTAATTGGTAATTAGTGTTATTAATAATATTTATTAGTATTGATAATTAATTATTTTTTAGTAAAATATTAAAATATTACTTTCCCTACTGTTGCACTCTCTGGAGTGGGAATAGTAATTATTACCCCTACGCTATCCAACGCTTTCCCTACTGTTGCACTCACTGGAGTGGGAATAGTAATTTTTACCCCTACGCTATCCAACTCTTTCCCTACTGTTGCACTCTCTGGAGTTGGAATAGTAATTATTACCCCTACGCTATCCAACGCTTTCCCTACTGTTGCACTCACTGGAGTGGGAATAGTAATTTTTACCCCTACGCTATCCAACTCTTTCCCTACTGTTGCACTCTCTGGAGTGGGAATAGTAATTATTACCCCTACGCTATCCAACGCTTTCCCTACTGTTGCACTCTCTGGAGTTGGAATAGTAATTATTACCCCTACGCTATCCAACGCTTTCCCTACTGTTGCACTCACTGTAGTGGGAATAGTAATTTTTACCCCTACGCTATCCAACTCTTTCCCTACTGTTGCACTCTCTGGAGTGGGAATAGTAATTATTACCCCTACGCTATCCAACGCTTTCCCTACTGTTGCACTCACTGGAGTGGGAATAGTAATTTTTACCCCTACGCTATCCAACTCTTTCCCTACTGTTGCACTCTCTGGAGTGGGAATAGTAATTATTACCACTACGCTATCCAACGCTTTCCCTACTGTTGCACTCTCTGGAGTGGGAATAGTAATTTTTACTCCTACGCTATCCAATGCTTTCCCTACTGTTGCACTGTCTGGAGTGGGAATAGTAATTTTACCGTCCCGCTATCCAACGCTTTCCCTACTGTTGCACTGACTGAAGTGGTAATATTAAATTTTACCGTCCCGCTATCCTACGCTAAAAATATTGAATATTTTTTATAAATATTACGTTAATATATTTATGTATTAAAAAATTAAAATGTATGTTTATTTTTTTTAAGTTACATTAATTATTTATTAATTTTAAAGTTATTTAAGTATTTTTAAGTATGTTTTAGTTAATTATATATATTATTTCATTAATTTTACATTACTTTTCATACATTTAAAAAATTCGATATTTTGACTGACTATATTTTTTACAACTATATTTTGGAGTCGATATTTTTGTACTTACCTGTTTGTAGATAGGGAGTCGATATTTTGGCATTCGATATTTTTACTTCGATATTGTTGTAGGTCGATATTCTTGTTATCGATATTCTGTCAGTGATCCGTTGGTGGAATGGAGGGAGTCCAAATGGGAATTACTGGAGGCGTGGGCCCGGTTAGACAAGTTTGTGCACACCAACTATAGGCAGCATCTTTATGCGGAAGGGTATGGGCAGGCAGGATGCTTGCTGTGCTTCTCAGCAGTGAGGCCTAGAAGACGCCCGTGGTGGGGGTCTGCGATGCGTGGAGAAGGGAGGTGCACACACACAGCAGGACTTTTCATCACATCTGGAGGGAGTGCATGTCACATCGGGTGAAAGCACACGAGAGGCTGGGAAGGACTACTTGACAGGCCTGCAGATGGCCAGTCTGTCATGAGTGAGTAAGGAGTAGTTGGATGCACCACCCCTCACTAAGGAAGAAATTGCAGTGGTGATCCGGCCCTGAAAATGGCAAAGGCCCCAGGAGGGGATGGCTTGTGGCTGAGCTTTACCGGAGGCGAGTGGGCTCATTTGCGGACTGCCTGTTGGAAGTGTACAATGAAGAATATGAGAGAGGGAAGTTATCAGAATCAATAAGGGAGACACTCATAGTTATGTCAACTAAAGCGGACGAGGACTTAAAGGAGGTCACTTCCTATCGCTCCCTCCCAATGCTGAAAATGGATGTGAAAATCCTCAGCAAAATTTTGGCAACAAGACTTCTGGAGTACCTGCCATCACTCTGTGTTATCTAAGATGGCTCTCGCTGGTCACGCATACACCGGCACTGAACAGTGCACTTTAGTGCTGCTTGACATAGAGCAAGCTTTTGACTGCCTCACTTGGGAATTCCTCTGGCAGGTGCTACGGAAAGTGGGTATTGGGGAAACCTACGTTCAATGGGTAAAGCTGTTATACAATGGCCCAGGGTGAAGGTACGTATTGGCAGGATGGTGGCACAACACTTCCGCTGTTTTAGGGGGCCAGGTAACGCTGCCCATTGTCACTGTTGCTATTTGCATTGGTGATGGAGCCACTAGCATGTAGATTATATGTAGATTATGCATGCGATGCTGGGGAATTACTGTAGAGGAGACCAGGCACGTTATCTCCATGCATGCAGATGATGCTCTGGTGTATATGTGGCAATGGAATATTCGGTCCCCATTATGTTGGTGGTCCTGTCAGAATTAGGGGAGGTCTCTGGGCTTCACGTAAATCTGGCCAAATCTAAATTGTTCCTACTGGGTGCACTGATGGGGGGCCACTACGGGACCTCCAGGTGCTGAAACTCCCCTGAGATACCACCAGTGTGAGGTATCACAAGATAAGGATAGCAATTGAAGCAGGGATCCCTGAATATCAGGAGAGTGCTGGAGTGCCTCAAACCTACAGTGAGATTCTGGAACACCCTCTGGCTGTCTTTAATGGGCAAAGTGGCGCTAGTATAGATGATTATCTAGTCATGCTGCCTATACGTCTTTCAAGGTGCCATGTTCGAAATCCCTAAAATATACTTCGTTGAATTAGACAAATTAATTGTAGGACAGCTCTGGGACTTGGGTCGGTATGAGAGTAATCTTGACTACCCTTAAACGTACTTGGAAGCGAGATGGGTTGGAACTGTCAAGCTTGGAGCTATGCTACCTGGAAACCCAGCTGCAGCATGCGATGCACTGGTTTGATGAAGGGGAAAATTGGGAGAAAAGGCTGCTTCTAGGTGCACGTGGAGGAGTTCCTCTGACTGAACTGATATTTGGAGCTGGAGCCCAGGACTCGGCCCTGTACATGGTTGGGCAGGTGTGTCGAGCCTGGGAGAGGGTGGTCTGGCCGGTGTTATGTGTTACGGTGCACTCCCTATGTGCCGACTTGTGCATCTGGACTCTGAGCCTGTTCGCACAGATCGCACGACCAATGGCCGTGGACTGGTGGTGAGCGGGGGTTATATTGCAGGATCAATAGCCCAATGATGGATTTATCACTCTGACAGAAGCAGGTTTCTTCCTGGGCTGTATCATTGGAGAAGATTGCTTCAAAAAAGTCTGGGCCAGCTCCATGAAGAGCCTTGTGGGCAAGACAGACAGAAGGTCTTGAATTTGATGCTCAGCTAACAGGCAGCCAGTTGAGCTTGTTAATGGCTTGTGAAACCAATTTATGTTTGAAAATGCCTGATCACATTCGGGCAGCCGCATTCTGTAAGATTTGTAGCCTGTTGAGAAGTTGATGCTGCATGTTTAGATACAAGTGTTGCAGTAGTCAATTTTCAATAGAACTAGTGCAGTTGTCACAGTTTTTTTAGTGTTTGACGGGATGAACGGAAAGATCTTTTTAAGCATCCTTAGGGCGAGGAAAGCCAAGGACATGACTGCATTGACTTGCAAGCCAAATGGCAGTTAGTTGTCCATTGCCACTCCAAAATTATTTACCTTGCTCACTGGAGCGGGCAGGGTGCCCGATTCCTCTGGTCACCAAGAAGGGGACCACAAGAATGCGTTGTTTCAGAACAAGATGACCTCTGTTTTACTAGAGTTGAGTTTCAAACAGTTTAGGTTCATCCATTTTCCAGTTGTCACCCTACAATCATGGAAATTTACACCTGCATAATTATTGGGAAAGGATATCGCTACCACAATTTGGGTATCATAGGCATACAATATAAGATCCAGCCCAAGTGATCTTATCAGTGCTTCCAAAGGTTTAACATAAACATTAAACAAAGTGCAGCTGAGTGCGGATCCCTGCGGAACCCCACCCGATAAACAGAAAGGCTCCGACAAAAAAGGATCCAGGGCCTCCACTTGGTTTTTTTCAGATAGAAATGATTTTAGAAGTTTTAGAGCCGACCCCGCGATTCCAACAGCCCAAAGATGGTTGACCAATTTCTTGTGATCGACTGTATCAAAGGCTGCCGATAAATCAAGGAGTACAAGCCCTGCACTGCCGCCACCATCTACAATCAATCTAATCTCTACTGTGGTTTTAAGCAAAGCTGCTTCAGTACTATGACCACTTCTAAACCCAAATTGGGTGATATCAAGCAACTGGTTGTCAATTAGAAATTGTGCTAGTTGTGGGTCATGGTCTTTTTTATGACCTTTGCAGGTAGAGGTAGTCGGGAAATCCTCCAATAGTTGTTAGGGTCTTTAGGATTTAGGTTGTTGTTTTTTTAGAAGGGGAAGAATGGATGCTACCTTCCATGGAGTTGGAAAGTGACCTGATTCAACCATCAAATTAAAGTTACTGGTCAGATAAGTAACTACAGTATCTACAGCTAACTTGATGACTTTTGGAGGACAAGGGTCCCTGGGCGAGCCAGATTTGGTGGCTAAAGTAATTGTGGCCACTTGCTGTACTGAAAGAGGGCATAAGTTGGTAAGATTAGGGCCTTGCTCAAGTATGGCAAAATGTGATGGGCCTGCATGACTGATAAGCATATTTGATCAAACTTATTACTATGGTACAAGCGGGAGTGTGCAGCACAAGGGAGTACGTGGGAGCTGGCCCGGGCACCTGCTCAATGGGACCATGCTGCGGCATCCATTAATTAGGTTACCTGGGAGGGGGCAGGGCACTAGGTGGTGTAACTGGGAGGCGGGAAGGCCAAGGGACACCTGCAAGGGAAGGGTGGAAGTGAAAGAGTGAGTGGGAATAAAGTGAGAATATGGGGGAATCTGCAAAGCAAGAGAGGAAGTTAGGCAGGAAAACTGAGTCAATACTATGGTACAAGTGGGAGCATGTGCCATGAGGGAGCACGTGGGAGTTAGCCCAGAGAACTGTTTAAAGGGACCGCTCTGCGGCCTCGATTAATTAGGTTACCTGGGAGGGCGCTGGGCAGGGTGACTAGGCCAATAGGGATCTGGAAGGGAAGAGTGGAGGTGAAAGAGCGAGTGGAATAAAGCGAAATATGGAGAATCTGATAAAAAAACAGCGAGAATTACAGGGGAACCTGACAAAAACCCAGCAAGAGTTAAGGGGGAATCTGAAAGAAAAACAATGAGAATTAAGGGGAATCTGAAAGAAAAGCAGCGAGAATTGAGGGGGAATGAAAGGGGAATCTGAAAGAAAAACAGCAAAAATTAAGGGGGAATCTGAAAGAGAAACAGCGAGAATTAGGGGGAATCTGAAATAAAAGCAGCGAGAATTAAGAAGGAATCTGAGAGAAAAGCAGCAAGAATTAAGGGGAAATTTGCAAAGCAAGAGCGGGAGTTAGGCAGGAAAAGTGAGGCAAATCTATGGTACAAGTGGGAGCGTGTAGCACAAGGGAGCACATGGGATCTGGCCCGGGGACCTGCTCAATTGGACCACGCTGCAGCCTCCATTAATTAGGTTACCTGGGAGGGGGGCTGGGCGCTGGGCGGTTTGACTGGGAGGCAGGAAGGCCAAGGGGGATCTGGGAGGAAAGAGTGGAGGTGAAAGAGCGAGCGGGAATAAAGCTAGAATATGGGAGAATCTGAAAGAAAAACAGTGAGAATTAAGGCAAATCTGAAAGATAGAAAAGCGAGAATTACAGGAGAATCTAAAAGAAAGACAGGGAGAATTAAGGGGGAATCTGAAACATTAGGAGGGATCTGAAAGAAAAACAGAGAGAATTTAGCGGGAATGTGAAACAAAAACAGCTATAATTAAAAAGTGAATGTGAAAGAAATACAGCAAGAGTTAAGGCGAATCTGAAAGAAAATCAGTGGGAGTTAAGGGGGAATCTGAAAGAAAAACAGCTAGAATTAAGTTGGAATCTGAAAGGAAAACAGTCAGAATTAAGGGGACTCTGAAAGAAAAAGAGCAAGAGTTAAGGGCGAACCTGAAATAAAAACAGTGAGAATTAAGGGGATCCTGAAAGAAAAACAGCGAGAATTAAGGGGGAATCTGCAAAGCAAGAGCAGGAGTTAGGCAGGAAAAGTGAGGCAATACCATGGTTCAAATGGGAGCGTGCAGCATGAAGGAACTGGCTCGGGGACCTGCTCATGGTGACCGCACTTCGACCTCCATTAATTAGGTTACCTGCAAGGGGGGCTGGGCGCTGGGTGGTGTGACTGGGAGGCGGGAAGTCCAAGGGAGATCTGGAACGGAACAGTGGAGGTGAAAGAGCAAGCAGGAATACAGCTAGAATATGGGAGAATATGAAAGAAAAACAGTGAGAATTAAGGCGAATCTGAAAGAAAGAACAGCGAGAATTAAGGGAGAATCTGAAACATTAGGAGGGGATCTGAAAGAAAAACAGCGAGCATTTAGCGGGAATCTGAAAAACAGCAAGGATTAAGGGGGGATGTGAAAGAAAAACAGCTATAATTAAAGGGGAATGTGAAAGAAGAACAGCGAGAGTTAAGGGCGAATCTGAAAGAAAATCAGTGAGAGTTAAGGGGGAATCTGAAATAAAAACAGCGAGAATTGAGATGAAATCTGAAAGAAAAGCAGTGAGAATTAAGGGGAATCTGAAAGAAAAACAGCAAGAGTTAAGTACTATTCCATTAATTAGGTTACCTGGGAGGGGGCGGGGCTCTGGATGGTGTGACTAGGAGGCGGGAAGGCCAAGGGAGATTTGGAAGGGAAGAGTGGAGGTGAAAGAGCGAGCGGGAATAAAGCTAGAATATGGGAGAATCTGAAAGAAAAACAGTGAGAATTAAGTCAAATCTTAAAGAGAAACAGTGAGAATTAAGGGGGAATCTGAAAGAAAAACAGCAAGAATTAAGGGAGAATCTGAAATAAAAACAAAGGGAATTAAGGGGGAATCGGCAAAGCAAGAGCGGAAGTTAGACAGGAAAACTGAGGCAATACTATGGTACAAGCGTGAGCGTGCAGCACAAGGGAGCACGTGGGAGCTGGCCCAAGGACCTGCCGGGAACAAGCCAAACTCCAAGATTCTTTACGACCGGCACTGGGCTGGGGAAATTGCCCGCAGTTGTAGCCAACATGTGGGATGTCCAGGAGTTAGGAAGATTGACTACCAACAGGAGCTCAGTTTTGTCTCTGTTTAATTTCAGGGAGTTGACACACATCCATGATGAGACTTAGGAGAGGCAGGAATTAAGAGCCTTCGTATTCTGATTGTCATTGGATGACAGGGATACTAGTATTTGTGTATCATCTGCGTACGAGAAAAGTGTGAAGCCATAATTTTCCACTATCTCTGCTAATGGTCTTACATACAGGTTGAAGAGCAGTGGACTCAAGGTGGTCCCCTGAGGCTAAAGGGTGAGATTTCAAACTGTGTTGATTAGTGTGAACATGGAAGGCATGGTCATGCAAGAAGGATTTTAGCCAGGATAAAGCAGTCCTGGGTTTAATTTTTGTAGAAGTGTGGTGTGATTTACAGTGTCAAATGCTGCACTAAGGTCTAACAAAATTAGTTCAGCAGCTCCACCAAGTTGATGCCTCAAAAACTTAGTAACACTGAGGAGAGACGATTCAGTGCTATGGCCTGCTCGAAACCCAGATTGCGAAGGGTGGAGTAGACCATTAGATTATGTATGCATTGTGAGATATTGGTTCACGTGTTTCTCCAACACTTTGGCAAAATAGGTAATAGAAATATGAGTCTGTAATTTGATCAAGTGAGTGGCTCCAGATTGGGGTTTTTCAATAAGGGGGTGACCAAAGCCATTTTCCAAGTTTTGGGAACAGTGCCTTCCAACAATGATAAGTTCATCAGTTGGATAAGCTGCTTCAGAGTGGGAAGGGAGAGTTTACTAAGTACTGTAGGGGACAGGGATCCAGTGGAGATCCTGATTTAATAGATGCAAGGAGCGCTCTGAAAGAAGGCACATCTAAGGGCTGAAACCTATGCATCATGCTGGCTACATTAGGGAGGGCTGTTTGACCGTTCGTCTCGCCTACGATAGAAAAAGCAGCCTGGATGTCTGCCACTTTTTAAAAGAAAAAGTCAGCTATTTCATTGCACTGGAGTTGTGAGAGGGGGTGGTTGGTGCGATGCTGGTGTGGTCGGAGACGTTTTATCTACCTGGAAGAGTGTTTTAGGGCAATTTTGGGTTGCAACAATTTTATTCGTATAGAACGAGGCTCTAGCCTCACGACAAGTTTTTTTGGTAGAACTTTATAGCAGATTTATAATTTTTCTTGTCCTTATTGCTATAGCTTTTGCACCATACACTCGCTAACTGCTGGCATGACTTTTCCTTGTTGTTCAAGGAATCATTGTGCCATGGAGCCAGGGGGCGGATTCTATGGTGCTTTTTGTTGGAGATGGGAATTAAATTATCCAATGAGGTCCTGATCCAGGAATCTATTGTGGGTGTATCAAGCAACACTGAATTACACAGCAGAGGGGGGTTGGCTTCTAAAATGGCATTCCTCAAGAGGACATCCAATTTTGACCAGCTCCTACTCGAGAAGACTGGGTGAATCTCACAGGTCTGTGACTTTATGTCTATTGAAAGTGTGAATGTGCCTCAAAATGATTGAAGGAGGATCTGATTGCAGGTTTCTTAAGTTGGAAAATATAGGAACCAGCAAGTGTACAACTTTGTGAGTGGGAGAGTTATTAATCAGCTGGATGTCCAAGGTCATAAAGTCTTCAATAAGAGAAGTAGCAGTATAACAGGTTTTGTCATCAAGATGGATATTGAGATCCCTCAAAATAGTGAAGTTGGCAGGTTTAAGAATTGCTGGGGAGAGGCTTTCAGTGATACTAGTGCACCAGTTCCTAGAAGTACCTGGTGGACAATAAATTAATGCTCCAGACATGGTGAACTGTTTTGACATGGGTTTCGAGAAGAGAAGTGCCTCACAGTCAGGAATAGTGAGCTTGTCAATTTTACATAAAAGTCTACTTTTAAAAAAGTATTGTGATGCCTCCACACTTTCTAGCTGGGTGAGCCATATGTAAAATCAGTAGTCTGAGGGAAGGGCTGAGATGTCATTAAGCTAAGTTTCCATCAGGAATATGGCATTAGGGTTGTACTCAATTAGGAATTTAAAAATGTCCAGTTGGTGTATAAACCAACAAGCAACAGTTTAAATTAAAAACCTAAAACAGGGGGGGGCTAGGTTCCTTGTTAGTGAAATTGCGGCTGTGTAGGTGTCTGAAATTGTCTGCAGGGCGCCCAGAAAGCCTGTTGGAAGAAGTCAAAGGCTTAGCGTAGGGGTAGGCTATCCAGAAGGTGCAGTGCGAGCAATGTCTCTTTCCTGAGGCTAAGTTGAGTGATGAACCGCATGTTTCAGGGGTGGGGGTAGGGGTACGGGAGGGGGGCAAAGTGCATGTAATAAGGAGGCAGAACATCTAAGCCTACCTGCTGACTGAGGAGCAGCGTTCCTGGCCGCTGGTCCCGTTCGGTTGTGGACAGGCACAGACAGGCTTGCATTAGGAGTGCCTTGGTGCACCAGTAGCATGCCCGAACCAGGGTCGCGCTTAAATAAGCAGGGCGGGAGCAGGTTCCCAGTGTCAGTGAGTGCTGCAGCGCTAACAGCTCGGTTCAAGTGGCAAGCTAAGATGGCCACCAAATCAACAGAAAAATTCTGCCTTGAAATTCCCTTGCATGTATTTCAGCCCAATTGTAGATTTACAAGTTTTAAGATTGCAACACTTCAAATGGAGATTCCCATCTTGAAAAGGGATTTTCAGTAATCAACAGTAATTGCAATATGGTAGGTTAAAGTTTTCAAGCAACACTTCCACATGTGGCAATAGTGACAAAGTGATTTTTAAAAAGAGTGACACAATTTAAAATAATAAGGCTCTGGGAAGCACAGTTACGCACAGTAGCCCAGAGATAGGTAGTTATACTGCTCTGCATATGTGACAAGCTAAACGTGTGACCGGTTCTTGTTTGTCCCCTTTGATGGACCCAGTGAATGTCTAATGCTTAGTCTAGGCAGTACTTGAAGTAGAGCAAGGTGGGAGGGGGTTGGGGATGGATAATGTGGTATAATTATGGAAGTATTGTGTTATGAATTGGTTTATTTCAAATGCCAATAAAAATTCATACCCCAAAAAACCAAAAGGTCTAGGCCCTGATTCACAAAGATGCAAAGGAAACAATTGATGGACGGAATGCTGGACAATGCAAACATTCACCCCCAGTCACAAGGATCTGGGTTAAATCCATCATTCTTTTGCTCACAAAGAGCCTCCACACTCGGGGCAATGGCTATGGAGTCATGGCGGGATCTCTACACTTGTGGGGGTATCTCTGCTCTGCAGTCTCCTTTGCGGGGATCTCATCATGAATGTGGCTATCCCGCCACAACTGCGGAGCTTCAACTGTGAATTAGGGCCATAGTGGGTATCACATTACATATAAGTTGAATGACAGGCTAATGTTCAGCAGAAAGTATGGCAGGGTCACTTTAAAAGTGGAACAGAGGGAAACTGGGCAGAGCATCCATGTGTGGTGTGAAATAGATTGGTATAGATCAGAGGGTGATTTCAAAAGTGGCAATTATTTGTACCTTTATTATAACTTTATCTTAAAATGGGCAGGGTCCTGTGCCCGCCAGTGCATGGATGGGCACAGGCAGGGTTGCCTTTGATATGCCATCGGTTAGCCGGCAGTGCTATTGCTTTTATATAGCACATGACTGGCCAGCACTTTCTGGAATCCAACAGACAAATACACTGCTCTGTGGTCTAAAATGTCTGCCTAAGAAGGCCCTTTCTCCTTCAATATGGTCCCCGCTGAGCAGCATTAAATGAAGCAAAAAATGGTGAAAAAGAGGTCCAAGAGGGGAAATCTGACAGTGCAATGCCCAAGTAAACAAATTTATGGACTCTCTCTGGAGAAAAATCTTTCATACTAATCGAACCTTCAAATGACCCAGGCAAGTAAGTAGGATATTTCTAAAGCGAAACATATGCCGAGGCGTCTTGGCACTAAATGCGATGTGGCCGCTAGTCGGGAAAAGAGTTACATAGGCTTAGGGGTAAAGAGCCAAGTTTTGACCGATTTCCTAAAAAAGTGTATATTAGATTGATCCCCTCACCTATCCAGCGGCTTTTTTTTTGTTGCATATTTATATAGCGCGAACTCGACCCGAAGGTATTGGAGCGCTTTACACGAGCACCGTATTTACATTACACATTCAGGAACGGGGAGATTAAGTGATTTGCCCAGAATCACAGGATGTGGACGCGACCCCGAGGCTCGAACCCTGGTTTCCAGCACCAAAGTCAACAGTGGAGATTAAGTGATTTGCCCAGAATCATAGGATGTGGACGCGAGCCCGAGGCTCGAACCCTGGTTTCCAGCACCAAAGTCGGCAGTCTAGCCGACGGACCACATCCTCTCCTACCTCCACATCCTAAATCAAATGGAAGGTGCGAGAGGGCGAAGGAACTGAGGGGTGGAGGGTGGAGGTGAGGGGGTAGAATAAGGGAAGGGATGGAACAAGTATGCGCCCAGCTTTCAAAAGGAAACGTGGCCTCCCCGCAGCACTGTAAACGTAGTCCAGGTAGACGCGATAAAGAGCCCACGCGGAACAACACTGCGGAGGGCAGAGGCGTCGGAAGAATAAATGAACCCATGCTCAACCTTTTCACATTCCCAGTCATTTTAATTATTATTGTTCGACTCTACTCTCGGCACTTAATCATTTGTTTTTATTTTAGCGCGAAACTTTGCTGTTTCTGATTGCTACTTAAACTAGCCGGTGGGAAATGATGCACTCTGTTAGGTTGTGGAAGCTCAGCTGGTTAATGTAATCACTGCAGATGTGTGTTTGTAACATCATTGACACAGAATTGAACCCTGGTTGATGCATTGGAGATTAGTGACATGTATTTGAAGTGCTACGAAGTCCCAGCCTCTTGCAGCACTATAAATATGCATGTCATTATTTTCAAATTGTATAACACAAGGTGTAAGATAGGCTGTAATAATGTGCACTAATATCCAGGGTCTATTTAGGGTTTGGCAGGGGCATAACAACACCCCCTCTACCCTCAGAGTGCGAGTGGGCCCCTGGCTCCCAGTACTGAAAGTGGCGCCTTAGCAGATGTATGCATTTACGATCGTGTCTGCTGTGTTAAATGTTCAGCATTTTCTCTAGTCAGTCCTGGAACAGAAATGAAAAACAAAGTTAGTTTCTCTTTCAGTTTGACCAGTCTCAGAGAAGCCCGATTTACGGTATAATCTCCTAGTTGCACTTGCTATGCTATGCACTTTGTTTTTTAGGCTAGTGCGCGGTCATGAATGATAAAATCCATGACATCTTCAGAGCAGCATCAGTGCCTGCCTGCCTTCTGCTACTGAGAACTGCAGACACACAGGGGCCGATTCCGATCTCGGCCGGTAGCGCACCGAATCGGATTCGGCTTAACCGGATCCGATTCGGAGCCCTCTTTTCCGACCGATTCGAACGCGCGTCCGGCCGAGCGAGTACGATGCGAGCGCACACGAAATCGCCGACCGACTCGTTCACGGGTCCGAACCGCATTGACCGACTCGCTCGGACTCGACTCGCACCGCGCGATGGAGACGTTCCCCGGCCGGGCAAGTACGATGCGCGCCTTGAGCAGTCCGACCGACCCGCACCGTCTGGCTCGAAACAGCTGTCGGAGCTGGACTTTGGGGGTCTGTGTCGGACCCCCCTGTACGCGTAGCCATGCGAGTCGCACACAGGGGGGACCCATGGGTCCCCCCTACCTGTGCGTGTGCGGCGCGAACCGCATCGATGCGAACCCACTGTAGGGGGCGCCCTCGTTCGCCTCGCACCCATTGAGTCAATGGGAGCCCGCGTACGCGTTGTACGACCGGCTCCCATTGACTTCAATGGGAGTCCGACCGAATCGAGTCCGATAGCATGCATGCGCATAGTACTCGTTCGGTCGGACTGCTAGAGTCCGATTCGGTCGGAAATCTCTCCGGGTCTGGCTCGGTCGGGGAGATTTCCGGCCTGAATCGGAATCGACCCCACAGTCTGTTAGTGCCCTTCCATTTCTGGTGCTTTGTAGTAGCTTTAAGATCTTTTTAGAGGTTCTCGTTACTCAAATGAGTGTAATTACTGATATTTATATGTAGTTTCCCTCATCTTCACTGCATGATTTGATTTTGCTCGCGAGAAAGTGTCACTCATAGTTGTTGAAATGTCACTCATAATTACAATGAAATTATGAAAATGTCACACATAGCAATCTGAAACCTTGGCAGCTATGTATCGACCCCCAGTAAGAAAATCAGCAGTGCTTCACACTTGCCCCCCATCTCCCATGGGCCGATCTGACAAAATTGCCAAGACTGCTTTGAGTTCCCAGTCCGGCCCTGCTTCTGCTTCCCATGCTAATTCTTTTATATTATTATACAATAGCCATTTAATTATTGACACTTTCCTGGCACTGGCAGTCCCAGAGTGCTTCTGGTTCTCTCGCCTCCATTTTGTTTGCCCTGAAGTCCCCAAAGCTCCCTCTCATACTTTCATCATGCTCTCCGTGTTATTTTTTTTTACCAGGGTGCAGAGGCTGTAAATACCTGCTGGGAAGTGAGCTTCCTTTTTAGCACTGGGGTGCACATTGTTTTTATTTTATCTTGTAATCCACCGTTCCAACACGACCTCCACCATGCTAAAATAGTAAATGAAAAAATAACAAATTGGGAGCCATATGTCACAACACACATGCATACACAAACATGCACCAAAACTGTGTCTGCAGGGCTGAGGCTCTCTCTTATCTTTCTCAACCTCAGGCTCACCCTTTCCAGGCCCAGCATTAATTAATTTTATGAAGGTCCTGTGGCTTAGTAATAGTAACCAACACTTATGCCAATGCCTACCACTGAATTACCAACACTAAAACTTGAAACTTGGTATTCAAAGGCACCCCTTCTCAGTTCTCACTTAAAATGATTTTCACAGGCATTATGAGGCATTGCTTGACTTTGGCGTATAATTTTGTGTTTGGTTGACTAAAATGTTTTTTCTTTTCAGCACCTAATTTTTGGGCAAAGAACAAGAGGCCCCAACCTCCTTTGCTGCTCTTTCACCCCTTCAAGCCAGCAAATCCCAGCGTTTAAGGTAAGGAAACTGATGCTGTATGTTTTTACATTGTAGTTAAGGGCTATGTATGTAGTCTACATGGTGGGTGGGGTGGGTGCACATCGATATCAATTTGAGGCATGGAACTGTGTAATCAATATTAAAAGATAGATTTGAATGCTGGGAGCTTCATTGAAGGCAATGAATTGGCTCAGGGATAATAAGGGCGGGTGTAAGCCTTCTGCTCCAACATAATTCCAATGTTTGATTTTCTGTTTCCCCTTTATTTTGGACATTCGACCCTCAGTGGATGGAATTTACTAATAGCCTTAGCCCTGTGCTTTGGGCTATAACGGTTGTTAAAGGCACTATGTATCCCTTGCCTTGTTAAAGGCCCTCAAGCAGTGTCTGTTTCAGTGCCTTCAGCAACCAGTATGGCACACAGAGGCAGCAGGCAGTAAGGCTGTATTTTTAGCAGTCATGTTTTGCAAAGGGGAGCTGTTGGAGATATATTGCGATAATACACAAGATATGTATTTATACTCAAATTTGATATTATTGCACCACACCTTATACATTGTACTTTGATTATTGACAGGTTACTTTAATATTCGTAAGACAGCATCAGCATGAATACAGTAGAACAGCTACTTGCAAGGGCATTCTTTGGATGGAAACTTGAAGAGAAACTAAATATAAAGCAATTAGGACCTGATCAGCCCGACCTAAAACTACAACAAATTTCCCAGGACAGAGGTAAGACTTACAAACGTACATTCTCAAACACCTGGTACACAAACGTTGATTGGCTTACAGGGTGCGCGTCAAGAAATTCTCTGTTCTGCTTCCCCTGCTTGCTGTTTGGTGGTGACATTCCTTGGACAAAAAAAGGAGTAACAGACTTGAAGCATTTGTCAGACAAAATAAAGAAGCATGCACACACAAGAATCCGTATGGAAAACCTGACGAGACTGGGAATGTTGGGAGACACACCGATTGAGCACTACATAAAGGACGCATACCGCAAAACAATACAGAAACACAATGAAGCAGTTGATAGGAATAGACACATACTATCAAAAATAATTGATTTCATTTGTTTCTGTGGTGCTTTCGAACTGGCATTGCGAGGCCATGATGAATATGAAAGTTTCTCAAATCCTGGAATATTCAGAGGCCTTGTGGATTTAATAGCAAGCATAGACAATGAAATGGAAGCACATTTAGTAAGTGCTACAGTCTTTAAGGGCACCTCTAAAACGATACAAAATGAACTCCTTGAGTGTATGCTAGAAATTATGAGAAGCCATATTGTCCAACAGGTGCAAAACATAGACTTTGTGGCTATTCAGGCTGATGACACCATTGATATGGCCACAAAAACACAATCCGTATTAGTCTTTCGGTACCTTGACAATGGCAGTAAAGTTGTGGAGAGGTTCTATGGTTTCACACATTTAAGAGACTCTAGTGCAGAAACCATTACTTCAGCTATACTGCGTGAACTGAACTTGATTTTTCCAGAGCTGCCTCAAAAAAAAACTTAGCGCACAAAGCTATGATGGCGCGTCCGTAATGAGTTAAACGCCTTGGTGGAGTACAGAAAAGAATTAGAGATGTGTACCCTAATGCTCATTATGTGCACTGTTACGCCCACCAACTTAATCTTATTATGCAACAGGCAGTATCAAAGATCTCCGAGGCACAAATTTTCTTTTTCGATGTAGGAGGCACAGCAGCATTCTTCTCACGTTCCCCCAAAAGAACGGAAGTACTTCAGGAGATTGTGGCCAAAAGGCTTCCAAGGGGACCCTCAACTCGTTGGAACTTTAACATACTTACAATCAACCTAATATATCAACATAGGGATGAACTTGAGAAATGTTTTGACGCCATAGAAGCCAATGAAGACTTTGAATTCAAAAGTCGGAATGAAGCCCGTGGCTTTGCTAGAACACTACAAGACAGAGAGTTTCAGTTCTTACTTTTTTTATTTCACGACATAATGACTCATGTTGACAATTTGTACAACCAGTTACAAAAACGAGAAATAGATACTGTCTTTGTGCAAAATGCTACCAGTCAGTTTGTCACCAGCATGAGCAAAGGGAGAGATGGGGTTGACAATTTAGACAGCAAACTGCCAAATGATTCTACTTTTTCAAACCGCAGGAAAAACATCAGCAGTCTGGTCCGAATTGCAAAGGAGAAATGTGACATTATAATTGTGCATGCACAAGAACGTTTTTCTTTTCCAAAACATTTGGTGAGTGCTGCATTATTGCAAAGTGAACACTTTGCAAAATATGATCAATCCTTTCCTGAGCAAGCTCTGATTGAGGCTGTGGAAGCTTATCCTATGCTCAACAAAGAGGACCTGAAAACTGAGTTGACTGTACTGTACGGAATGAGTGTATACCGGAAGGCCCCTGGTGCCATTTCTTTGCTGGCTTTAATTCAGAAACTTAATATGGAAAAGTCACTTACAGAGACAGTGGCTTTACTAAAAATAGTCATTACCACTCCTATGACAACAGCAGAGTCGGAACGATGTTTTTCCACTTTAAACAGAATTAAGACATTCCTGAGGAACACCATGATTCAGGAAAGACTGAATGCTTTAGCAATGCTCTCTATAGAGAGAGACCTAGTTAAAAGAATCCCAGACTTTAACGTTCAAGTTATTGAGAAGTTCGCTGCTATTAAAGACAGACGTGCTGATTTTGTCTACAAAAAATTAAAAATTTGTTAATCCTAACATTTCTTGAACAGTTTGTGGGCATTTTTTGAATGCTGCTCGTTTGTGACCTGCTCAGTTGTTTCTTATCTGCTGTACAGATATTGGAGACACTGAAATTAATGGTGTATAACGTATTATTCAAAATCAAAGGGAATGGATCACTTGTACCTGCAACCAGGATCCACTGTATTCTATCTGTCAGTACTTGATAAAGAACTTAAAAACCCTCATTCACGTAGGCAGGTCGTGTGGCGGTTTATCTTGATTCTCCGCCTGTATCAGATACGTGACAGCATCATCATTGGGTCTCTTTTTGTATGCTTCCTCCACCTGGAGGGAACCACTGGTTTTTACAGTAGTGATCAGTAATCGGTGGTGAGTGAAAGGTGCTCAAGTGAAGTGTGTTGTTTAAAAAGTGATCATCATACTCCCTAAAAATAACATTTTTATTCCGTTTGGTGTATGAGAAGACTGTATAAAAAGTGAAGTTCGTGGAGGGAAGGACTGTTTATGAGTCCACCGCACTATCGTAGTCCAATTCGATGGTCGACATGTATCAGCCCTTGCAGGTGCCCCTAAGGGGTCGTTGGGCTTTCTTCAGGACCTAAGAACAGTATAAGAATTGGGTATTGTCCAATTCAGAATGGTATTTTTCAGAGTGTGAATACTCTGAATTTGAGGTCGATAGTACCTTTGGAAGTCCTGATTAGGGCTTCAACGGGCGGCTGACAGCGCAATACCTGCTCGTCTGCAGACTGCACGACTTGTGCTGACGCTTGTTTCAGAGACCCGGGTCTGTAGTACTGACGGATAGAATACAGTGGACCCTGGTTGCAGGTACAAGTGATCCATTCCCTTTTGATTTTGACTGTCTAATAGGAAGCTGAATGGATTATAGCTCCTTCTAACTCCCCCCCTTCCCTGATTTAAAAGTATAACGTATTATGCCTAAATTCAATCTGTTTAATGTTCACTTTATGGTTG
Source organism: Calotriton arnoldi (assembly GCA_963921515.1). Lineage (NCBI taxonomy): Eukaryota > Metazoa > Chordata > Amphibia > Caudata > Salamandridae > Calotriton > Calotriton arnoldi. The sequence continues at coordinate 205,068 of CAWUFW010007462.1, read as the reverse complement.
GTTGCTCTCAATGAGACGTACAGTGCCTTGTAGGGTGCCCTACTACCTGTTAATGTTTATTACTTGCTGTCTTAACATGTTCAGTCCAATAAATCACAGTAGCTTGTATTTCCTCAATATACGTAATTTCTAAAGATATCAATAAATAAAGAAATATGTGAGGTACTCAACATTGTTATCTATCTCAAAGTCTGTAATGAAGATTTGTGGTTATATTGATAAGCAGCAACCTACATTATATTATCATACAAAATCTCTATATTGATGTAATTGCTACACTTTCCCAATTGCTTTATTAACATTCTTGCTTTCTGAAATATCCTTGAAAATGCACCATTTGGCAAAAAGAATCACATTGATTAGCACTACCTGTGGTGTAAATAATTCGATCTTTGGAAGTACCTGCTGCATGACTACCTTTCCTGTTTTAGTTTACTTTTTAATGGATTTTTATAATGTATTTATGCTAATTGCATTTGTTTTTTTAGAGCAATTTTAATTGTTTGTTACTTTGATAGCATATTACTGAACAAAGTAATTATTTGATTGATTTAAAAATGTCTGCAGGGACACCATCATGGCCTGGCGCTTTCCCAAGTGTAGATTTCCCAATGGCACTAGTTATTTCATTAATTTCTATTACCAATGGGAAGGCCTGTGTACCTGTATCAGGGAGGTTAATACCATTTACTAGAGGGGTTGATGTTGATTCACTAGACCCAGAATGAAAGATGTCCTTAAAATGGGCCAACTGTAAATCTGCTGGAATCAATACTTCAACTCTAGGGGCCTCTTGCTCTGAAAAAAGGGGTGAGTAGTTATTTCCCAAATTGAGTGTTAGAATGAAAAATTTCCTAGCTATCGTAACGAAAGTTTCAATTCTATTAAGGACTCGGAGGCGAGGATTATGCCTTCTCTCTTCACTTTATTAAACAGCAGCCAATTTAACCAACAACTACATTTCCCATGAAACCTTGGGAAAAAATTATAGTAAAGAAAATTGTCCAATCAGGAACCGTCTGAGGCCTCCAATCAGGGCTCTCCAACTCCAACATAGTCTGTCCTCACTGGCCCTTCATCCTCTTTCGACACACGGAGTCAGCCGTGGATCCTTTTCAAGAGTCCTATTTATTCGTATCAGAACCTAGGAGGACAAAGGAACATTGTCACTTAACGAATGTAGCTCATTAAGCCTGCAAACCAAACGCAGTGAGACAGAATATTCCACACAGGAAAGAACAACATTCAATAATCTCAACAGTGTAGAAAATCAAACTGTCTTACTTACTCCAATACGGGGTGGGTCCCATTTAATGAAAAACCCTAGGGTGGGATAATCCTCGCCTCCGAGTCCTTAATAGAATTGAAACTTTCCGTTACGATAGTTAGGAAATTTTTCATTCTATGTCAGGACTGGAGGCAAGGATTATGCTAGTTCAAAGCTTGCTCACCACGAGGTGAGCCATGTCCAGCACTGGCTTGAAATAGAACCTCTTAAAGGTAGATTCCGAAGACCAATCTGCCGCGTTGAGGATATCCTCCAAATGGGCACCCAAGCCAAATGCTTTTGGGGCCGCTGCTCCTCGAGCTGAGTGGGCTCCAAAGTCCTTAAGGCTTATGCCTGCCTCCTGCATAACCCACCTTAACCATCTGGCAATGGTGGGGGAAGATACCGCCTTAAATGGTTTACGTAAGGCAATAAGGAGTTGCTGTTCACCAGGAGGACGAAGCTCTTCCTTCATCTCCTCGTAGGCTTTTAAACACCGGACTACACACAACTTTGGAGAATCCGGAAATTCCGGATATGAAATTGTTCTTGTATGACATTTAGTCCTTCTATGCAGTGTGAATGTTACTCCATTCGGAGTAAACATCCTGGCTGAGATATCCATAGCTCGCACATCTGACACATGGCGGCAAGAAATGAGACATAACAACATGGCCAGCTTGGCCGACAGCTCCTTCCGGGATAGAAATCTGTTAAGTTGCCAAGATAGGAACAAGTTGAGGACCTGGTTCACATCCCAGAGGGCCGAATAACGGGGTTCTGCGGGGAGAGACAGTCTGATGCCTCGGAGCAGCTTGCATACGAGAGGATGTTCTCCTACTGCCGCATTGTTGAGCGGTACATGGCCCGCCGAAATGGCTGATCGAAAAGTGTTTATTGATCTGTATGCTAGGCCACAAGAGGCCAGGTGAGCCAAAAAATTTAAGATGTACACTACATCGGCGTCCAAGGGATTGAGACCCCGTCGAATATACCAGTGGGACCATCTGCCCCAAGCGGACCTGTAACGTTTGACCGTGCTGTCCGCCCAAGCCCTGGCCATGAGCTCTTCAGCTTTCCTCGAAAGGCCGGGGACCTCCCATTGTCTCCTGTAATCCTCCATGCCATGAGCCACAACAAGTTCCCCTGAATCTGAGGATGTAGAGTCTGATCGGGGCTCCGAAGGAGAGTCGGAAAGTGGGGGAGTAGGATCGGAGAATCCCAAGAAAGTTCCAGAAGAACTGGAAACCAAACTTGCGATCTCCAAAACGGGGTGACTATTACCACCTCCGCTCGTTGCCTCCTGATCTGGGCCGTCGCCCTCGTGATCATTGCAAAGGGAGGAAAGGCGTACCCTTTATCCTGACTCCAGTCCTGGAGAAATGCGTCTGTGGCCACTGCCAGTGGATCCGGCCTCCAGCTGTAAAACCGAGGGAGCTGGTGGTTGAGTCTCGAGGCAAAAAGGTCTAATGAAAAAGGACCCCAGAGGTCGTTCAACTTTCGAAACACATCTGGGTCCAGCTTCCAGAGGCTGGAATCCCTGAAGTTGCGGGATTGGAAATCTGCCACCAGGTTCTCCCGTCCAGGGAGATATTCTGCTGTGACTGAGACCTGATGATCTAGGCAGTATTGCCAAAAACCTACCACCAGGTCTGAGAGGGCCTTGGACCTTGTGCCTCCTAAGTGGTTGATGTAGCGAACTGCGGATATGTTGTCCATTTTCAGAAGGACAGACGATTGGATAGAATCCCTCGTCCAACAGCGGACTGCAAAGGAGCCTGCCAGGAGTTGCAGACAATTGATATGTAATCTCCGTTCTTCTGGAGACCACAATCCTCCTGTAGAAAATTCGTCGCACCTGGCTCCCCAGCCTATCGTGCTGGCGTCAGACTCTATCACCAAATCTGGTGCCGACCCAAAAATCGCCTGACCATTCCAGGATTCCATGTGCTGTAGCCACCACTGAATTTCTTCCCGTGCCTCCTCAGACAGAACCACCTTGTGGGAGTCCGGGCACCCTCTGCGCAAGTACAACGCTTTGAGGCGTTGTAGGGCTCGGTAGTGGAGCGGCCCCGGGAAGATGGCCTGGATGGAGGCCGAAAGAAGACCCACAATCCGGGCCACATCTCTGAGTGACACCTGTTGCCTGGATAAGGATCGCCTCAGTTTGTGTCGAATCTTCGAGATCTTTCTGGCTGGAAGGCTGAGAGTGGATGATGTGGAGTCTACTACAAAGCCGAGAAACGTCAGCGACTGAGAGGGAGTGAGGGTGGATTTTGCCTCGTTGACCACAAAGCCCAGGTTCTGGAGAAGATCGACCACCATCTGGAGATGACGCAGAAGCTGATGAGGACACGCAGCCATAAGGAGCAGATCGTCCAAATAGACTATCATCCAAATCCCCCGAGATCTCAACCATTCCACCACCGGTTTGAGGACCTTGGTGAAGCACCAAGGGGCCGATGACAGGCCAAAGGGTAGGGAAGCGAACTCGAACGTTTGATCTCGCCAGATGAACTGGAGGAACCTCCGGTGGGGAGGGAAAACCCGGATCACTAGGTAGGCGTCTTTTAAGTCCAGACGCATCATCCAGTCCGAAGGACGTAAGACATCCCTGAGGAGATGGATCCCCTCCATCTTGAAGTGGCGATATACCAGCCACTTGTTGAACTCGCTGAGGTTGATCACGGGGTGTTTGCCCCCGTCCGTGCTGTCCACCAAAAATATGTTGCTGACAAAACCCCTGGGATGCAGGGTGGAGGGAACAGTGGCTCCTTTCGCAAGAAGAGAAGTGACCTCCGCATTTACTAAAGCAGATTCCTGTTGGGAGAACTGGATGGGACGGGGCTTGCACCGCTGGACAGGGTTGCCCATGTACTCTATGCGGAAACTTTGGACTGTTTGTAGCACCCATTCGTCCCCTGTGATGGAAGTCCAGGTCTGGAAAAAATTCCCCAGCCTCCCCCCTATTTTTAACTGGGAAGACGGGAGTACACTCACCGGCATTATTGGATGTCGCTGCTCCTCGATATCCTCTGCCTTTGCCTCGCCTGCCTCTTGCACAGTAGAAATTGCCAAAATGGGACTGGTCCTGATATTGGCCCTGTCTGGAGCCTTGCCCTCTCGAGGATGGATTGGACGGGCGGCCGGTCGAGCGGTCCCTACCTCGACCGGCCCTGCGGAAAACCCGGGAGAACATCTTTTTTATGGACGTCTGTGCTTTGTCAAGGGAGGTAAATGTGTTGACGAATTTACCTAGCTCCTTGACGAACGGTTCCCCAAACAGGCCTCCTTGCGCTACCGCCCCCGCCTCTGAGTCAGCAAGATCCCCAAGCTTGGGGTCCACCTTGATCAGGAGCGAGCGACGGCGCTCAGTAGAAAGGGCACAGTTGGCATTGCCCAAAAATACGGTGACCCTTTGAGCCCACCCCGAAAGGGATTCTGGGGAGATCAGGGATCCTGATGTCTTTGCCTCTTCGGCCATGTCCAAAATCTTCGTGAGGGGCCCTAAAACGTCCAAGAGTTTGTCCTGGCACGCTCGCCAGGACCTGTCAATCCCTATTTTAGGATCCCTTATAAATTTCTGGAGAAAAGTGGCCATACAGGCATCAATCTCTGGAGTGAGGGTAACTTTTCCCTCCAGGGATGGTCTTGGGCATTCAGACCGAAGGCAGTTCCGTGCCTCCTTCTCCGGAGGCTTTCGTATGCGCATTCCACAGAACTGGCAACCTTATCTGTCGGGGCCAATCCGACGATCTGGGGTGTACGATCTCGTCAGGATCGAACATATCTGAACTGTCCTGGGAGGGGCGGAAGGGAGCCAAGGTCTGGATGGGCCAGGCTCAGCGACAGTGTCCCCTGCGTCGTTGTCGGACAGACCATCATGGGGGTACTCAAACCATCACCTGTGGGTGGCAAAGGTGCCTGAGTAGCCAGGAAGGCTTGTTTAAGCTGCTCAAACGCAGTGAGATCCATCCCCGCATCGCGGACGCGTTTAACAGGGGGGTAGCGGGATCTGTAGTCATGGGAGTCCTTGAGGGCCCAGGTTGGACGGGAGGAACCATGGGGAGAGTGGATAGGCGTGCTAAGGCTTCGTCGATTTTTCGTGTTAGCCTCTCCTCTAAGGGCGACATGGCTTCGCCGACTGCTTTGTAAATTGACGCGTCTACCGCATCATAAAACTCATCGTCCCAAGGGAGGTGTGCCAGGGTGTTTTCCCCTCCCTGGGAGTCTTCCTCAAAGTCCCTATCCATATTCATGGACTATAATGAGGGCGATGAGTGTAAGTAGTGGGGTTTGGGTGACAGACCGGGAACCCTCCCTTTAAAAAGGGATTTGAAGAAAAATGCGCACACCACGTCTCGCTGACTCCCACGCCCCCTGGCGGCAGGAAGTCAGCACGAGCTCACCAGGAAACCCACCGTGTAGGAGCGGAAAGCTCTCGTGTCTTCAAAAACCTCAAAGACGCGCTGACCGCTTCAGGGAAATCAACAAGCGGCAGCGCGTATGGAGCGGGGAGTCGCCGTTGGGAAAAAACAAACACTTGAGCAAAATCAGGCACATCAACGGAACCACACGGTTTCAAAATTGTCAGAGACGCACTGACCGCCTCAGGAATTAACCAGCGGCAGCGGGTCTAGAGTGGGGAGTCCCCGCTGAGAAAACAAACGCATGAGTCAACAAAGAAGACACGCAGAGGCCCGTGAAACACAGCGGCCCGCATCAGAAACAATTAACAAAGTGCACAAGATTAAAAAAATCAAGTATGGAAAACAAGCGCAATTATTAATTATAAGCAAAAAACAATACTATAAACCAGACAATTATACAAGCAATCACATTTGACAATAAAGAATTCCCACAGAGTAGGAAAAGGCCCTTATCTCGGCTGCGCAGCAGCGAAGAAAGAGGATGAAGGGCCAGTGAGGACAGACTATGTTGGAGTTGGAGAGCCCTGATTGGCGGCCTCAGACGGTTCCTGATTGGACAATTTTCTTTACTACATTTTTTTCCTAAGGTTTCATGGGAAATGTATTTGTTGGTTAAATTGGCTGCTGTTTAATAAAGTGAAGAGAGAAGGCATAATCCTCGCCTCCAGTCCTGACATAGAAATGGCATTTCTGGTGACTAAGGTATACACCCAAGAGAGGCAGAACCCACCACTCTAGTCAGGTAAGCTAGATACACAACAAAGATAACCTGTGCTCACCCTCTGGTAGCTTGACACTGAGCAGGCAGGCTTATCTGCAGAGGCTATGAGTAAAGCATTTGTGCAACATACACACACAGTAACACAATGAATACACCACAAAAAGAGACTCCACACAGGGTTATAAAAATAGATTGCTATATTATGAATAACGCACATAATATGCAAGTAATGCAGAATTTTAGAGAAAATCACATAACTTGCAGTAATATGTCAATGACTGGATCAGGAAAAACATAGGGCCCAACACATGCTGATCTTGGTGAAACACAAAATGCCCAACACGCGTTGATCTTGGTGAAACACAAAGCGCCCAACACGTGCTGATTTTAGTGAAACTCACAGGGCTCCACGCCCTGTTCCGTGGCAAAACAAAGTGCTCCACACACGCTGACCTCTGCAAGAGGTGAAGCAAGGAGCAACGATCATAGCTCCTAGTCAGAATGTTGCTGCTGATCTTACGGCAGGGCGGTAGGAAGAATCTTTGATGCCCCTGAGATTCCACAATAACAGGGGGCAAGCCAAAGAGACCTTGGAGAACACTTGCTGGGCACGAAAGAAGGTAGCAAGCAGCAGGCCAGTACATCAGGGCAAGTTACAGAATGGTTGTCCCTCCTGCAGCCCAGCACTCAGCAGGCAACAGGCCGACACAAGAAAGCAGTTACCAAAGATGGTGGTCCCTCCTGGCAGCAAAGCAGTCCTCCTGGAAAGGTGCAGATGTAGAGCCAGCAGTGTCTGATTGCACATCTCACACAGTGTCTGATTAGATGGGGTCAGCGCCCCAGCACTTATACCCAAAAGTGCCTTTGATGTAGGGGCTGACTTCAAAGGAGCCCTCTTAAGTGCACAAAGATCCCTTTCAGCTCAGCCCTGGCTCCAGACTACCAGTAGAGGGTAAATCAGCCCTTTGTGCCCCGGAAGGCTATTAGTATGCAGATGAATGCAGATATATCCCCTGTCATACCTAGCCCTTCTTGTGCTGTCACTGTCTAGAGGGAATGCACGAAGTGTAGCTGTCACCCGGCCCAGGCGTGTATTGAAGGTAAGCTATCAGACACAAAGAGTTATAAGCACAGAGAAATGTCCACTTTCTAAAAGTGGCATTTCTAGAATAGTAATGTGAAATCGAACTGTACCAGTAGGGATGATTTATCATTACCATCCTAAACATATCAAACATGAAACAGCTACTCCTTTTGGGCCAGGAATTACCACCTACAAATATATAAGGCACCCTCCAATGCTAGCCTATGAGAGGAGTAGGCCTCACAGTAGTGAAAAACTAAATAGGTTGATTGTCACTACCAGGATATGCCTAACATAAAAGTGTGTGTCCTACCATTCACTTGTACAGTACCCCACCAACAGAGCTACCTAGGGTGGCCTATGTGCAATTGAAAGGGGAGTTTAAGGCTGGGCAAGTAGTTTTAAATGCCAATTCGAAGTGGCAGTAAACTGCCTACACAGGCCCTGCAGTGGCAGGCATGAGACAGGTTTGAAAGGCTACTTGTGTGGGTGGCACAACCAGTGCTGTAGGCCCACTAGTAGCATTTGAAGTACAGGCCCTGGGTTTATGATATACCACCTTACAGGGGACTTACAAGTAAATCAAATATGCCAAACAGGTGTAAACCAATTATACCATGTTAAGAGGAGAGAGCACATGCACTTTAGCACTAGTTACCAGTGGAAAAGTGCCCAGAGTCCTAAAGTAAAAAAAAAGAAGGTCAGAAAAATAGGAGGAGGAAGGCAAAAGGTTTGAGGTAATCCCGCAAGAAGGGCCATTTCCAACAATGAGGTATTATTTCTTCACCTGACTGCTACCGGAAGATCTTCCCATGCTTTAACTCAGATCTCTTCTTTCTCCTCCATAGTGTATTTGTATGACCTTCTTGCAGCTCTGACATCATCTAGAGACCAAGGGTTATTTTTTAATATTGCCTTTAACTGCTTATGTGCCAAGGTGCATGCTGCATTGAACCATCTATGTTGTGGCCCCTCAGCTGGGAGTTTCCTTGAGGTGAATCTATCTGGGATGGATCTACATATAATATCAAAACCTTCTAAATTAGAATGAGCAGCTGCATATTCCAACAGGTAATTTAAAACAGTAACTATATTCTGGGAAACAATCTGATTGTTAAAGGCCTCAGGATCCACCTTTGTCCATTTAATTTTAATACTCTTTTTCTTAGAGCAGTCTATGTTTCGATCTTTATTCTTTGAGTCCTTTTTATCTGACGATTTAACGATAAAATTAAAGGGTTATGATCACTCGCACACTTTGCAACAATATTGAAGTAAAAAAGGCATGAAACCAACCTAGATGCCATAAAGATGAAATCTATGGTGCTCCCTCTAACACTGCCCATAAAGGCTGGGATATTACTTTTCTCTTTGCCACCCATGTTGCACGTTAACATTGTAGGAAGGTAGGATCTGACTGCATGGTTACCCCCACTTTTTGCCTGGTGTTTTGCTGGTTTTTGACTAGTCTGACTGGGATCCTGCTAATCAGGACCCCAGTCTATCTGCTTTCTCCCTAAATTGGCATTGTATGTACTTTGGTACACTCCAAATTGGATTCTGGGGTACCCTTGTCAGTCCCTAGTATATGGTACCCATGTGCCCAGGGCATAGGTACCCCAGAGGCCTCCCATGGGCTGAAGCATGTATTTTGCCACCCATGAGAGGCCATGCAAAATGACACTACAGGTCTGCTACTGCAACCTGTCTAAGCTGGTGCTTGCACCACTTACTTTAGATATAGGTTCACTATATCTATATGTCACTACACTTAAAACCTATCAGTTACCCCTATGACAGGCCTTAACAATCCTGAAGGCAGGGCGCTGGGTTTTATGTGAGAGGGTGCCCATGCATGAGCAGGGCCCTTCTGCAGCCTTCGGAGACCATTCTCCCAGGTTGTCTGTGACGCAGCCAGACATATAGGTAGAGGTGCATTATAACCTCGCGGTAAATGCTATCTCGAAAACGGCTGCTTAGAAACATATCGTGTTTGGTGTCAAACACCTTGGAATCATACCTGTATGATTCCACCCTTCTAAAGTGAGCTTCATGGGGTCACCGGTCTACCCGGTGCCAGCCTTCTCGACCCAAGCAGCACAAAATGGATGCTGCCGGACAGAGACACATTTCTGCCCTCCTGCTGCTGAGCCAAGCTCGAGCAGGGAAAGGCAGCACAATAGCCATCCTGTCACAGGGAGGTGTGACCACCTCCCAGACAGGGTTTAGTGTATTGGGGCTGGGTGGGTGCACTCTGAGAGTGCCTGAAAGTCTGCACTGGGGGCGCATTTGGTGTCCCTGTGCATAGTCCAGCTCAAACCAGTTCTGGGAGCCATTGGCTCCTGCTCTGGTGCGAAACTGGACAAAGGACATGGGTGTAGCCACCCCTCTGTCCTGCCCCTCCCCTAGGAGGGTACCTTGAATCTGTCCAACCCTCTCCAGTGGGTATAATAGGGATTACCTGAGTGTAGCTCTTTGGATTTGCTGTAGACAAGATTCTACTAAGAAGAAACCAGGTACTTCGACCGCCTGGACACTCTGGGCAACTGAAGAATCTCCCTTGGAGTGAAGGAGTCACTCCCCTGCCCTAGCAGGCACCTAAGCGCAACTGACTGGTCTGCTGCTCCTGAGCTCCTGTGGACTCCAAAGATTTCAGCAACACAGGAGGTAGGTTTTTGAAAATCCCTGAGGTTGATCTGCCCTCTCAGCAAGTTTGAGGCCAGTATCCCTTGTGGGGACTGCATTACCCGAACCCCTGTGCACCACGTTTATTTGCAATTGCATATGCTTGTTGGCAATTCCAGAGCTTGTGCATTGGACTCCGTGTAGTCCTGACCCTGAGCAGTATTTTCACCAAAGAACTCCGGCCTCCTTGCACCGAGTGCTCCGTGGGCTGGTACTTTGTAATCTTGCTCAAGGTCCCCTTGTGACTCCTGGTCCTTCAACCTGTGGGTCCTCCTGAGGGTCATCTTGATTGTTCTTGGGCTTACCTGGTTGCTCCAGACGTTCCCTGACTCCCCATTGCTTGGTGAGTCCCCTGGACCTTGCTGGTCCACACCGTAACCGGTTTGACTTTCCTGCATGGATTGCTTTTGCCAAGGCTTGTTGGTGCTCCAGCCGGACACCGACCCCTCAGCACTCGACATCCTTTGTGGGACAGATCACCTCCAGCTCCTGGTCAACTTCGACATCTCCTGGTCCTCGTGGCTGCAGAGTCAAGCATCCCTTCTTCGCACCTGAAGCACCTCTCATTGGTGGGCATTCGTCTACCGAGCCCCTGGTCACTCTGACGTGACCCAGACTCTGTCCCCTCTGCTTTCAGGTTCCTTCAATCTAGAATCCAGGCTTGGATTCCACCGGACCCTGTTCACCTTCATGGCAGCAGTACTTCTTCACAGCCCTGCATTAAAAACGACTGCGGTTTCCGGTGCCACTCCAGGCCTATGCACCCGGCTCCTCTGGGATAGGTAACTCGGGTACTACTGTATCCACGGGTTGGGTGGCTCTCGAACCTCTTAAGTTCCAAAGGGTTTACTTGAAGTCCTCCTAGAAGGGTCCTTAAACTTTAACTTTCCAACCGCGATTTCCCATAGAGTTGTACGCAGCATGCACTTGTGTTTCCTCACTGCACCCGTTCTCCGTGGGCTCCCTGTGTCATCACCTTGGGTGGTTCCTTGGGGTCCCAGCGATCCTACGTGCACTAGACACTGTGTCTAGTCAAGTCGTGATTGTTATACCACTATTTTTGTATATGGTTTGGTCTCCCCCTGGAGCCCACTGTGTATTGTGCTACTTACAACTGTTCTATTGATCTCGTATTGTGTGCTTTGTGTTCTATCCTCGTCTAGAGGATAGTAGAGAGTGTTATAGTAATAAATACATATTTTTATATAACTACTGTGTGGTTCTCCTTCATTTAGTCATTCAGGAGGTGATATTCTGGTAAAACAAGCTGCTTTACATTCCTTCAAGATTAGGCCTGAAGGCTGCTCTCCACAGCTACCATTAGGCTAGCTTTCTAAAGGTTATCTTTGACCTCATACATCATAAGGGTCATTTGGACTGTTGCACGGTGCCCACTTTAATTAGGGGACAGCATATACCGGGCCAACTTCTCACAAACATAAGATCATGCTTCAAAATGAAAGTGTTTAAAGCCTTCCCATATGGCATATGGGTAAAATTAGGCCTAGGTGGCGTTCGCTGAGTCACGATACGGGGGTCCCAGTGAAGTGCGTAAAAAACTCTGCCACGCTACGCGGAGTTCCGGGGGCAGCGGAGTCTGGTACATCGCACTGTTCGTGCTGAATTTTAGCACCAGGAGTTTCTCCTGCACTGTAAAATCAGTGCGAACTGCATCACGTGGAGCACCAGAGGGCTCTGCTTCTTTCTGCTGCTCGAGTAGATTTTCTACTCGAGTGGCAGCTTCCTCAACGTGAGCTACAGCTTTCTCAGTGCGAGCGGTAGCGACCTGCCACGACCGCGTGTGTTCAAAAATCTCACCGGGAAGTGGTCTAGCGTGCGATTTCTCTCTGTCATCAGCTTAACATTGGTGAGCCGCTCGAGAAGAAAAACTCTGCTCTGCATCGCTTCGCAGCGTTTATGGGATCTCCGTGCGGAGCGGGGAGAGGGCAAAACTCTGCAAACTCCACCGGCGCAGCAGAATTCTTTTCTCACCCCTACTTAAAATTGCTGAGATTTACCTTGTTTTGATTCATGAAACCACATACCCTTTTCCCACTGTGACAACATAATGTGATATGAAAATCGCCCACCTAGATTAAAACTGGCTTACGGTTTGCTACCAAGTGGAAAGAGTCCGGAAATTCATCAAATTTCTCTATGGCAACAGTCAAATGCTGATTAAAATTATTGTAAAAATTTACCAATAAGATATCATAGTCAATTGGGAAGGCTAGCAGAGTTACCAGACAAAAGAAGGAGGACCAGACTTTGGTAGCCCAGAGAAGCTAAGCCCAGACAGAATGTCTTTTGTCACCGCCTTATCTTTAAAGTTGACAACAATGCAATTGTTATCACCCAATTTTGGGCTGTTACTCTACGGACATAAATGATCTGGCTATGCGACAGTCCAAGGCCCCCCAGCCTACCATTTACTCAATGAATCACTTTATTCATCAGTTGGTTGTAGTCCTCCCTCATATCCTGCCTCAGGGTTGGGACACCCTTCAACGCAATCACAAGAGGGGTTGCTTAAGGAGGTAGTTGCACCGTTAGAAGCTTTGAAGGCTCTTGAGGACAACCAGGGCTGTTACTTAACAGGTGATTCTTATCTATGACAGTTCGATTTCCTTACTTATCACCCCCACTGCCTACTGCAAGAAACTGTCCAATGTTGTACCAGGGATAGGTGCCAGGGGAGTTGTTTTGCCTTTCCCCATAATGAATCCGCTGCAAAATCCAAAAACCTAGAAAAAAATAACATGAGGGAAATACCTCAAAATACTGCAGGAAGTGGCGTGCGCTTAAGAATGTAAGTCAATAACAGTAGGCCCTTCCCTTGGCCTTGATGCGTGCTAGGGGGCATAGTCCCACCCCAGCACTGACAGCAGGAGCAGCCAAAGATGCAGTAAGTGCGGGCAGGGAACTGCTGCAGGAATGGCCCCACTGATGTCCTGCCCCGGCAATGTTCTGGGGTAAGAAGCCTACACCTGTGGTGCAAGAAGCATAGGCTGTGGAGCGTCCCATGAAACAGTCTTTAACTGGGGAGATGCACCAACCTACTAGTTGCACATACCTCGTGGTGTTCGTGCGAGGACTGGCCATGTAGTCCCGGTCGGAGGCCTTTCTACACCTCTGTGCGCTGTTTCTGGGAGTGGGAGCACCTCTGCATCAAGGCGCAGCAGCTGGGCGCCTCCGCCTCTGAGTAGCTGAGGCTGGGCGGCAGCTGTGTGGCCAAATGCGATGGCGGCCAGCTGACAGGTCCAGGCAGCGGGAGGTACAGTGGCCGCCGTAAACATCATGGGGGAAACAGGCATCTGTCAGCCAGGTAGCGTCAAGGAGCCGGCCACCGGCTGGGAAAGGTGGTCTTTCAGGAACTGGTGAGCGGCTCAGTGCGCATGCGGCTCCAAAGGCACCTGGCCATGAAACAGGTGAGGTGTGCGGGGGCTACAGCACCCGGATCTTCATGTCTGCATTATTGCCTTCTATCGGCTTCTCGGGGAAATCCCATACCAGCATTCAGATAAAAGACACCGCAAAAGTAATTTACAAATGCACTGGCAAGAGACAGGAACTCATAAACTGCAGAATGTAGAATATGCCATCATCTGGCTCACTGGTATAAAGTGTCTGTAGTAATGAAGTCCAAGCGGGGAAGATGTAATTCAAAATGTTTTATTGAAGTAGATTACATGTTCTGTAGATCAGCCCCACCAGGAGCAGCCAGCATGATGCTCCGCCCAATCTCAACTGTGACTAATCCTCACAGGCTCCCAACATTCCGAAAAGCATCATCACTGCAACATTCCACTGGCTGAGCATGTGGTGAAAATAGTATAACATTAACATGGACAGGATACTACAGTGTCCTGCTGTCGCATCTGCTTCAAGACAGAGGACAACAACATAATACATTAGAAACAAACACTTTGGCACTAAAGGTAGCTAGCTTGTGTGTTGATGTGCTCATTGTGGAAAAGCAAAGTGGGTCGCTGAACTCAGCTTTCATGAAGTTCAAAGATGCTCACTTTCCGGAAGTGTATATTGATGCAATCGAGCTCCCGGCTGCCAGAACTCTGTACATTAAATTTCGCATAGGGACATTACCACTTTAAACATTTACTGTGAAATAGCGTCCCCCCCCCCCTCTCCGAACCAGAGTTGAGTTGCCCCTTGTGCCCTGAGGCTAAGGAATCCATAGATCCTGCCCTGTATTTTTGCCTGCATTATCATGTTTATAGGAGGAATGGATTCTACCACTGAGTCGCAATCTGGGTGTTAGGGACTATAAAATTGCAACACGGATATTAAGATCAGACACAGCCCAAGCAATTGTATTTGCTTATCTATTATACATGTGGAGATATAGGCAGAAAAGGGTTGCTCTGCTGCTACCGGCAAGGTCCCGGGAATTGTGTGCGCTCTATGTTTGCACCATGCAATTGGTTGCCACTACGTGAACTATATGCTGTTTTTGCATTATGGAAATGGGGTATTAGCATATGTTTGAACATTAATATTTCCTTAACACTATGAATATCCTCTTTCCATATGCTGCTATTCTCCTTCGACTCTTTTCATATTTTGTACTGAGATGATTTGAATGAATTTAATGGTTTGATTGTATTGATGTATTATAGCTTATGTGCTTTTATGGCAATTGCTGAACTAAAGAAAAAATAAAGTAAAGAAAAGCAAAATGCAGTCACTCAAAGGGAGGTTATAGAGGTGGCTGATTTTGGCGGAACCCCTGCCCCATGCTGTTTGTTGTAGTGTGCGGAAGCAAAATATCAATGACATGCAAACAGAACAAAAGGCTGGCTGAAAGCCCCTTTAAATAAGTATATTGTACATACATTATTTTAAAAATCAAAAGGTCTTGTCTAACATAAGACCTAATAAACATAAAGTGTGAAAGAGCAGTAAAAGTGGAGTTCCAAGGCTCATGGGCTCCTTCAGCAGGAACCAGCGGTTGCTATGTTATAACAACAGTGATTGTAAAAGTAAACAGCTTTGGCCAAGCCAATAGGTATCCACACATATATATATATATATATATATATTCACTGAAAAAACCATAGGTTTTAGGGACAGTTATAGTTAGTTGGACATTGCACTCGTACAAAACCCGTGAAATTCCCCCGTTATAGTTAGTCCAGCTAACTATAACTCGCGCCCGCAATGCACTGCTGATGACGTCACATATTACATCACTCATGACATGGTCAGTGACATCACTGATGACATCACTGATGACATCTCAAATGACATCACTGATGACATCACTGATGACATCATCCAGTGACTGTGTGTTTCTGTAAAGTTTATATATTTTTAATATATATAGGAAAAGACGTATTGAAGAATGAGTGGGTGTGTAAGTGTCTGTATGGATGATTTAGTAGGTGCGTGACTGACTCTATAAGTGAGTGATTTAACGTATCTTACTGAATGCATGGGTTAGTGACTAAACTGGGTGAATGTCTGTATCCGTCTGTCTGTTGCTGTGTAAGTGGCTTCATGTGTTTGTGAATAGCTACATGAGTGTCTATATGAGTTATTGAATGCTTGTCTGAGTATCTGTATGGGTGCCTGAGTGTTTGTGTGGGAGGGGTGTGTGCAACTCTGTGCATAGATGTGTGAGTGGGTGATTCACTGGGTGGATGGTTTCAAGAGTGCAACTGTGATAGACTGTATGGGTGGGTAAGTGTGTGTAAGAGTGTGTTAGTGAGTGAATGTATGTCCCAGTGGTACATGTGTGAGTAACTACATATGTGAAAGGCAGTATATATGTGTGTTGGAGTATATAAATAGCTATAAGCGAGAGTGAGTGATTGTGATAGTGGCTGTATGGATGAGTGTGTGCTTGTATCAGTGATTGTATAAGAGCGTAAGAATGTGCTACTATTTGTATGAGTAAGTGAGCTGGTGTGTGTATAACTGTATAGGTGAGTAAATGGTAGTGTGTTTAATTATTTGCATGACTGACTAGGTGTGTGAGTACCTCTATGGATGAGTGGCGGTGTTTGAGTGTCTATATAGGAGTATGAGTGCATATGATAGTCCTGTACTGAGTGACCGTAAGTATGAGTGACTGTACGGGTGAGTGAGTGGATGTGTGCGTAGACCTAAGAATCAGTGAGTGGGTATGTAGTTATTGGTGTTGGAGTGTCTATGGTTTTGCGAATGGCAGTCTGTAATTTAGAGTGGGTGTATCAAAGGTTATATTAGGGTGTGAGGAGGTGCATCAGATTATCACGTGGATGATGTCATCAGTGATGTCATTTGAGATGTCATCAGTGATGTCATCAGTGATGTCACTGACCATGTCATGAGTGATGTAATATGTGACGTCATCAGCAGTGCATTGCGGGGGCGCGAGTTATAGTTAGCTGGACTAACTATAACAGGGGAATTTCACGGGTTTTGTACGAGTGCAATGTCCAACTAACTATAACTGTCCCTAAAACCTATGGTTTTTTCAGTGAATTTCAAAGGTTTTTTAAATGCTAATTTGTAACTATAACGTCCCTGAAACCTATGGTTTTTTCAGTGAATTTCAAAGGTTTTTTAAATGCTAATTTGTAACTATAACATGTCTGAAACCTACAGTTTTTTCAGTGAATTTCAAAGGTTTTGTAAATGACAATTTTTAAATGTATTAATTGTTATATAAATTTTTTTCATACTGATTTCCAAATTTTTTAGAAACAATTTTTTTTTACATATTTTATTTTTTAAATTACATTGTAATTACATTATACATTACATTACAAAAAATACTTTCTCAGAATGAATTACTTTAGTTTAATTACTTTGCACATAGGCAATAGACTTTTAAGTACAGTAGTTACAGTTGTTGCAATGGGCAACACATTTTCAAACACAATGCAACATTCAGCTCAATGTGAATTTCTAGTTAAATGCAATTAGTTACTTTATGGATTACTTTTCTAACCACATTACTGGATCCTAGATTCAGTCCTGGGACATCTCCTGTAAACAGTTGAGTAAAAGCGTTTTGGTTACAGTCGTGATTTTTAAGGAATATTATTGTACTTTAAAAGTTCACACTTAGAAACTTTTTCTCATAGAATCACCAATGTTATCCTATGGAAGGAAATTCACTTAGAAGTTAAAAACTGTTATCGTTACTTTTTCTTACTCAGTGTTGGATCCTGGATCCAGCACTGGTGCATCTCCTGTAAACAGTTGAAAGAATGCGTTTAAGTCATACAGGCGATTTTTTAGGAATATTTGTAGTTTGTGAAAATCGACACTTTGAAACTTTTCTGCTGAAAACCAGACAATGGATTCCTATGGAAGGAAATTCAAGTTACTGGTAAGTACGGTTAAAATTACTTTTCAGGATCAGTACTGGGCTGAAAGATGCAGCACTGAGGTCTCTCCTGATAACAGGTGAGTAAATCGGAATTCGTATTTCGGCTGATTTTAGAGGAATATTTTAAAGTTCCAAAACTCCACACTTAGAAGAATTTCCAAGTGAAACCAGTCAATGTTAGCCTATGGAAGGAAATTCAAGTTACTGGTAAGTACGGTTAAAATTACTTTTCAGGACCAGTACTGGGCTGAAAGATGCATCACTGAGGTCTCTCCTGATAACAGGTGAGTAAATCGGAATTCGTATTTCGGCTGATTTTAGAGGAATATTTTAAAGTTCCAAAACTCCACACTTAGAAGAATTTCCAAGTGAAACCAGTCAATGTTAGCCTATGAAGGAAATTCAAGTTACCGGTAAGTACGGTTAAAATTACTTTTCAGGATCAGTACTGGGCTGAAAGATGCAGCACTGAGGTCTCTCCTGATAACAGGTGAGTAAATCGGAATTCGTATTTCGGCTGATTTTAGAGGAATATTTTAAAGTTCCAAAACTCCACACTTAGAAGAATTTCCAAGTGAAACCAGTCAATGTTAGCCTATGAAGGAAATTCAAGTTACCGGTAAGTACGGTTAAAATTACTTTTCAGGACCAGTACTGGGCTGAAAGATGCAGCACTGAGGTCTCTCCTGATAACAGGTGAGTAAATCGGAATTCGTATTTCGGCTGATTTTAGAGGAATATTTTAAAGTTCCAAAACTCCACACTTAGAAGAATTTCCAAGTGAAACCAGTCAATGTTAGCCTATGGAAGGAAATTCAAGTTACTGGTAAGTACGGTTAAAATTACTTTTCAGGACCAGTACTGGGCTGAAAGATGCATCACTGAGGTCTCTCCTGATAACAGGTGAGTAAATCGGAATTCGTATTTCGGCTGATTTTAGAGGAATATTTTAAAGTTCCAAAACTCCACACTTAGAAGAATTTCCAAGTGAAACCAGTCAATGTTAGCCTATGAAGGAAATTCAAGTTACCGGTAAGTACGGTTAAAATTACTTTTCAGGATCAGTACTGGGCTGAAAGATGCAGCACTGAGGTCTCTCCTGATAACAGGTGAGTAAATCGGAATTCGTATTTCGGCTGATTTTAGAGGAATATTTTAAAGTTCCAAAACTCCACACTTAGAAGAATTTCCAAGTGAAACCAGTCAATGTTAGCCTATGAAGGAAATTCAAGTTACCGGTAAGTACGGTTAAAATTACTTTTCAGGACCAGTACTGGGCTGAAAGATGCAGCACTGAGGTCTCTCCTGATAACAGGTGAGTAAATCGGAATTCGTATTTCGGCTGATTTTAGAGGAATATTTTAAAGTTCCAAAACTCCACACTTAGAAGAATTTCCAAGTGAAACCAATCAATGTTAGCCTATGAAGGAAATTCATGTTACCGGTAAGTACGGTTAAAATTACTTTTCAGGACCAGTACTGGGCTGAAAGATGCAGCACTGAGGTCTCTCCTGATAACAGGTGAGTAAATCGGAATTCGTATTTCGGCTGATTTTAGAGGAATATTTTAAAGTTCCAAAACTCCACACTTAGAAGAATTTCCAAGTGAAACCAATCAATGTTAGCCTATGAAGGAAATTCAAGTTACCGGTAAGTACGGTTAAAATTACTTTTGAGGATCAGTACTGGGCTGAAAGATGCAGCACTGAGGTCTCTCCTGATAACAGGTGAGTAAATCGGAATTCGTATTTCGGCTGATTTTAGAGGAATATTTTAAAGTTCCAAAACTCCACACTTAGAAGAATTTCCAAGTGAAACCAGTCAATGTTAGCCTATGGAAGGAAATTCAAGTTACTGGTAAGTACGGTTAAAATTACTTTTCAGGACCAGTACTGGGCTGAAAGATGCAGCACTGAGGTCTCTCCTGATAACAGGTGAGTAAATCAGAATTCGGATTTCGGCTGATTTTAGAGGAATATTTGTATGTTTCAAAAATCAACACTTAGAAACTTTTTCAGCAAAAAGCAGGCAATGATATCCTATGGAAGAAAATTCAAGTTACTGGTAAGTACGGTTAAAATTACTTTTGAGGATCAGTACTGGGCTGAAAGATGCAGCACTGAGGTCTCTCCTGATAACAGGTGAGTAAATCGGAATTCGTATTTCGGCTGATTTTAGAGGAATATTTTAAAGTTCCAAAACTCCACACTTAGAAGAATTTCCAAGTGAAACCAGTCAATGTTAGCCTATGGAAGGAAATTCATGTTACCGGTAAGTACGGTTAAAATTACTTTTCAGGACCAGTACTGGGCTGAAAGATGCAGCACTGAGGTCTCTCCTGATAACAGGTGAGTAAATCGGAATTCGTATTTCGGCTGATTTTAGAGGAATATTTTAAAGTTCCAAAACTCCACACTTAGAAGAATTTCCAAGTGAAACCAGTCAATGTTAGCCTATGGAAGGAAATTCAAGTTACTGGTAAGTACGGTTAAAATTACTTTTCAGGACAAGTACTGGGCTGAAAGATGCATCACTGAGGTCTCTCCTGATAACAGGTGAGTAAATCGGAATTCGTATTTCGGCTGATTTTAGAGGAATATTTTAAAGTTCC
This sequence comes from Calotriton arnoldi, assembly GCA_963921515.1. Taxonomy (NCBI): domain Eukaryota; kingdom Metazoa; phylum Chordata; class Amphibia; order Caudata; family Salamandridae; genus Calotriton; species Calotriton arnoldi. The sequence continues at coordinate 184,931 of CAWUFW010007462.1, read as the reverse complement.
AAAACTCCACACTTAGAAGAATTTCCAAGTGAAACCAGTCAATGTTAGCCTATGAAGGAAATTCAAGTTACCGGTAAGTACGGTTAAAATTACTTTTCAGGATCAGTACTGGGCTGAAAGATGCAGCACTGAGGTCTCTCCTGATAACAGGTGAGTAAATCGGAATTCGTATTTCGGCTGATTTTAGAGGAATATTTTAAAGTTCCAAAACTCCACACTTAGAAGAATTTCCAAGTGAAACCAATCAATGTTAGCCTATGAAGGAAATTCATGTTACCGGTAAGTACGGTTAAAATTACTTTTCAGGACCAGTACTGGGCTGAAAGATGCAGCACTGAGGTCTCTCCTGATAACAGGTGAGTAAATCGGAATTCGTATTTCGGCTGATTTTAGAGGAATATTTTAAAGTTCCAAAACTCCACACTTAGAAGAATTTCCAAGTGAAACCAATCAATGTTAGCCTATGAAGGAAATTCAAGTTACTGGTAAGTACGGTTAAAATTACTTTTGAGGATCAGTACAGGGCTGAAAGATGCAGCACTGAGGTCTCTCCTGATAACAGGTGAGTAAATCGGAATTCGTATTTCGGCTGATTTTAGAGGAATATTTTAAAGTTCCAAAACTCCACACTTAGAAGAATTTCCAAGTGAAACCAGTCAATGTTAGCCTATGGAAGGAAATTCAAGTTACTGGTAAGTACGGTTAAAATTACTTTTCAGGATTAGTACTGGGCTGAAAGATGCAGCACTGAGGTCTCTCCTGATAACAGGTGAGTAAATCAGAATTCGTATTTCGGCTGATTTTAGAGGAATATTTGCACAATGGTGAAGGGAGGGGGCGGGCCTGAGGTGACATCTGTGCAAACGCGCCCCGTGGCGCGTTTTAAGTTGGGGGATTAAGTCCCCTTGAATCATGAGGGTCCCTACGGGCCAACTAGCCCAGCAGGAACCTCCAGTATGCGCCAGGGGCTGCGTTGCAGAGACATTTACAGAGGCCACACCCCTTTTACACCTCTCTGCAACGCAGCTCTGTGGCGCTTTCTGGACGTACCTGTTGGGCTAGTTGGCCTCAGGGACCCTCAGGATTGAAGAGGATTTAATTCCCCATCTTAAAACGCGCCACGGGGCCTGTTTGCACACATGTCACCTGAAGCCCCGCCCCTCCCTTCACCACTGTGCAAACGCGCCCCGTGGCGCGTTTTAAGTCGGGGGATTAACTCCCCTTGAATCCTGAGGGTCCCTGGGGTGCAACTAGCCCACCATATACCTCCAAAAGCGCCATAGAGCTGCGTTGCAGAGAGGTGTAAAAAGGGGCGTGGCCTCTGTACACCTCTCTGCAAGGCAGCTCCCTGGCGCATACTGGAGGTTCCTGGTGGGCTAGTTGGCCCCAGGGACCCCCAGTATTCAAGGGGAATTGTTCCTCCTCTGCAAACGCGCCAGGGGCGCGTTTGCAGAGTGGTGAAGGAAGGGGCGGGGCCTACGGGCCGATCGTTTTTTTTTTTTTTCCCCCTGAAGGGGGGCTGTGTGGCCCCCTTCCTTTTTCCTATTTTTAGGCCCTGGGGACCCCATCCCCAGGGCCTTTCCCTCTTTTTAAAATTAAAATAAAATAAAAAAACGGGAAGGGGGCCGCGTGGCCCCCTTCCCTGGGCCTGTATTGGCCCCGGGACCCCATCCCCGGGGCATGGCCTCTTTTTTTTATTTGGAGGGGGGCTGCGTGGCCCCCTCCTCAGGCCATTTAAGGCCCCGGGGACCCCATCCCCGGGCCGGCCTTGCACTTTTTTTTTTTTTTTTAAATTTTTGTTACTTTGGGGAGGGGGCTGCGTGGCCCCCTCCGTGGCCTCTTATGGCCCCGGGGACCCCATCCCCGGGGCCTGGCCTCTCGTTGGGGACTGTGGGGGTCCCCAAACCCCCACAGTCCCGCCGGCTCCCCGTGTCCTACGGGAGCCGGCATTGCTTTACACATGGGGAGCAGCTAACATGCTGCTCCCCATGTGGAAAGCTATCGGCTTTGGATATTGGAAGAGAGAGCAGGTTTCCTGCTCTCTCTTCCAATATCCAAAGCAAGTTTGCAATGACAGGACGGGAGCCGCGAGGCTCCCGTCCTGTCATTGCAAACAGCAGTGTCCCGGGGTAGGCACCCCGGGACACTGCAGGAGCCGGCCCTGGGGGTGGTGGTCCCCAGGGCCATCAAGGGCTCCAGGAGGGGGGCCGCGCGGCCCCCTCCCTACATTTTGAAAGCCCCGGGGAGGTGGTGGTCCCCGGGGCTCTGGGGGTCCAAAACGGACCCCCATTTAAATTTTCTTAGTGCCCCGGGGAGGTGGTGGTCCCCGGGCGTGTGGGGGCTGGAGCCCCCACACAGGTTTTTTAAATAAAAAGAAGCCCCGGGGAGGTGGCGGTCCCCGGGGCTGCGGGAGGGCTCAGAGCCCTCCCGCACCATTATACATAAAGCCCCGGGGGTGGTGGTCCCCGGGGCTTGGGGGCCCTTAGAGGCCCCCACACATAAAATTAACCCCCCCAGCATGCCCCCGGGACTTGGCCCACCCGGGGGCCAATTACATCGAAGCGCGGGAGACCGCGCTTCGATTTTTTTTTCGGCAGGGTTCGCGCTCCCTGAGCGCATCCTGCCGATTTAAAAAAAAAAAAAAAAAACTTGTCCTTGTGGGACCCCCTGAGCAGACCTAGGGGGTCAGGGTGTTTCTACCCTGCCCCTTTGTGCGCTTTGCGCACTTGTTTCTGTCCCTCGGTTCTACCGAGGGACAAAATGGCTGCCAACACTTCCTGGTTTGGAGTGTTGACAGCCAATTAACATAAAGCTCGTGCTCGGGAGGATCCGCGGCCCTAGATATCACTATCTTTTTACTTTTGATTTTCTCAGCAACTACTGAACGGATTTACACCATTTAACAAAAGGGTTCTTTCTGAACCAAGAACTACCTCTTTGCCAAATTTGGTGTAATTCCGTTCAGCAGTTCGGGCTGTAGCCGTGTCTAAAGTTTCCTATGGAAAATTGCATGGGGAAAACGCGTTTTGGGACCCCCCTTTTTCTCGGCCCCCGCTTGACGAATCCCCCGAGACTTTCAGGGTAGGAGCGGACCGGAGCGGGCCACAAAGTTTGAAAATTTTGCGAAGATACGTCAACCGGCAAGAGAGTTATTTCAAATAGAATGTCGCGGATTTCCTATGGATAATAGGTTGTAACTATAACTATCTACTGGCGACCGCCAGTAGATAATATATATATATATATATATATATTATTTTTAGTGCTAGTTGTATATATTTTAGTTTTTTACTTTGACTATTTCTTTTGTTGCTTTTTAAAATATAAATCTTGTTGCATTACTTTTATTCTCACGCCACAAATGGGGCAATGGGGAAACTCACTCATTTCACTGCAATGTAAACACTTTATTTACATATGGGTCTACAATGAAAAGAAGTGCTATTATTAATAAAGGTGATGTTATACCAGTGAAGGTTGGATGAAATAAAAGCGGTATCACTAATAAGGGTAATGTGACATAGGAAAGTGTTACTGAGAAAACCAGAAACAAAGTGCACTAGAAAGCAAGACAGGTAGAAAACACATGCACCCTCATACAGTGCTGAACTATGTAGAAAAAAAAAGAGTATGACAAAAAGTAAGCTGTGGTCAGACACAAGTAATGTGTCCATGTTCCAAGGGAGGGGTAAACACATGAAAAGGAAGGACGTCTATACTACCAATAAGAAGCAAGGAAATGAGTGACCATGAAGCACACCAATGGTAAATAATGAGTAGATTCTAAGCCCACTGTATAGAAAACAAAAGAGCTCACAAGTTTTGTACTAGGCGAGACCAAAAAAGGAAAATTATCGGTGATATAGGAAATATATAGCACATGGAAGCTAGTATCTTGCCATTTTTTTCATTCAAAGTATTTCAATGCTGTTGCAAGAAGATTAAGAGGGTATGAAAAGCTTCGCAGCCATGGCAACCTTAGTCTTTGGCAGATAATAATTAGCAAGCCTAAACAATAAAGTGCTTCGTTTGAGACGACTGTATAATTGCAGCTGGGCTCATGGTATCTGTGGTTGATCCAGCTGCAAAAGAAAGCAAGGTGCATCAGTGGTTGAGTTTAATTCATTGCTGGCTATCATAGAAATGCCTAAGTGTATCTTAGAAAACAGAGGTGTAACCTTACAAAGAAACAAGTGTACTTTCAAAGTGCGTGAGATAGAGTACTTAGGCCATATTATTTCGGAGCATGGTATAAAACCCAGACCAGGTTTAGTTAAAGGCATTGTGGAAGCCCCAGCGCCACAAAATAGAGAACAGCTCATGTCTTTTCTTGGCCTGTGTGAGTTTTACGCCAAATTCATGAAAGATTTTGCAAAGACGACTGAATGTTTCAAAGCTCTACTAAAAAAAGCTGCAACTTTTATTTGGTCACAAGAATGTGAAAAAGGTTTTCAAACTATCAAAGATCACATCGTTAAAGCTCCTGCTTTGCAAGCATTTGTGGAGGGAAGACAAACTGTTGTCACTGTTGTCACTGTTGATGCTTGTGAATATGGGTTGGGGGCTGTACTTTCACAGTATGAGGAGAGCAAAGAGCATACAGTGGGTTTTGCTTCAAGGACTCTGCGTCCTGTTGAACGGAAGTATTCCGTTATAGAAAAAGAACTGCTAGCCTGTGTTTGGAGTATCGAAAAGTTTAAACAGTACTTGTGGAGCAGATCGTTTGTTCTAAAGACTGATCATCGCCCTCTTGTTGACATTCTGTCTGGTAAAAAAATTAAAACGCACCACTGCTGGCTTGGCTAGGTTGTCTGCTAAGCATTTAGAATATTCTTTCGATGTAGAGTATATTCCAGGTGGAAAAAATTGCAGGGCAGATTGTCTATCTAGACTTCCCATTGCAGATACAGAAGAACAAGATTGGGAAATGGAAATTGAGGAATGTTTTGTGGCTTGCATCAGTCAAAATAATCTGCCTTTTAATGAAAGTGATTGGGTAGCTGAAGTGGACAAGGATGCCATTCTCTGTGAGGTTGTGTCTTTGATTAGGAAGGGTTGGCCCAAGGAGAAATGTCTTTCAGCAGAGTTTCAAATGTATTGGAAGGTCTGTGAGGAGTTATCGGTTGAGGGTGGTAAAGTAGTTAGAGGTGATGAATTGGTTCCTCCGGAGTGTTTCCGGCAAAAGATCATTTGGGCTGCGCATTTGGGTAATCTAGGTGCGACCATTACTAAAAGAAAAATTAGAGCTGATTTTTGGTGGCCTGTTAGACCTGGCACCATTGGCGTGGGTCTCCCCTCCATTTCTCGTTTTTGTCTCCTCTGTGTTTGCTGGTATTAGATGCTCTGGGCGCTGTGCCACGGCCATTCCGTGCCACAGCGCGAATGCTCCCTATGGTAAATTGACTGTATGAATTGATGTTCCCCAAATTGGCTCATTTGGTTTACCTGTTAGTCTCTAGTATCGTGCACCGGGCGTGCCCAGGGCTAGTAGACCGAATGCTGCTGGTGGGCCTGCAACGCTGAATGCGCCACCCACGGAAGCAGCTTGTAAAGTGGAAAGTCGAATTTGGTATGCCTGAGCTCAGAATATTAACGTACATCTTTTAGTGAGGGTTATTTCTATATTCTGTGTTCGAAAATACCACTTTGGGAAAGTGGGTATTTTCTTGCCTAAATCTTCCAGTGTGCTCTGCTGTTATGTGTATTGGCCGTCTGGTTTTGGAGGGACAGGGTAGGCTGAACCCGACCTGGGTCGAGTAGAGGAATCTGCAGCTGGAGTATGGGGAGGGGTGACCCTTTGGTCTGAGCAGGGCTGGGCCTGGCAAGGTGAATGATGGCTCCAGCCCTCACTGTGCGTCTGATAGCAGACCCCCTCTTCCTCAAAGGCAGGATGCCGCCTCGTAAACAACGTGCCCCCAGGACCTCCCCGAACTGGTTCTGACTGGGTTCAGTGACTTGTGACTTTTGAGAGAACACAGACTTGTGGGGTATAAAGATCTGTGCCGAAACCCCTACACGGTGTGTTACTTCTGTATGCCAAGACGAACCTCTGTCCGTGTAACTAGAGGGAAAGGACTTTGACACTTTCATAGAACCAAGTCCTGTGCATACGTATTAGGTTGATGGTTTTAGTGTGAAAACCAATATTAGCGAACTTTTCTTCCAGAAATTACCTGGGTAGTAGCCACTACCCAGGAAATTTAGACGCGATTACTACACGCCGAAACCAGGGAGCTTAGATCTCCCATTCGCACGGACTGACACGTCTGCTCGCTCGTGTCTCTAGCACCACTGAGACACCGGGGAAGGACCACCTGTACCCTTCCCGCCTGTCCTTTTCTTTCGTTTAACCCGTGTCGGTACCGGGTTGGAATTATCACCGGTACTGCGACTTTCATGCCACCTTTTGCCATTTTTCAGCCCTGAAGAGTCACAATTGTACCACGTTGTGACGAAACACGTGTCGGCTGGTTTTTCTTTCTGTTTTGATCCGGACTAATATAAAAATCCCCATTAAGACACTCCTGATGTCGACCTTCATAATTTCTGGAAGAAAAGTTCGCTAATATTGGTTATCATACTAAAACCATCGACCTAATACGTGTGCACAGGACTTGGTTCTATATCTACAGTGTGGGTCTTGACCTACACACTCGCAGGGGTTGTTTTGTTTGGGTTTGTTTCCCCTGACCTGGCAGCACCGTACTCATTTGTTCACACCCTAGACTCCTTTGCATACTTGCTTGAGCGCCATTACTTCCTGTCCTTAATCTAAACCCTTCTCCGATTCAGTACTTTGACACTTTCATCCATCTAGCTGAAGCAACTACCCAAGGGCCTGATTTGAGCTCGCCTCCTGCCGAAGTCTCAGGGACATTAGACTTCACCCATCAGCTGTCTGGATTCCTATTTGAGGGGGATTCTACCCGCAGGTGAGGCCTCTGTTGAGAATTCCGGAGCCTCTGGTTCTACTGCGGGGAAACGCGGGCTGAACGTCGCTATCGCTATTGTGGGCCGCTGCAGCTGAGGAGCTGTGCCGCTGAGTGCCCGCATTTGCCATCCTATGAAAGTCGCTATCGCTATTGTGGGCCGCTGCAGCTGAGGAGCTGTGCCGCTGAGTGCCCGCATTTGCCATCCTATGAAAGTCGCTATCGCTATTGTGGGCCACTGCAGCTGAGGAGCTGTGCCGCTGAGTGCCCGCATTTGCCATCCTATGAAAGTCGCTATCGCTATTGTGGGCCGCTGCAGCTGAGGAGCTGTGCCGCTGAGTGCCCGCATTTGCCATCCTACGGAACTCGTCGCTATCGCTATTGTGGGCCGCTGCAGCTTAGGAGCTGTGCCGCTGAGTGCCCGCATTTGCCATCCTTTGTAAATCATCGCTATCGCGGGCCGCTGCAGCTGAGGAGCTGTGCCGCTGAGTGCCCGCATTTGCCATCCTACAGAAATCATCGCTATTGTGGGCTGCTGCAGCTGAGGAGCTGTGCCGCTGAGTGCCCGCCTTTGCCATCCTACGGAAATCATCGATATCGCTGTTCTGGGCCGCTGCAGCTGAGGAGCTGTGCCGCTGAGTGCTCGCACTAGTCACCACTTCCAGGATCTTGTCACCCCCTGCGGGTACCACTGGGTGCCCGCCTTTAAGCCCCGTCCCAGGATTATCGTGAGTGCACGCCACGGACCGCTACAGCCGGGAGCTGTGGCCGCTGCGAGTCCGCCCGTCATCACCGCGGCTTCCTTGTGAGGCTGCGTGCCGTGCCCCTTTACATCCCAGGTACATTGTGCATCACCGGGTCGCGTGGACCCCGGCCCCGGACTAAGTCAGTTCCACCCCCGTTTCGAGTGCCTTTATTGCTTTTAAGGTGAATCTGTAATTGCGTGCATTGTGGTTCCTTGAGTGCTTTTAGCCTCGTGTTCAGTCTATATAAAGATAACTATTTTTCTATAACTACTTGTGGTGTCCGTTTGTAGCGTCTCTCCTGTGTTATTGTGTATGGTCATAAATGCTTCACACACTGCCTCTGAGATAGTCCGTTCTGCTCGTGCTACGTTACCACAGGGTTGAGCAGGGGTTATCAAAGGGTGTAGCCCCCTTACTCTGACTTGGGAAGAAGGATCCCTATTTGGACCTCGGCGCCAGCCGCGGCCAACTAGAGATCCCCATTTCTAACATTGGCGGTCAGCGGTGAGGATCAGGACTTGCATTTGTGATCCACATACAATAACCAGTGTACGCTACTAGTGAGTGTAGGCCTAGGCGCAACCACGTACGGGTTGATTTTGTTCTATTGTCGATTGTAATTGCCAGTTATGTCTACAACGGGTAGGCCAACGTCCAATGCTTCGGAGGATCTCATCTTTGAGGAAGAGAGGTTACAAATCTACACTGCCAAACAGCTAAAGTCTTTTTGCAAGCGATTCACAGTCCCTGTTGCGGGTCTCTCTAGGAAGGAGGAGTATCGGAAGGCCCTTAGGGCCTGGTCAGAAGCGAGAGAGTCCGCTAGGAATGAGGGAGAGAATTCTGGAGGGCAGCAGGATGACGAAGTGGATTTAGTGGGAGGTAAAGCACTTTCCAATCCAGGTACTAGTGTGTCCTCAAAGAGTCTGTCTCCAGAAGAGATGGAGGACAGGGAGAGAGATAGGAGGCATAGTTTGGAGATGGCCAAATTAGAAGGTCAGAAGGACCTAGAGAGTAAAAAGTTGGATATTGAAAATAACAGGTTGACATTTGAACTTGAGAAAATGAAACTGGAGCATGAAAGAATATTGAGGGAGCTGGAGATCAAGGCTAAGAGTTTAGAGATCTCCCCTCTGGTGGCAGCATACCGTTAGTACCTACCGAGAGTAGAGTGTATATACCCAAGGATGTCATCAAGGATTTCCGTAAGAGTGAGGATATTGGGCAATGGTTTGCCGCATATGAGATAGCCATGGTGTCCCACCGGGTCCCTGAGAAGGATTGGGGAGCGGGGTTGTGGGGACGTTTTGTGAGTGATGGGAGGGATACCCTGTTGGGTCTGCCTGAAGAGAGCAGGATGGTGTATGCCCATATGAAAGAGGCCTTGATGACGCGATATGGTTTGACCCCAGAAATGTACAGGCAGAGATTTAGAACCAGTAAGAAGTTAGAGGGTACCACTTGGGTCGAATATGTGTCTTTTTTTTGCAGAGCAATGGATCGTTGGGTGAAGGGTAGCAAAGTGGAAACTTTTGAGCAACTGTATGATTTGTTCGCATGGGAGCATTTATCTAGTAACTGTTTTCCAGAGCTACGCCAGCACCTTGTTGATAGCAAGCTAACTAACCCTAGGAAGCTTGCTGAGGAGGCGGACCGCTGGGTGAGCACCCGGGTTCGCAAGGGTCCTGTGGGAGACTTTGCCAAAGGTGGGCAGGGTCCCCAGCAGAGAAGTGGGGGGGACAGGGGTAAACCAAGGGAGTTCCAGAGAGGGCCCCAAAGTAATTCCCAAGGGAACCAAGGAGTGGTGTCCCAGTCTCCCCCTGAGAAGAAGCCAGTGCCCCCGACAGGTAGGCCTGTTCATAGGGGGCCCCTTACTTGTTTTAAATGTGGTCAAGTGGGCCACCAGTATTATGATCCCCAGTGTCCCCAGAGGGACCTCAATGCCCCGCCCGCGTACCACCCTGCCAGCTTGCTAGTGTAGCCCTGGGAGGGGAGGATGTGGGTGCCCAAGGTGGGTGGGATCCCGTGATTGACCCTTGTCTCGCTAGGAGACTTTGAGAAGGTCCCTAACCTCACGCTGCCTGATAACACTAAGAAGTACAGGCAGTGGGTGACCATCAATGGCCATAGGGTGGAGGCTCTGAGGGACACCGGAGCTAGTGTGACTGCTGTCAGCTCCCGGTTGGTGTCCAAAGAGCAGGTTGTCCCCCATGCATTCTGCCCAGCAGTGTCAGCAGACAACTCTGAGAGCCAGTGTGAGGTGGCTCAGGTTCCCTTTGAGTGGGGGGGGGTCTCAGGAACTCTTCAAGTAGCTGTGAGGCCAGCCATGCCGGTAGACTGTCTGTTGGGCAACGATTTAGAAAACTCCCCATGGGCTACGGTGGAGAGGAAAGCCCACTTGGAAATGTTGGGTCTGCCTGAGTGGGCGTGTTCGACCACTCGGTTCATGGCAGCCAGTAAGGACGTTCAGAAGGACATTGAGCCTGAAAGTATGGCCCAGGCCCCTGCCTTACAGAGAAGGGGTAGGTGGTGCGGGAAACCGGCCCCCATAGTTCCCACGGTCCAGGAAGGAGCAGACCTTGAGAGGGATGCCCTGGAGCCTACAGGGGAACAGGTAGCCGAACTGGGGGACCTGCCTGAGCTGACCCATTGGCAGCAGGAAGGAGGGCCCACCAGGGAGGAATTTTGTGAACAGCAGAAAACGTGCCCTTCTCTCGAGGGGCTGCGGCGACAGGCTGCAGCCCAGGCGGCAGGTGATCAGTCAGGGTCACATCTGATCTATTTGGAGAATGACCTCCTTTACAGCGAGCCTAAGGTTGCTGAGCCTGGGTCAGCCCGTGTGCTGGTGGTACCCCAGTGCTTCAGAGCCTTCCTACTGGGACTGGCTCATGACGTGCCATTGGCAGGACATCTGGGGCAGACCAAGATCTTCGAGAGGCTGGTCACCCACTTTTTTTGGCCCCAGATGCGCAGGAGCTCAGATGCTCACTGCAGGACATGTGAGACTTGCCAGGCAAGTGGGAAGACTGGGGGGAAGATCAAAGCCCCACTCCAGCCCTTTCCAGCTGTCAGTAACCTGTTCGAGCGAGTGGGCATTGACATTGTGGGGCCTCTGGACCCCAAGACAGCCATGGGCAACAGGTTCATCCTGGTCTTGGTGGACCATGCCACCCGGTACCCTGAAGCCATCCCACTCCGGACAGTGACGGCCCCCGTGGTGGGACGTGCACTGATGGGGATTTTCTCCTGTGTGGGGTTCCTCAGAGAGGTGGTGTCTGATAGGGGTACTAACTTCATTTCCAAATATATGAAGTCTCTGTGGGAGGAGTGTGGGGTAACCTATAAGTTTACCACCCTTTACCACCCCCAAGGGAATGGGCTGGTTGAGAGATTCAACCGGACCCTCAAAGGCATGATTATGGGCCTAGAAGAGACCATGAGGCGTAAGTGGGATGTCCTCTTGCCATGCCTGTTGTTTGCTTACCGTGAGGTGCCAAAGAAGTCCCTAGGGTTCAGCCCCTTTGAACTCCTCTATGGTCACCCGGTAAGAGGGCCTCTGAGTCTGGTCAAGGAAGGCTGGGAGCAATCTCCCAGGAAACCTCCCCAGGATGTGTTTAGTTACATGCTGGCCTTCAGGAACCAGACTCGGCGTTTCAGAAAGCTTGCTGAGGCAAATCTGGAAGCCAGCCAGGATGAGATGAAACGTTGGCATGATCAGAATGCCACTCTGATTGAGTTTCAGCCTGGTCAAAAGGTTTGGGTCATGGCCCCAGTGGAGCTTTGTGCGCTCCAAGATAAGTGGACCAGACCATTTGAGGTGGTGGAGCGCAAGAGTCCTGTTACCTACTTGGTGGACTTGCGGTCTCCCCGGAACCCCTTCTGGGTCCTGCATGTCAACCGCCTGAAGCCCCACTTTGAGAGGTCCGAAGTGGGCATGCTCCTGGCCACAGATGCTGGGATGGAGGAGGAGAGTGAGCCTCTTCCTGACCTCCTGTGTGCAAATGAGCAAGACGGGTCAGTGGAGGGTGTGGTCCTCTCCGCCACACTGACCCCTGAGCAACAGAGTGATTGTCGCCAACTGTTGGGACAATTCAGTGATCTGTTCTCCCTGGTGCCTAGTGTCAGTGATTGGTGTGTCCACGAAGTGGACACTGGGGACAGTCCTCCGGTTAAGCACAAGGCTTACCGAGTGACTGACCGGGTTAGGGCATCCATTAAGGAAGAGGTTTCCAAAATGTTTGCTTTAGGGGTGATTGAGTCCTCTAGCAGCCCGTGGTCCAGCCCAGTGGTCTTGGTACCAAAAGCTGGCGCGCCTGGTGCCACCCCAGAACTTCGGTTCTGCGTGGACTACCGAGGTCTCAATTCAGTCACAAAGACTGACGCGCACCCCATCCCCAGAGCTGATGAGCTCATAGATCGGCTAAGGGCTGCACGGTACCTCAGCACATTTGATTTGACGTCTGGGTATTGGCAGATCGCCTTAACTGATGGGGAAAAGGAGAGGTCCGCATTCTCCACACCAGATGGGCACTACCAGTTCAGGGTGATGCCCTTTGGGATGAAGAATGCCCCTGCCACCTTTCAGAGGTTGGTCAACAGGGTGTTGGATGGGCTGGAAGATTTCTGTGCCGCCTACCTGGATGACATTGCAGTGTTTAGTTCCTCATGGGAGGACCACCTGCGCCACCTCTGGGAAGTGTTGATGGCACTGCGAAGGGCAGGCCTCACAATCAAGGCAAGTAAGTGCCAGATTGGGCAGGGTTCTGTGGTGTACTTGGGACACCAGGTGGGGAGCGGCCAGGTGGTGCCCCTACAGCCCAAGATTGAAACCATCCTGGCTTGGGAGCCCCCCAAGACCCAGACACAAGTGAGAGCCTTTTAGGACTCACAGGTTATTACAGGAGGTTTGTCAAGGGGTATGGCAACATTGTTGCACCCTTGACTGAGCTGACTTCTAAGAAGCAGCCCAAGATGGTGAACTGGACTGACACCTGTCAGAACGCTTTTGACGCCATGAAGACTGCCATGTGCACAGCACCTGTACTTCAGGCGCCCAACTTTTCAAAAGAATTTGTTGTCCAGACAGACGCTTCCGAGCATGGTGTGGGGGCCGTTCTGTCACAGATCAATGAGGAGGGCCTAGACCAACCTGTAGCCTTCATTAGTAGGAGGTTACTCCCACGGGAACAGAGGTGGAGTGCAATTGAGCGTGAGGCATTTGCTGTGGTCTGGGCACTGAAGAAGCTGAGGCCATACTTGTTTGGGACTCACTTCCGGGTTCAGACAGACCACAGGCCCCTCAGATGGTTGATGCAGATGAGGGGAGAGAATCCAAAGTTGTTGAGGTGGTCCATTTCCCTACAGGGTATGGACTTTACGGTGGAACACCGCCCTGGTACAGAGCACGCCAATGCTGATGGTCTGTCCAGATTTTTCCGCCTTAGTGATGAGAACTCCCAAGTGGGTGGGTAGTTCTCCCCACATTTCAGCTGGAGGGGACACGTGTTAGACCTGGCACCATTGGCGTGGGTCTCCCCTCCATTTCTCGTTTTTGTCTCCTCTGTGTTTGCTGGTATTAGATGCTCTGGGCGCTGTGCCATGGCCATTCCGTGCCACAGCGCGAATGCTCCCTATGGTAAATTGACTGTATGAATTGATCTTCCCCTAATTGGCTCATTTGGTTTACCTGTTAGTCTCTAGTATTGTGCAGAGGGCTGGTAGACCGAATGCTGCTGGTGGGCCTGCAGCGCTGAATGCGCCACCCACGGAAGCAGCTTGTAAAGTGGAAAGTCGAATTTGGTATGCCTGAGCTCAGAATATTAACGTACATCTTTTAGTGAGGGTTATTTCTATATTCTGTGTTCGAAAATACCACTTTGGGAAAGTGGGTATTTTCTTGCCTAAATCTTCCAGTGTGCTCTGCTGTTATGTGTTTTGGCCATCTGGTTTTGGAGGGACAGGGTAGGCTAAACCCGACCTGGGTCGAGTAGAGGAATCTGCAGCTGGAGTATGGGGAGGTGTGACCCTTTGGTCTGAGCAGGGCTGGGCCTGGCAAGGTGAATGATGGCTTCAGCCCCCACTGTGCGTCTGATAGCAGACCCCCTCTTCCTCAAAGGCAGGATGCCGCCTCGTAAACAACGTGCCCCCAGGACCTCCCCGAACTGGTTCTGACTGGGTTCAGTGACTTGTGACTTTTGAGAGAACAAAGACTTGTGGGTATAAAGATCTGTGCCGAAACCCCTACACGGTGTGTTACTTCTGGATGCCAAGACGAACCTCTGTCGGTGTAACTAGAGGGAAAGGACTTTGACACTTTCATCCATCTTGCTGAAGCAACTACCCAAGGGCCTGATTTGAGCTCGCTTCCTGCCGAAGTCTCAGGGACATTAGACTTCACCCATCAGCCGTCTGGATTCCTATTTGAGGGGGATTCTACCCACAGGTGAGGCCTCTGTTGAGAATTCCGGAGCCTCTGGTTCTACTGTGGGGAAACGTGGGCTGAACGTCGCTATCGCTATTGTGGGCCGCTGCAGCTGAAGAGCTGTGCCGCTGAGTGCGCGCATTTGCCATCCTATGAAAGTCGCTATCGCTATTGTGGGCCGCTGCAGCTGAGGAGCTGTGCCGCTGAGTGCCCACATTTGCCATCCTATGAAAGTCGCTATCGCTATTGTGGGCCGCTGCAGCTGAGGAGCTGTGTTGCTGAGTGCCCGCATTTGCCATCCTATGAAAGTCGCTAACGCTATTGTGGGCCGCTGCAGCTGAGGAGCTGTGCCGCTGAGTGCCCGCATTTGCCATCCTACGGAACTCGTCGCTATCGCTATTGTGGGCCGCTGCAGCTGAGGAGCTGTGCCGCTGAGTGCCCGCATTTGCCATCTTTCGTAAATCATCGCTATCGCTATTGTGGGCCGCTGCAGCTGAGGAGCTGTGCCGCTGAGTGCCCGCATTTGCCATCCTACAGAAATCATCGCTATCGCGGGCCGCTGCAGCTGAGGAGCTGTGCCGCTGAGTGCCCGCCTTTGCCATCCTACGGAAATCATCGCTATCGCTATTGTGGGCCGCTGCCGCTGAGGAGCTGTGCCGGTGAGTGCCCGCACTAGTCACCACTTCCAGGATCTTGTCACCCCTGCGGGTACCACTGGGTGCCCGCCTTTAAGCCCCGTCCCAGGATTATCGTGAGTGCACACCACGGACCGCTACAGCCGGGAGCTGTGGCCGCTGCAAGTCCGCCCGTCATCACCGCGGCTTCCTTGTGAGGCTGCGTGCCGTGCCCCTTTACATCCCAGGTACATTGTGCATCACCGGGTCGCGTGGACCCCGGCCCCGGACTAAGACCGTTCCACCCCCGTTTCGAGTGCCTTTATTGCTTTTAAGGTGAATCTGTAATTGCGTGCATTGTGGTTCCTTGAGTGCTTTTAGCCTCGTGTTCAGTCTATATAAAGATAACTATTTTTCTATAACTACTTGTGGTGTCCGTTTGTAGCGTCTCTCCTGTGTTATTGTGTATGGTCATAAATGCTTCACACACTGCCTCTGAGATAGGCCTGTCTGCTTGTGCTACGTTACCACAGGGTTGAGCAGGGGTTATCAAAGGGTGTAGCCCCCTTACTCTGACTTGGGAAGAAGGATCCCTATTTGGACCTCAGCGCCAGCCGCGGCCAACTAGAGATCCCCATTTCTAACATGGCCGAAAATGGATGCTCAAATCGATGAATCAGTCAAACAGTGTGTGCGATGTAACACTAGTGATAAAGCTTTGGTGTTGGAAGGTGTGGTTGAGTCTCCTGTGTCTCTGCCTGGAAGAGCTTGGCAGAGATTAGGGATGGATTTTCTTGGACCTTTCCATATTCTGCCAGCCAATATGAGATATTTTCTGGTACTTGTGGATCATCTTTCTAGGTGGGTTGAAGTTGAGCCTATCAGTATTCCTAATTCTAAGAGTGTTATTAGTTGTTTGAATAAGATCTTTCTTAGAGAAGGTTATACTGAAGAGATTTTGACGGATAATGGCGTACAATTTGTTTAGCAAGAAATGCATTTGTTTTTACACAACTGTGGCATTAAGCATATCAGAACTCCCCTTTATCATCCTCAAAGCAATGGCAAAGCGGAACGATTTAACAGAGTTGTTGTAGAATGTGTACAGGCAGCCTTTAGGACTAATTCTTGTGTTTCTCAACCTTAAAGGATTTAGTTTGGTCTTACTGCACTTCACCTCATGTCGCCACCAATTTTAGTCCTTTTGAACTCATGAGGGGGAGAAAAGCTTCCACTCAGGTTTACCCATTGTGGATGGTTAAGACTTTTCATCAAGTTTGTGATATGAAGTGTGCGTGGGAGACAGCAAATAAGAAGTCTGTTGAAGGTGGGTCAAAGAATTGTGAGTCTACTGTCAGGAGAGAAAGTCATAGGCTTAATGTTGGGGATTGGGTCAGAGTAAAAAACCGATCTCTGTTAGAAAAGGCCTTTCCAAGTTTTTGGAATCTCAACAAGTTGTGGGAGTGTGCAAGAATGCAGTGAAATTATCCAATGGGAATTGGTGGAGCACTTCTCGTGTTGCTAGGGATCCATCCAAGACGATTAACACTGACAAGTGTGTTTTCCAGGGGGATGGTGGTGTTCCTTCTGTTTCCTCCAGTTTGGATGGGCGAGAGAGAGCTAACAGGAAAAGCACTAGGGTTCGTGTCAGACCTAGTAAATTACATGATTATGTTTAATTGCTTAAATTCTTTTGCTCTATGTGTTTACTAAAATGCTTAACATTTTCTGTTCTGTATTATTTACATCAATGTTTTTATTCTGTCGAGGAGTTTGTATTTTTAGTGTTCTTTTATTAAAAAGGGGGAGGTGTGGTGATGTTGCCAGAGCCTTATGTGTGATGTCACCTGGAATATTGACAGGTGCTTCTTGCCACAAGAGTTCCTTCTGTGGCAGTTGCTGTTTGTGCCTTGGATGCTGCCTGCCTGGATGGCTCTCTGTATCTACCAATAAATATCTTGTATGCAGCTAATCCCAAGCGGTGTCATTCATCATCTCTTCACTAAGTCTGCCCTCGGTCAAAGGGGCGGAGCAGCAACAGGTAAACACAGTGACCGGTGCAAGTTAAATATCACCTACCCCAAGAGGGCACTCTTAATGCAGGTCTAGATGTTCATAGGTCGATACTAGATATGTTTTCACAAACATTTGTGCATACCCACTATCGTCTCCAGATATATATCCGTGTGGATAAACATCTGCAGAACCTGATTCACAGATGTTTCTGGTTTTGGGGACACAACAGTAGACTTTTGCCAAACTCTTTATCATACCTCAGCCTGAGCATCTGCTCCCATTTTCTGCAACTTCCTTCTACACCCCTGAATTGTCTATACGAAGAGAAGTCCAAATATCCAATCTATGGTACTCGGCGGTTGCCATGTTCACATCTTATCTGGATTATTTGTGATAAGTATGACGTTGCCATAGATCTGTAGCTCATTCTATGCAAATTCTTGGACATATACATTTAATTTTTAGCATGGGTAAATCTATTTGTTGAAAGTTCTCCTGAATCTCACCTGAAAGCTTTGAAGCCCAATATATCCCACTCATACCTTGCCTATGCCCACCTTGGGAAAATATATTAGTTTTCCATCAGCGCAATCTCCTCAAGACAATCTTTGATCACTGCAGTACATTTCTATTTTGTAATCACACACAAAAGTTCAAGGCACAAGGATACAGCTGTATTATCAATACCCACAAGGCCTGGCTCTGAGTCGCTAATGCTGAATGATGCTGAGCTGGGTTTCCTTGGAAGCTATTTAAAGGACCATCTGGTGTAGTGAAAAAACACTTCTCTTTACTCAATCCTGCATTCCTAACAATGACCAACAATAGGCATTCTAGAATTTGCCTTGTCTGTGATGTCTACTTTGGCTTTGATAGCTATTGTGACATCATTCATTATTCATGTCCCTTTAAGCAAGAGGTTTTCCCGTATTTTCAAAAGCTCTGTGTTCCTCAGCATCCCAGCTCATCCTTCTGTAAAAAAATGGCACAGCCACTCTGATGTGCTTTAGCTTAGTTACCTATTTTGAGACTATCGCACCATTACCTTTCTCTAAGGCCCAAAGGTTTTGTCTCGGTAGTAGCTCACTCTTCCTATTCGTGGGAGTCATTTAGTATTTTCAGAGAAGCTTTCACTAAGGCAATTAAACAGGTTGTTTTAAGACAGATTTTTCTTCCTGATATCAAAGGAAGTATGGTCGCATGTGGCATGACCAGTGTTAAAATCCTGGACTTTTGCATCTTCACCATGAGTACTTTTTTCTGCACTGACAGTCATCTAGAAGCTACTGGAACACACACTGTAGAAAATGCTCATATCACTGGACTAATGACGAAAAAAATAAAATACAAGTGTTTAAGCCAAAATATAGCACCTGGAACCAGTATCTAACCTCGTTTTTCTTCAATAGATTTCGATGCTGTCACATAAAATTACCTATGGTCTATAATAATAGTCCTGGGGCCAGATGTACGACCCGTTTTTGCATGCGCAAACGGGTTTGCGCTCAGTTTGCGCATGCAAAAACCTACAGGGCCATGTACAAACCCTATTAAGCGAGTCGCAATTTATTTGCGACTCGCTAAATAGGATTTGCGACTCGCTATTAGGAAGGGGCGTTCCCTTCCTAATAGCGACCCCAAATGCCATGCATGACTGTTTTGCAACTGCAATTGCGGTCGCAAAACAGTCGCAGTTTACCACCCGTCAAAGAAGGGTGGTAAACCACTCGCAAACGGGAAGGGGTCCCCAGGGGACCCCTTCCCCTTTGTGACTGGCTCTAAAAATATTTTGTAAGGACAGGCAGTGGTCCCAGGGACCACTACCTGCCCTTAAAAATTGAAACGAAAACGTTTCATTTTTTTTTTTTAAATGCAGCCTGTTTTCCTTTAAAGAAAACAGGCTGCATTAAAAAAAAAAACTGCTTTATTTAAAAGCAGTCCCAGACATGGAGGTCTGCTGAGCCCAGCAGGCCACCATACCTGGGAGGGCCAGCCATTCCCAATGGGGTCGCAAATTGCGAGTGCCTCATGAATATTCATGAGGCATGCAATTTGCGACCCCCTTGGGAATCGCAAACAGTGTCTGAGACACTGTTGTACATTGTGATTTGCGACTCGCAAATTGCGACTCGCAATTTTTCGCAATTTGCGAGTCGCAAATCACAATGGTCGTACATCTGGCCCCTGGTTTGTTTGTACCAAGAATTGTGGAGATCTTACAGGAAGATCCAGAGGTGCTTTCTTACATCAATGATGTTTATAATCCCAGAAAATGACGACTGAAAATCTGACCAGGGTGGACAGGATAGTGACATTACTAACCTCAAAAGTGACGTTGCGGTGCCTATATAGGCACCACCGAGGCGTGCTGACGCCAGTTTCTTTTTTACGACCTTCCACACAAGAAGCAAGGTGCCATGAAGAACAGTGACCACTGGAGTGTCAAAGCTAGGGCCCTGAAAGGGGTCATCCCTGTCCCTAGAATTCCGTTTGCAGAGTGGGGAGGATGGATGGATCAGTAAGGAATCTGCGGCTTGATGTAGTCTCTCCCAGATACTTTAGAAAAGATACCCAAGCAATACCATCCCGGGAGGAGGGTCTGCGACCCAATTTTACATGAGAAAGTCCTGAAGTAACGAATGGGCAAAGTGCCCATCCCTGCAGACCCAACTGTCCAGACAGTAATGTTTGGTGAACGTGTGCAGGGAAGCCCATGTTGCTGTCTGTCAAATATCCAGGAGACGAACTCCACGTGCTTAATGCAGTCGTGGCTTAGCTCTGGTGGAATGAGCATGCAAACCTTCAGGAGGTTGCTTTTTGGCCAGTGCGTAACAGATTTTGATGCAGAGCACAACCAATCTGGAGGTGGTCAGCTTCTGTACTGTCCAACCTTTCTTTGCACCAGCATACCCCACGAAGAGTTCATCCACCCGGAACTCTTTCATGCTGTCAAGTTAAAACGACAACACTCTTTTTGGATCTAGACGGTGGAGTCACTCCTCTTCCTTAGAGGAATGTGGGGGAGCTTAAAAGAGAGGTAAGGTGATAAATTGACCTACATGAAAAGGGGTGACCACTTTTTGCAGAAAGGAGGCCCTTGTGCGAAGCACCACTTTGTCAGGATAGACTGAGAGGTAAGGAAGCTTAGATGATAAGTCTTGCAGCTCACTCACTTTATGGGCAGATGTAATTGCAGCAAGGAAGGCTGTTTTCAAGTTGAGAAGCCTGAGAGGAAATTGTGGAGAGGCTCAAAAGGAGTGCACATCAAAAAAGTCAAACCCAAATTAAGGTCCCACTGAGGCATAATGAATGGTGAAGGAGGGAAGAGATGAGTAAGACCTTTAAGGAACCTATGTACAATAGGGGACTTCTACAAAGAAGGTTGCTCAGACAACCTGAAGAAGGTAGAAATGGCAGATAGATAGCCCTTAAGAGTGCCCAGAGCAGAGCCCTGCTGGTCAAGAGACGGGATGAAAAGCATAACATCAGAAAGAGGGGCAGAAAGGGGATCAATAGATTTTTCTGCACACCATGCCTCAAATTTCTTCCAACGGCAGGCCTATACCATTTTGGTAGAGGGATGCCTGGCGACTAAGATGACATCACAGACTTAGGGAGGAAGGTCGAAAGTGGTCAACTGTTGCTGCTCAATCTACACACAAGAAGGCGGAGAGTAGACAGGTTTGGGTGGTGAACCCTCCCCTGTTGCTGCAACAGAAGATCTTCTCGAAGGAGCAGCCTGATTGGAGGACCGATGGCCATGCTCAGAAGCTCGGGAAGCCAGACTCTCCATGCTCAGTCCGGAACCAAAAGGATGACGTGGGCCCGGTTGTTCCCGATCTTCTTGAGAACTCTGGAAAGGAGAGGTATGGGCAGAAAGGTGTACAGGAGGCCTAAGCTCCACTTGAAACGAAAAGCGTCTCCAAGCAAGTGCTGCCTTGGAAATTCCAGCGTTCAATGCTGAGCATTCTCAGCAGTGGCGAACAGATCTTGCCAAGGCTTTCCCCACTGCTGAAAAAGACCTTGCACCACCTCCGGATGCAGATGCCATTCATGATTCGCTAGGCATCTTTGGCTGAATTTGTCCTCTCTGCCATTCAGAGAACCAGCCAGATGTTGAACCACCAGAGAAACGCCTTGGCGTTCCAACCATGTTCAGAGGCGCAAGGCCTCTTGACAAAGAGTCCACGATCCCACCCCACCCTGCTTGTTGTAGAACCACATGGCTGTTGTGCTGTCCGAGAACAACTGCAAGAGCCTTCCCTTGATGGAGGGTAGAAAGGCTTTAATGCCAGTTGGATTGCCCAGCGCTCCAGCAGGTTGATGTGGACCCCAGATTCCTCCAGAGACCAGAGGCCTCTGATCTCCACCTCTCCCAGTTGGCCCCCCCATACCAGGAGTGATGCATCTGTTACTACTGTGAGATATGGTTGGGGAAGGGAGAGGGGTCTGCCACTAACCCAATCGCAGTTCATTACCCACCACTGCAGATCTTTCTCAGTTCCTCTGAGAGATTCCCCTGATGCAGCACCCACTGGAACTTCAGGTCCCAATGCAGAGCCCACATAAGCCCCCTGGCATGTGTCACCAGGAGGGTGCAGGAGGCCATGAGCCCAGCAGCCTCAGAGTCAGTCTCACGGAAACCCAGGATAGAGGCTGAAATATCGGTATCATAGCCTGAATATTCTGGGCACGCCGCTCAAGAGAATAAGCCCAAACTGCTCTGTGTTCAGAACAACTCTGTGGAAAGGGAGTATCTAAGAGGGAGTCAGGTGTGTCTTTGGCATGTTGATATTGAATCCTAGCGAGGAAGAGGTTGAGAGTTTGGAGATCAAGGATAGGATCGTCCTACTTGGGAACCAGAAAGTAGCAGAAATAACAACCACAGGACACTTCTGGCACTGGAACCCTCTCTGTAGCTCCCTTGGACAAGAGAGTAGTGACCTCCTTGTGGAGAAGGGAGAGATGATCCCCCATCAGCCAATTGTGAGAGGATGGCATGAGGGGATGGGTAATCTCAAAGGGGAGGGAGTAGCCCCTTTGTACGATCTGCAAAACCATCCTGTCCGATGTTATGGACTGCCAGCGGGGTAGGTGATGGTGAATCCTACCACCAACTGGGTGCCCATGGTAGTAAAAGGGCAGACTAAGAGGATTTAGAGGCTATTGAAGTAGTGGCGGTGGCGGACTGACCAGACTGCTGGCCACCTTACCCACGAGGTCTGTGGTTACCATGCCCTCGGCCACGCAGAGGCTGGGGAGTAATCACAGTGAGGTGGCTAGGCTGGAATTGGCGCAGTTGGAAGCCCTTTCTGTAGCTACGAAAGGAGCAAAAGACAGATTGGGGTGGACACAGGGCTGCAGAGAGGCCTAAGGACCTGACCATAGCACGAGAATCCTTAAAGCGCTTAAGCACTGAATCTGCTTGTTTCTGAAGAGACGAGTGTCATTGATGGGCATGTCCATAATGGAAGCTTGGACATACCCCAAGAAGCCAGTCATTCTCAGCCAGGCATGGCGCCTAAGGGCCACTGTCATTATAACCGCTCTGCCCAGCGAGTAGGTCATGTCAAGTTTGCATCGAATCATGAACTTCACAGCATCTCTTCCATCAGCAGCAGCTTGGGAGAGTACAGCCCGGGCCTCCAGCGGGACCTGTGGCAGCACTTGTTTAACCATATCCCACACAGTGTAGGAATAACAGCCCAAAAGGCATGCGGTGTTAATGGACCACAATGCCAGGTTGGCGGAAGAAAACATCTTCCCAAATGAGTCCAGTTTCTTGGATTCCCTATCGAGAGGAGAGGTAGAGAAAGCACCTTGGGAGGTCAAGGCTTGGACCACCAAGCTCTCAGGGGCAGAGTGTTGGGTTAGGAAGTTTGGGTTCCCAGGGGTGGGGGTGGGGCAATGGCAGCTGGCAATTGTCCTATTCACAGGAGCCCCTGTGTAGGGTTTGGAAAAGGTACCCAAGAGGACGTCAGTGAGGGTGTCACTGAATAGGAGTAAGAGTTCCAACAAGGTTGCAGCACCTCTTTCAAGAGATTAGTCTTGACTACCACAGTGTGAAGCTAAAGGTCAAGGACCTCAGCCGCCCACCATTCCACCATAGCATAAGAAGCTCCCTCCTCCATAGTTACGGTAGGGGTAGAAAGCAAACCAGCATCTGGATACGTATCCAGGCCACTTGCCTCACCCAGGTCCACTCATCAGTCTACACTCTGATCTCTCTCATAGGGCTGGTATTCTAAAGGGCCCAGGGAACCCTCCTAGTCTCCCCCAGGGCCTAGTCATTGAAAATGAGGCTCAGGCTCCTGCTGGTTTCGAACTCAGCATCGGGCAACGCCCCTCTGGCTCCATTTCGGAGTCAGGAATGACAATGGGGGTGGTGCCGCCGAGGGACGCCATCAGTGCTGGGAGCATTGTCATCGGAACTGGCACCAGGGAAGGTCAAGATGGCATGACCAGCATCAGTCTGAATCCAGAAATGGATCCTTTGGGCCCCACCAGAGCTGGGGCCGAAGCCACTGGCGCGGAACCAGATGGGGCCCCTACAAACCCTGTGGGCCGAAGGCACATATGCGGGATAGGGACACCCAAAACTGAGGCACGAGGCCTCATAGAACTTTTTCAGTTGGATGGGGGTCATTCCTGCCTTTAGAAATTCAGAGAGGAGTGGAGTTGACCCAGGCACATGTTCTGGGCAACGAGGCCTAGAGCGCTGAGTTCCCTTATCTTGTTGACAGACGAACGAGGAGAAGTCGAAGAATGCTTCGACTTCTTGCTCTTCTTCTTATGCCACGTACCTGAATGTCCCAAGGACTTTGAACAGGACGAAGAGGACTTCGGGCTCTACAAATGATCCTGGGACCTTCCCCTCGACCAGGATCTCAACTTCTGCGGAGTCGCATGCCAGGCCGCTAGCAGCTTCAGGGACTGTTCCCTCAAACGCGACTTGCGCAAAGACATCCTTGACACACCATGAGGTAATCTTCAAAAGAAGTTGACAAAAATGTTGAAAAAGGCCTGTCAAAAAGTGACAGTGTTAGCTCTTCTCTGGATCAGAGTTGGCTGGTGTGGAAAGAAAAGAACTGACATCAGCGTGCCTGGGTGGCACGTATAAAGGCACTGCAACGTCACTTCTGGCTCAGACAATGCCGACGACAGACACGGAGCCGATCGGAGCCGCCTATCGGCACGCAGGGGTACTCCTTCCGAAAAGTCTTCTGGATCTAGTCTGATGCCTGGGGAAATTCTAAGGTAAGGAATCCACAGCTAGAAGTCTCTATCAGATGTAAAAGGCAGTACTGAACAGTAATGGCTGAAAAAGTGTAATCGTGGTGTGGTGTAAATATCCGGTATTCATTGCATCCAGCATCCTAGTAGCTTCAGTGGTCAGCAATGGGTGGTGGTGATGTTCGTTTCTCCAGAAAAATAATGAAACAATGGGCTCAAATAGTGCACTTTTAGTCCATAATTGGAACCTAAACATGAAGAAAAGACATTGGTTCTGAAGGAGCACTCATAATATATTTCAACATCATTATTATTTAGGAAGCAAATCTGAGCCTCACCAGACGTGAGTGTTCAGAGTGTGACAGTGATAGGGAGGGTGGCAAGGGTGAGAAGGCTGATAGTCATTGATAATGTGACAGTGATTAGGGTGGTGATAGGGATGAGGAGGGCTACAGGAATAGATAGGGTGACAGTAACGGAGATTATGTTATTGCAAGAGAGTGTGACAGGATTGTGATGGTGACAGAGATGGGTAGAGTGATAGGGACTGTAAGTGTGACAATGAAGTAGATGGTGACAGAAATGTAGAGGACTAGGGTGACACGGAAAGGAATGTTGACAATGATATTGGGGATGACAGGGTCTGTGAGAGTTTCAGGGACTGGGAATGTTATATAGTGAGAGAGGCAATGAAGGCAACAGCACCTGGGTAGGACACACGTGGAACATGACTGTATGGGGTGTGTGCCTGTTATCTCAATGGTGTCATGGACTATTAAAGTGAAAGAGATTTGGAAGGGGAACAATACTGGCACTCTCTAGTGCCCCAAACCAGATTCCCATATTTTCTGAATGTCAAATCATCTCTGATATGAAAAAAACTGAGAGCTACCTTTAGTGACAGGCAGCTGGTATGAAACTTGGATCCCAGCAATCTCAGCAATGCTAAATATTCCCACACATCTCACAAAGTACCTGGCCTCCACTTCCTATCCACTTCATTCACTACCCACATGCCCTCTATGCCCCTATCCCCACCTCAGCAGCTACCTACCACCTTCTCATACTACTGCCTCAAACCAAGCCTTCACCCAGCCACCCACTCCTCTACCCCATCTCATTCACTATACACATACCTCCAATGCTCTTACCCCACGTCAGGCATTTCACCATTCCCCACCTCCATTACTACGACCTGTTCCCACCTCAGTCACACCCACCTGACCTCACTCTTAACCTTACCATATCCATCAACAAAATGATTACCCCCACATCCAGCCCACACCTGGGACACTGCCAACCTGCTACATTCCTCTTCCCACCCCTCATTTTCTACCCCTACAACCCTTCCCCCAACCTTAGTGACTACTCCTCTTCTCCATATGAGACTACAAATCTGCTCCCACCCACTGGCATACCTGAGTCACAACCCACCTGCTTCTACCCACTGGCCCACTCATCATTACCTGCCTGGGATTAACACCATTGTCCCACATCTACCCTCATATGCACTACCCAGCTATCACTACACCCCTGACCCTGAAATCACTACCCACCGCCATGCCTACCTCTAACTCAGACACTATGCTATTTCCACCACAGCCCAGCCCCACAAGGTGCAACCCAAATGATCCCCTTCCCTGCCACACCACAATATCTACCAACCTGCCACTCACATTCAAGCCCCAACCCAGACTGTATTATACCTGCCCCCATACTGCTGGCAAAAACAAAATTAATTAATCAGACCCAGCAATGGCTCCCTGGGCCATTTACCCTGATCGCGCCGCCTGGTGACCGTATACTCCAGACACATATCCCCTTTGCCCTCCATCCACACCCCCAAAACCTCCTCCCCTTAACCCTCCTCACTTAGCCACTCTCACTTCAAGGCCATCGGATCTGCAGACATCCAGGATTGACAGCACATGATAACCCCGCCCATCCTGTGTGCTTAATGAAAAGACATTTACCTAACTTGTTCCTGTGTTCCACTCTTCAACTTGCATTAGCCCCCAGCCCCTGAGACACTGCACCAACTGCACATTGATCAAAATTAAGGGAAGTCCTCAGAATCCTTGGAGTGCAATTGAACGTGCTCTATATACTATTTCAGTTATAATCAAAGAACTTTGGTCAGGTTAGGTGGGGTGCAAATGGAGAACTGATGAAGAGAATGAACATTAATAGGGGAGTTCAGCAGGGTTGCCTTCGAGCTCCAACACTCTTTTTTTTACTTTTTATGAATGGTTACATTGATTTTATGCTAAACTGTGAAACAATTCCACTTATATTGTAGGTGAAAAGGTACTCTTATTTGTAGACAACACTTTATTACTGTCTAACAGCCCAATGGGCCTTAAATCTTTATTGGAGAGTTTTACTTTATTTGGTGTTAAAAATGGGCTTGAAATCAATGCCTCTAAATCCAGCTTCATGGAGGCCTTAGGGCCTCCAGAAATCTTTTGTCTGGTATGTCCCTCAACGTGATCTGAGATCTGCTAACACTCGGCTGGTCGTCTCCCAAGGTGAGGAAGGCCAAGTAGGGGTGTCAGAAGCCTCTGCCACTTGGCAGGCAAACTTTGGAACACCCTGCCTTCCTCCCTCAGGCAGTGGCGGCTGGTGACATTTGAAAGCGGTGAGGCGTAAAAGTTGCGAGCGGTTCACTGTGGCGAGCGAGGGTAGTGAGCGAGCCCGAACGTATCAAGGGGGGTTCGTGGGGGTTCTCCCCCCGAGGAAATTTTGAAAAAAGAGTGAGATTAGATTGCCTGATCCTCAATGCTGCCAACTAATACTGTGAGACTGTAAATACTACACACTAGCTAGTGTCACATTTCAGAATTTTCAGCACCACTCTGCACATCCTAAACCCTAGATTATGACACAACGGTCAGATGTACAAATTCCTAGGGCCTCGATAAGCCGGGCAAAAGAATAAAACATGTTCAAGTGTTTCACTCGCTAAAAGACATGACCCACATTGCTGGAGAGAGGGCCTCAATTCACCCCCCCACCTAGCCATAAAGGTGAGAAGAGGAAGGGACCCATATCTGAACTGCATATACAATTTCCTTGCAGTTGCCGGCTCAATGTCATTCCAAAAAATTCTCAAGATCATAGTTGTCTTGCCATTGAAGAAAAGCCATAGTCAAGGTTCCAATGTGAGCCTGGGCATGCAGTAAATTTAGCTTATGTTGCCAATAAGCAATATTTATTTGGGCCTTAGGTGTTTCGCTGCACTCATAAGGGACATCCCAAAGGTGGCTAAGGCCAATATTTGAGAGGGTTGCCCTAACATACTTAAGCCACGGAATATCCATCACAGCCGCAGTGCTGTGTATCTCCTGCAACCCTGCCTGATAATGAGCCAGCTCCGGAGTGTCCCAAAATCTCTTCCAGTATCAGTCGTGGCAGGCATGACGCGCAGGGGGGGGCGTCTAGGGGGGTTACGCAGGGGTTCGCGCGGGGGATGTTAATTTAAAAAAAAAAACTTACCTTCCCGAGTCCCGCGCCGTCTCAGCTCCTGGCCGGGTCCAGCGGAACAGGAAGCAGGCAGCCTCCCTCCCCTCCCCTAAACCAATCACAATGCTGCAATGGCAGTGTTGTGATTGGCTGGGATGCCGACCACACAGGCGTCTATGGGGAGGCCATTTTCTCCATGTAGGCTGCATGCAGCCTACATGGAGAAAAGGGAGAGTGCGCATGACTGGTTTGGTCGGCGCCAGTGGGCCGACCACACAGTCAGGGCCCGCAGCAATGGGCTAACCACTCCTCCCCTGCCCTCGAGCAGACCTGCCCACCCTCCCGCCCCCAACCAAACCCTTCTGCTTTCTCGCAGTGCAAGAAGCAGAAACATAAAATGGTATTTATAATACCATTTTATGTTTCTGCTTCTCGCACTGTGAGAAAGCAGTGGGGCGACTCTCCACCGCCCACATGGAGGAGCCGCCCCTGTCCAGTATAGTATAGGCCTTAAGCCAACCACATCCGTTTTTTTGCCCCATGTCTAGCCTTAAGAGAAGCAACAGTGTACTAACAGTGAGATCAATCAACTCTGGCAGGAAACGAATTTCAACAAGCCCGAGGGTAGACACATCCTTATGCCCCCAGAG
The DNA here is from genome assembly GCA_963921515.1 of Calotriton arnoldi. NCBI lineage: Eukaryota > Metazoa > Chordata > Amphibia > Caudata > Salamandridae > Calotriton > Calotriton arnoldi. Next base: position 156,863 of record CAWUFW010007462.1, on the reverse strand, counting down.
CTCAGTACTATAAAGAGCTGAAGCAAGTGCTTGGTAGTTAAAGTTTTGCAGTGCAGGAGAAATAGGGCGAAAAGGAGAGCCTTTTGTAATTTTACAATGCCACCCTGAAGTCTGTTCGAACTTTAAGCTGCTCTTAGTTATGTGTGGCTGCCAGTTGAAATACTCAGTGAGAGTTACTCCCAACTACTCCAACGTGCGCACACATTCCAAATGGGACCCTTTAAGAGCGGGATCAGGACGTGTGGTACTGCAGAGGTTAAGTATCATAAACTTAGTTTTAGTGATGTAAGCCTCTAAGAACACAATAGGAATCAAATCTGTCCAAGATCTTTTGGAGACCCATGGGGGATTTCGAGATAAGCAGCGTATCGTCCGCAAACAATAGGGCAGGTGTCCTGGTGTTTGCGAGGGACAGGGCATCAGAACCACCACAGTCCACAAATGTTGCTAGGTCATTAATAAAAGCAAAAAGAGGGTTTGGGCAAGGACACGCCCCTGTCTCACCCCCCTTTGGACAGAAAAGGGCTCAGTCAATTCACCCATCACGCCACATCTTACTTGGGCAAAATTATTTTCATGTAAGCGCATAATCATATTCAACAAATAATGTGGTACCCCCAAATCATCCATCAACTGCCATAACTTGGAGTGAGAAACCAGAATAAAAGCTGATCAACAAAAACTGCATAAAGCCGTCACCGCCCCAATAAAAGACATTTCCAATAGAGAAGCTGAAACCGGAGGACCTGATCTAGTGTACTGACCTGTTTTCTAAACACGGCCTGGAAGGGTGATAATGTCCAGTCGCAGTCATCCATTCTAGAAGCCTGTTCAGCACAACCCTTGCAAAAACTTTTTGAGTATAATCAATTAGGCTAATAGACCTATAATTGGACGGGGTGTCCCGGGTTCCCTTTTAAAGGATTGGAATATTCTCGCCCCCAGCCCAAGTTGGGGGAATGGAAGCACCCCTCATTATAGCGCTAAAAACAAAAGAAAAATAGGGCTCCCACACTACAGGCCTACATAAGAAGAGATCTCTGGGAACTTTGTCCAATCCTGGGGCCTTTTGGGGAACAATTTTGATAATTGCCACAATGACTTCTTTATCAGTAATATCTTGGCAGTCAGGGGGCTCATCTATGGTAGGACGAGAGAATGATTCAGTACTATTCTCTATAATAGCACTTCTGCAGGAAGTACAGGTTTGACCAGCAGATACTGAACTAGAATCTTGCAAGTAATATAAAATGAAAAAAAGTTGCCATGGGTATATGATTTTCAATGGGGGGGCCACCGTCCGTCGTGCCAGTAGCAATTATATTCCAAAAGGAGTGAGAATCCCTCCTTTTTATGGCAGCCAACAGGTGATCCCACTTCAAGGTTTCCCACTCTCTCTTGGCCTCCCAGATGCTACCTTTATGAATCGTTCTAGCCTCCTGTATCTTGGGACGATCTTGCTGCTTAATGGCAGATGAAAGCACCACTCTTGCTGATCTACACTGCTGGTAGTACCAGGTAGGAGGTTTTGGCCTCCTGCCCAAGCAACGAGATTCTACATAAAAGAACTCTAGAAATTTGCAATACAATTGCAGATGTATATCTATGGGGCCTGCCCAATTACCCACCTCTAGCTGAGGCTGCTCTGTTAGTATCAAAGGATCATCAATTCCCCCAGTAACACAACTATAGGTGTTGCCAAAAACCTCTTCTGATGTTAGAATGGCACTCCATCACACTCCACACCTATTGGTAGACAGGACCAATCTTTCATCGAAAGGTTCATCAGGGTTAACACGTACTATTGGTGTTATCATCTTCAATTCTAGTGATAAGGGATTATGATTGCCATCGGTGTGAGGAATCACCTTCATATCTATAAGAGCGGACCACAACCTGACATCCAATGGGAAATAATCCAAAAGGCCTGACCCGTGGGATCGATTAAATGCATAGCTTTCCTCCCTGCCTGAGGTGGACCTACCATTACAAGCCCTGAGGCCCTAGTTTAAGGTGAAAGCATTTAATTGGACTGCCAAAGGAGACCATTTAACTGCTGGTGTAATTAACAGTTGGGGTATGGACCAGACTTGATCTTCCTCAAGAGAGCGAAGTCTAAAATGAGCATCTAAAGGCTCGAATTGACAGTTGAAATCACCTGCTACAATTTTCAGTACCTCGGTAGGGAGTGAAACTTAATGTAAAGCTAACAGGCTAATCACCTCCGACTCAGGTTTACCCACTGGGTCTTCAGTATAAAATATAGATATGACAAAGAGTAAAATCAGGTGATACAGGACTAATGCAGAGAATGTGTGGTGAACCCAACCTTACTTCTTTGATAGTGGAAACAAGAGCGGTTTTAACCCAAATTATAACTCCCCTAGAGGGCCTGCCTCTACCTGAAGAAATGGCCACCTCGTTATAGGAAGCAAAGCCTTGGTGGTAAAGTGGAACAGTGGACCAGGACTCTTGGAACAAACATATATCATAGGAATCAATAAAATTACACCACTCTGAGTTAAAAAGTTTAGGGAGTAATCCTGTTACGTTCCAGGACCAATTTGAAGGAAGGGACCTTAGACAAATGTATGTTGTGAGAGACAACTGGGGACATATGGCCTTCCTTCTCTTGACCACCAAGTCAGTCAATATCTGCCAAAGCTTTAAGACGGTTGCAAACGGAATGGCGAAGAGTGAAGGTGGCAATAGGGTAGGAGAAGCAGCTGGATCAACTGGGTCACTGTGGGGCTTAGATGCAAACAAACTTGGATTATAGAAGTAGCCCAAAGGGAGTGGCAAGATGTTACTAGCAACCGATTGACTCCCTTCTTGCCTAAAGAGCAAATGCTTAACCAGAAGAGGTGACTTAAAGTTTACATCAATGCAATCGCCTTGCCGGTCCACAGGCCCAGGACCAATCCAATCCACCCTTCTTGTCAACAAAATGTTACTTTTCAACTTGAGATAAAAGTTCATATGCCGAGTTAGCCAGTGTAAAGTTTTCTTCAACAAGTCCTTGTGTGACTCTCGCTGGCCCGTTCGCAATGGAGGGACTCCAGTTAGCAACAATACATAGGGGTCGGAGGCTTGCGGGAGATTAATCACCAGCTGTTTGATGGTTTGGGCTGTGTTCCCCGCTGGCCCTGGCCCCTGTCTGTCAAAGTTCTCCAGAGAATCCCTTTGACATTGTCAACTTTGATTTATAGTAGAACAGTCACCTAATGATGGAAGAATCACAGGAATTTGGCTTGAAGATTGTGTCCTTATGGTTGGGCCAGCCTGAGCTCGAGTGGGTAGGCTTTGAGAATTTTCAACACGCCTTTGTCCTGCGGCTATATCAGGCATTGGGGTTGTCGAAGCAATGGAGTTCAAACAGACTCTAGCCCCTGGGCAATTAAAGGCCAAAAGTGTACGTTCAATGGCATCTAGCCGTGCAATAACTGGTGAAATCACTGCCTGCACTATATCTTTAAATTTCACAAGGTAGTCCTCCAATAATTGCGCCCCCTCTAATGGCTTATAAACTGAGTCAAGGGGTCTAGCTTTCCTTACCAAGGGGGATAATCGCAGCTAGGAGCTGTGGTTTGACCTAGGTTTGGTAATAGTTCATCCGTCTGGGATAGCTGTTCACTTTTGACTAGATTTAGCCAGTCGCTTTGAGCACTTAATAACTGGCATAGGACTAAAAACAGACTATTTCCTGGCAATGGGTGGCGTCTGGGCCAGCAGGTCCAGTAACCTTACAACAGGTGGGTCCAAGTCTGTGGAAACAGAGGGTTGAGCAAGAGGTACGGCCATAATCAGTGAATTAAGGGAGAGGCTTCTCTCGGTGAGTTTGCTCTCATTGCTGGACACTCACCGCCCTTTGGAGCATTCTGTTGATTGATGTTGACGTGGAGGGAGGTGTAGCCAAATGCGAGGAGCCCCCAACCTTCTTCTTTCCCATTTTACTAAGTTCAGTATGCCACTGATAAGAATAAAATAAAGTAGTGGCTGCAGTTTAATACAATATAGATTTTAAATAAATGAGCACACATATCTCAGAGAACGAGTAAGGGGGGTGGCCCAGCCCAGCCTCCTCCGAGCTCTGACAGGCTCAGACGGGTCCTCCGGTAATTTATGCCCCTCCGGGCGCAGGTGCGACGTGGCAAAGATCAGGGCGGTTATCGTCTTCGCCCCACTGTAGCCTGCTGCCCTAGGCACCACTTGGTGATCCTGCGCTGTGGGAGCCCCATTGGTAATTTATGCACCTCTGGGTTCAGTGCGGGGGAGTTCTATGCTAATGTATGCTTTTTTAAGACCAAATACATTTTTGTCTTGAGGAAATATATATATTTTTTTAATTGACAAATGTCAGCTTTCCAAATAATAAAATTTTGCAAAAGCCACGACAAAACAAACCAAGAATTGCCAAAAGGCTGGGGGAGGACACCAGACCTATTGGATTTGCCAATGCTTGTTTCGTTAGCCCCTTCCCAGACCATGCCAGATCAGCTTCTCTAATGAAAGGGAGTGCCTCTCTATTCCGGTTCCATCTTTGTTCAGCCTGGTTGAAGTATCCCGGATTGGCATTGCAGGCACGACATTCGCACGAACAGCCCCTGCTGCTCATGCTGTAGTGTTTTGTGAAAGGGATTTCCCAGTCTTTGTTTTAAAAGCAAAAATGTGCCACAACCTTTATGACAAGTATTTCACAGTGTCTATTTTAAAAACAAAAATGTGCCACAACCTTTATGACAAGCATTTCAGTGTCTATTTTAAAAACAAAAATGTGCCACAACCTGTCTGACAAAAAAAGTGTTAAAGAAAGAATGAAAGGATGTCACTGTACATACCATACTTATATTGCAACTTGTGAAATAAAACTTTAATGTTAGTTTGTACTTTGAGGATCCTGCGCGTCTTCGTAAAACCGTCATCATTTCCTCACAAATTATTGTGGAACATTTGGTCAGGACTCCTATATTTCATCCAATTATCGAAATCACCTTAGAACAAGAGATCAATAAGTCGCTGAATAATAATGGGTGAGTGATTTCATGTGTTTATTTCAAATCAATAGCTACATTTTAATTGCATTACTATTCACCAGATTACAATTTAATATCTGACTATGGAATTCTGGCTGCTTCTTGTTCAGACAACTTAATTTTGATGGCATGGGGTCAATCATATTACAATATCATGTGTCCTGGTGACCCTTTTCTATTCATAACATGCGATTCTTGGAACAGAGGTCTCAGAGCATGTGTTTTGAAACCTTGTCTGTTGGCAAAGGTCTAGAGATAGACAAGGTTGAATATGAGCAAGACCTGTAAATGTAAAGTAAATTCACTTTGGCCAAAGGTTAGCATTTTGGGAACACAATCCTGCAAGATGGCTAAATGTCTCGAAGAAGACTTAGTTAATGTTTTATGTGTTTTCAAAATTCCTGGGGAACTGATTGTTTCCTTGAATCCATCTTGTAACAGTATCCATCATCATAAATTAACTCTAATGTGTTAATCAAGATATTTCAGAAGATTTTGTTTCTAGAACGCACTGCCTTAACTTGTTGGACATTAATAGATATACCACAGTTTATTTGCCCCATCTGATTAATATTCCATCACTAAATAGACTTCATATTTCAGAATTGTAGAGTAATTGTTGAAGGCTCTTTCGTCTCTAAGTTTCTCTTCCTCTCTTGCTGACAGCTGGTTTGCTTCTGCAGCAAAGCTGTTTTTGGACCTTATTAATGCAGGTTACGCATGAGAGGTTTCATGGTTGCTTCACTATCAAAAGTGAACCTACAGATATGTAGCGATCGTGAGCGGTGTCTTCACTTCACTGTACAAGTGTTGTAGCCTTAGTATTTGTGATGGGTAGATGGGAGTGAGCACCTTACGAAGATAAGCATCAATAGCTCTCTTTGTGAGCACAAGGCGAAAGAGACTAACATTGAGATGCACTTGATCCAGAATTTGTGTATGTAAGGACATGCATGGGGTTAGTCTACAATCAATTCACTACTAAAACGTCCAAACATAGACTTAAAAATCTGTACTGATTTTGTCCAATTTCAAACTCTCTGCTAATCATAAAAATATGCTTTTCGTGGTTACTAAGCAATACTGACCTTTGTAGTGGCAAACCCCATAATGAAACAAAGCAAATTTAGAATTTAAGCACAAAAGGTTGGACAGAGTTGTATCTCTTAATGCCTAGTAGGAGGTGCTGGTGGTGCATTACAGAGTGCAGCTTGCAAATGTCAGTTAGCTGTGAGGTGACTTAAGGACCATGAACCATTGCATCCTTATGGAGAACGTTAAACCCCATATTGGATTGAAAAAGGGTTGTCTTACAATGACTTGGAGAGCTGAACTAAGCAGGAGAAAATAACAGAATTGCCTTCGGCAATAGGCTCTCTGCATTGGAGGACATACGAGGGAGTCTCACGCATTCTGTTTCCCATAGTCATGCACACATCATCTGAGGTTATTGAGTGCTCTAGTGTGCATTTTGAGATTTATGCAACAAGTACCCTGCTTTATTGCCATTCATACTGAGGAAAGATGCTCTGTCATCCTCAAGCAGGCACCATTTAGAGCCTAAATGACATATTACCCAGCCATGGGTGGAATACCAATTTTCTGTTCATGAATGGAAGACTGAAATCTTCAATGTATGTTTTGAAGCTCCTCAAATGTTTCCTTACATTTGATCTAGATCTCTGGGTCCTGCTTCCACAACACCTTAGCTTCCTGAGGAATTAGTTGGTACTGTCAATTCAGTATATTAACAAGTCTACAATCAAGACTTTTAAGAAACAGCACCTTACCTTGACCTCAAAAATAGCTGGAGCCTCACAAAAATGTTGGTACAATGAAAAATTCAATATTGTAATGCCACATTTCTTGGATTTATGAAACTGATAATGAAGATAGCAACATTGAAATGTAGGCAAAGATAACACTTAGATACTTCATTAGCCAGGACACAGTGGCTTCCAATACCATGAAAGGTTGAGGTTTCAAACTTAAGTCACAACCAAAGGTCTTTTTGCAACAATAAAAACAAACAACAACCTCACTGAAATTAGCAAGGGACCGCTCAGAGTGTGGATGATGGCCTTGGCCATTCCTGACCAATGGTTCTGCTTGGTCGCTCTGCAGTTTTTGACAGTGTGAACCACAATGCACCACGTCACCAACCTGATGCATTAACGACATTGATTGGACTGGCACTGAAGTGCATGGAAAACTTGCTTCACTTATCTTCCCTTTCGTCAACAGCACTATTCATCTACCGCTGACCTTATTCTAAATATATAAAGTTAAGGAGGCCTTATATAGGTATTCAAGAGGGCTCAAATGTATTTGAAATCCCTTTTTATTCCAGCGTCTTTTATTGTCATGTTTGTTAGGTTAGTCCTGTCATGTATACCCCATTTTTACATATATTGTCCCATCCACACGAGAATAACGATTCTGAATGGTGACCTTTTACCTAGTAGTTAGCTCTGTCCCTTCGTGAACAGGCTCTTGATATATTATGAAAATAACGCTGTACCTGACGTACATAAACATGTCACCTGGTACGGCATACTTACTCTGTATAAGGTCACCGCTTTTTTTCATCCTCGGCCAACAGGCTCGCTATGCATGAGCACATTGTTTTGATAAGCATTTATGATTGTTTGAAAAACATTTATGATTGTTTTCAAAACATATGTATTCTAGAAGAAACCCTGGAGTGACCACTCCAGTATATAAGACCCTTTTTCCCCCCTGCAAATTAGAGAGGAATTCCTTTCAAGCTGAGCTTGGGTCCTGCATGCTGAATCTTTGACACACAGCGGTCTGACATCCCTTGCGGGGTGTCATCCTCGAAGCAAAGACGAGGTCCTTTGTTCTCTACCATCAGGTGAGGGGGTTGGAGCTTCCCTAGGGGATTCTTGGCTAGCCACATACACCTAGATATCTAGGCTAGGTACATTTAGGCAAAATACGCAGGGCGCGCATTTTAGGAATACGCAAATGCTAACGTTTTTATGAACTGTCCATGTTCATCTTTTTAGCATTATGGTAGAATTGTATCTACTGTTTACTATATTGGTACTTTCAATTTCTTTCGTATGCTTCTGTCTCCTGATTGTCGCAGCAAATATGTTTTACACTAGATTGACGCTTGACCAATAAATACTTATTGAAAACATTCCAATCGTCATTCTATGTGTTTTCTGAGAATAAGCAAGCACGAGTGACTGAGCAAAAAGTACTGTACTGTTTTCCACGATCCCTGAGGAAACAGGGTTGTCATGTTCATTGGTTGCCAGAAACTAACTACACCACTGTAGAATACAGGGGGGTGGTAGTGGCACTGTAGAGCTAGCTGGTCCAACGGCTGACATATCCTTTGGGGGTGTCCAGAGCCTGTTTGTACACCAATCCCTCAGTTTAGGTCATCCAAAACGTGCACGTCCTGGGGGGACTCCTAGGAACTACACAACATGGTTGGTTTGGTTCTTAAATTAACAGTGAAAATCAGAGTAGTTCAGTCGTGCTTCCTCAGGAAGCCCTACTCACACTTTTCAGAGACGTCTGAAGTGGGAAGGGAGATCCGCCTCAGCTGAGCAGATATACCCTGTGTATTGGCTGAAGGTTTAAACAAGCTTGTAAAGGATAAAAAGTTCTCACATTGTGCAAAACCCTTAGTTACTAGAACTTTTGTTAATTGCTTGATAATGACTGAGTCCACAAGTGGTGGTTCAGGTTCGGGGGAAGACGAAGTTGCAAATGCTCTCAACATTTCAGAGAATTGCAGACATGCAGTAACTATGAAATTGTTAGAACACGGCGTATCAGCAACAGGTGGCTGTGTTGTCTTCGTGATTGAGGCACACGAGGTGTTCAGATCAGAGGTATTCTATTCTTAGGTTCAGTTCCCACCTGCAGATCCGGTGACTAAATTGTTTCACACATACATTGTAGTTGAGCCACCGGCAGAATACATTCCATACGAAGACATTGAAGTCCCGTTAACTTACCAGCAACACAGAAACTGGTTTAAAGGCGCCCTCCCACACACAACATCTGTCGTGAGACTCGGTCCACTCAGCATAGAAGGAGCGACCTGGCCGGTCTTAGCGACATACACTCCACATCCTCAGATTGATACACTACCAGTGGATGAAGTTCGGACAATATATAAAGACATAGTCAGGCTATACAGACAATAGTCCAGTTTGTCATGCGAACATTAACAGTTCAGCCTGAGAGAAATGCTCCAGTCGGTCCACATCAGACCACACCTACAATGAACCCACAGACACTGAAATCAGTAATAGAGACAATCCCATCCAAACAAGAGCAAATTCCGTTCTGGATAGCACAGAAAATTGCACAGCTGGATGCAGTATTTCCCCATACCGGTCCGCAGGAAAAACATAGAATGCTAACCATTTGCTTGCCAATGGGGATGGTTCCCTCGATCAAGGAATGTACCACATTAGAATACACGGTACCCCTTCAATAGCAGCAGTTCCAGAGGTATTGAAACAGATACAGAATGAGTACGGGGCAGGACCTGCCCTGGACTTGGGAATGAAACTAATGGGAAATTTTGACCAAGTCTCTGCAATAATGCTGAGCAACATAAAAGGGGAGGCAGCAGCAGTGGCCATACACCACCGCCTGAGGGAAGTAGCTTCTATAAATAAGAAAAGAGAGTTACCAAAAATTATCGAAGAAACCTATGCTTCATTGGGTAGAGATAGTTTGGGAGCCAAACCTGGGAAGCCACAAATGGCGGGTAGTCCCGACAAGGACAACTCGAAGCAAGCACCATTTTCTTCTAAAAAGAAATGGGATAACAAACAATCTAAAAATAATAATACAGAAAAGAATTCATGATCAAGGGGTGGGTCTCCCCAAAGGGAGTCCTCTGAGAAGAAGTATAACCTTAGGAATCGTGAACAGATTAGGAAACCTGATAGGTATCAGGACACTGATACACGTTCCTTTCGTTCCTTTCAGGTTCATCAAAAAACTCGGAGAGGGACGTGCGATCCGAACAAAAAACAGGAGATCGACGAAGAGAGAAAAGGGAAACACATCGTAATTCAGATTACATTATCAAAAAGGAAGACCAACCTAAAGCGAAACCTCAATAAAAAAAAAAGAAAGTAGCTGGCTTAAAAATTAGACATGCCCAGGTTACTGAGGACTCAGCTTCTGAACGGGGGAATGGTCTCTAACGATGCTAGACAGCTCGGCAAAAGTAACAATAGCTCGCCAGAATCTGAAGGATTTTCTGGTGACAGCAGTATTGAATGGACATACCACGGTGGAAACACCTGATACCAGAGTGAGTGTCCCGCATAGACTATATGAAATTACACTGCAAATAGAGGGGGACAGCTCAAGAAAAGTTAAGGGTCTCCTTTGGGAGAATTTGACATTTGGATATGACATACTGCTAGCAGAAAAAGATTGGCCGCCTGAATTTGTGATGGATTGCCCAAAAGGCGAAAGTGTCGTTTTGCCTGCGTTCTCTGACCTCGTTCCAGTATCTTTAAAACACTCATACGTGCAGGAGTGGGCGCAAACACGAGCTCCGGCATTATACCGCAGCCATGTAGGGTGGGACGTGGAGTCTACTCACCACGACCTCCCATTAAAAACTACTCCAAATCCACAGAGACAATACTCTATAAAAACGATGCAAAAAGACAGGTCAAAGAAATCTTAGACCAGTTGGAATGCCAGGGTGATTGAGACTTGCACCTCCCCCATGAACAATCCTTTGTTTCCCATAATGAAGCCTGACGATTCATACTGTCTAGTTTTAGATTACCGTCACTTAAACACTTGCACGCGAACATTTGCAGCACTACATTAATGAAAAACATTGTGCGGAACAAATATAAAACGACATTAGATATCTCGAATGGATTCTTCTGCCAGAATATAGCTTCAGAGAGCAGATATCTGACAGCATTTTCTGCGCTCGGCAGTCAGAGAAATTTTTGTTGTTTGCCTCAAGGGTATAAGAACAGCCCTGGGCTATTCTCGGCAAGAGTGTCAGAATTATTACAAACATTTGACAAGGAGGCAGTGTCCTATGTAGAGGACATCTATCTGACGGACAATTAATTACTTGAACACTTGTACAGGGAAAACAACATAATTGTGGGATTCGCCAATTTGGGCTATTAATTTAATTGAAAAAACCCCAAAATAGCCCATCTCAATGTCCTATTTTTGGGATATGAGCTATCAAGTGAAGGCAGGAGCCTAGCAGCTAATGTTTTAGAACAATGTGCGCTGCTTCAACCTCCAAAGACTCTGAAGGGTTTGCAATCCATTTTAGGATTTCTAAATTTTGGCAGAACATACATTCTAGATTACGCAGAAAGAGTAAAACCTTTTTACGACTTAGTCAGACCTGATTTCAACTCACATCAGTGGGCACAAAAACACACGGATACTCTCCGTTCAGTTCAGGCTGACATGATAGCATCCAAACATTTACACACACGTGTGAATACTACCAACTTGGTGATCCGGGTGGTCCCAGGTTTAGCAGGATATACCTACATCACTTTCAATGAAGGTGAGATAGCCCCAATTGTGTACAAATCACATTTATACACAAATGCTGAAATGCGATTTGCGGCCACAGAAAAAATACTGACAGCACTACAGACTGTTGTGGTAAGAGAAAGAGCACTAGCACATGGGTAACGCATAATTGTTGTAACCCCGGTACCAACTTTAGAAGCTGTTACCAAAGCCAGCATTCCAAATGTGAAGGCACTGCATCCACGATGGATACAATGGGCTAATTCTCTCACTGCAACAGATGTAGATTACAAATATGGTCCTACACTGAAAACACAAGCATTCCTGTAGTTTGAACAAGAATACCCTCTTCCGAATGAAATCTTGCCTCTAGAAAAATATGAATTCTTCATTTATACTGATGGATCTGCTCAGCCTGCCATAGGAAGTAAACAACAGTATAGCGCTGCATGTGATATAGTGATGGGATGTATGCGGGACGGTAAGTTTCATCCCAGCAATACGACTACACAATCTCTAGGAGACTGAACCGCACAGCTGGCAGAGCTAAAAGCCCTGATTCTAGCACTACAATAAACAGATCGGGAATTTCCCACACTGATAGTGTGCAAATCGTTTTACTGTGTGCAGTCCTATAATGAGTATCTTCATTACTGGGGCCAGAATGGGTACAGAGATTCCAAGGGTTGCACAATTAAATATAAATTATTATGGGAACAAGTGGCAAAGTTGAAAGATTGTCTGCCAGAGGCTCACGTTATTCACACCTTGAGTCATCAGCGTGTTGGCACACACGTTGCAGGGAATTCACTGGCTGATGAAGACGCCAAGGCGACAGTGCGAACTGCTGCCGTTGCTGCAATCACTCGTTCCCGCACGAGGATAGACAGAGACATATTGATAGCTGTCAACGCCTCAAAAAATGGCTCTGCTGTGCCAAAAGGCTTTTCACTCAAGTATTCCTATAAATTAGATGCGCAAAACACACCGTATGCTCAAATTCCAGGAGTGAGGGATAGAGTAACACAAAACACAGATCGCAGATTAGGTTTAATTCTAGCTGCACTCGAGGGTCTGGGCTCAGCACACGCAGGAGTCGCTGCAACAATTTCATTGTTGAAGCAACGATATTGGTGGTCAGGTTTGTCTAAACAGACCAAGGCTTATGTCCTAAAGTGCGACATCTGCCAGCAGATGAAAGTTCCGACCATCTCACGGCCACCGCAAACACCACTACTTATTTCAGACAGACCTCTCGCATGTGTCTATTTGGACCACTGCGGCCCCCTGAATTCAGATGCGGCCTACAAGTACATCTTGGTGGCAGTGGATTCATGCTCTAGATTTCTATGGGTTTGGCCTCAGCGTTCGGCTGACGCCCGAACTGTTATAAAGGATTTGCGAGTCTTTATCGGGACATACTCAATTGCCACGTTACATTCCGACCGTGGCCCTGCGTTTAGCTCATGGGCTTACAAGGAAGTCATGGAAAGTATGGGGGTGGCCTTGTGGTACTCCTCCCCCTACCATCCTGAGGGAAATTCAGTGGTGGAGAGGAAAAACCGGGACCTTAAGCAATCCTTAACAGCGAGGGTATTAGGTGCGGGCGGTAGTTGGGTCAATCACCTATATAGGGTCCAGCGGGCACTAAACAATATGCCAAGAAAATCCTTGGGAGGACGTACCCCCTATGAGATCCTGTTTGGGACAAGAATGTGGGTACCTGACCTCGATTGTGCCAGCACAGTGGCGAATAAGAAACCATTTGATTTGAATGATCGTTTGGCTGTTTTACAGGAACTCAATAAATTCTGGGCATTACAAAGCAACGTCCAAGTAAAACGCACTGCCACTGTCGAAGTGAACCCGGTTCTGGCAAGACCTGCCTGGGTCCCAAAGGCTGGGGACCTGGTCAGAGAAAAGATTGTGGACAACAAGGAGTTTGGGCCATCTTACAGAACACCTGTACCTGTCCTGGCTGTCAAAGGAACAAGAACAGTACTTCTTACGCCTCTTGCCGGCCGAACAGAAAAAAGATTTGTCTCCATTGATCTGATCAAACCACACTATGTGGTCGATTCTCAACAGTAGGCCATGTGGAGTCCTGAGTAGCCGCAGATCTCCTCTCGCTACTATACAGGAAGTTCAGATGAAAAGACTGATAAAGTTTCAAGACACCCCTGCACAAAACGCAGGAATATCAAATAACGGAGTATGAATAACACCGGTTGAAATTGAACAAACATAACTGAAACGCAAATTGCAATTCGGCCCAACAATGACATCTACATCAACCTGCCTTCACAAGAAGCACCTGCCAGTTCTACGAGCGCTACGGAGCTACCAAAGATAGATTGAACTACGTCTGGCTACTTCATCAACTTCAATGACTTCTCTTCGGATCCAAGTGAACCTGAGCAAACGCCACCCATCTTTTAAAAAGAACAATTTCGACAATTCTATCTCTAGTTGAAAAATACTTACTTAGTGTACCCTTGGTTGCATCTTTGGTTTGCATTAGGGATCCTGTTCCTGTTAATTTGGATTGGTATAGTAACTGTCTTTTTCCTACTACTGAATGGACATTACCTTCCACAATGCTATGCAGTACAACCTGTGAACTTGGTCTTGAAACCACATACGTCATCACACCGTGAACAGAGAGACTTGTCCCTGGTGAACATTACAGCAGTTCCAGCACCGAATGGTATAGTTTGGGATAGAGTTTCATATGATGTATTAGGTCCTACTGAACATTTGAAAATTCCACACGTGTTTAAAATTTCAATGAATGATTTCATTACCCCGAGTACACTCTCTGATGATTGGGACATTGAGACTGTAAATACTATTCTCACAGATTTAGAACAATCTGCTGTATTTTCTTACAGGGAATTGTACGAAGATACACCTGACTTCGACAGTATGTATTGTTACCAGCACTATGGTCATCACTTTTTGCACAGAGCTAGTGTTCCACGCATTGTAAACACTTACCATCAATGGGAACATTGCCCAACACCATCGAAAGGTAGTTCTGCCACATTCGCACAGACATTTGCATACTTTTCAGGGTTCAATATATCAGACCCAATGTCATACTACTACAAGTTAGTACAGACAAATTCAACTGTGAAGAAAATTATGCTGACTAACACCAAGCTCATATATTCAGCACCCTTTATTTCCCAACTGTCTATACAAGGTTTTGACTATTGAAGTGACACGATAGACACCAAATCCATCTGGGGACGAAAGATTGGCAGGTTCGGGGAACAGAGGCTTTATTAGAGCTTGCCTAATACCATTACAGATAATCTTCCTGAACAGAACAGTGCAACAGACTACCTGCTATGGGTTTGCAAAAATGAAAGACCTGAAAACACCACGCATCCCCTCGCCCATACCTATTGAAGGTATATCAAATGATACACTGATTAGTGAGGAGGTACTGGGTACAATGATACAGAATGGTACATACAATTCTTCAGCTCCCAATTGGAAGGGATGGTTAGTTTGGCCTAACAATACAAATAGGTGTCAATCAAGATTCAAGGGTACCACCGGAGGGTTTAGTATCCACAGGCCTGACCCACGCTATGTACGCACAGACGACCCAGGGGTAGTGACTTCTTATAGTGTTGGGAAGTTGTGCCTAGAATGGCTAAAGTCCTCGACACTACTACAGGTGAAACAACACTTGTCCCTTCTATCAGAAAACATGGATCTTAGGGATTTCTTGCTAGGTCCCAAGAAACCGCGTAAGAAACGCATACTGCTGGTCACTGTCTTGACGGGATTTTCTCAGATAATTCCCATCTAAGTTGGACCAGCTCTCTTCCTTTAACCTGGTCTGACCACAAAGCTGTCCTCTTTGAAATCTCAATACCTCGAAGATCATGCCTCAATCAATCTGGGGAACTGTTCATTAGTCGCCCCTGGAATAAAATAGAGGCAAACCAGCTAAATTCTCGGCTCTTAGAAACTCTTCCTAAAATGTCTGCTGACTTGGAAACTGCAGTAGCAAACTACCACTCTTGGCTCAAAACAGTAATGACAGACCTAGCCTGCATAAAAATAGCAGGCGCCTTAGATGCGCACCTTCAGAACCCTGGTATAATGATGCACTCAAAGTTCAGAAACAACTCTGCCGTAAACTGGAGAAGAAATGGAGACTGGAGGAAAGTACTTTTACCAAAAGTAAATAAATCTTCCCTTCAAGTTTATAAAAATCTTATCCTCAGGGAAAAAGCTGCCTATTTCACTGAGAAAATTAGAGCGGCCAATAAATGCCCTAAAACTCTATTTACCACAGTAAAAAACCTAGCCAAACTCCCAACTCCACAGGACACCGATGTTAGTCAGGAATTCTGCAATTCCCTTGCAGAATCCTTTCAACACAAGGTCAAGGCTGTTTTTGATACATTTATGAACCAATCCAATGGCTCAGCACAGTCTCCTGCACAACTCAGTAGGATACGACCCACAGCTGGTGTAGTTTCTTTAACTCTCTCCTCTTTTACTGCCTTGACCACTGAACAGACAACCAAAATAATTGGTGCAATTAAATCTGCCTCCCCCTCAGACCCCTGTCCCCCAAAAATCCTGCATCTATCTCTGTAAACTGTAGCTATTCCCCTCACGGACATTTTTAATGCTATGTTTTCAGCTGGGCGCTTTCCAGTGGAGTGGAAGAAAGCTTCTATACTCCCTCTACGGAAAAACCCAGTTTGGACGCTAAGGACACCATGAACTATAGGCCCATATCCAGACTTCCCTTTCCTTAGAAAGTGATTGAAAAGGCCATTAACACTGAACTGTCCTTCTTTATTAATCAGAACGCAATTCTGGACCCCTCCCAATTTGGCTTTTGTGCCAATTATAGCACATAACTGGTGCTTTTTTCAGCCACTGAGGAGCTCAGGCAGATGCTAGATGGAGGGGGGAGCGCAGCCCTGATCCTCCTGGATCTGTCAGCAGCTTTTGATATGGTCAATCATGAGCTGCTGCTGGACCGTTTGGCCTCCATTGGAATAAGGGATAAAGTGCTCTCCCTACAAACCTCCTTTCTGTCTGAGCGGTCTCAATGGGTTGAGTTGGGGAGCTATCAGTCTCCCTCATTCTCATTGCCCTGTGGTGTCCCTCAGGGTTCTTCGCTGAGTCCAACACTTTTTAATCTTTATGACACTCCTTTGGCCAAATTGATAAAAAGTTACGGATTTGACCTTGTTTCGTACGCAGACGATGCCCAAATTATCGTCTCAGTGAGCAGCTCACTCAACTCTACAGCCACCAGATTTCATGATTGTATGAGCCATATAGGAAGTTGGATGACAGACAACTGTTTAAAACTTAATTCCTCAAAAACTGAGGTCCTCATATTCGGTAATAATCCCTTCCATCTGGACCAACAACTGGTGCCCTGTCCAACTTGGTCCCCTGCCCACGCAGGTACCTAAAGCAAAAAATCTTGGCGTCATCGTAGATGCCAAGCTCTCTTTTGAAGCATAGATCAACTCCACCACTTCGGTCTGTTTCTTCACCCTTAAAATTCTCAAGAAAATACTCCCCATGATTCCTCTGGAGTTAAGAAAAACCGTGTTACCTGTACTAATATCATCAAGGCTGGACTACTGCAATGCTCTGTTCACCAGCGCTTCCAAACGCAGTATCCAGAAGTTGCAACCTGTTCAAAACCCTGCCGCAAGAGTACTATTAGGAATCTCTAAATTTAATTCTGGGACCAAAGCCCTAGTCCACCTCCACTGGCTGCCTGTAGCAAAGCGGATCCAGTTCAAATCCCTCTGCATTGCATTTAAATCACTGAATAACCTAGTACCAATGCAACTGGCTAACCATTTTAAACCCTACATCCCAGCAAGATCCCTCAGATCCGCCGAGCTTGGGAATTTTGTTGTCCCAAGAATAAAAAGGGCCAGGTGGGGTGCAAAGAGCTTCTCTAATACAGCAATCAAACTGTGGAACTCCTTACCAACATCACTCAAAAAAGAGAAAGAGTTGCTAAAATTCGGGAAAGGTCTAAAAACATGGCTGTTTGGGCATAACGCTTAATCTATTGAGCCAAACCCGTCTGCTTTCATGGCTAGCGCCTAGACACCCTAGGGTATTGTGCACTTTATAAATACTTCATCATCATCCTCTTATATGCCATCTACAATGAACTATGGAAAGTCTCCCAACAGGATGCTGCTGAGAGATTACGTGAAATTGATAGGATTAACCTAGAAAAGGCCCTGGCTGTGGTAGACAATGGTATGACCACACTGTCATCACGTATTTATTCACTGAGCAACATTGTTTCGTCAGCTATTGACATAATGGAACAAGATTTGTCTATTCTACAACATGGGCAATCTCAATTATGCTCCATTTTGCTTTTGAGCTGGACGCTACAATCATTGCGTTCTGGCCACGTACCATGGTGATACATTAACAGCACAAATTTGTTCTCGGCTTATAATCTGACTGACAGGCAATTGACCATGGCACGAAGAGATGCAAAGTACACTATGCTGCTCATTGAAAAATTAGAGAAATTACCTTTTACAGTAGCGGAGTCACCATCTACTGAATGGTTAATTCATGGCTATATCATACTGCCAATCACGACATTCCAGTTCCAAAACTGCCTTAGATACATCCAAGCAGGCAGGTATGAAGTGTTAGGAGAAGGGTACATACAGGAAACCTGGGAGTTACCATATAGATATAGGTGCAGAAATAATGACACTGACGTTTTCTTAAGTGGTACTGACTGCGGGAAGGCTTTAAGTGGGTCTTTAGTGTGCAAGGACGTCTCGCTTCACGGAGCCTGTAATGCTTCAAAAGCAAACTTATCTTGCTACTTGAAAGGCTCCCCAGCTGCAGTGAATCATTCAGTTTTTGAATTGCTCTCCAATGGGAGTTATTTAATACTGAATGACCAAGGCTGTTGTGGAATGGCGCCAGGTACCGCATATCTAGTCACAGTAAACTTCAGGGTTGTTTATTGTAAGCAAGTATTGTTTCCCCCAGCTCGCACAGTTAGGGAGGCACCTCTGTGGCCTTCGTTAAATGTTTCCAGTATAAGGTTTGATTTACTGAGCAGACTGAAAGCCATGTTGTTTCAACAAAATGTGGCCTTAACTTCAGCTCGAGAGACTTTTGATCTCCAGGTTGCAAGGTCTTCGGCAGAGATACAGGCCCTGGTCCGTACGAACTTCCCGATCCATTTCGGAGAAATGGTTCATCGTATCTTTAACATGTCTGATACGAGTGGGATCATACACTTATTTAAGTGTCTTGGATCAGGTCTCTTAACCACCTTTCAGACCATCTTCGGAGTAATTCCAGCTTTCATACACTCAAGACTTGGAAGCGTTTTTGGAGGGCTTCCTTTGGTCCTGCTATCGGTAGCGGGCATCCTGATTTAATCCTATTGCTTCGCAATGAGCGTCTCAATTCCTCAAGACATGGAGAGAACACTGCTGGAACAACGTTGTTGTGAGCATATGGTGTTCTACCTGGGTACGCCTCGGCTTCGAGAGCTGAGTGAGCATTGGTTCCTGTCTTTCAGACTAGTCTGGCTAGACTGTGTCCTGCCTGTGTTCCGCTGCCTCTTCTGCGGATCTGAATGCATGTTGGACCTGTGTCTGACACTTCCATTGGTTGCGCTGCCAGACATAGAAGTGCTCCTGGAGCCCTTGCAGGCCCATGTGTACAGTTGTCCATCGTGTATTCCCATGTTGATGACGGCATTCCTAGAGCCTCCAAGGGATGCTTCAGCTCCTATTGGACAGGAAATCGGCTCTGCTCCTGACGTACAGGCATCGGTTCCAGGCATGCAGGCATCTAATTCTCCCACGGCGGCTGCTGTGGGGACCAGAGATGACCATCTTTGCTCACTCTACATACTGGAAGTATTAGAGGGGTTGTTACCTGCGGATGCGATGTTCAGTGATGTTGAGTCTTCAGCACAGGATTCATAAACAATCTGGCCTTCCCTGTGCTTGGATCGATTTTTTAAACATTTACCAAATTGAAGGTTGAAACTGACTTTGTTTTATTTTTCTCATTCTCTGCTCTAACTGAGCATAATGGCTTTCAAGGTGCTCAGTGTAATAATGACCACGTAAACAAGTTAGAGGACCTTTTGAATGCTTTTAGGGAAAAGGCTTTTTCGACTTAGCTTTTATGCCTTTTTGACATTTTTTAACTAGCTTTTAAAGTACTTTTTGGTATTTATTAAATGATTTTATGCTTTTAATGATGTTAAGCTTTATTAGTACCTGGCTAACCCTGTTGACCTTTTGATGAGGAGTGGGTGTCATGTTCGCTAGGTTAGTCCTGTCATGTATACCCCCTTTTTACATACATTGTCCCATCCACACGACAATAACGGTTCTGAAGGGTGACCTTTTACCTAGTAGTTAGCTCTGACCCTTCGTGAATAGGCTCTTGATATATTATGAAAATAACGCTGTACCTGATGTACATAAATATGTCACCAGGCACGGCATACTTACTCTGTATAAGGGTCACCGCTTTTTTTCATCCTCGGCCAACAGGCTCGCTATGCATGAGCACATTGTTTTGATAAACATTTATGATTGTTTGAAAAACATTTATGATTGTTTTCAAAACATATGTATACTAGAAGAAACCCTTAAGTGACCACTCCAGTATATAAGACCCTTATTCCCCCCTGCAAACTAGAGGAGAATTCCTTCCAAGTTGAGCTGGGGTCCGGCATGTTGAATCTTCGACACGCAGCTGTCTCACAGCCTTTGCGGGGTATCATCCTCGAAGCAGAGAAAAGGGGGTCCTTCGTTCTCTACCATCAGGTGAGGGGGTTGGAGCTTCCCTAGGGGATTCTTGGCTAGCCACATACACCTACATATTTAGGCTAGGTACATTTAGGCAAAATACGTAGGGCACGCATTTTAGGAATACACAAATGCTATCGTGTTTTTGAACTGTCCATGTTCATCTTTTTACCATTATAGTAGGAATGTTTCTACTGTTTACTATATTGGTACTTGCAATTTCTTTTGTATGCTTCTGTCTCCTGATTGTCGCAGCAAATATGTTTTACACTAGATTGACGCTTGACCAATAAATACTTATTGAAAATGTTCCAATCGTTATTCTATGTGTTTTCTGAGAATAAGCAAGCACGAGTGACTGAGCGAAAAGTACTGTACTGTTTTCCACGATCCCTGAGGAATCAGGGCTGTCATGTTCAGTGGTTGCCAGAAACTACCTACACCACTGTAGAATACAGGGGGGTGGTAGTGACACTGTACAGCTAGCTGGTCTAATGGCTGACATATCCTGTGGGGGTGTCCAGAGCCTGTTTGTATACCAATCCCTCAGTTTAGGTCATCCAAAACGCACAGGTCCTGGGGGGACTCCTAGGAACTACACAACATTATAGTTTGTACAATGAAAAAATTCTTACACTGATACAGCTTTTCTCTCATACCATTTATTTATTTATTTCATGTTATTTCTTCTCTTTTTCACAGAATCCTCTTTACTTAGGAAAATCTTTACGACAGCACTTATAATAGTCCATGCAAATTTTATTTTCAACCAATGCGTTTCAGAGTTATTTGGACTCCTTCATCAGGGCAATTGCATGTAGCATTCATTAGACACCATATGAATTATGGAAAAAATTATTCTAAATCTACCCATCTACTTGTTGCACGTTGCTATCACCACCAAGGTATCCCTAAAAGTTAAAAAGTGCATTGGGCGTGCTCCTCAAATTTTGGCTTTTCTAATGCATGTTCAGACATGAAAGCAAGAATGCATTTTCTCCTGCTCTCGATCAAAGACTCCAAAGAGCTGTGAATCCTTGGCCTCTCTTACAGATGTCCACCTAGACTGGCCATCACATCAACACTGATATAGAATCCCCTGAAGCTCAAATGGTCTAGGACTATCACATTGCCTCTTCGATCCCTTCACTGCATCGCCATTAAACAGTCCTCCAATTTAAAAATTCGACTGAAAGACCAGCTCACAAATCTCTACAGGGCCAAGTTCCTGGCTATGTGATTACTATAGTTGTGTTCAAAAGTAGCTGTAGGAGGGTAGGATCCATGCCAGATGTTCAGAATAACCACTGATGATGTGTGTGTGTGTGTGAGTGTGTATGTATGTATATATATATATATATATATATATATATATATATTCACTGAAAAAACCATAGGTTTCAGGGGCGTTATAGTTAGTTGGACATTTCACTCGTACAAAACCATAGAAATTCCCCCGTTATAGTTAGTTCAGCTAACTATAACTCACGCGCCCGCAATGCACTGCTGATGACGTCACATATTACATCACTCATGACATGGTCAGTGACATCACTGATGACATCACTGATGACATATCAAATGACATCACTGATTTCATCACTGATGACATCATCCTTGTGATAGAGTGGCAGACCTCCTCTCACCCTAATATAACCTTTGATACACACACTCAAAAATACAAACTAACATTTTCAAAACAATGGACATACCGATACCAATTACAACACACCTATTCAGTAATTCCAAGATCTACACACACATCCACTCATTCACCAACAGTCCCTATACAGTCACTCATACATGTACTCACTCATCATATGTACTCATACACATATACATCTTGTTACACACCGCCACTCATCCATAGAGTTACTCACACACATAGTCACACATGCAAACAAAGTATCAAACATCCATTTACTTGCATATACAGTTATACACACACTACCACACTTACTTCTACAGAAACTTACACATACTTACTCTCTTAAACAATCACTTATAGAAACACCTACTTATTTGTACAGGAACTCTTCCAATCTCTCACTCTCACATATACTCACTTATATACACCAATACTCACATATACTAGTTTAAAACATATGTAGTTACTCATAAAGACACTATTGAGACAGTCATTCACTCACTAACACACCCATACACATACTCATCCACCTATACAGTCCTGCACACATGCTGTCTTCAACACATACAAACAGTGAGTCACTCATTCATGCATCTATGCACTAAGTAATACCCCCACCGAACCATACAGACACTCAGACACTCATACTGATACTCAAAAACCAACTAATAACCCATATAGACACTCATGTAGCTACTCACCAACCCTTGCAGCCACTTATACACAAAGTGAGAGACTGATACAGATATTTTCATATTTAAACATTACTCACTAACCCATGTATTCACTAAGATACACTTAGTCAGTTATACAATAATTTTTACAAAAAAAATCATCCATTTAGACACTTATATACCCATTTATTCTTCCATCGACCTTGAGATATACATATATAAAACATATTTAATTTTCAGAAAAACACACATTCACTGGATGATGTCTTCAGTGATGTCATCAGTGATGTCATTTGAGATGTCATCAGTGATGTCATGAGTGATGTCACTGACCATGTCATGAGTGATGTAATATGTGACGTCATCAGCAGAGCATTGCGGGCGCGCGAGTTATAGTTAGCTGAACTAACTATAACGGGGGAATTTCTATGGTTTTGTACGAGTGAAATGTCCAACTAACTATAACGCCCCTGAAACCTATGGTTTTTTCAGTGAATTTCTAAGGTTTTTTAAATGCTAATTTCTAACTATAACGTGCCTGAAACCTATGGTTTTTTCAGTGAATTTCTAAGGTTTTTTAAATGCTAATTTCTAACTATAACGTGCCTGAAACCTATGGTTTTTTCAGTGAATATATATATATTTATTATACTATGTATACATGTGAAAATGTCTCGGTCCCCTGTTTGCCTCGGTGGCACGGAAAAAATGGGTGGAACTGACGTCAGCACGCCGACGAGGTCCTCTTATGGCTCCGATGATGTCATACGGTGTCGCGAGCGGAGCCGTGCTCGTTGACGTGGGAGAGCTAGGAAAGAATTTCCGTGGAATGCTGGTGCAGGGGATATTCACCTAAGTGTTCAGGCTAGTCCTTTGGGAGCAACTGTTTATGTTGCCACTCCAGAAACCGAAACCAGTGATCCGAGGGCAGAGGCCCTGCAGATGGCACACGAGGTGGGGTGCCCAGTCGTGTGCACCGGCGGGGCAGCGAAGTGACAAGCACCACAACCCACAAAAAAGGTAACGAGGGCAGGAACAACGAAGTTAAAATGCCCTAGTACCAAAATGTAGAATTAGTGCTACAACGGTCTTCAAGAGGACCTGTGATGCTGCTTCTGCCTCCCGTACCCTGGAGGCGGCACATGGGTCACGCGGTACGGTCGTACTGCGGTGGGACGCACACTCGTTGACCTCTCATGGCACTGCTCCACACTTCAGGGAGGACGCTTTCCATTAGCTATGTTTTCTGATGACATGTCGCGCCAGCCCCGTCCAACAACAGAACTCCTTTAGATCCAAACAGACTCTTCCACTCTCTCACCGGAAGTGAAACCAGGCCACGCAGACACTTTCACAATACAACAGCCGGGAATGCACTTTTCGGTAAAAAAACACATTCCTTCCTCCTAATTAATCAAATAAACGTCTCACTGAAGAGCAGGGGCCAGCTTCGATCGGTAAACAGCCGTTACAAAGACTTTTTACTTTGCGATACCATTACAATGCATGCAGTACCACGCATGCGTTGTACATCACGAAGTCATTACTACGCATTTTTTAGAACGCATGGTCATTTTACCACGCATGCCTTTACAACAAATTCTGTTGTAAAGGTATGTATGGTAAATGACCATGCGTTCTAAAAAACATGTAGACGATCCATGTCGTTGTAAGGAAGCAGAGGCTGTTCCGTTTCCTCACAACGACGTGCACCGCCCTCAGAGATGACGTGAAGCAGGAACCACGAGGAGAGAGGAACCATGAGGAGTGAGAGGTAAGGGGATTGGGCATGGGGTGGGGGTTTCTTTTCTAGGGTTTAGGGTAGTGCAGTGGTGTTTGGGTGGTGTAGGGGGTCGTGCTGGGGGTAGTGTTTTAGGGTTTAGGGTAGTGCAGTGGTGTTTGAGTAGTGTAGGTGGTCATGCTGGTGGTAGTGTTTTAGGGTTTAGGGTAGTGCAGTGGTGTTTGTGTAGTGTAGGGGGTCATGCTGGGGGTAGTGTTTTATGGTTTAGGGTAGTGCAGTGGTGTTTGAGTAGTGTAGGGGGTCATGCTGGTGGTAGTGTTTTAGGGTTTAGGGTAGTGCAGTGGTGTTTGTGTAGGGGGTCATGCTGGGGTAGTGTTTTATGGTTTAGGGTAGTGCAGTGGTGTTTGTGTAGTGTAGGGGGTCATGCTGGGGGTAGTGTTTTAGGGTCTATGTTAGTGCAGTGGTATTTGGGTAGTGTAGGGGGTAGTGCTGGGGTAGTGTTTTAGGGTTTAGGGCAGTGCAGTGGTGTTTGTGTAGTGAAGGGGGTCATGCTGTGGGTAGTGTTTTATGGTTTAGGGTAGTGCAGTGGTGTTTGGGTAGTGTAGGGGGTCATGCTGGGGTTAGTGTTTTAAGGTTTAGGGTAGTGCAGTGGTGTTTGGGTAGTGTAGGGGGTCATGCTGGGGGTAGTGTTTTAGGGTTTAGGGTAGTGCAGTGGTATTTGTGTAGTGTGGGAGGTCATGCTGGGGGTATATTTAGGGTTTAGTGTAGTGCAGTGGTGTTTGGGTAGTGTAGGGAGTCATGCTGGGGGTAGTGTTTTAGGGTTTAGGGTAGTGCAGTGGTGTTTGGGTAGTGTAGGGAGTTGTGCTGGTGGTAGTGTTTTAGGGTTTAGGGTAGTGCAGTTATGTTTGGGTAGTGTAGGGTGTCGTGCTGGGGGTAGTGTTTTAGCACTCATTTTTCTTTCTACAGCACTAACCATAATTTCTATGACAAAATTAACCCCCTCATTTTGTTCCTTTTTAAATTAAATTTTACCAGTTTATTCCAATCAAGATGGCTTCAGGTGTGCCATAAGTAAGACTGTTAGCGCTCTAGTTGTTCTTTAGAACACTCTGGGAAGCTGCAGTAGAACACAAAGGCATCAACTGACAGGCTGTTCCTGTTGAAATATAACAGGAAGATATTTGAGATCACACTTGAAACATGTCCTAATTTTTCTTTCTACAGCACTAACCATAATTTCTATGGCAAAATGAACCCCCTCATTTTGTTCCTTTTTAAATTAAATGTTTTAAGTGTTACCAGTTTATTCCAATCAAGATGGCTTCAGGTGTGCCATACTTTTGTCATAAGTAAGACTGTTAGCGCTCTAGTTGTTCTTTAGAACACTCTGGGAAGCTGCAGTAGAACACAAAGGCATCAACTGACAGGCTGCTCCTGTTGAAATATAACAGGAAGATATTTGAGATCACACTTGAAACATGTCCTAATTTTTCTTTCTACAGCACTAACCATAATTTCTATGACAAAATGAACCCCATCATTTTGTTCCTTTTTAAATTAAATGTTTTAAGTGTTACCAGTTTATTCCAATCAAGATGGCTTCAGGTGTGCCATAATTTTGTGATAAGTAAGGCTGTTAGCACTCTAGTTGTTCTTTAGAACACTCTGGGAAGCTGCAGTAGAACACAAAGGCATCAACTGACAGGCTGCTCCTGTTGAAATATAACAGGAAGATATTTGAGATCTCACTTAAAACATGTCCTCATTTTCCTTTCTACAGCACTAAACATAATTTCTATGGCAAAATGAACCCCCTCATTTTGTTCCTTTTTAAATTAAATGTTTTAAGTGTTACCAGTTTATTCCAATCAAGATGGCTTCAGGTGTGCCATAATTTTGTCATAAGTAAGACTGTTAGCGCTCTAGTTGTTCTTTAGAACACTCTGGGAAGCTGCAGTAGAACACAAAGGCATCAACTGACAGGCTGCTCCTGTTGAACTATAACAGGAAGATATTTGAAATCACACTTGAAACATGTCCTAATTTTTCTTTCTACAGCACTAACCATAATTTCTATGACAAAATGAACCCCATCATTTTGTTCCTTTTTAAATTAAATGTTTTAAGTGTTACCAGTTTATTCCAATCAAGATGGCTTCAGGTGTGCCATACTTTTGTCATAAGTAAGGCTGTTAGCACTCTAGTTGTTCTTTAGAACACTCTGGGAAGCTGCAGTAGAACACAAAGGAATCAACTGACAGTCTCTGCCCTTGTTGGATGTACATGTTTTACTGAGAATGTCAGACTTCATTCTCACATGACTGAGAAAGATAATGTGAATTTACAGAAAATATGCTCTCATTTTAGCTTCTGGAGCACCTTCCAAAACTGTATGGGACAAGCATGTGAAAATAGTTTTCTCTCAAACATGATTCATGATATCCCAGCAGAAGGTTTTTCACAGGGTAAAATCACCTTAGAACACACCACAATTCCTGAAATTAGTATGGTACCATCAACAAATGAATTCTAATGTAACTAAAGTCTGTTATCACCCTTTATAGTTCTCCTTTTGGTAACCCTCAAAATCTTCGATTCACTACAATGCATTTCAATGGGGTACTATCATTTATATTGGTCACAAGATGGCTGCCAGCAATTCCAGGATGAAGTGCTGACAGCCAATCAGATCTCACGATGACATGTGTGGTTAGGCTCCGCCCAGATATATATGTGTTTTCTTTTTCAAATTTCTTAGGAACTACTGAACGGATTTACACCATTTAAGCAAAAGGCACGACTCTGAACCAAGGGCTACCTTTTTGGCAAATTTGGTGTAATTCCGTTCAGCAGTTCGGGCTGTAGCTGCGACTAAAGGTTCCTATGGAAAATTGCATGGGGAAAACACGTTTTGGGACCCCCCTTTTTTCTCGGCCCCCGCTTGCCAAATCACCCGAGACTTTCAGGATAGGAGCGGACCGGAGCGCCCCAACAAGTTGGAAAATTTCACGAAGATTCGTCAACCGGCGCCAAAGTTATTTCAAATAGAATGTTGCGGATTTCCTATGGAAAATAGGTCCTAACTATAACTATCTACTGGCGACCGCCAGTAGATAATATATATATACATAATATGCATATATATATATATATTACCTACTGGCGGTCGCCAGTAGGTAGTTATAGTTAGGATCTCGTTTCTATTCAAAAAGCATTTTTTCTTTTGCCAATATCTTTGGCGCCGTTTGACGAATCTTCACGAAATTTTCAAAACTGGTGGGGCGCTCCGGTCAGCTCCTGTATCCTGTCTTGAAAGTTTTGGGGAGATTCGTCAAGCGGCGGCCGAGAAAAAAGGGGGTCCCAAAACGCGTTTTCCCCATGTTAATTTCCATAGGTAACTTTAGACAAAGCTACAGCCTGAACTGCTGAACGGAATTACACCAAATTTGTCAGAAAGGTAGGTCTTGGTTCAGAAAGAGCCCTTTTTTTTAAATGGTGTAAATCCGTTCAGTAGTTCCTGAGAAATTAGAAAAAGAAAAATATCGATATCTGAGCACCGAGCAGGAATTGCGACTCTTCCCAGGCACGAGCTTCACTCTGATTGGCTGCCAACACTCCAAACCAGGAAGTGTTGGCAGCCATCTTGTGACTCGGTAGAACCGAGTCACAAGAAAACAGTGAAAAAGAGGTTAAAAAACAAGAAAAGGGGGCAGGGAAAAAACACCCTGACCCCCTAGGCCTGCTGAGGGGGTCCCAAAAGCATTTAAAAAAAAAAAAAATCTGCCGAATTCGCGTTGGGGTCGCGAATCCGGCAGAGAGAAAAAAAATGAAGCTCCCGTGTTTCGTTTTTGAAAGCCCCCGGGGTGGGCCAGGTCCCGGGGGCACTCACCAATTATGTTGTGGGGGCCCGCGGGGGCCCCCCACAGCCCTGGGGACTGCCACCTCCCCAGGGCTTATTAAATTGATGCGGGGGGCAGCCCCGGGGACCGCCACCTCCCCGGGGCTTCTTTAATAAATGAGTGGGGGGTCCCAACACCCCACGCTGCCCTGGGGACCACCACCTCCCCGGGGATATAAATAATAATTTGTGTGGGGGGCTCAAGCCCCCCCCACACTGCCCCGGGGACCAACACCTCCCCAGGGCACTTAATATTAAAATTTGGGGGTCCGTTACGGGCCCCGGGGACCACCACCTCCCGGGCCTTTAAAAACGTTGGGAGGGGGGCTGCGCGGCCCCCCTCCTGGAGCGCTCGATGGCCCTGAGGACCGCCACCCCCCAGGGATGGCTCCTGCAATGTCCCGGGGTGCCCACCCCCAGGACATTGCTGTTTGCTATGGCAGGGCGGGAGCACGCCTCCCGCCCTGCCATATCAAACCCTGCTTTGCTTCATTGAAGCGAGAGCAGGGAAACCTGCTCTCTCTTCAACGAAGCAAAGCAGATGATTGCTTTTGAGCAAGGGGAGCTGCATGTCAGCAGCTCCCCTTGCTCAAAAGCAATGCCGGCTCCTGCAGGAGGCGGGGAGCCGGAAGGACTGTGGGGGCATTGGGGCTCCCCCACGGTCCCCAACACAAAGGGCCGGCCCCAGGGGATGGGGTCCCCGGGGCCAGAAGTAGCCCGGGAGGGGGGCCACGTGGCCCCCTCCCCTTTATTTAAAAAAAAAAATGGCCGGGCCCCGGGGGATGGGGTCCCTGGGGCCAATAGTGGCCTGAGGAGGGGGGCCATGCGGCCCTCCTCTATCATTAAAAATTAAGGGTGGCCAGGCCCCGGGGGATGGGGTCCCTGGGGCCAGAAGTGGCCTAGGGAAGGGGGGCCACACAGCCCCCCTCCCATAAAATAATAAGAAAAAAAAGAAAAAAGAAACCGGCAACTCGCCTCAGGCCCCGTCCACTCCCTGCAGCACTCTGCAAACGTGCCCCCTGGTGCGTTTTAAGTTGGGGGATTAAGTCCCCTTGAATACTGAGGGTCCCTGGGGGCCAACTAGCCCACCAGGTACCTTCAGTAAGCGCCACAGAGCTGCGTTGCAGAGAGATGGTCTGTGGCCACGCCGCTTTTTACATCTCTCTGCAACACAGCTCTGTGGCGCTTACTGGAGGTACCTGGTGGGCTAGTTGGCCCCCAGGGACCCTCAGGATTCGAGGCGACTTAATCCCCCAACTTATAATGCGCCAAGGGGTGCGTTTGCACAGTGGTGCAGGGAGGGGGCGGGGCCTGACATAACAAGTGTGAAAATGCGCCCCCTGGTGCTTTGTAAATTGGGGGATTAAGTCCCCTCCAATCCTGAGGGTCCCTGGGGGCCAACTAGCCCACCAGGTACCTCCAGTAAGCACCACAGAGCAGTGTTGCAGAGAGGTGGTTCGAGGCCATGCCCCTTTTTACACTTCTCTGCAATGCAGCTCTGTGGCACTTACTGGAGGTACCTGGTGGGCTAGTTGGCCCCCAGGGACCCTCAGGATTCAAGGGGACTTAATCCCCCAACTTACAATGTGCCAGGGTGCGCGTTTGCACAGTGGTGCAGGGAGGGGGCGGGGCCTGACATAACAAGTGTGCAAAAGCGCCTCCTGGCGTGTTGTAAATTGGGGGATTAAGTCCCCTTCAATCCTGAGGGTCCCTGGGGGCCAACTAGCCCACCAGGTACCTCCAGTAAGCACCACAGAGCTACGTTGCAGAGAGGTGGTCTGAGGCCACGCCCCTTTTTACACCACTCTGCAAACGCGGCTTCTGGTGCACTGCTGGTGGGGCGATGAGGTCCTCTTGTGTCCTGAGGACCTCAGGACACGAGTGGACTTCATCCTCCAAGCAGCAGGGCGCCAGAAGCCACGTTTGCAGGGTGGTGTAAAAAGGGGCGTGGCCTCGGAACACCTCTCTGCAACGCAGCTCTGTAGTGCTTACTGGAGGTACCTGGTGGGCTACTTGGCTACCAGGGACCCTCAGGATTCAAGGGGACTTAATCCCCCAACTTATAACGCGCCAGGGGGCGCGTTTGCACAGTGGTGCAGGGAGGGGGCGGGCCTGATATAACAAGTTAGCAATCCTGCTGTGTGGGACTTACTGGAGGTAATAAAAGGGGTAGTTGGCCCCCAAGGTTGATGTTGGGGGCTAACTACCCCTCCTGTTACCTCCAGTAAATCCCACACAGTGGGATTGCTAAAAGGTGTTTGGAGGCCACGCTCACCTTTCTCCACCACTCTGAAAACGCGACTGCTATGTTATAGTTAGAAATTAGCATTTAAAAAACCTTTGAAATTCACTGAAAAAACCATAGGTTTCAGGGATGTTATAGTTAGAAATTAGCATTTTAAAAACCTTTGAAATTCACTGAAAAAACCATAGGTTTCAGGCACGTTATAGTTAGAAATTAGCATTTAAAAAACCTTAGAAATTCACTGAAAAAACCACAGGTTTCAGGGACGTTATAGTTAGTTGGACATTTCACTCGTACAAAACCAGAGAAATTCCGCCGTTATAGTTAGTTCAGCTAACTATGACTCGCGCCCCCGCAATGCACTGCTGATTAGGTCACATATTACATCATTCATGACATGGTCAGTGACATCACTGAGGACATCACTGATGACATCTCAAATGACATCACTGGTGACATCACTGATGACATCATCCACGTGAAAATCTGATGCACCTCCTCACACCCTAATATAACCTTTGATACACCTACTCTAAAATACAGACTACCATTTTCAAAACCATAGACACACCAATACCAGTTACTATATACGCACTCACTGATTCCTAGGTCTACACACACATCTACTCATTCACCCATACAGTCACTCATACATGCAGTCACTCATCAATACAACAATATCATATGCGCTCATACACCTATACAGATACTCACACGCCGCCACTCATCCAGTGTTACTCACACACCTTGTCACTCATGCAAAGAATCAATCACACTTCCATTTACTCACCTATACAGTTATACACACACCACCTCACTTATTCATACAGATACTAACGCATACTTACTCTCTTATACAATCACTGATACAAGTACACACTCATCCATACTGCCACTCTCACAATCACTGACTCTCACGTATAGTCATTTATATACTCCAACTCTCACATACACTGCCTTTTACATATGTAGTAACTTGGACATGTACCACTGAGACATCCATTCACTCACCAACACACCCATACACACACTCACCCACCCATACAGCTGTTTCCACATGCACTCTTGAACCCATACACCCAGTGAATCAACCACTCACACATCTATGCACAGAGTCACACACCTCCCACCCACACACACACACACTCTCAGGCACCCATACAAATACTCAGGCAACCAATCAATAACCCATATAGACACTCATGTAGCTACTCACCAACACATGCAGCAGCTTACACAACAACAGACAGACTGATACAGGCATTCACACAGTTTAGTCACTAACCCATGCATTCAGTAAGACACATTTAATCACTCACTTATACAGTCAGTCACGCACCTACTAAATCCTACATCCAGACACTTATACACCCACTCATTCCTCAATACACCTTGGCATATATATAAAACATATTTAAACTTTATAGAAACACATTCACTGGATGATGTCATCAGTGATGTCATCAGTGATGTCATCAGTGATGTCACTGACCATGTCATGAATGATGTAATATGTGACATCATCAGCAGTGCATTGTGGGGGCACGAGTTATAGTTAGCTGAACTAACTATAACGGCGGAATTTCTCTGGTTTTGTACGAGTGAAATGTCCAACTAACTATAACATCCCTGAAACCTGTGGTTTTTTCAGTGAATTTCCAAAGTTTTTAAATGCTAATTTCTAACTATAACGTGTCTGAAACCTATGGTTTTTTCAGTGAATATATATATATATATATATATATATATATATATATATATATATATATATATATATATATATTCACTGAAAAAACCATAGGTTTCAGGGACGTTATAGTTACAAATTAGCATTTAAAAAACCTTTGAAATTCACTGAAAAAACCATAGGTTTTAGGGACAGTTATAGTTAGTTGGACATTGCACTCAGTACAAAACCCGTGAAATTCCCCGTTATAGTTAGTCCAGCTAACTATAACTCGCGCCCCACAATGCACTGCTGATGACGTCACATATTACATCACTCATGACATGGTCAGTGACATCACTGATGACATCACTGATGACATCTCAAATGACATCACTGATGACATCATCCACGTGATAATCTGATGCACCTCCTCACACCCCAATATAAGCTTTGATACACCCACTCTAAATTACAGACTGCCATTCGCAAAACCATAGACACTCCAACACCAATAACTACATACCCACTCACTGATTCTTAGGTCTACACACACACATCAGAATGAATTACTTTAGTTTAAATACTTTGCACAATAGACTTTTAAGTACAGTAGTTACAGTTGTTGCAATGGGCAACACATTTTCAAACACAATGCAACATTCAGCTCAATGTGAATTTCTAGTTAAATGCAATTACTTACTTTATGGATTACTTTTTCTAACCACAGGACTGGATCCTAGATTCAGTCCTGGGACATCTCCTGTAAACAGTTGAGTAAAAGCGTTTTGGTTACAGTCGTGATTTTTAAGGAATATTATTGTACTTTAAAAGTTGACACTTAGAAACTTTTTCTCATAGAATCACCAATGTTATCCTATGGAAGGAAATTCACTTAGAAGGTAAAAACTGTTATCGTTACTTTTTCTTACTCAGTGTTGGATCCTGGATCCAGCACTGGTGCATCTCCTGTAAACAGTTGAAAGAATGCGTTTAAGTCATACAGGCGATTTTTTAGGAATATTTGTAGTTTGTGAAAATCGACACTTTGAAACTTTTCTGCTGAAAACCAGACAATGGATTCCTATGGAAGAAAATATAAGTTACTGGTAAGTACGGTTAAAATTACTTTTCAGGGTCAGTGCTGGGCTAAAAGATGCAGCACTGGGTTCTCTCCTGATAACAGGTGAGTAAATTGGAATTCGTACTTTGGTTGATTTCAGAGGAATATTATAAAGTTCCAAAACTCCACACTTAGAAGAATTTCCAAGTGAAACCAGTCAATGTTAGCCTATGAAGGAAATTCAAGTTACCGGTAAGTACGGTTAAAATTACTTTTCAGGACCAGTACTGGGCTGAAAGATGCAGCACTGAGGTCTCTCCTGATAACAGGTGAGTAAATCAGAATTCGGATTTCGGCTGATTTTAGAGGAATATTTGTATGTTTCAAAAATCAACACTTAGAAACTTTTTCAGCAAAAAGCAGGCAATGATATCCTATGGAAGGAAATTCAAGTTACTGGTAAGTACGGTTAAAATTACTTTTGAGGATCAGTACTGGGCTGAAAGATGCAGCACTGAGGTCTCTCCTGATAACAGGTGAGTAAATCGGAATTCGTATTTCGGCTGATTTTAGAGGAATATTTTAAAGTTCCAAAACTCCACACTTAGAAGAATTTCCAAGTGAAACCAGTCAATGTTAGCCTATGGAAGGAAATTCAAGTTACTGGTAAGTACGGTTAAAATTACTTTTCAGGACCAGTACTGGGCTGAAAGATGCAGCACTGAGGTCTCTCCTTATAACAGGTGAGTAAATCGGAATTCGTATTTCGGCTGATTTTAGAGGAATATTTGTATGTTTCAAAAATCAACACTTAGAAACTTTTTCAGCAAAAAGCAGGCAATGATATCCTATGGAAGGAAATTCAAGTTACTGGTAAGTACGGTTAAAATTACTTTTCAGGACCAGTACTGGGCTGAAAGATGCAGCACTGAGGTCTCTCCTTATAACAGGTGAGTAAATCGGAATTCGTATTTCGGATGATTTTAGAAGAATATTTGCACAATGGTGAAGGGAGGGCGGGGCCTGAGGTGACATCTGTGCAAACGCGCTCCGTGGCGCGTTTTAAGTTGGGGGATTAAGTCCCCTTGAATCCTGAGGGTCCCTAGGGGCCAACTAGCCCACCAGGAACCTCCAATATGCGCCAGGGGCTGCGTTGCAGAGACGTGTACATAGGCCACACCCCTTTTTACACCTCTCTGCTACGCAGCTCTGTGGTGCTTTCTGGATGTACCTGTTGGGCTAGTTGGCCCCAGGGACCCTCAGGATTGAAGGGGATTTAATTCCCCATCTTAAAACGCGCCACGGGGCCTGTTTGCACACATGTCACCTGAAGCCCCGCCCCTCCCTTCACCACTGTGCAAACGCGCCCGTGGCGCGTTTTAAGTTGGGGGATTAAGTCCCCTTGAATCCTGAGGGTCCCCGGAGTCCAACTAGCCCACCATATACCTCCAAAAGCGCCACAGAGCTGCATTGCAGAGAGGTGTAAAAGGGGCGTGGCCTCTGTACACCTCTCTGCAAGGCAGCCCCCTGGCGCATACTGGAGGTTCCTGGTGGGCTAGTTGGCCCCAGGGACCCCCAGTATTCAAGGGGATTCGTTCCCCCTCTGCAAACGCGCCAGGGGCGCGTTTGCAGAGTGGTGAAGGAAGGGGCGGGGCCTGCGGGCCCGATCGTTTTTTAAATTTTTTTATTTTTTTGTCCCCTGAAGGGGGGCTGTGTGGCCCCCCTTCCTTTTTCCTGTTTTTGGGCCCTGGGGACCCCATCCCCCAGGGCCTTACCCCTTTTTTTTAATTAAAAAATAAAAAAAAAACGGGAAGGGGCCGCGTGGCCCCCCTTCCCTGGGCCTGTATTGGCCCCGGGGACCCCATCCCCCGGGGCCTGGCCTCTATTTTTATTTTTATTCTTTGGAGGGGGCTGCGTGGCCCCCTCCTCTGGCCATTTAAGGCCCCGGGGACCCCATCCCCGGGGCCGGCCATACCCTTTTTTTATTTTTTTAAACTTTGGGGAGGGGGGCCGCGTGGCCCCACTCCCGGGCCACTACTTGCCCCGGGGACCCCATCCCCCGGGGCTGGCCCTCTCCGTTGGGGACTGTGGGGGGTCCCCAATCCCCCACAGTCCCGCCGGCTCCCCGCGTCCCTTGGGAGCCGGCATTGCTTTACACATGGGGAGCTGCTAAGATGCAGCTCCCCATGTGGAAAGCAATGTGCTTGGATATTGGAAGAGAGAGCAGGTTTCCCTGCTCTCTCTTCCAATATCCAAAGCAGTTTGCTATGGCAGGACGGGAGCCGCGAGGCTCCCGTCCTGCCATAGCAAACTACAGTGTCCCGGGGGTAGGCACCCTGGGACACTGCAGGAGCCGGCCCTGGGGGGTGGTGGTCCCCAGGGCCATCAAGGGCTCCAGGAGGGGGGCCGCGCGGCCCCCCTCCCATTCAGGTCACAGCCCCGGGGAGGTGGTGGTCCCCGGGGCTCTGGGGGTCCGTAACGGACCCCCATATTTAAATGTTTAGTGCCCCGGGGAGGTGGCGGTCCCCGGGGCGTGTGGGGGGGCTGGAGCCCCCCCACACAGGTTTTTGAATTATAAAAAAAAAAGCCCCGGGGAGGTGGTGGTCCCCGGGGCTGCGGGAGGGCTCAGAGCCCTCCCGCACCATTTAAAAAAAAAAAGCCCCGGGGGGTGGCGGTCCTCGGGGCTTGGGGGCCCTTTGAGGCCCCCACACATAAAATTAACCCCCCACCATGCCCCCGGGACTTGGGCCACCCGGGGGCAAAATACAATCGAGCGCGGGAGACCGCGCTCGATTCTGCTGGCAGGATTCGCGCACCCTGAGCGCATCCTGCCGATTTAAAAATTTTTTTTTTTTTTTTGCCCAGGGCGTCCTTGTGGGACCCCTGAGCAAACCTAGGGGTCAGGGTGTTTCTACCCTGCCCCCTTTGTGCGCTTTGCGCACTTGTTTCTGTCCCTCGGTTCTACCGAGGGACAAAATGGCTGCCAACATTTCCTGAATCGGAATGTTGACAGCCAGCTGACAGCCAATTAACATGCAGCTCGTGATCGGGAGGGTACGCGGACCCTACTCGGCCATAGATATCACTATCTTTTTACTTTTGATTTTCTCAGCAACTACTGAACGGATTTACACCATTTAACAAAAGGGTTCTTTCTGAACCAAGAACTACCTCTTTGCCAAATTTGGTGTAATTCCGTTCAGCAGTTCGGGCTGTAGCCGTGTCTAAAGTTTCCTATGGAAAATTGCATGGGGAAAACGCGTTTTGGGACCCCCTTTTTTCTCGGCCCCCGCTTGACGAATCCCCCCGAGACTTTCAGGGTAGGAGCGGGTCGGAGCGGGCCACAAAGTTTGAAAATTTTGCGAAGATACGTCAACCGGCAAGAGAGTTATTTCAAATAGAATGTCGCGGATTTCCTATGGATAATAGGTTGTAACTATAACTATCTACTGGCGACCGCCAGTAGATAATATATATATATATATATATATACATATATACATATATACATATATATATACTTGAATATGAAGGATCACAAGAAAACAACAGCCAGCCAGGGCAAAAATCTGGATCCCAAAGGTTACAATGAGTCACAAAGAAATAAAATATCCAAGAAAGAAGTGACTCAAACAGATAGATTCAGCAAAGAACAAAAATATATTTCCACTACAACGTTTCAGCTTCCGCCTTCCTCAGGTAGTACAAGATGGTTTTCTCAGTGGCTGCACAGATGACACAGCTGAATTTTCAAATAGCATCATGAGTGAAGATTCCATTTGGAATGTGGAATCAATGCAGTCCTGAGAGCTCTTGAGATATGCAGTAATCAGGTTGTATTGTCAGTAATGTTCAGTCCATCTGGATGCAGTGATTTTAAACGGTACATCCTGAAGTTTTCTCTGGAGTCCAGTAGTTCTTCCTTTGAGACATGTTCCACGGGGAAAATCTTCAAATCTGATAGTAAATGATCCACAAGGTTAAAATGATTAGCTACAGGCTGGTCAATTTTCTTATTAATTATTGCCTATTTGTGGTTCCTGAATCGTGTACGGAGGTCATTCACTGTTTGGCCTACATATTGTTTTTTACAGCTTTGCCGTTGGCACTGAATCACATAAATAATGCATGTTGAGCGATATGTAAGATGCTGTCTTATTCCATAGGTCCTTCTCGTAACAGAACTAGTTACTGATGATGTTTGTAAAGGTATTCACACGTGATGCACCTTTTAGAGTCACAGCAATGAACCCCTTCATTTGTTACAACTTGCTTGAGTTCAGCTCTCACAATAAGAGATCGTAAATTTGGAGCTCTGCGGTAAGCAATGACTGGCGGTTTTGGAAAAACCTTTTGCAATTTTTCACAAGTAGACAGTAAGGAAATGTTTTTGCATTATATTTCTGTAGTTGGGAGCTGATGGATGATAGTCAACCACAAATGGAGTTCTGTCACTTTTGTTTCTGCCGTTGGTATTCCAAATAAGTGCTTCTCTGGGTAACTGCGAAGACTTGTCAATTTGTTGCTGTATGATATACAGAGGATAGCCTCACCTTTTAAATGATGTAGCAAGCTCCTGTAGATGGTCTTTACAGGTTTCCTCATTGCTGCAGATGCATCTTATTCTGAGTGCTTGGCTGTAGATGATGCTCAGTTTAGTGTGGTGTGGGTGACATGAAGTCCAGTTTAGGTACAAATGAGCATCTGTAGGCTTGTGGTACAGATCAGTTGTAATTTTTTGTTCATGAATGGTGAGTAACACATCCAAAAAAGGGAGATGATGCTTCTGTTTATTATTGCTGCTGGTAAATTTGATGGTAGGATGGATATTGATATAGCTTATACTTAATCATCAAATTTACCAGCAGCAATACTAAACAGAAGCATCATCTCCCTTTTCTGGATGTGCTACTCACCATTCATGAACAAAAATTACAACTGATCTGTACCACAAGCCGACAGATGCTCATTTGTATCTAAACTGGACTTCATGTCATCCACACCACACTAAACTGAGCATCATCTATAGCCAAGCACTCAGAATAAGACGCATCTGCAGCAATGAGGAAACCTGTAAAGACCATCTACAGGAGCTTGCTACATTATTTAAAAGGCGAGGCGATCCTCTGCATATCATACTGCAACCAATTGACAAGTCTTTGCAGTTACCCAGAGAAGCACTTGTTTGGAATACCAACGGCAGAAACAAAAGTGACAGAACTCCATTTGTGGTTGACTATCATCCATCAGCTCCCAACTACAGAAATATAATGCAAAAACATTTCCTTACTGTCTACTTGTGAAAAATTGCAAAAGGTTTTTCCAAAACCGCCAGTCACTGCTTACCGCAGAGCTCCAAATTTACGATCTCTTATTGTGAGAGCTGAACTCATACAAGTTGTAACAAATGCAGGGGTTCATTGCTGTGACTCTAAAAGGTGCATCACGTGTGAATACCTTTACAAACATCATCAGTAACTAGTGTGCAGCCACTGAGCAAACCATCTTATACTACCTGAGGAAGGCGGAAGCTGAAATGTTGTAGTGGAAATATATTTTTGTTCTTTGGTGAATCTATCTGTTTGAGTCACTTCTTTTTTGGATACACACATATATATATATATATTTATATATATACATAACCTACTGACGGTCGCCAGTAGATAGTCATAGTTAGGACCTAGTTTCTATTGATGAAGCGTTATTTGTTTTATTAACAACTTTGGTGCTGTTTGATGAATCCTCACGAAATTTTCAAAATTAGTGCACTGGTCACTTCAGCTGTTGTCTGGAAAGTTTCAGGGTGATTCGTCAAGTGGGGGCTGGGAAAAATGTGGTCGCAAAACGTGTTTTCCCCATGCAATTCCCGTAGGGATTTTAGACATGAATACAGCCTGAACCGCAGAACAGAATTACACCAAATTTGGCAGAAAGCTAGATCTGGGTACAGAAAGATCTGTTTTTTTAATTTGGTGTAAATCCCTTCAGCAGTGTTGGAGTTATTAAAGAAAAAAGAAATGTATATATCTAGTGGCGTGGATGCTTTGTGAATCCACTGTGGAGGATCCGCGGATCCACGTGCCGACACCAATGCCGTGATTGGCTGCCTCTTTACATATCATGACATGGTCTCAGGGCCTCAAAATGAAAGTGTAAACTGATAGAATGGGTCAGGGTAGAGGTTCCCTGACCCCATGGGTACAATATAGGGGTGTGTGAAGGACCCCTGATAGGCACGGAATTTCCCAAAAATGTTTTTTTCCCATGTGCATGAACCCATGTATCCACTGCATCATTTAGCGCTGTCCCTCTGTGAATGTGTGGCAGATCTGTGGATCCAGCCCCCAATTTAAAAAACCCCAAATACTCTCACTCACAGGCACACACACACTTACAGCCACTCACACACCCAGCCACTGACCCATACAGCTACTCACACACCCACTTATACACCCATACAGCCACTCACACAATTATTCAGAGACCCATACAGCCACTCACACACCGACTCACACACACATATAGCCAATCACACAGCTATTAACAAACCTAGACAGCCTCTCACACACCCAGTCACACACTCATACAGCCATTCACAAACCCACTTGCAGATTCATACAGCTACTCACACACCCACTCACACCCATGCAGCCAATTTCACATCACTGACCCATACAGCCACTCACACACCCACTCATTGACCCATACAGCTACTCACACACCCACTCACATACCTATACAGCCACTCACACACCCTGTCACAGACCCATACAGCCACTCACAGAACTATACAGCCATTCACACACCCAAAAACACACATAGAGCCATTCACACACCCACTCATAGATTCATACAGCCACTCACAAACCCACTCGCAGACCAGTACAGCCATTCACACACCCACTCACCAACCCATACAACAACTCACACACCCACTAAATGACCCATATAGCCACTCAAACACCCACTCAGAGACCCATACAGCCACTCACACACTTACTCATATTCTTGTGAAGCCACTCACACACCCATTTACCCAGTAATATAGCCACTCACAGACCCATACAGCCACTCACATACCCACTCACAGACCCATACAGCCACTCGCACACCCATATAGTCAGTCACACAGCCACTCCCAGAACCAAACAGTCACTGATACTTTCACTCAGAGACCCATAAACCTACTAACACACCCACTCACACACCCATATAGCCAGTCACACAGCCACTCACAGACCCATCCAGTCACTGATACATCCACTCAAAGACCATACAGCCACTCACACATCCATATAGCCAGTCACACAGCCACTCACAGACCCATACAGCCAGTCATATAGCCACTCACAGACCCATACAGTGACTCACATACCCACTCACAGACCCATACAGCCACTCACACACCCAAATAGCCAGCCACACACCAATCACAGGCCCATACAGCTACTCACAAACCCACTCACACACCCATATAGCCAGTCACACACCCACTCACAGACCCATACAGTCACTGATACATCCACTCACAGGCCCATACAGCCACTCACACACCTGCCAAAGGTTACAGGTACGTTATAGTTAGGAAAAACCATTATAAAACCATAGAAATTCACTGAAAAAAACCAAAGGTTACATAGATGTCACAGTTAGGAAATAGAATTCAAAAACCTTAGAAATTAAAACAAAGGTTACAGGGGCGTTCTAGTTAGGCTTAAATTTTACACACACAAAACCATAGAAATTGAGCAGTCATAGTTACCTGAGCTAACTATAACTTATGCCCTCGCAATGCACTGCTTATGAGCTCACATATCACATCACTCATTACAGTCAGTGACATCACTGATGACATCTCAAATTATATCACTGATGACATCATCTAGCAAATAAAACTTCAATATACTAAATAAAATGCCATTTAAAGTTTTTAAAAGTAAGAAGAAAACACCTAAGAGACAGTTCTAAGCAGATAGCTCTGTCTGTACTGAACCAGTACTGCAAACACTAATGACCAAAGTAAAATGTCTACTCGTATATGCTAGTCTATTGCAAACCACAACAACACATTTTGTGAACCTGGAAAAACATTTTAGTGCACATGTGAGATTTACACAAACCACTACAACATACAACGTGTAGAGAGGTCTTAGCAGACAGGCCCCTGTGTGACAAACCTCTACTAAAATGATTCTTTACCATGGAGAAAGTTGTGAGGAGAGAGTTAAGCCTATTGTAAATGTCTGCTATACTGGGTCATTACACTTGAGAAAGGTCTTAGCAAACAGATGAATTTATTTCAATCTACTGCTACAGTTATTTATCACAATGGAGAGAGGTCTAAAGAAACTGGTTAGTATGTCATAAAACAGAACTATACTCAGCCATCACTGTAGAGTGAAGTCTCAATGAACAGCTTAGACTCTTGCAAAGCACTACCATAAATATACATAAGCAGGGGACATGTGTCAGTGTAGAGGTTAGTTTAGTAATAAATAGTACACTCACTTTAAAAATGGGATTATAGATCAGATGACATAGGTTACAAATAGTATAACTCATTAGTAGTACAGAAAGAATAGTAATGTAACTTATTCAGCAGCTTAGTATATACCTTTAAGTCTGAGAAACTTTTATGCAACATACTCTCTGGATGATGTTATCAGAGGTGACACCAGTGAAGTCACGGACCATGTCATGAGTGATGTAATATGTGATGTCCTAAGCAGTGCATTGCAGATGGGTATGTTATAGTTAGCTCAGGTAACTATGACTGCTGAATATCTGTTCTTTTGTATATGTAAAATCTATTTCCTAAATATAATGTCCCTATAACCTTTGTTTTGTTTGGGGAATATATATATATTCATCATCTCAAAAAATCAGTTTCGCGGGCCGCATGGATTCGGGAGCAGACCCAAAAGTTAAATTCAATTTTGCTGCTTCAACAGAAAGCAAACCTGCTAACTCAGGGCTATGCACACAATCCTTTATTAAGAGAACCAACAGGCCTTGCTCATGCATGAGTTTGCGTGTTTGCTTCCTGCTAAAGGTGCTATATTGAATATATATAGATTATATATATATATATATATATATATATATATATATATATATTCACTGAAAAAACGATAGGTTTTAGGGACAGTTATAGTTAGTTGGACATTGCACTCGTACAAAACCCGTGAAATTCCCCCGTTATAGTTAGTTCAGCTAACTATAACTCGCGCCCCCGCAATGCACTGCTGATGACGTCACATATTACATCACTCATGACATGGTCAGTGACATCACTGATGACATCACTGATGACATCTCAAATGACATCACTGATGACATCATCCAGTGACTGTGTGTTTCTGTAAAGTTTAAATATTTTTAATATATATAGGGAAAGGCGTATTGAAGAATGAGTGGGTGTATAAGTTTCTGTATGGATGATTTAGTAGGTGTGTGACTAATTCTATAAGTGAGTGATTAAACGTATCTTACTGAATGCATGGGTTAGTGACTAAACTGGGTGAATGTCTGTATCTGTCTGTTGCTGTGTAAGTGGCTGCATGGGTTTGTGAATAGCTACATGAGTGTCTATAAGAGTTATTGATTTGTTGTCTGAGTATCTGTATGGGTGCCTGAGTGTTTGTGTGGATGGGGTGTGTGCGACTGTGCATAGATGTGTGAGTGGGTGATTCACTGGGTGGATGGTTTCAAGAGTGCATCTGTGATAGACTGTATGGGTGGGTAAGTGTGTGTAAGAGTGTGTTAGTGAGTGAATGTATGCCCCAGTGGTACATGTGTGAGTAACTACATATGTGAAAGGCAGTATATATGTGTGTTGGAGTATATAAATAGCTATAAGCGAGAGTGAGTGATTGTGATAGTGGCTGTATGGATGAGTGTGTGCTTGTATCAGTGATTGTATAAGAGCGTAACAATGTGCTAGTTTTTGTATGATTAAGTGAACTGGTGTGTGTATAACTGTATAGGTGAGTAAATGGCAGTGTGTTTAATTATTTGCATGACTGACTAGGTGTGTGAGTACCTCTATGGATGAGTGGCGGTGTTTGAGTGTCTATATAGGAGTAAGAGTGCATATGATAGTCCTGTACTGAGTGACCATAAGTATGAGTGACTGTACGGGTGAGTGAGTGGATGTGTGTGTGTAGACCTAAGAATCAGTGAGTGGGTATGTAGTTATTGGTGTTGGAGTGTCTATGGTTTTGCGAATGGCAGTCTGTAATTTAGATTGGGTGTATCAAAGGTTATATTAGGGTGTGAAGAGCTGCATCAGATTATCACGTGGATGATGTAATCAGTGATGTCATTTGAGATGTCATCAGTGATGTCATCAGTGATGTCACTGACCATGTCATGAGTGATGTAATATGTGACGTCATCAGCAGTGCATTGCGGGGGCGCGAGTTATAGTTAGCTGAACTAACTATAACGGGGAATTTCACGGGTTTTGTACGAGTGCAATGTCCAACTAACTATAACTGTCCCTAAAACCTATGGTTTTTTCAGTGAATTTCAAAGGTTTTTTAAATGCTAATTTCTAACTATAACATATCTGAAACCTATGGTTTTTTCAGTGAATTTCAAAGGTTTTTTAAATGTTAATTCCTAACTATAACATGTCTGAAACCTACGGTTTTTTCAGTGAATTTCAAAGGTTTTGTAAATGACAATTTTTAAATGTATTAATTGTTATATTAATTTTTTTCATACTGATTTACTACATTTTTAAAAACAATTTTTTTTTACATATTTTATTTTTTAAATTACATTGTAATTACATTATACATTACATTACAAAAAATACTTTCTCAGAATGAATTACTTTAGTTTAAATACTTTGCACATAGGCAATAGACTTTTAAGTACAGTAGTTACAGTTGTTGCAATGGGCAACACATTTTCAAACACAATGCAACATTCAGCTCAATGTGAATTTCTAGTTAAATGCAATTAGTTACTTTATGGATTACTTTTCTAACCACAGGACTGGATCCTAGATTCAGTCCTGGTACATCTCCTGTAAACAGTTGAGTAAAAGCGTT
This sequence comes from Calotriton arnoldi, assembly GCA_963921515.1. Taxonomy (NCBI): domain Eukaryota; kingdom Metazoa; phylum Chordata; class Amphibia; order Caudata; family Salamandridae; genus Calotriton; species Calotriton arnoldi. The sequence goes on along the minus strand of CAWUFW010007462.1, from coordinate 112,476 downwards.
TTGGTTACAGTCGTGATTTTTAAGGAATATTATTGTATTTTAAAAGTTGACACTTAGAAACTTTTTCTCATAGAATCACCAATGTTATCCTATGGAAGGAAATTCACTTAGCAGGTAAAAACTGTTGTCGTTACTTTTTCTTACTTAGTTTTGGATCCTGGATCCAGCACTGGTGCATCTCCTGTAAACAGTTGAAAGAATGCGTTTAAGTCATACAGGCGATTTTTAAGGAATATTTGTAGTTTGTGAAAATCGACACTGAAACTTTTCTGCTGAAAACCAGACAATGGATTCCTATGGAAGAAAATATAAGTTACTGGTAAGTACGGTTAAAATTACTTTTCAGGGTCAGTGCTGGGCTAAAAGATGCAGTAACAAACTACAGGAGGTAGCCCATAAACCCTAAAGAGACTAGGGCAATAATCTATAACAAACAACAATGTCTCAAGGGTATCGTTTCAAAGGACAAATATACAAGCATGTGTAATGACACAGTTAGTTATACAGGATTTAATCCAAAGGGGAAAGAAACCAGGAAAATATATCATTTAAGCGAAAAATATATTTAATGTACTATACATACTGGACATATTGACTTCATATTCAAGCACATGGATCAGTAGCACTGCGTTACATTCAATGGCATGTAACCAACAAAATACTGTGCACAAGTGCTCGTGAAGTGTAGTGACGGCGCAAGTGACACATGACGTGGTATAAACAGTGAGAAAGATGGGCGCAAACAACAAGTGAAATAAAAAACCACGATTTACATGTTCAGGATACCACGACAATAAATGACAAGAAAAATCAATTTTTAAATGTGTAGGGTATCCATGATTGGGGCGCCAAGAGTTCCACTGTGGGAGTCGACGGCGTTTCGGCCTGCAAAAGTCTTAGGCCATCATCAGGACCAGGTTACATTAGTTCAATTGCAGTGCTAAGGATAGAAGAATAAATATGGAGGGCTCCGTATGCTCAATGGACCAAGAAGGACAGATAAATGGAGTTTTAAAGATGAAAAAGTAGAGGTGGAGCCCTAATAGAATCAAACAATTAAAAAGAAACGCTGCTAGAAAAATCGCGTGTCTAGGCTCCTGAAGAGAGGAAAAAGAAGTGAGGAGAAGCGCTTGAAAGTAATGAGTGAAACTCACTCTTAACGTCCAAGAGGGATTAATCCCAGAATTGAACTTGGACCTGTTAGAATGTTGCTGGAAAGTTTCAAATCCAAAGATATCTGCAAGAAGGAGAAAGGACGTTCAATTTAGTAAACTCGGAATAGGCATGAGTGTAAAAAAACAGCCATGCGATAACTGGATGCAGGGGGCAGGGGCGCGTAAAGTCAATAAAAACCTAATACGCCTAGCGTACGAAGAAAGGAGCGGGGAGTACCATGGGGCTAAAGGGCGCAAAAGTTACCCCTCAGTGAGGAGAAATGTCCGGGGTATAGGAACCATACAGTCCCATTGAGAACGCTAAGGCAAAACAACGAAGGATACGGGAAACATATAAAAGGTCTGCCACTAGCGACCAGTCAAGGAAAGGGAGAGGAGGGGGACACATGAGTACGGGAGCCAACAGGCTGTGAGTCGTGAACGGGATAACCAGGGAAGGGGACAAAGAGCGGAGTACTTGCTAGGACGTGAACGGGAAACACAGGGGAACACCGCCGAGGCGGGCTGCAGGGTACTTACTAATTATCGGAACGTAGGACTGAAAACAGCCGAAGAGTCTGTCTGTCTAGCAGGAATGAATCACAAGTCGCCGGCAGGAATCAGGCTGTGATTACACGGAAGTGGAGTAGAGCGTGATAAGGACGCCCAGCTAACCACGTGATGAGGCATAGAAGAAAACGCTAGAAAGCGCACTTGTACAGTTTAAGGGGGAGAAAAAGTGAGGACAGACTAAGCTAGGCGTCAAACATTAGTTAAAGCGTAGATAGCTGTTATTTGGAGTGCAAAGAATAATGAAAATACAATTGTAAATAATTAATTTAGATTACAATTCTTAACAGTACATATTGTTGACCGAAAGTAATATACATTTAATAGGTAACAATTAGCACTAGACATCATTGTGGACCATCCACAGACCAAGAAGAATTGTTTCGTCTCGGTCTGTATACAAAGTTACAATTTATAAGCGAAATAGTGACAATTTACAACGAAATTTATACGGATGTACAATAACAAATAAATACCCAATGTATATCGGATTAAATTGGTACAGAAGGTCATGTAGTGTATAGGTACAACTACCAGAGTGAAAGAGTAGGAGGGGACTAATTACCCACAATATCTGGAATGAAAAATCCGGGGTAAAAAGATGCAGCACTGGGTTCTCTCCTGATAACAGGTGAGTAAATTGGAATTCGTACTTTGGTTGATTTTAGAGGAATATTTTAAAGTTCCAAAACTCCACACTTAGAAGAATTTCCAAGTGAAACCAGTCAATGTTAGCCTATGGAAGAAAATTCAAGTTACTGGTAAGTACGGTTAAAATTACTTTTCAGGACCAGTACTGGGCTGAAAGATACAGCACTGAGGTCTCTCCTGATAACAGGTGAGTAAATCGGAATTCGTATTTCGGCTGATTTTAGAGGAATATTTTAAAGTTCCAAAACTCCACACTTAGAAGAATTTCCAAGTGAAACCAGTCAATGTTAGCCTATGGAAGGAAATTCAAGTTACTGGTAAGTACGGTTAAAATTACTTTTCAGGACCAGTACTGGGCTGAAAGATACAGCACTGAGGTCTCTCCTTATAACAGGTGAGTAAATCGGAATTCGTATTTCAGCTGATTTTAGAGGAATATTTGTATGTTTCAAAAATCAACACTTAGAAACTTTTTCAGCAAAAAGCAGGCAATGATATCCTATGGAAGGAAATTCAAGTTACTGGTAAGTACGGTTAAAATTACTTTTCAGGATTAGTACTGGGCTGAAAGATGCAGCACTGAGGTCTCTCCTGATAACAGGTGAGTAAATCGGAATTCGTAGTTCGGCAGATTTTAGAGGAATATTTGCACAATGGTGAAGGAGGGGCGGGGCCTGAGGTGACATCTGTGCAAACGCGCCCTGTGGCGCGTTTTAAGTTGGGGGATTAAGTCCCCTTGAATCATGAGGGTCCCTAGGGGCCAACTAGCCCACCAGGAACCTCCAGTATGCGCCAGGGGCTGCGCTGCAGAGACGTGTAGAGAGGCCACACCCCTTTACACCTCTCTGCAACGCAGCTCTGTGGCGCTTTCTGGATGTACCTGTTGGGCTAGTTGGCCCCAGGACCCTCAGGATTGAAGGGGATTTAATCCCAACTTAAAACGCGCCACGGGGCGCGTTTGCACAGATGTCACCTGAAGCCCCGCCCTCCCTTCACCACTGTGCAAACGCGCCCGTGGCGCGTTTTAAGTCGGGGATTAACTCCCCTTGAATAATGAGGGTCACTGGGGGCCAACTAGCCCAACAGGTATATCCAAAAAGCGCCACAGAGCTGCGTTGCAGAGAGGTGTAAAAGGGGCGTGGCCTCTGTACACCTCTCTGCAACGCAGCCTCTGGCGCATACTGGAGGTTCCTGGTGGGCTAGTTAGCCCCAGGGACCCCCAGTATTCAAGGGGATTCGTTCTCCCTCTGCAAACGCGCCAGGGGCGCGTTTGCAGAGTGCTGTCAAAGAGGGGCGTGGCCTCCCTCCCGATGCCGTTTTTTAATTTTTTTTTAAAAATGCTTTTTTTGCCCAGGGGTCCTTGTGGGACCTCCTGAGCAGGCCTAGGGGGTTAGGGTGTTTCTACCCTGCCCCTTTGTGCGTTTTGCGCACTTGTTTCTTTTTTTTCTCAGTGGGATCCGCTCACCCTAAGCGCATCCCGCTGATTTAAAAAAATAAATATATTTTTTGCCCAGGGGTCCTTGTGGAACCCCTGAGCAGACCTAGGGGGTCAGGGTGTTGCTACCCTTCCCCCTTTTGCGCTTGCGCACTTGTTTCTGTCCCTCGGTTCTACCGAGGACAAAATGACTGCCAACACTTCCTGATTTGGAGTGTTGACAGCCAATTAGCATGCAGCTCGTGATCGGGAGGGTGCGCGGATCCTCCGTGCCCATAGATATATATGTACTTTTACTTTTGATTTTCTCAGCAACTACTGAACGGATTTACACCATTTAACAAAAGGGTTCTTTCTGAACCAAGAACTACCTCTTTCCAAATTTGGTGTAATTCCGTTCAGCAGTTCGAGCTGTAGCCGTGTCTAAAGTTTCCTATGGAAAAATGAATGGGAAAACGCGTTTTGGGACCCCCTTTTTCTCGGCCCCGCTGACAAATCACCCCGAGACTTTCAGGATAGGAGCGCACCGGAGCGCCCCACAAAGTTTGAAAATTTCGCGAAGATACGTCAACCGGCAAGAGAGTTATTTCAAATAGAATGTCGCGGATTTCCTATGGAAAATAGGTCCTAACTATAACTGGACTATATAGATATATATATATATATATATTATCTACTGGCGGTCGCCAGTAGATAGTTATAGTTAGGACCTATTATCCATAGGAAATTCGTAACATTCTTTTCCCAATAACTTTGGCGCCGGATGACGAATCATCGCAAAATTTTCAAAACTAGTGGGGTGCTCCGGTCAGCTCCTGTCTTGAAAGTTTCGGAGTGATTCGCCAAGCGGGGGCCGAGAAAAAAGGGGGGTCCCAAAACGTGTTTTCTCCATGTTAATTCCCATAGGAAATTTTAGCCACGGCTACAGCCCGAACTGCTGAACGGAATTACAACAAATTTGGCAAAAAGGTAGTGCTTGGTTCAGAAAGCGCCTTTTTAAATGGTGTAAATCCGCTCAGTAATTCCAGAGAAATTCAAAAATAAGAGTCAAAAAATCAATTTCCCATAGGAAACTTTATGCAAGGCTACAGCCGAAACTACTGAACGGATTTACCCCAAATTTGGCAAAAAGGTTCAGAAAGTGACCTTTTTAAAAATGGTGTAAATCCGTTCAGTAGTTGCTGAGAAATTCAAAAAATAAAAGTTTCGATATCTATGGCCGCGGTGGATCCGCGCACCCTCCCGACCACGAGCTTCATGCTAATTGGCTGTCAACACTCCAAACCAGGAAGTGTTGGCAGCCATCTTGTGACTCGGTAACCGAGTCACAAGAAAAGAGAAAAAGAAAGGCGAAAAAAAGAAAAGGGGGCAGGGTAGAAACAACCTGACCCCCTAGGCCTGCTTAGGGGATCCCACAAGGACCCCCAAGGCCCAAAAAAGCATTAAAAAAAAAAATCGGCAAAATGCGCGCTGGATTCGCGGATCCGGCCGCGAAACAAAAAAAACAACGAAGCGCGGGCTCCAGCGCTTTGTTAATAATTAGCCCCCGGGTGGGCCAAGTCCCGGGGGCAGTGAAAAGAAAAGTGTGGGGGGGCCCCAATCCCCCCCCACACTGCCCCAGGGACTGCCACCTCCCCGGGGCTTGATTAATGAGTTGCGGGGGGCACACAGCCCCCCCGCAGCCCCGCGGACCGCCACCCCCTGGGGCTTGTTTTTTAAAGTTTGGGGGGCCTCTAAGGCCCCCAAGCCCCGGGGACCGCCACCCTCCAGGGCTTTCATTAATTCTAATAGCGGGGGGGCACACTGCCCCCCCCACAGCCCCGGAGACCGCCACCCCCCGGGGCTTCATTTTTTTTTTTTAAATAAACCTGTGTGAGGGGGCTCGAGCCCCCCCACACGCTCTGGGGACCGCCACCTCCCCGGGGCACTAATATTTAAATTTGGGGGTCCGTAACGGACCTCCGAGCCCCGGGGACCACCACCTCCCGGGGCTTTGCAATTGTTGGGAGGGGGCCGCGCTGCCCCCTCCTGGAGCCCTTGATGGCCCTGGGGACCACCACCCCCAGGGCCGGCTCCTGCAGTGTCCCGGGTGCCCACCCCCGGGACACTGCTGTTTGCAATGACAGGGCGGGAGCCTCGCGGCTCCCGCCCCTATCATTGCAAACTGCTTTGCTTCATTGAAGCGAGAGCAGGGAAACCTGCTCTCGCTTCAATGAAGCAAGCAGATTGCTTTTCCACAAGGGGAGCTGCATGTCAGCAGCTCCCCATGTGGAAAAGCAATGCGGGCTCCTGCAGGACGCGGGGAGCCGGCGGGACCGTGGGGGGATTGGGGACCCCCCACGGTCCCCAATGAGAGGCCAGGCCCCAGGGGATGGGGTCCCCGGGGCTGGAAGTGGCCCGGGAGGGGGGCTACATGGCCCCCCTCCGCTGTGTAGTAAAACATTTTTTTTTAAAAGGGGCGTGGCCTGGGCCACCTCTCTGCAACGCAGCCCTGTGGCGCTTACTGGAGGTACATGGTGGGCTAGTTGGACCCCAGGGACCCTCAGGATTAAAGAGGAATTAATTCCCCAAATTAAAACGCACCACAGGGCATGTTTGCACACATGTCACATCAGGCCCCCCTCCCTTCACCACTGTGCAAACGCGCCCCGTAGCACGTTTTAAGAGGTAGTTTTAATCCCCCTGCCCTATTATGTACTAGGGCTTTACAGAGGAGGTCATGCTAATTAACAGGGGTACCCCAACGCATACTGTTCCCTAGTGTATGTAGGTGTTTTCACTGTATTCTAAGTGTCTTTTAGCATAGCACTGGCTCTAGGCCTGGTTAGTCAGAGTCAGTTACCACCAGTACCCATCTGAAAAAGTTGTGGGCACAGGATGATTTTGGAACAAGGCGTCTTTCTGCTCCTCTGTTGGTTCTTTCTACACATGTCTTGCTTCTTCCTGCACTTTTCTTCGGCTTTGTGGACTTCTGTTGCTTTTTTCTGCATTTCTTTTGCTTCTTTCTGTGCATTTTTTCTTCTTTCTTCACATGTCCTACCTCTGTAGGCATAGTTAGAGACAAGCATTTAAAAAACCTTTGAAATTCACTTAAAAAACCATAGGTTTCAGGCACGTTATAGTTAGAAATTAGCATTTAAAAAACCTTAGAAATTCACTGAAAAAACCATAGGTTTCAGGCACGTTATAGTTAGAAATTAGCATTTAAAAAACCTTAGAAATTCACTGAAAAAACCATAGGTTTCAGGGGCGTTATAGTTAGTTGGACATCTCACTCATACAAAACCCGTGAAATTCCCCCGTTATAGTTAGTTCAGCTGATGCACTGCTGATGACGTCACATATTACATCACTCATGACATGGTCAGTGACATCACTGATGACATCTCAAATGACATCACTGATGACATCATCCAGTGACTTTGTGTTTCTGTAAAGTTTAAATAGGTTTAATATATATAGGGAAAGGCGTATTGAAGAATGAGTGGGTGTATAAGTGTCTGAATGGATGATTTAGTAGGTGCGTGACTGACTCTATAAGTGAGTGATTAAACATATCTTACTGAATGCATGGGTTAGTGACTAAACTGTGTGAATGTCTGTATCCGTCTGTCTGTTGGTGTGTAAGCGGCTACATGGGTTTGTGAATAGCTACATGAGTGTCTATATGGGTTATTGATTGGTTGTCTGAGTATCTGTATGGGTGCCTGAGTGTTTATGTGGGTGGGGTGTGTGTGACTCTGTGCATAGATGTGTGAGAGGGTGATTCAGTGGGTGCATGGTTTCAAGAGTGCATCTGTGATGGACTGTATGGGTGGATGAGTGTGTGTATGGGTGTGTTAGTGAGTGAATGTATATCTCAGTGGTACATGTGTGACTAACTACATATGTGAAAGGCAGTATATATGTGTGTTGGAGCATATAAATGGCTATAAGTGAGTGTGTGTGATTGTGAGAGTGGGTGTATGGATGAGTGTGTGCTTGTATCAGTGATTGTATAAGAGCGTAAGAATGTGCTAGTATTTGTATGAGTGATTGAGCTGGTGTGTGTATAACTGTATAGGTGAGTAAATGGCAGTGTGATTAATTATTTGCATGACTGACTAGGTGTGTGAGTACCTCTATGGATGAGTGGTGGTGTGTGAGTGTTTATATAGGTGTATGAGTGCATATGATAGTCCTGTACTTAGTGACCATAAGTATGAGTGACTGTACGGGTGAGTGAGTGGATGTGTGTGTAAACCTAAGAATCAGTGAGTATGTATGTAGTTATTGCTGTTGGAGTGTCTATGGTTTTGAGAATGGCAGTCTGTAATTTAGAGTGGGTGTATCAAAAGTTATATTAGGGTGTGAGAAGATGCATGAAATTATCACATGGATGATGTCATCAGTGATGTCATGAGTGATGTCATTTGAGATGTCATCAGTGATGTCATCAGTGATGTCACTGACCATGTCATGAGTGATGTAATATGTGACATCATCAGCAGTGCATTACGGGGCGCGAGTTATAGTTAGCTGAACTAACTATAAGGGGGAATTTCACGGGTTTTGTACGAGTGAAATGTCCAACTAACTATAATGCCCCTGAAACCTATCGTTTTTTCAGTGAATTTCTAAGGTTTTTTAAATGCTAATTTCTAACTATAACGTGCCTGAAACCTATGGTTTTTTCAGTGACTATATATATATATAGTCACTGAAAAACCAAAGGTTACAGGGACGTTATAGTTAGGGTCAGATTTCACTCGGACAAAACCAGAGAAATTCAGCAGTTATAGTTAGCTGAGCTAACAATAACTTACACCCTCCAATGCACTGCTTATGACCTCACATATTACATCACTCATGACATGGTCAGTGACATCACTGATGACATCTCAAATTACATCACTGATGCCATCACTGATGACACCATCCAGTGAGTGTATTAAGTAAGTGTTTATGATTGCTAAACATATATTCTAAGGTACTACAAAACTTAAAGTAGTATACTAGGTGTACTACTAATGAGTGATACTACTTTTATTATATATCATGTGAGTGGCTGTGTGACTGTATGTATCCTTGTGCGTATCAGTGTGTGAGTGGCTGTATGGGTGTATAAGTGGTTGGGTAAGCAGCTGTGTGGGTGAATGAGATGCTGTGTGAGTGGCTTTATTAGTGAGTGAGTGGATGTGTCAGTGGATGTATGGATGGGTGAGTGATTGTGTAAGTGGCACTATCAGTGGGTAAGTAGGTGTGTAGTGACTGTATGGGTGAGTGAGTGGGTGTCTGAATGGCTATATGAGTAAGTGACTGGGTGTGCTAATGGATGTATGGGTGAGTGAGTGGCTGATTGAGTAGGTGTTTCGCTACATGACTTCATGTGTGAGTGACTGTATTGGACAGTGAGTGTCTGTGTGAATGGCTGTATGGGTGAGTACAGGAATGTGTGAGTGCTTGTATGGATATGTGAATGGGTATCTAAGTGGTTGTGTGAGTGAGTGTATGAGGGCTTCTATGGGTGAGCGAGTGGCTGTGTTGAAAGGCTGATTGGGGGAGTGAGTGGGTGTGTGGCTGGCTGGATGGGTAAGTAACTGGTTGTATGAGTGGCTGTATGGGTGAGCGAATGGTTATGTGAGTTGGTGTATGAGTGAGTGAGTGGATGTGTGAGTGGCTCTATGGAGGACTGAGTGGGTGTGTGAGTACTGGTATAGGTCTATAAATGGGTATGTCAGTGATTGTACGGGTGTGTGAGTGGGTATACAAGCGGTTGTATGGGGTATGAGTAGGTGTGTGAGTGGTTCTGAGGATGATGTCATCAGTGATGTCATTTGATATGTCATCAGTGATGTCACTGACCATGTCATGAGTGATTTAATATGTGTGGTCATAAGCAGTGAATTGCGGGGTCGTAAGGTAGCTCAGCTAACTATAACTGCTGAATTTCTCTGGTATTGTATGAGTGAAATCTGACCCTAACTATAACGTCCCTGTAACCTTTGTTTTTTCAGTGAATTTCTAAGTTTTTTTAAAAAGCTAATTCGTAACTTTAGCGTCTCTGTAACCTTTCAGTTTTCTCAGTGAATTTCTATGGTTTTTAGGTCGAACCTGAGCCAGCGCACAAGCGCTGCTCTGGGGATGATCTGTTGTAGTTCAGGATGGGAGAGAAGCCCTGCCCACTCCCCCGCCCATATTTTTCATTGGCTTGTGTCTTGTCCTTCGTAAATGCTGTCTTCTGATTGCTAAATAGGCTTGTTAGTCCCTCCTTAGTACGGCTGTGTCATCATTTCTAACTTCCCATGGCTACTGGCCCCTTTACTTTGTTGTTACACAATATGTGTACTATTGTCTTTATTAAGTTTCTCCTACATTGGGTGCGATGACGTGCTTCGCTTACATTTAGCTGGCCATGCCCGCTTTCACTTTCAAAGCAGCCGGCACAATGGCAGAGGTTTGTTTGCAATGCCATAGGTCTCGCATTTAAATGCGAGACCTATAGCATTGCAAATATTTTTTTTTATGAGCCTACCACGGGTCTCAGTTTGTATCACATGCGCAACTGGCAGCAGTTTCAACAGGCTTATTCTACCTCTTCTCAAAACATTCGTTTAGTTCTAGCAAGTACGAGGCACTGACGCAGAGCATAGGACGATCTTGTCACATGACTTTTTCGTCGTTGCTACGGATTAACCCTTCGAGAGAACCTAGCTTCTATCACGTCGATAGGCCGAAGGGCAAGAGTTCTGGTGTTTTGCGTCATTTCCTTCTGAAACGTCGCAACCTTTCCTCGGCGCGTGCTCTGCTCAAGCTTCAGGTCCTTCCCTTCCTTTCTTTTCGGGCTCTGGACATGGCGGCCATGGAAGGGCCTTTGGCCGTGCTGGGCGAGCACACCTCCGGGAAGGCGGTCCGCAGCCAGAATGGTAACTGCCCTGTGTTTGTTTGCTCACGGGTGGGCATGTGACGGTCAATCCTGACAGCTAATTAGCTCTTCCAACAAGCATGGTGCGGCCTGGGGCTGTGCCCACCACTCTACAACTGCCGTTTTGTAATGCCTTTTGTTGTTGAGCGCTGGTCACCACTCCACTGATCACTTAAGACACTTTTGAGGAATTCCGGCAATTTGGCTTTTTATTGGCACAGCACAGGAGGCCCACATCCTCGAAAAGAGACTGCCATAGAGATTCCCTTAGATTACACTAGAGCACAACATTCTATGGTTTCACTGCACTGCCTCGGTCAGCAGATCGGAAGGTAATTTTCCAATTAAATGGCCCGATTGAAACAAAAAATCTGACTGGTTACTGGTTACAAAATCAAAATGTCGAGTCTTAACCAAAATTAGATGTAATTTTGATCGGGACCTCCAAATGAGAGCTCTTTGAATAAATCTGTAATGCAACACTGTTCGTTTTCTAATGATAGTGATGCAAACTGCAGATTCATCTGTGTACAGCGCCACCACCCATCATTCTAACCAGGGCCGGACTGGGAACCGAAACTGGCCCTGGCAAAGTGCTCAGCCGGCCCCTGGGGGGTTGCAGCTGAGCTGTTTGCAAGGGCTGGTTTCGGACGATTTTTGTTACAGGAGGCCGATATTGCTGACCCCCGGTAACAAAAATGGCCTGCCAGGAGCCTCAAACCGGCCCCCACCCTGGCGGCTCACCGGGGAAACAGCCGGTGCCCGCTACGGCAAGTCCGGCCCTGATTCTAACTCTTTCCTTTTATGGCAATGGCGTTTACAGTAGACCTAGCAACTAACCAACAATACAATGCCGAGCAGCGTGTTGAAAGCCTACGAAGCTGCACCAGGGCCGGATCTAGGGCGGTGCGATCGGTGCCACCGCACCGGGTGCTGACTTGGGGTGGGGGCGTCATTTTACAAGTAATATTATCATTTTAAAAGCACCAACCTGCTGGTGCGTTCCTGGCCTTCAGCAATTCTTGTAGGCATCAATTAAAACGTCAGGATAACTCCAGTGATTTATCATGTTCCTGGAAAGAGACTGGAGGTTTGTCTCGTGGAAGTTTTGACTAATCCAAAGGTAGCGCAGAGGGTTAAAATGCCTGCTGCTAAGAACGTGTACCATGCAGATAATAAAGTGCATGTAATGTAAATAGGTCAGTGGGTTACTGCTTCTGTAAGAGAGCTCCTTTTGTTACTTGTTGTTTGTAAGCCAAAATCGTCATATAGAACATTGAGCTATTAACTGTCATCAAAGAGCTGTGTGTAAACTGCAATATATGTGTTACAGCTATATGTTTTTTTGCCACATGTTTCATTATCCTAATCTTGCCAAAAAGGTTCATTTGGGTGGAAAACAATTCTTGTTATTAAAGAGAACCCCTAACAATGGTGTTACATTTTAAATTCTGAATTTGTGCTTTTCCAGAATAAGGACTCAAACTATATTGCCTACCAGTATCAATGACATGTTACTCCTACACTACACCTTGTAGTCCTGTCTGATATACCATTTCCTGACCATACCACACACTGATTTACACACATATGATTGTGCAATGTGTGTGTGATGTAAAGTGCTCTGACACCTTACACTAGTATGAGTGGTGCTATAAAACTAAATGAATCCGAGAGACAGGGGTTCTGGAGACTTGAGGGGCACTGTTAAAGGGCGGTGGTGAGGGAATCCGTGGCAGAGGTGGTCATGGGGGACGCCAACAGACATTGTCACACAGGGCGCCACCAGCGCTAAAGCGGGGCTCTGAGCTGCACTATGGTGTTTGGGAAGGTTATGGCGGTTGATCAGTTGCTTCCGTCTTCATAAAATTAGATGTGTGTAGATGCACAGCTTGCCCGTCATTATAGATTATCCCATAATGATATTTTGTTCTGTAAGCACTACTTTCATTAATGAGTTTCTCTTACTGCAGGGACGACATGCGCTGCTTCAGCTGGTTTTTGCCCGCTTTCATATTATTAACACGGGCGCTGCGCTTTAATCAACCATAACGTCCACACTACCATCCCATGCAACTCTTCAATAACTAATACTTTGCATTTTTTCTCAGTAGCAAAGCCACCACTGACCGGGAAACTAAGCCAATAATGGCGGCCGCATGACTCGCTCAACTCTACTTCAATATCTTCGCTTTATTTTCACAACACGGGCACCGCGCTTTAGGTTGCACCACGGCGCCTGCTTTTGTACTTACACTCTGCTCCTCATTGTTGTCCTGCGCCCAGACTCCTTGATAAACTGTGAGCATTAACAACAACACGGGCGCCACGCTCAATATTTTAGCAGGCGCCCGTTTTTATAATTTTTTTTTGTTAATTGCTTGTAATACAGTACCAACGCCGCATGTAATCACAGCTGACCGGAAACCTAAACAAACAATGGCGGCCGCATGGCTCTGTCAACTCTATGTCAACAAACTACCAACTTCGCTTTTGTAGGGGGATGAGGAGCGACAAGCAGCCTTTCAGCTTGCTTTAATTTTCATCCGTAGGTGCAGAGAGATTTCCCTTGTTTCTCTGTAGTGAGAGGAGGAAAACGGCGACACGTTTTGATTCTAACATGAACCTTTCTCACAGCCATTTTTAATCTCAAATTCAGGGACAATGTTGCGAAAGATTTTTTACATAATAGAGCAAGCTTTGAATTTGATTCACTTCAGGACAGGAAGCCAGTGTAGGTTGTAGCGCGGCGGGGCCTAGGTATAAAGGCCGCAGGGGCACTATGAAATGAAGTGCGACACACACGCGGTTACTGTCTGGTGGGAAGACCCCGAGCGGTCTCTCACCGTTTATTTATCCCCTCGGCTCGAGCCCGCCCCGAGGGGTGTATGCAAGTGTGCAAGTGGCAACAAAGTAGAGGAGAGCCCGGCTGGCTCTCTACATCCCTCCTTTCTTTTAGTGACAGGCCACCAGGTTCACGGGGATGTGCACACAAAGTCTTTCAGTCTCTGGCTAGGGGCAGGGTTCTGCCGGAGACCATACCTCTGGCTCCGGGAGCTGGAACTAACCACTGCCTCTGTCGGTGCATCTGGTGGTGAAACAGTCTCTGCCTCTTGGCGGGCCCTTCCGGCATCTGGGACAGTCGCCGCCCTATCGGTTGGCGTTCCTCTCGGTGTGGAAATCAGCAACCCTGGCGAGCCAGGCGGAGTGAGACTTGGGGTATCTTCCAGTCCCTCCGCCTCTTCGTGGCCAGCATCTAACTCTTGAGCCTTTTTGAAACTGGACACGTTTCTTGTGACAAACTGTGAACCTCGCTGGGCGGTGACCATGGTCCCTTGTACTTTCACAACAGTCCACCTTTCTGGCTCGTAGGGGGTCCTGAATTTCCAGCTGGGGTACCTGTCCTTGACCACGACACGGTCCCCCACCTCCAGCTGCGGTTCTTTTGCCCTGCGGGCTGCACTCGCCTTTTGATTCGTTGCAGTTCTTCTCGCTTGGACGGCTTCATTGTCCCGTTCTGGGGGTTTCCATGTTGGGTCAGTCGGGATGCTGTACCTCGGAGGCCTTTTGAAGAGCAGGTGAGCGGGAGCACACTTGGTCATGCTGTGTGGCGTCTGCCTGTAGGCGTCAAGGAACTGGTCGAATGCAGATTCCACATGTTCCCCTTGATCGACAGCAATGTGCAGAGCCCGGTTGAGTGTCCGCATCAGACGTTCCACCTCCCCGTTGGCTTGTGGCCACAGAGGGGTGATCTTCCTGTGGCGAATCGCCTTCCTCTCCAAGTATTCCTGGAACTCACGGCCCTGGAACGGAGGTCCATTTTCTGAACGGAGCTCGTCGGGTAGCCCCATGAGCGTGAATGTCTTCTCCTGGACTCTTCGTACATGCACAAACGCTGTCGACGTCACCACCTCCACGATCGGGAATTTTGAGAAGGAGTCAACCAGCACTAACATGGTACGACCATCCGGTAAGCTCCCAAAGTCGAGACTGACCTTGGCCCATGGAAGTTCGCTTGGCTCTTCCGTGATTACCGGCGCCGGGTCCCCACCAGTGATGGTGAAAGCGTGGCATTGTCTCACCATGTCCTCCACCATGGCATCCATGGCCGGGAACCACACCTTGTTCCGCAGTCTGGCTTTTGTCTTCACCATTCCTTGGTGGCCGACATGCGCTAGCTGGAGGATCCGGTGTTGTAGTCTCTTCGGGATTATGATGACGTGTCCCCTCAGAACAACTCCCCATTCTACCACGCTTAGCTCATGGCGAACCTGCCAGATCTGTTGCCGGGTGTGGCTGTCTTCGGCTCGGCGTGCCTGGATTCCGCCCAGGAAGTGTGTCCATCCGTTGCTCAGCAGGGTGGATTTCACTCTAGTCAGTGTTTCGTCTTCCTCCGTTGCTTGGCCGATCTCCTCTAGCATCATGGCGGTGGGGCATGCCTCCTGCGAGACCATGATCACAAATGCTTCGGAGTACGCCTCATCCACCGGTGGGCTTCGGGGGACCAGGGACTCCGGGTGTCTCGAGAGGTAGTCTGCCGGATTGTGTGCACTAGGACGGAAGACAACTTTGAAGTTGTATGACTGTAGCTGTACAGCCCATCTCTCTATTCTCGGAGGGGCCAGTCTCGATGACCCTGCAAAGAGCAGGAGCAGTGGCTTGTGGTCGGTTATCACTTGAAACTCTTGTCCGTACAAGTCCAGGTGGAAATGCTGGCATGCCCATTTTATTGCCAGCGCCTCCCTTTCGATTTGGGCGTACCTTGTCTCAGTGTCCGATAGTGCCCTGCTGGCATACGCCACTGGCCTCCAGGTCTCTTGCCTATGCTCTTGAAGGAGGACTGATTAACAGCTCTTTCTCCTCTGGGACTGTCCCCTCCCTATGGAAACGGGCCATGGTTAGAGCCCTTTTGAAGAAGCCTACCCTGGACCCCGAGGTCCTTGCTAACTATCGCCCGATTTCGCTCTTGCCTGGGATTGCTAAAATAAGCGAAAAATATGTTAATTGCGTTCTCTCCGCCTTTCTGGAGGAGAATGAACGCCTTCATCTCTCCCAAATGGGCTTTAGACCACAGCAAGGCACTGAGACAGCCCTGTTAGCGGTGATTGAAGAATCAAGGAAGATACTGGATGTCGGAGGCTCCGCGGCTATCATTTTACTCGATCTTAGTGCTGCCTTCGACACGGTCAATCACCAATTGCTGATAGTAAGACTCAGAGAGAATGGGGTAACTGGAACTTTACTAAAATGGCTTGAGTCTTTTCTAGCAGATCGGTTGTTTCAAGTCTTTGAGGACAATGCCGCCTCTGAATGGATGCCGCTGCAGTGTGGGGTACCTCAAGGCTCCTCCTTTAATGACACTTTTTAATGTCTACATGCGCCCTTTGGCTGAGGTTGTTGAGCCTTTTGGGGTTAAGATTGTCACGTACGCTGATGACACTCAGCTTATTGTGTCCCTCAATCTTTTAGACAACAATAAGTCTATTCTGGCCAATTGTCTGGAAAAGGTCTCAGCATGGATGGATTCTTCTTTCCTAAAGCTGAATGCTGCTAAAACGGAACTGATGTTTTTAGGCAAGCCTACCAACCTGGAGAGTAGTGCACTATGGCCAAAATGTCTTGGGGCCATGCCACCCCCTAAAGACCAAATAAAAAGTCTCGGAGTATGGTTGGACCATAACCTGAACTTTAAGGTACAGGCGGGTAGGGTGGCAGGTACCTGCTATGGCATTCTGAAAATGATTAGGAGGATTTTGCCCCTTCTGCCTTTTAATGCCAGGAAACTGCTGGTACAAGCCCTGATTCTCTCGAGGCTTGATTACACCAATGTGCTCTATCTTGGCTCCCCCTGCTCGACTATAAAGAAACTTCAAACGGTTCAAAACTGTGCGGCTCGACTCCTTATGCAGGCCCACAATAGGGAATCTGCCAAACCATATATTAACTCTTTGCATTGGTTGCCAGTAGCCGAAAGAATCCAATTTAAGGCCTTGTGTATCGCCCATAAATCAATGTCGGATAGTGCTCCGCCAATTCTCCGTTCCATTATCTCCCCGTATCTTCCTAAAAGATCCCTTCGCTCTGAGAAAAAACACCTTGCCATTGTGCCCAGAGTCAACCGAGCTTGGAGCGGTGGCCGTCTATTTTCTGTCATCGCTGCAAAGTGCTGGAATCAGTTACCAGATCATATTCGGCTCGAGGCCAACCGTCTTTTGTTTCGCAAACGTCTGAAGACTCTGCTGTTCTCCTGATTTTTCCGTTTTTGCGGTTTAGTTTCTGTCTTTAGCGCTGGGAAGCCTTTGGTAGCCATGAGCTCTATAAGTGTCTACTCATTCACTCATTCACTGCTCCAAGGCCTACTGGGCTGGCATCGACTACCAGCTCGGTGCGCCACCCCGGGTGAAAGTAGGCCATCACCGTCTTGTCCATGAGTGCAGCCTTGATGTTGTTGAACGCCGTGTTAGCGGCTACGGTCCATTCCCACTTGTGGCCACTTCGGGTGAGGGTGCGGAGTGGTTCTGACAGAGAAGCCAGATTCGGAAGGAACAGTATGTGGCCATGCCGAGGAAACTGCGAACCTCCGTGGGAGTCTTTGGAGTGCTGGCTGCTCGTATGGCTACGGCCTTCTTGGGGTCTACCTGCAGTCCTTCCCTAGTGAAAATGTACCCGAAGAAGTCAACAGACTCCTGGTACAAGGAACACTTTGCTTTGTGCAGGGTCAGTCCACAATCTTCGAGTCGCTGGAGGGTGGCCCGGAGGTGAGTGTGGTGTTCTTCCAGGGTGTTTGAGAACACCAGGATGTCGTCGCTCAGGTTGATGACACCCTGCAAGCCCGATAGTGCTTCCCTGATGGCATTCTGGAAGACTTCAGCTGCCGACGACACCCCAAAGCTCAGTCTCTTGTACGTCCTAAGCCAACGTGAGTTGAGAACGTAGTGATATATCTGCTCTCGGGTTCGAGCTCCAGCTGGTGGTACCCCGCGTTTAGGTCCAACTTTGAAAACCACTTGGCTCCGTTCAAATCCACCATGATGTCATCCATGGTGGGCGTAAGGTGGCGTTCCCTCTTGACCGCCAGGTTTGGGAGCCTCATGTCCACACAGAGCCGGATGGCTCCAGGCTGCTTTGGCTTGGGAGTCACGACCAGCGGGGACACCCATGGAGTCGGGCCGGACACCTTCTCGATGACATCGAGGTCTTCCAGCTTCTTCAACTCTTCTTCCACTTGCGGGCAGAGATTGAACGGCACTCTCCTGTGCCTCAGGGCGGTAGGCCTCACCGTGGTGTCTATGTGAAGCTTGAACCGTTTCCCTTTCAGCTTGCCGAGCCCAGTGAACAGCACCGGGAAGTCCCTCAGGATGGTTTCGGCATGGGATTCGTGGATCTGGTTCACAAAGAAGACCAAGCCTAGATCCTCCGCCGTGTGGCAGCTGAGTAGTGTGCCTTTTCTCCCTTCCGTGACGTGGAACCGAGCCACTGTGACGTGCTTTCCGCTGGTGATCTTGGCTTCGATGACTCCTCGAAGGGGGAGTGGGTCTGTTCCTCCGTAGGTGTATATCCGCGCCTTCGTGGGTGCGAGCGGGGGCCGTGGCGACAAACGATCATACTGTTCCGAATCCATAACGTTAACCGATGTACCCGTGTCGATGAGCACCTGGACAGCGGACCCTTCAACCAGAACAGAGCATATCGGTGGCGGCCTCCGGTGGTTGTCGGACCTGCTGACAAAAGACACGACGAACACTTCATCATCATCATCGTCTTCTAGGGCGAGGCAACGCTCCTGTGGCGGGTCATCTTCTCGCGACTGCGGGTCTTCGAGTGAGACTTGGCGCAGGCGTTGTGACATCCCTCGTGATCTTTGAGGGGCCTGCCAGGGCCGGCTACTGCGACACACCCTTGCGAAGTGGTTCATCTTCCCTCAGTGAGAGCACGTCTTCCCCCTTGCTCCACACACTGCCATCGTTGGGTGGTCCTCTCCGCAGTTGCCGCATGTCCCTCCAATTGTCGTCCTTGGTGCCTGGCGAGCCATAGCAGGACGCCGTTGTATCGCCTCAACCCTTTCTTCTTTGACGGACACGTATCGTGGGGCATGTGTCGCTGCAACAGACTTGTGCAGAGCAGCTTCCATCTCGCCAGCCCGGACGTCCGACAGCTCATGAGACCTGGCCAGGATGAGGATCTCGTCCAGCGAGATCCCTGGTTGTCGAAGTATTAGCTTCTGCAGCAGTGTTAAGCGGCACCCCTGGATGACTTGGCTGCGTATTTCCTCCCGTTGATCTAGGAAGGTGCACGTGCTAGCTAGCCTGCGCAGCCGCGCGTAAAACATGTCTACAGACTCTGTGTCTGACTGCGTCGCTTGTCTAAACTTGAACCGCTCGAAGTCAGGGTTAAGTTGCGGGTCGAAGTCCCTGTTGAGCTCTGTGACCGCCGCCACATAGTCGTCGTCATTACCCGTGTTGGGCAGGGTTTTGAAAAGTTCGTAGATCTCTGTGCCGCCATAGTATATGAGCAGCGACCTCTTCACGGTACCATCCGTTTCTCTGGTGCCTTTGAAATAGTGGTTTAGCCGTCCGATCCACGCTTTCCATCGCGGTGCCGCCATGGCAGGGTCAGCAGTTTCGCTGAATGGCGGCAGCGGGGAGACAACCGTGTGACTGTGACCGGGAGGTGGTGCATTGGCTCCCCTGGGTGGGTTGTCCACTTCGGCCTGCTGGCCCGATGCGCCTGCTGCGGCTGGCGTGGTCATAGCATGGACGCGCCTGGGCGCGAGTGCGGTGTCGCTATGCTGACGCTAGGGGTCCTGGACGCAGGGCGTGTGCCGGCGCGTAGCCATGTGCATGCTGGGCCTGGTGAGGCGCAACTTGTTTGGGCCTGGGTGTCTTGGGCGCTCTGACTGTGTCCCTCTGCGAGCTGTGTGTGTGTCCTTTCCTTTCTTTCTCTTTTTTTTTTCTCTGCAGGGTGCTCTTGAGCCACTTCCGATGGCCTGGGGAATGGGAAGCTTCCTTTTACTTGCAGGCGGTGCAGGGTCTCACAGGGGCCTCCCTCAGCTGAAATGCAGGCAGTACAAGGGCTCCCTGGGCTTAGGTGGCCTTGCTGCCTGTGGCTGCCACCATCCTTGTGCTTGACGGGGAGACACAGGCCACGTGGCAGGCTCCTCAGCGTTCTGCACAATGTCCTTGCCTGCAAGACCGCCGCACGCCACTGCGTGCACTCCCCCCAGGCAGCGCGACTCACCGGGAGGCAGCAGGAGAAGATCCCTCGGTCGCGCGCGCACCGCCGGCTTGAGCACGCTCCCTCCAGTCCAGGGAAGCGTGCCGGCAGGTGCGGAACGTGAAGATGGTGCCGCCCCAGCAGCGGGTGACAGTCTGGGGCCGTAGAGCCGAAGGCCAGGTTAGAGACCTCGCAGCAGCGTAGGGCACAGGGGGCGCGGCCCAGGTCACGGGAGGCAGCGGGCGCGGGTTTCCTCTTCAGCCCGGGACAACGGAGCGCAGCGGGTGGGCACCGCAGGCTCCAACTTGCAGACCGGTGCACTGGGTCTGACCGGCCTCGTCGCCAGTGTAGCGCGGCGGGGCCTAGGCTATAAAGGCCGCAGGGGCACTATGAAATGAAGTGTGACACACACGCGGTTACTGTCTGGTGGGAAGACCCGAGCGGTCTCTCACCGTTTATTTATCCCCTCGGGTCGAGCCCGCCTTGAGGGGTGTATGCAAGTGTGCAAGTGGCAACAAAGTAGAGGAGAGCCCGGCTGGCTCTCTACATAGGTGACGTAGATTGAGTGAGACAGAATGAAAATATTTAAGATTGAAGATGATTCTCACTTTTGGACCCTTTGTAAACTTCTGATATTTTTGTTCGTAGATCGGAGATATGCTGAGTTGCCATATTCTAATCTGGATTACACAAAAGCGTTGCAGACTGTGATTTTGTGGGTGTAATGTAGCAATAGGACACTCTGCTTGACATACTTAGTGAATGCTACGATGCAGCACTTTTTCGATGACAAAAACATCATTTGCTATGACCCTCCGCTGTATAAGAGGGTCTTTCTCCGACTTCATAGTTACTGATTGTAACAATGCAGTTATCTAGCTATGATGACATCAACATTAATGATAATCGCAATGCAGGTCTCTGTGGTCTAATTCATAGTAACTGTAAAAATGCAGCATCGTTCTGTCTATGAAATCTGAACGACTGAATCTAACATTGCAGCACTCTGTCTATCATATCGTAATGAGTATTCGTAAGACTGCAACAGTCTTGTCGTGACATCACTATTAACTAATACAACAATGCAGTACTCTGTAATGACATAAATAGTGACTGTTCTGATGCTGCACTCAGACTATGACATCTAAATGAGTGAATATCCCAATGCACCACTCAGTCTATGATCTAATCAGTGAATGAAACAATGCATCACTCTGCATCTTACTTATTGAATCTAACAATGCAGCCCTCAGTCTATGATATAATCAGTCAATGAAACAATGCATCACTCCGCATCACAGTTGCTGAATCTAACAATCCAGCACTCAGTCTAGAATATGAGTAAATGTATGCATAACTCTGCATCCTAGTTGCATCAGTCTGCATCTTAGTTACTGAATATAACAGTGCAGCACTCAGTCTATTGTACATTATCAGTATATGAAACAATGCATCACTCTGCATCCTAGTTGCATCAGTCTGCTTCTTAGTTACTGAGTATAACAATGCAGCACTCAGTCTTAGATGTAATCAGTGAATGAAACAAGGCATCACTCTGCATCTTAGTTACTGAATAAAACAGTGCAGCACTCAGTCTATTGTACATTATCAGTATATGAAACAATGCATCACTCTGCATGTTAGTTTTAAATGCGACAATGCAGCACTCTGAAATGTTAACACGTGATTATTACAATACAGCCCTCTGCGTAGCGCATATTCTGTGATTTGCGCAGTCAAGATTCATGTCATTAGATGTAGTCAAGAATGTAAAGAAATATCTGTTTTCATAACTCAACTATGTAGCACTCGACCTTAGAAGGATGAAAGGTTAAATAAGCAAAGTCTGTCTAGCTGAAACACCTTACTTATCGGTAACATCTAGATTTTTGCACCAAACTCTCCATCCACTTTGCTATCTATCTGCTGTGATGTGTTTGCACAGCAATTTCAGCGCTAATTTCATGTTCTCAGAACAGATACAGGGTAAACAGCGACGCAGATTTGCTACCTGGAAATCAGTGGATGGACGGTGGCCAAACGTGAACGTTTGCACAGGCCTATCCCGAGAACAATACACAGTGCACAAGTGCATGTTTGTCTCCGGGCTTTGTTTTCACAAGGAAATTCCTGGGGTTCACCCCCAGAGCCAAGTATTCCAGGCATCTGCCAGCGAAGGGAAAACAAGTCTCCTTCCCTTTGGCAGCACCCCAGTTTTGTTTCAGAGAGGTGCGCGGTGCTTTTATTTCACCTCGTGTGGATGCATTTTTTTGGAAACATATGCCCTGCCGGGCGTTGACTGGATTTCAGCAGACGTTATAGAAATATTTTAAAATCCACCATTACGAATCACTGTGTGCAAATTCTACAAAATGCATCAGTAGAGATGAGATATTTGCATTATTTGCTTTTACGTAATTAAGTGAAATTCTGCAAAAAATTATGTACATTTTTCCAGATTTTAGTTCGAAATGCGTCCTTGCTTCCATTTTGGTTGGGAGGCTGCATTTTGCACTAAAAAGAGCAGCACTTAAAAACAGTAACAAATTGAAACCAAAACACAGGAAAAAACGCAAATCAATTTAGAAAATAGAGTACATTTTAATTATTGATTTGAGATGAAAACTACAAAAATCCAATCAGTAGAACTGGAGATATGCAATTTTAAAGATTTAGATAAAAGCTCACATTTGCGAGAGTTCAAGCTATTATCATTGTAAATGACAATGTCTTTTATTTGTTTTAAAAATCAAAACATAAATAACACTTTTTGTCATTTACAATGCCAATAACTCAAACTCACGTAAATGCGAGACCTATTGCATTGCAAATGCTTGTTTAACTAGTAATCGCGTTTGCAGGGTGGTGGAGAAAGGGGGCTGGGCCTCTGACCAGCTCTCAGGAATCCACTGTGTAGGACTTACAGGAGGTACCAGGAGGGCTTCTTAGCCCCCAAGGTCCCCCAGGAGTAAAGTGAACTTCATCCCCCAACCAGTAGTGCACCACGAGCCGAGCCGCGTTTGCAGAGTGGTGGGGAAAGGGGGCATGGCCTTCAGGTGCTTTCAGTAATCCCGCTGTCTGGGACTTACTGGAGGTAACAAGAGGGCTTGTTGGCTTCCAAAGACCCCCAGCATTCAAGGGAATTTCATTCCCCAACCACCACTGCGCCAATAAGTGCGTTTGTAGAGTGGTGGTGAGGGGGCGTGGCCTCCGGCAACTTGCCAGAGTTTTTTTTAAAATTAAATATTTTTAGGGAAGGGGGGCTGCGTAGCCCCCTTCCCTTGGCCCATTTTTGGCCTTGGAGACCCCATCCCCCGGGCCAGTCTTTTTTTTAAATGGGGAGGGGGGCCACACGGCCTCCCTCCCCGGGCTGATTACGGCCCTGGGGACCCCAACCCCAGGCCCCAGCCTTTTCCTTTTTTGATTTATCTAAATAAAGGAAGGGGGTGGGTGGCCCCCTACCCTGGGCCAATTTTGGCCACGGGGACCCCATCCCCCGGGACCAGCCCTTTATTTAATTTTTTTTAAAATAGGAGGGTGGCTGCGTGGCCCCGTCCTGAAGCCAATTTTGGCCCCTGGGACACATCCCCCGGGGCCAGGCCTTTATTTATGTTTTTTTTTAAAAAAGGGACGGGCCACGCGTCCCCTCTCCCCAGGCCTAATTCGGCCCCAGGGACCCCAGAGACAGGCCTTCATCATTCTTTTTAAAAATGGGGGGCCTGCGCAGCCCCCCTCCCCAGGCCAATATTGCCCTGGGGACTCCATCCCCCAGAGCATTGAGACCTTGTTGGGGACCGTGGGGGCTCTTCTAGGCCTCCACGGTCACTGCCGGCCAGTGGCGTCACTAGGGTTGGTGTCACCCAGTGCGGTAACTCCCTAGTCCGGGGGTGCAGGGGGTGCGGACCGCACCGGGGCGGGTGACACCATCACAAGGGGTGACACCGTGAGACTCTGCTTTAAAGCAGAGGCTCACGGTGTCACCCCATGTGATGGTGTCACCCGGTGCGGTCCGAACCCCCCGCACTCCCCTAGTGACGCCACTGCTGCCGGCTCCCCGCCTCTTATGGGAGCCGGCATTGCTTTTGGACAGAGGGAGCTGCTGACATGCAGCTCCATCTGTCCAAAGCCAATTCTGCTCCGCTTCATGGAAGCAAGAGTTTTTTTAATGCTCTCGCTTCTATGAGGTGGACCAGTGTTTGCTCTGGATTTGCTCCCGCCAAGCCATAGCCAAGCCATAGCAAACTGCAATGTCCCAGGGGTGGGCACCCGGGACATTGTTAGAGCCAGCCCTGGGGGGTGGCGGTCGCCAGGGCCATGTACGGCTCCACGAGGGGGGCCGCGCAGCCCAACTCCAACATTAATGAAGCCCCGGGGAGGCCCAGTATCTAATTTAATATAGAGTTGCCCTGCGGAGGAGGCAGTCCCCGGGGCTGAGTGGAGTGGCGGAGCCCCCCACGCTTTACATTTTAATATAGCCCAGGGGAGGTGGCAGTCCCCGGGGCCGCATGGGGGGGCCAGAGACCCACGATGCATTATTTTCTAATATAGCCCCGGGGAGGTGGCGGTCCCTGGGGCTGCTTTGGGGGGCCTGAGACCCACGATGCTTTATTACTTAATATAGCCCCGGGGAGGTGGCCGTCTCTGGGGCTGTGGGAGGGCTGCGTGCCCCCCCGCGCTTCCTTCGTCTTCAGCCCGGGGGAGGTGGCAGTCCCCAGGGCTGCATGGGGGGGCCAGAGACCCACGATGCATTATTTTCTAATATAGTCCCAAGGAGGTGGCGGTCCCTGGGGCTGCATTGGGGGGGCCTGAGCCCCCCCATGCATTATTTCTTAATATAGCCCCGGGGAGGTGGCCGTCCTTGGGGCTGTGGGAGGGCTGCCCCCGCGTTTCCTTTGTCTTCAGCCCAGGGGAGGTGGCAGTCCCCAGGGCTGCGGGTCCCGCGTGGCCCCCCTATAATTTTTTTTCATTTTAGGCAGGAGTCGTGAATCCAACGTGACTTCCGTTGAAATGTTTTAAAAAAAATGCTTTTTTGGCCCTGGAGGGTCCCTGTGGGCCCCCCCTCCCAAGAGGCCTAGCACGTCAGGGTGTTTCTACCCTGACCCCTTTTATTTTTTTTAACGTTTTTTCTTGTGACTCAGTTCAACCGAGTCACAAGATGGCTGCCAACACTTCCTCGTTTGAAGTGTTGGCAGCCAATCAGATCTCAAGCACGAGATGGGGAGGGGTTGCGGATCCACCACGGCCTCAGTTGTATATCTGAGAAATCTTAAAATTTCTCAGGAACTACTGAACGGATTCACACCATTTAAGGGCACTTTCTGGACCAAGAGCTATCTTTTTGCCAAATTTGGTGTAATTCCGTTCAGCAGTTCGGGCTGTAGCCGTGTTTAAAGTTTCCTATGGAAATTAACATGGGGGAAAAGCATTTTGGCCCCCCCTTTTTCTCGGCCCCCGCTTGACGGATCACCCCGAAGACAGCAGCTGAAGTAAGCGTCAAACTAGTTTTGAAAATTTCGTGAAGATTTGTCAAACGACGCCAAAGATATGGGCAACTGAAAAACAGCTTTTTAATAGAGATCAGCTCCTAACTATAACTACCTACTGGCGACCGCGTAACCTGGTGTAATAAAATCATAGCTGGAGAAACTTTACCCTGAGTGAGCGCTTAATTGGTACAAGAATTGAATTGAAGGTTCGGTGGGCTTCGCCGACATGGCGCTCCAACAGCCGTGGGCGAGAGAAGGGCAGTAGAAGCAACTCAAGTTAAGTATATATATATATATATATATATATATATACATATACACATACATAGATAGATGGATAGATAGATATATCTGTATGTTAATTGATAAAGTCAGAGTAGACTCCATTGTTTTGTGCTTTTATTTCTTATAAATTGATTTTTTAATCTTGTTTTCAACTATTTATCAGTACTTTGCATATTTACACAGTTATCTTTGGATTTAATGCTCCTGTCGCCAGTTCTGACACTGAGGGCCCGATTATGATGATGTGCGAAAAGCCTCCGAATGTAGTTCGGAGGCTTTCCACACCTCATCGCAGTTTTAAAACCGACAGCCTCATTACAATGGAGGCAGTTAGTTTTGAAATCGGCCCAACATTCCGGCTGGAACTGGCACATAATCCCTGAGGTCTGCATTTTACGCTGTCCAGATTACGATGTCAGTTTCCGGCAGGCTTTCCATGCTAGGCTCTCCATGCTGGGTTTTCTGACATGGAAAGCCTGTCAGAAAGCGACTTTGGGGGCCCCCTTCAGTCAGCGGCCTCCGGAGCTCCTATGGTGCACCCCTGTTTACCCCTGCCCATGTGGCAGGCACTGTGAGGTGTCTGTCACGCGGTGCAGGGATGAACACAAATACTCTTTTCTGTATGGGAGCTTGTGCTTCAGCCGCTTTCTGAGCGCAGCACAAGCTCCCATAGAGAAAAGGGAGCTTGCGTCCTCACCATGTGTGATCGCATCAAAATACTGTGGTTGGGACCGCTGACCTGAGGTCCGTCGGACCAGTATCCGCAACGGTGTCGGGACATCGAAATAAGGCCGTATGTATTCTGTCACCTCGCGAATCATTCCATTTTTGAACTCAGTATTTCACATCCTGTTTTATTAGATTACTGCATCTTTTATTTGTGTTCTGTTTTGTGCACCTTTTTCTGTGGACTCTTTGTTTTTCTTCCACCAGTTGTTAGTTATAAGTATTTTGGTAGTTTGTATTTTATGCTAATGTGTTTTACAACACTTACCCTTATATCTTCTGTTTCACCCTTTAATTTACATTATTTTGTGCTCCGTATATCGTGCTCTAAGTTTCACATATTGTTTTTGACATTGTTTGCTAGTTTGTACTCCGTACGCAGTGCTGGCTCAACATTGAGGTGAGTGCCTGGTTTTTTTGCAGGATAGGTGTGTAAATTTCAAACATATAACTACAAATTTCTCAGAGTTACTGTTTGAACTGTAAACAAAACAAGCCAAACATAGTGAGCAACCCTTGATTGTCTCTCTCTGTTTCTGATTTGTTCTGTTCAAAGTTCATAGATTTACTCAGAGAAATTCTGAGTTGTATGTTTACACTTCAGACTCCACGCATGCAAAAAAAACACAGGTGCTCAGCTCTGCACTGAATCAGTGCAGCCCATCATTACACCTGCTCCTATGTTGTACTCCATAGTTGCTCTCTCTCTTAATCTGTTGTTTAAAGATACTGCTGTAAAATATGTTTAATCTTTTTCCCGGCATTTGTCCTAACCACAGACACGGAAATGACTACCCGTCCCACCCACGTCACCACCCCGAGTACCGCCGCTGCCTCTGCTCCTGCATATGTCCCAACCACATGCACGGATTTCACTACCCATCCCACTTCCACACCCAAGAACCCTCACTCCCCTGAAAAAGATGTGCACAGGATAACCCTGGAGCCAAAGATTGATGCAACCAACGAGACCAAAAATGATGCATCAGCAGGTGAGTGTATGGACACAAAGACCCATTGTGGGGATAAGGGGGGGACAGAGAATGAACACAATATAAGGAGGAAACTAGTGTCCTTGTCTATTAATGAGACCTCTGGTCATTCATTTTTGTTATAGAAAAGTCAACTGGAGACCTTCTTGGCATCCATATTCTGCCTCTTTTTATCAGGGGCCTGCCCTGTGTCAGAACAATATGCATTCCTATGTGCAGTTAACTGTGACAACACCTCTTATCTACAAATATCGTTGTTCACACCTCCCTTGCTCAGATTTTTTCATAACGTTTCTTAATAACCGATTTCTTCCATAGTCCCTCATCCATACTAGTTTTTAAATTGTTTCACCTAAAAGCCATGCAGTGTAAAACAAACACAAAATACATTTAAAATTGGCGCATAACTTCAAATTTAGAGCAGAAACATTACAAAGCTTTGGCGTAGCCTATAGGTCTCAACCGTGGGACCTTATAACTATTTAGCCATGCCGCACATTATCCTGGGTGTTACAACATCTACTGTTCTTTAACATGGAAGCTTTGACACTAATGAAGAAAAAAAAGAGTTTTAGTGAAATATATAATTAGCCTGATAATACAGTTTAAGCGAGGAAGCCACAATGTGTCCAGGTTTTCTGGTTTCACTTTGTACAAATCAGCCAATAAATGGGTATTAATGTGTCTTTCCTTACACTAAGGTTTGTTTTTATTTTAGTGCTCTTTTCAAAATATAGTGCAAACTCGACCGGAAGGTTATTGGAGTACTTTACACAAGCACAGTTCCATTACATAAACACCCTTTGCAACTCTCAGGCAATGCACTCACTCACTCAATCAATCAATCAATCAATCAAGATTTGTAGAGCGTGGCTGCTTCACCCGTGAGGGTCTTGAGGCGCTGTTGAATAATTCTGCCTGTTCTCCTATCGGTTGAACAGCCATGTCTTGAGGTTCTTTCCTGAATTGGTGGAGCATGGTGAGGCTCTGAGGGGCAGGGGAGGTTGTTCCAGGTCTTGGCTGCCAGATGAGAAAAGGAGCGGCCTCCGCTGTTCTTCCTGCAGATGCGATGGGTGGCGGCTAAGGCGAGGGATCCGAAACTGAGTTTCCTGGTGGGCTGGTGAAAGGCCACCGGTTGGTTGAGGTTTGCAGGTCCTGCATTGTGTAATGCCTTGCATGGGTGAGTGAGTAGCTTGTACTGGCATCTCTTCATGACTGGTAGCCAATGGTGTTTCCTGAGGTAAGGGGTTATGTGCGTCCATCTAGGGAGGTCGAGGATGAGCCTGGCCGCTGTGCTCTGGATTGTCTGGAGCTCCTTCATGAGTTTGGCTGTTATTCCTATGCAGGGGAAGTTGCCGTAGTCGAATCTGCTGGTGACAAGAGCCTGTGTGACAGTTCATCTAGTGTTGGTCGGGAGCCATCTGACAACCTTCCTGAGCATACAGAGTGTGAGAAAGCAGGCAGTGGAGATGGCGCTGACTTGCTTCTTCATGGATAGCTGGCTGTCGAAGATAATGTCAAGGTTGCGGGCATGCTCCGTGGGTATCGGGGTTGGGCCCAGCTCCATGGGCCACCATTAATTGTTCCAGTGTGTGTCCTTGCCTTTCCTGAAGATGAGTACTTCTGTCTTGTCGGTGTTGAGTTTGAGACAGTTGTTGTTCATCCAGTCGGCAACATCTTTCATGCATCTTTGGAACCTGTCTTTGATGGTTCTTGGATTGTTAGAGAGAGAATGAGTTGGGTGTCATCGGCATAGGAGATGATGTTGAATCCATGGCCTTTGACAATGTTGGCATGGGGGGTCATGTATGTGTTGAAGAGGGTTGGGCTGAGGGATGAACCTTGAGGTACCCCGCAGGTGATGTTCTTAGGGAATGAGGAGTAGAGAGAAAGGTTGATTTTCTGCTTTCTTGTGGTATGACACGATCCACTTGAGGGCGGCTCTTTGGATTTTGATCTGGTGGAACCTTTTGATTAGTGTGTGGTGGGATACAGTGTCGAAAGCTGCTGAGAGGTCAAGGAGGATTAAGGCCACTGTTTCCCCCTGGTCTAGCAGCATTCAGATGTCATCTGTGACTGCGACTAGAGCGTCTCAGTGCTGTGGTTTGCTTTGAAGTTGGACTGGGAGGAGTCCAGGAAGTCGTGGTTCTCCACATGTCTGGTGAGCTGGATGTTGATGGCCTTTTCGATGACCTTGACTGGGAAGAGGAGCAAAGAGTTGGGACAGTAGTTCTTTAGTTCTGCTGCATCCGCGGATGGCTTCTTCAGCAAAGGGTTCACGTTGGAGTGTTTCCAATTCTGGGGGAAGTGGGCTGTGGTGATCGAGGAGTTGAGGACCTTGGTGAGTTCTTTGCTGATGAGATGATTGCTGACGTTGAAAGCGTGGTGGGGGCAGGGGTCTGCCGGGGCTCCAAAGTGGATGGATCTCATGATGGTAGCAGTTTCCTTTTTCGTGAGGGGGTTCCACGAGGTTAGCTGGTGTGGGCGGGCATTGGTTGGCATCAGGAAGTTGATGCTGTCTGAGCAGGGGGTTGGGGTGCGAAGTCTTAGTAGATGGTGTTCATTTTGTTGTGGAAAAAGACTGCCAGGGTGTCGCAGAGCTCTTGAGATGGTGTGATGTTGTTTTCTGTTGCTGAAGGGGCAGTGAATTCCTTGACTATTTTGAAGAGTCCTTTGGAGTTGTTGGAGCTGTCATTGATGCGAGTGGCTAGGGCAGTCTTCTTGGTGTTTTTCAGGAGGTGGTGGGAGCGTTTGAGGGCAGCTTTGAAGTGTATTCGGTCCTCAAAGATCCTACTGGCGCTCCATCTCCTTTCAGTCTGCCTGTAGTTGCGTATCTGGGTTTTTAGTTCTTCCATGAACCAGTAGGGGTGTCATATTCATTTCTTGGGGTTGGTAGGTTTCCTCAGGATGACTTTGTCAGTGCTTGCTGTGTTGCAGTTTGTGAAGTTGTCCACTGCTTGGTCTGTGTCCTGGTGGTGGAGGGTAGGTGGGAGTTGTGGGCGTTGGTCCAGCGTTGTTCTGATACCTTGGACCAGCTGTGCCATGTTTTGCTGGCGGTGGAGGTGGGGGTGTTGTGTGGTTCCGAGATGATGAAGTGGACTCAGAGGTGGTAAGTCCGGGAGAGCTCGTCAGTGTGGGTGTATTTTACTTTGTTACTGACTGTGAAGATAGGGTCAAGTGTGTATCCTGCAATGTGGGTGGGGTCAGTGACCAGTTGTTTGAGTCCAAGATTGTCTATACTTTCTAAGAGGACAGCCGTG
This sequence comes from Calotriton arnoldi, assembly GCA_963921515.1. Lineage (NCBI taxonomy): Eukaryota > Metazoa > Chordata > Amphibia > Caudata > Salamandridae > Calotriton > Calotriton arnoldi. The sequence goes on along the minus strand of CAWUFW010007462.1, from coordinate 81,800 downwards.
TTGGTGCTGTCAGTGTTCTCAAGGTGAGAGTGGAGGTCTCCTAGGAAGATGTACAGATTTGAGTCAATGGCGATAGGAGCAATGAAGTAGGGTATGGCGTTGCAGAAGGGAGGGCGGGGTCCCAGAGGTCTATAGGCGAGGGTGCCTTGGATTGTGGTCTTGCTGTTTATTTGGAGTTGGAAGTTGAGGAGCGCCATGAAGGGGGTGGTGTTGTCTGTGGTGGTTGTGCAATTGAGGGTCTCTTTGTAGATTATGGCTATGCAGCTGCAGTTTCTATTGGTGCGGTCTTGGTGCGCGATCTTGTACCCGGCTGGGGTGGCTATGTCAGGTGCTAATAAGGGGTTCAGCCAGGTCTCTGTGATGAAGACGGTGTCTGGGGCATGGGTGGTGATGGTGTCCCAGATTTCCATGGTGTATGAGCGAGCGTTGATCAAAAGTCAGTTAATCTCCCTGGAGGTGTTGGTGCCAGCTTTGCTGCTGGGTGTGAGTGACGTGGTGTGGATGATGGACATGGCGCCAGTTGTTTCCTTTGTGATGCAGGAAAAGCTGCAGTTCTGGCAGGTGAAGGGGCCTTCAGTGGTTCTGGGGTAGGCATGGGCGCAGCTATTGTTCTGGTGTCTGAGGTCCAGGGCTTGAAGTTTGTCTGAAGTAAAGGCGGTCCATGGTGGTTGGAGTCCTGGTGCAGAGTGAGGTCCATGTGCGTGCACGGCATGCCCTCTCTGCATGTCCACTGCGTGGGTGCACTGTGGTCTCCATGCCGGAGGGCAGGCTGAATTGCTAGGAGTGGGGGTGGTCTCCATGGGGGAAGACATCAGGCGCGACAAGGAGCAATGCGGGAGGTGCGGGGAAGCAGCAGGCCTGCGGATGGCAGAAGGGAGGTCCCAGCAGAGATGCGGGACAAGGGACAGGTCAGGGGGGCTCCAGCATGCAGGGCAGGCAGGGCAAGAGGAAAAGGGAAGAAGCAAAACTGCAAGGGCAGGTGCAGCTGGACCAGGCTACCAGGGGTAAGGGGGGCACAGCTGGGCAGGCAACTACTGGAAGCCTGGGGCAGGACAAGCGGAGGGGAGAGCTCTGGGTGTGGTGCCAGGGAGCACAAGGCGGCAGGGCACAGTACCTGAACTGTGGGTGAAAGAGGGGTGGTCCAGCCCAGCCTCCTCCTGGCTCTGGTGGATGGGCCCGCCCTTGGCCCGGGCTTTGCCCAGGTGCCACCCTCACACGTGCCGCGAGGCAGGAGCCACTGGAGGTTTAAATCAGTGCCAGGAGGCACGGAACAGGCTAGGCTGCCTCCCGGGGGCTGATTGGAACTGTAGTTCCCTAGCGGAGATGCAGAACTGGCTCCCAAGCGGAACAGGGGCATAGCTAGGCAGGTGTCCGTTGCGGGCAGGGGTGCGAATATAAGCAGGAGAGGGACAGAAGACAGTGCTGTGTCCCGTGAGGTGGGAGCCACTGGAGGTTTAAATCAGTGCCAGGAGGTGTGAAATGGGCTAGGCCCGCCTCCCAGGAGCTGATGGGAACTGTACTTCCCTAGTGGAGATGGCGGCGCTGGCTCCCAAGTGGAGCAGGGGCAGAACAAGGCAGGTATCCGGGGCGTCCGAGGTGCAAAGATCAGCAGGAGAGGGACTGCAGACACTGCGGTGTCCCTTCACTCAAGCAATGCATGCTTAAAGTGCTTCAATGCTTTAGGGGGTAATATATAAGGACAATCATAAAATACCACATTTCAAGCGGTACAGCCCATTCATTTTGTGTACATGCAAAAGTAAGTTTGTTCAGTTTGAAAGGTTGGAGCCCCCCACCTTTTTTTTGCTATTTTATATAGAGCAAGCCTGACCATTCAAGGTACGTTGCATCTTTCTTCCTTATGGAGCAAGGATGAAGTGAAGGCAGAGTGCATGGGAGAAAGGAAGGCAGACAGCATATGAGTATGGGAGCATCTGAGGACCACACCACCTACAAGAACGCCATGACGGAATACCACCAACGCATCAGAACCACCAAAAGGACCTTCATCCAAAACAAAACGCCAGCAACTTCAAGGAACTCTTCAGCGTCATCCAGGAATTCACCAAGCCCCCCAGCGAAACCACGAACATCACCCCTTCCCAGGACCTCTGCGAAAAGCTCGGATCTTACTTTCATCTCAAAATCAAGAGCGTTTACGACAACTTCAATGACCAGACACCGGACTCCGCAACCACTTCTTCCTCTGTCAGCGACAGCCAGCCCACCATCTCCGCCTGGACACTGGTCACAACCAAAGAGACTGCCTCGACCATGAAAAGCATACACTCGGGGGCCCCCACAGACCCCTGCCCTCAGCACATCTACCACAGAGCTGCCACCGCCATTGTGCCAGAACTACGAAGCACCATCAACGCCCCCTTCAAGACCGGCATCTTCCCCGACGACTGGAAACGCGCAGAAATCAGACCCCTGCTCAAGAAGCCCTCAGCAGATCCCACGGACCTCAAAAACTACCGGCCCATCTCCCTCCTCCCCTTCGCAGCAAAAGACGCCGAGGAGACCATCAACGCACAACTAACAAGGTTCATCCAAGACAACTCCATCCTCGACCCCTCCCAATCCGGATTCCACAGCAACCACAGCACTGAGACCGCCCTACTCGCCGCCACAGATGACATCCGCAGCCTCCTCAACCAAGGATACACCGCAGCCCTAATCCTACTCAACCTCTCAGCAGCATTCAACACTGTCTCCCACCGCACACTCACCGCCAGACTCCACGACGCCGGCATACAAGAAACCGCCCTCGACTGGATCCGCTCATTCTTCACCGGCAGAACCCAAAGAATCAGACTGCCACCCTTCCTCTCCAAACCCACGGAAATCAACTGCAGAGTACCCCAGGGATCTTCGCTCAGTCCTACCCTCTTCAACATCTACATGGCCCCCCTCGCCACCATCGTCAGACAGCACGGCCTCAGCATAGTGTCCTATGCCGACGACACCCAGCTCATCCTCTTCCTCACCAAGGACCCCACCACCACCAGACTCAACTTCCAGGAAGGAATGCAGGACGTTGCATCCTGGATGAGCAACAGCTGCTTGACGCTCAACTCGGAGAAGACAGAAGTCCTCTTCCTCGTAACATCCCCATCAACAACACCTGGTGGCCCACTGCCCTCAGCAGCCCCCGACCCCCACGGACCACGCCCGAAACCTCAGCATCGTACTCGACTCCTCCCTCTCCATGAACAGACAGGTCAACGCCGTTGCCTCCAGCTGCTTCAACACCCTCCGCATCCTCTGAAAGACCTTCAAATGGATCCCCCCGAGTCAAGGAAGACGTCACCCACACACTCATAACCAGCAGACTGGACTACGGAAACGCCCTCTACGCCGGGATCAACACGACTCTTCTCCGCAAGCTCCAGACAATACAGAACACTGCAGCCAGACTTGTCCTCGGCATCCCTCGACACGAACACATCACCCAACACCTACGGAACCTCCACTGGCTCCCCATCAAGAAGAGAGTCACCTTCAAGATACTCACCCACGCCTACAAATGCCTCCACAACACCGGACCCCAATACCTCAATGAGAGAATCTCCTTCCACGTACACAAAAGAAACCTCAGATCCGCCAACCTCGCCCTCGCCGAAACACCGTGCATCCGCAGAACCAGAACAGGAGGAAGAGCCTTCTCCTACATCGCGGTTAAGACCTGGAACAAGCTCCCGAACAACATCAGACGCGCCCCCTCTCTGAACGTCTTTAGGAAGACACTCAAGACCTGGCTGTTCGACTGATCGGAGCTGCGTACCCCCCCAGCGCCTTGAGACCCTCATGGGTGAGTAGTGCACTTACAATTCCCTGATTGAGTGATTGGAGTAAGGCAAAAAGAAGGCACGGAGCATAGGAGAAAGGAGGGCAGAGTGTATGGGAGAAAGGCAGGCAGACGTGGGATTAAGGAAGGATGAGAGAGCAGGTAAAAAGGAGAACGGAAGGCGGAGAGTTTAGGAGAAAGGAAGGCAGACATGGAAAAATCACCTGTGAGGGTCTCATGGCGATGGAGCTGTTTGCTGCTGCATGAAGGTTTGATCATTTGAACATCCAGGTTTTTAATTCTCTTCTAAATTGCTGGAGCAAGGGTGTGGTCTTGGCTTCCAGGTGTGAGAAGGAGCGTCCTCCGCTGTTGGCTCAACGGATTTGTGGGGTGTCTGCGAGGGAGAGGGAAGATGATCAAAGGTGCTTGATTGGTTGGTGGAGGGTCAAGCGTTTGTTGCTGTATGCTGGTCCTTCGTTGTGCAGGGCCTTGTAGGCGTGGGTCAGCATCATGAACTGGCATCTCTTCTGAATCAGAAGCCAGTGCAATTTCTTGAGATGTGGTGTGATGTGGGTCCTTCTGGGGAGGTCAAGTATCAGTCTTGTCCCTGAGTTCTGTACTGTCTGGAGTCTCTTCAGGAGGTGTTCAGTAATGCCTACGTAGAGTGTGTTTCCGTAGTCCACTCTGCTGGTGATGAGGGCCTGCATGACGGCCCTTCTTGTGTTTGCCAGGAGCCACCTGAAGATGTTGTGAAGCATGCGTAGGGTGTGAAAGCAGGAGGAATATACTGCGTTGACTTGCTTCTCCATGCAGAGCTTGCTATCCAGGATGATACCGAGGTTGCAGGCATGGTCTGTTGGGGCGGCTGGGTGTGCTGAGCTCCACCGCCCCAACAGACCATGGCGATGTTTTGTTCCCAAAGATTAAGACTTCCAGTTTTTCGGTGTTGAGTTTGAGACAGTTGCTGTTCATCCAGTCTGTGATGTTCATCATGCATCTGTTGAAGTTAGCTTTAGTGGAGGAGGGATGTTCGAACAGTGAGAGGATGAGCTGTGTGCCGTCGGTGTAGGAGATGATGTTGAGTCCGTGTGATCTGATGGTGGCGGCCAGAGAGGTCATGTAGGTGTTGAAGTGGGTTGAGATGAGAGACGATCCTTGGGGGACTCCGCAGATAATCTTGTGGGCATGGGGGAAAAGAAAGCAAAGTGAATGGGAAAAAGGAAGTTTAGATCAAGGAAAAAGGAAGGCAGAGAGCAAGGGTAAAAAGAAGAGAGACAGCAAGGGAGAAAGGAAGGCTGAATGCATAGGAAAAAGGAAGGCAGACAGCAAGGGAGAAAGGATGCTGAGTGCATGGGAGAAAGGAAGGCAGATTGCATGGGAGAAAGAAAAGCACAGTGCATGGGAAACATGGGGCAAAGCGCAAAGGAAAGAATTTAAGGTAGACTAGGAGATAGTAAGCAAACTTTATCACAGAAAGCAAAGAGGGTATGTGAAAAAAGAGGTCAGCTTATGTGGCAAAAGGGAAGGCAAAGAAGGCAGTAAGGAAGACAGGGCGTGTGGGAAAAAACGAAAGAGAGCATAGGAGAAAAGAAAGCCTAGAGCGTAGAAAAATGTAAGCAAAGTATAGAGCTTAGCAGAACAGAAAACAGGAAAAATTAAAGCAAACAGAACATACGGAAAGGAAAGCAGAGAGCGTGGGAGAAAGGAAAGACAAAAAGTAATCGAAATTGTTGAATGTACAAAATGAGAATTCACTAAATTCTGAACAGATGAGGAATCAGGGCAGAAGGGAGGAAAATTGATATGTGCCTTTCTGGATGTTCTATTCTTGTGGAAAGGGCTGGGTTGCATAGTAAAGAAAAGGCATGAAAACTTTAGAAAAAACATCAAAAATGATGGTGGTACAGGTTGTGCAAAGTGCACAACTTTACCTCTTCCACCCTCATGCCTTAATTTGTTCTAGCAATCTTCAGTCAGCTGACTAAGCAGATATTTAGTCACCAGCCCGGAAACAATGACTGAAAGAAAGGAGCTAATCCCATAGTACTTCCAAGTAACAAATATTTAATAGTTATCGCTTACACTTATTTGTATTCTGAATTTGAACTCCTATTCATGGAACAATTGTATTATTTTACTACGCCAATTACATTCAATAACAAGTTCTTTTTTAACATATGTTGTCTCCATGATAAATATTAAAATTAATGTTCATGCAGAGGTAAGTACCTCCAATTGTGGTTGGACTCTAGCCTGACAGATCACTCCCTTTCAATTGTCAAGGGCCCCAGTCACACATTCATGCAGTGGATATTCTATTGTGATGAACCTTGGGCGGTTGACGTGGAGTGCTTGGAAGTAAATGTGAGTAAGCAGGGTGTGAGACATGAGGCACTCCTGACAGGTTCACATGCTTCTCGACATCTCTGACACGTAGGTGTAAAGATAAAAGCTACCCCCCAAAGGCCCACAGTCTTGTCTAGTACAATCTGCATCAAAGCAATTGCTGCAATCTGGGGGCATCTTTTAAATATCAGTGGCAGCTCCTCTGCTAAGGCATAGGAGCGTCGCCCCACTGCTTTCAGCAGTGGAAAGAAAGGAAAAATAAAATGATAATAACTTCTTGTTATTATCATTTTGTTTTGTTCCTCTGCGGCATCTGTGCGGGCGGGCAGGGCTGGGCTGCTAACACAGGAGCAGGGGAGGAGTGGTTTTCACTCCCTAAGTGAGCATGAATATGGGGCCGGCCAAACAGTCATGCACACTTTGCCTGTTCTACACCCAGGCTGCATTACAGCCTGGGTGGAGAACATGCCCAGGCTCCCCAGTCCCTGTCTGAGCGCTGAACCACAGCACTCAGACCAATCACAACTCTGCATTGCAGCTTTGTGATTGTCTATGGGCAGACTGGGGGCTTCCTGTTCAGGAGCGGAGGGACGAGGAGGAGGAGATATGCGGCGAGAGGTGACGAGGAAGTCACTACTCTTAAACATATACAGGGTGTCATTTGAGATGTCATCAGTGATGTCATAGAACATGTCATGAGTAATGTCATATGTAAGGTCATAAGCAGTGCATGGCAGGGGCTCAAGTTATAGTTAGTGGTGCTAACTATAACTGCTGAATATCTGTGTTTTTTAAGGTCAAAACGTTAATGTTGTCACTGGCAAATTCATCTAACTATACCATTACTTTAACCCTTGGATTTTCAGTATATATATATATATATTCACTGAAAAAACCATAGGTTTCAGACACGTTATAGTTACAAATTAGCATTTAAAAAACCTTTGAAATTCACTGAAAAAACCATAGGTTTTAGGGACAGTTTTAGTTACTTGGACATTGCACTCGTACAAAACCCGTGAAATTCCCACGTTATAGTTAGTTCAGCTAACTATAACTCGCGCCCCGCAATGCACTGCTGATGATGTCACATATTACATCACTCATGACATGGTCAGTGACATCACTGATGACATCACTGATGACATCTCAAATGACATCACTGATGACATCATCCAGTGACTGTGTGTTTCTGTAAAGTTTAAATATTTTTAATATATATAGGAAAAGACGTATTGAAGAATGAGTGGGTGTGTAAGTGTCTGTATGGATGATTTAGTAGGTGCGTGACTGACTATAAGTGAGTGATTTAACGTATCTTACTGAATGCATGGGTTAGTGACTAAACTGGGTGAATGTCTGTATCCGTCTGTCTGTTGCTGTGTAAGTGGCTGCATGTGTTTGTGAATAGCTAAATGAGTGTCTATATGAGTTATTGAATGCTTGTCTGAGTATCTGTATGGGTGCCTGAGTGTTTGTGTGGGAGGGGTGTGTGCAACTCTGTGCATAGATGTGTGAGTGGGTGATTCACTGGGTGGATGGTTTCAAGAGTGCATCTGTGATAGACTGTATGGGTGGGTAAGTGTGTGTAAGAGTGTGTTAGTGAGTGAATGTATGTCCCAGTGGTACATGTGTGAGTAAGTACATATGTGAAAGGCAGTATATATGTGTGTTGGAGTATATAAATAGCTATAAGCAAGAGTGAGTGATTGTGATAGTGGCTGTATGGATGAGTGTGTGCTTGTATCTGTGATTGTATAAGAGCGTAACAATGTGCTACTATTTGTATGAGTAAGTGAGCTGGTGTGTGTATAACTGTATAGGTGAGTAAATGGCAGTGTGTTTAATTATTTGCATGACTGACTAGGTGTGTGAGTATCTCTATGGATGAGTGGCGTTGTTTGAGTGTCTATATAGGAGTAAGAGTGCATATGATAGTCCTGTACTGAGTGACCGTAAGTATGAGTGACTGTACGGGTGAGTGAGTGGATGTGTGTGTGTAGACCTAAGAATCAGTGACTGGGTATGTAGTTATTGGTGTTGGAGTGTCTATGGTTTTGCGAATGGCAGTCTGTAATTTAGAGTGGGTGTATCAAAGGTTATATTAGGGTGTGAGGAGGTGCATCAGATTATCACGTGGATGATGTCATCAGTGATGTCATTTGAGATGTCATCAGTGATGTCATCAGTGATGTCACTGACCATGTCATGAGTGATGTAATATGTGACATCATCAGCAGTGCATTGCGAGGCGCGAGTTATAGTTAGCTGAACTAACTATAACGTGGGAATTTCACGGGTTTTGTACGAGTGCAATGTCCAAGTAACTAAAACTGTCCCTAAAACCTATGGTTTTTTCAGTGAATTTCAAAGGTTTTTTAAATGCTAATTTGTAACTATAACGTGTCTGAAACCTATGGTTTTTTCAGTGAATTTCAAAGGTTTTTTAAATGCTAATTTGTAACTATAACGTGTCTGAAACCTATGGTTTTTTCAGTGAATTTCAAAGGTTTTTTAAATGCTAATTTCTAACTATAACGTGCCTGAAACCTACGGTTTTTTCAGTGAATTTCAAAGGTTTTGTAAATGACAATTTTTAAATGTATTAATTGTTATATTAATTTTTTCATACTGATTTACTACATTTTTAGAAACAATTTTTTTTTACATATTTTATTTTTTAAATTACATTGTAATTACATTATACATTACATTACAAAAATACTTTCTCAGAATGAATTACTTTAGTTTAAATACTTTGCAGATAGGCAATAGACTTTTAAGTACAGTAGTTACAGTTGTTGCAATGGGCAACACATTTTCAAACACAATGCAACATTCAGCTCAATGTGAATTTCTAGTTAAATGCAATTAGTTACTTTATGGATTACTTTTGTAACCACAGGACTGGATCCTAGATTCAGTCCTGCTACATCTCCTGTAAACAGTTGAGTAAAAGCGTTTTGGTTACAGTCGTGATTTTTAAGGAATATTATTGTATTTTAAAAGTTGACACTTAGAAACTTTTTCTCATAGAATCACCAATGTTATCCTATGGAAGGAAATTCACTTAGCAGGTAAAAACCGTTATTGTTACTTTTTCTTACTCAGTGTTGGATCCTGGATCCAGCACTGGTGCATCTCCTGTAAACAGTTGAAAAAATGCGTTTAAGTCATACAGGCGATTTTTAAGGAATATTTGTAGTTTGTGAAAATCAACACTTTGAAACTTTTTGCTGAAAACCAGTCAATCTTAGCCTATGAAGGAAATTCAAGTTACCGGTAAGTACGGTTAAAATTACTTTTGAGGATCAGTACTGGGCTGAAAGATGCAGCACTGAGGTCTCTCCTGATAACAGGTGAGTAAATCGGAATTCGTATTTCGGCAAATTTTAGAGGAATATTTTAAAGTTCCAAAACTCCACACTTAGAAGAATTTCCAAGTGAAACCAGTCAATCTTAGCCTATGAAAGGAAATTCAAGTTACTGGTAAGTACGGTTAAAATTACTTTTCAGGACCAGTACTGGGCTGAAAGATGCAGCACTGAGGTCTCTCCTGATAACAGGTGAGTAAATCAGAATTCGGATTTCGGCTGATTTTAGAGGAATATTTGTATGTTTCAAAAATCAACACTTAGAAACTTTTTCAGCAAAAAGCAGGCAATGATATCCTAAGGAAGGAAATTCAAGTTACTGGTAAGTACGGTTAAAATTACTTTTGAGGATCAGTACTGGGCTGAAAGATGCAGCACTGAGGTCTCTCCTGATAACAGGTGAGTAAATCGGAATTCGTATTTCGGCTGATTTTAGAGGAATATTTTAAAGTTCCAAAACTCCACACTTAGAAGAATTTCCAAGTGAAACCAGTCAATGTTAGCCTATGAAGGAAATTCAAGTTACCGGTAAGTACGGCTAAAATTACTTTTCAGGACCAGTACTGGGCTGAAAGATGCAGCACTGAGGTCTCTCCTGATAACAGGTGAGTAAATCGGAATTCGTATTTCGGCTGATTTTAGAGGAATATTTTAAAGTTCCAAAACTCCACACTTAGAAGAATTTCCAAGTGAAACCAGTCAATGTTAGCCTATGGAAGGAAATTCAAGTTACTGGTAAGTATGGTTAGAATTACTTTTCAGGACCAGTACTGGGCTGAAAGATACAGCACTGAGGTCTCTCCTGATAACAGGTGAGTAAATCGGAATTCGTATTTCGGCTGATTTTAGAGGAATATTTGCACAATGGTGAAGGGAGGGGCGGGGCCTGAGGTGACATCTGTGCAAACGCGCCCGTTGCGCGTTTTAAGTTGGGGATTAAGTCCCCTTGAATCCTGAGGGTCCCTAGGGGCCAACTAGCCCACCAGGAACCTCCAATATGCGCCAGGGGCTGCGTTGCAGAGACGTGTAGAGAGGCCACACCCCTTTTACACCTCTCTGCAACGCAGCTCTGTGGCGCTTTCTGGATGTACCTGTTGGGCTAGTTGGCCCCCAGGGACCCTCAGGATTGAAGGCGATTTAATTCCCCATCTTAAAACGCGCCACGGGGCCTGTTTGCACACATGTCACCTGAAGCCCCGCCCCCTCCCTTCACCACTGTGCAAACGCGCCCTTGGCGCGTTTTAAGTTGGGGGATTAAGTCCCTTGAATCCTGAGGGTCCCCGGAGTCCAACTAGCCCACCATATACCTCCAAAAGCGCCACAGAGCTGCGTTGCAGAGAGGTGTAAAAGGGGTGTGGCCTCTCTACACGTCTCTGCAACGCAGCCCCTGGCGCTTATTGGAGGTTCCTGGTGGGCTAGTTGGCCCCCAGGGACCCCCAGTATTCAAGGGGAATTCGTTCCCCTCTGCAAACGCGCCAGGGGCGCGTTTGCAGAGTGGTGAAGGAAGGGGCGGGGCCTGCGGGCCCGATCGTTTTAAATTTTTTTTTTTTTTTTAAAAAAAATGCTTTTTGCCCAGGGGGTCCTTGTGGGACCCCCTGAGCAGGCCTAGGGGTTAGGGTGTTTCTACCCTGCCCCCTTTGTGCGTTTTGCGCACTTGTTTCTTTTTTTTCTCGGCGGGATACGCGCACCCTAAGCGCATCCCGCCGATTTAAAAAAAAAATAATCTTTTTCTGCCCAGGGGTCCTTGTGGGACCCCTGAGCAGACCTAGGGGTCAGGGTGTTTCTACCCTGCCCCCTTTTGCGCTTTGCGCACTTGTTTCTGTCCCTCGGTTCTACCGAGGGACAAAATGGCTGCCAACACTTCTTGATTTGGAGTGTTGACAGCCAATTAGCATGCAGCTCGTGATCGGGAGGGTGCGCGCAGGGTGCGCTGAGGGTACGCGTATCCGACGCGCCCATAGATATATATGTACTTTTACTTTTGATTTTCTCAGGAACTACTGAACGGATTTACACCATTTAAGCAAAAGGCACCAGTCTGAACCAAGGACTACCTCTTTGCCAAATTTGGGGTAATTCCGTTCAGCAGTTCGGGCTGTAGCTGCGACTAAAGGTTCCTATGGAAAAATGAATGGGGAAAACGCGTTTTGGGACCCCCCTTTTTTCTCGGCCCCCGCTTGACGTATCACCCCGAGACTTTCAGGGTAGGAGCGGACCGGAGCGCCCCAACAAGTTGGAAGCTTTCGCGAAGATTCGTCAACCGACGCCAACGTTATTGCAAATAGAATGTCGCGGATTTCCTATGGATAATAGGTTGTAACTATAACTATCTACTGGCGACCGCCAGTAGATAATATACATATATATATACATATATATAAAGCGGGGCTCCCAAAACGCTTTTTCTCAAAGTTAATTTCCATACGAAACTTTAGACGCGGCTACAGCCTGAACTGCTGAACGGAATTACACCAAATTTGGCAAAACAGTAGCGTTAGGTCGAGAAAGCGACCTTTTTGTTAAATGGTCTAAATCCGTTCAGTAGTTGCTGAGAAATGTAAAGATTTTTCAGATATACAACTTTGGCCGTGGTGGATCCGCGACCCCCCCCCATTCTCATGCCTGAGATCTGATTGGCTGCCAACACTTCAAACCAGGAAGTGTTGGCATCCATCTTGTGACTCGATTGAACTGAGTCACAAGAAAAAAACATTTAAAAAAAAGTTAAGAGGGTAGAAACACCCTGACCCCCTAGGCCTTTTGGGTGGGTCCCAAAAGCATTCTTTTAAAAATATTTTCAGTGGGAGTTGCGTTGGATCGGCGAATCCCGCCGTAAATAAAAAAAAAAACAAAGCACAGGTTGCCGCGCTTCATTTAATTAGGACCCCGGGTGGGCCAGGTCCCGGGGGCAATTACATATAATGATAGGGGGGGCCCCGTCAAGCCACCCACAGCCCCAGGGATGCTACCTCCCCGGCGCTATTTCACATAAATGTGGGAGGGCCACGCGGCCCGCCGCAGCCACGGGGACCGCCATCTCTTGGGGGCTATGTTAAAAAATAATGTGTGGGGGGCTTCAGCCCCCCCACGCAGCCCTGGGGACCACCACCTCCCTGGGGCTATGTTAAAAAATAATGTGTGGGGGGCTCCAGTCCCCCCCACAGCCCTGGGGACTGCCATCTCTTCGGGGCTTAATTTATGTTGGAGGGGGTGCCGCATGGCACCCCCTCGTGGAGCCCTACATGGCCCTGGGGACCGCCACCCCCAAGGGCCAGCTCCATCAATGTCCAGGGGTGCCCACCCCGGGACATTGAGGTTTGCTATGGGTTGGTGGGAGCACTGCTCCTGCCAAGCCATAGCAAACTCTGCTCTATGTCATGGAAGCGAGAGCAGTAAAAATGCTCTTGCTTCCATGAAGTGGAGCAGAATTGCTTTTGGACAGAGGGAGCTGCATGTTTGCAGCTCCCTCTGTCTAAAAGCAATGCCGGCTCCCGCAGGAGGTGGGGAGCTGGCAGGGACCGTGGAGGCCTTGAGGCTCCCCCCCAGTCCCCAACGAGCTTCCCATACCCTGGGGATGGGGCCCCAGGGCAATATCGGCCAGGGGCCATGCAGGCCCACTCCCAATTTAAAAAAACAAATGATGAAGGCCTTGCCTCAAGGGGATGGGGTCCCGGGGCCGAAATAGGCCTGGGGAGGGGGGCCATGCGGCCCCTCTCCCCCTTTTTTTTTTAATAAAAAAGATAAATAAAGGCCTAGCCCCGGGGTAGATGTCATCAGTGATGTCACTGACCATGTCATGAGTGATGTAATATGTGAGGTCATAAGCAGTGCATTGCGGGGGCGCAAGTTATAGTTAGCTCAGCTAACTAAAACTGTTGAATTTCTCTTGTTTTGTACTATTGAAATGTCAGCCTAACTATAACATCCCTGTAACCTTCATTTTTTTCAGTGAATATATATATATATATATGCAAAAATAGAAGCAGAGAACTCTGGGTAGTTCTCAAGTTTAGGTGGAAAGCAGTTCCAGTATAGAGCACTCTCAACACCAGCGACACTAAATTTGCTCACCTCAAATGTCTGCTTTTCTATCAAAGTCTTTAAGCATAGGATTAGCACAGTGCCATCCACGCCGAGATAGAAAGGGACAAAGTCTTTTACCATGTCTACAGCAAAGTCTTTAAGCATAAGATTAGAACAGTGCTATCCTTGCCGAGCTGTAAAATGGCCAAAGCCTTTTACCACTCCAGGCACAGTATTACAGCTTTGGATTGATAAAATACCATCCAAGCCAACCTGAAATGAATAAAAGCAACCCCTGACACGTGTTTCGCTCTCATTAGAGCACTTCAGAGAGGTATAGCTTTGTCCAGACACAAGGGAGCACCCAGTATAAGTCAAAACAATTCCCTTTCAGGCATAGAGTGACACATAAATTATGCAAAAAAGAAGCAGAGAACTCTGGGTAGTTCTCAAGTTTAGGTGGAAAGCAGCTCCAGTATAGAGCACTCTCAACACCAGCGACACTCTAAATTTGCTCACCTCAAATGTCTGCTTTTCTATCAAAGTCCTTAAGGATAGGATTAGCACAGTGCCATCCACGCTGAGATAGAAAGGGACAAAGTCTTTTACCATGTCTACAGCAAAGTCTTTAATCATAGGATTAGAACAGTGCTATCCTTGCTGAGCTGTAAAATGGCCAAATCCTTTTACCACTCCAGGCACAGTATTACAGCTTTGGATTGATAAAATACCATCCAAGCCAACCTGAAATGAATAAAAGCAACCCCTGATACGTGTTTCGCTATCATTAGAGCTCTTCAGAGAAGTATAGCTTTGTCCAGACTCAAGGGAGCACCCAGTATAAGTCAAAACAATTCCCTTTCAGGCATAGAGTGACGCATAAATTATGCAAAAAAAGGAGCAGAGAACTCTGGGTAGTTCTCAAGTTTAGGTGGAAAGCAGCTCCAGTATAGAGCACTCTCAACACCAGCGACACTCTAAATTTGCTCACCTCAAATGTCTGCTTTTCTATCAAAGTCTTTAAGCATAGGATTAGCACAGTGCCATCCATGCCGAGATAGAAAGGGACAAAGTCTTTTACCATGTCTACAGCAAAGTCTTTAAGCATAGGATTAGAACAGTGCTATCCTTGCCGAGCTGTAAAATGGCCAAAGCCTTTTACCACTTCAGGTATATATATATATATTCATTGAAAAAATCACAGGTTTCAGGGACGTTATAGTTAGGCTAACATTTCACTCGCACAAAACCAGAAAAATGTGGCCGTTATAGTTAGCTGAGCTAACTATAACTCACACCCCGCAATGCACTGCTGATGACGTCACATATTACATCACTCATGACATGGTCAGTGACATCACTGGTGACATCACTGATGATATCACTGATGACATCATCCAGTGACTGAGTGTTTCTAAAAGTTTAAGAATGTTATATATATATACGCCAAGGTGTATTGAAGAATGAGTGGGTATATGAGTGTCTGAATGGATGGTTTAGTAGGTGTGTGACTGACTGTATAAGTGAGTGATTAAACGTGTCTTAGTGAATGCATGTGAGAATGACTAATCTGTGTGAATGTCTGTATCAGTCTGTCAGTTGGTATGTTAGTGGCTGCATGGGTTGGTGAGTAGCTACATGAGTAGCTATATGGGTTAATGATTGGTTGTCTGAGTACTTGTATGGGTGCCTGAGTGTCTGTGTAGGGGTGACTCCCTGCATGGATGTG
Organism: Calotriton arnoldi; assembly: GCA_963921515.1. Classification (NCBI taxonomy): domain Eukaryota; kingdom Metazoa; phylum Chordata; class Amphibia; order Caudata; family Salamandridae; genus Calotriton; species Calotriton arnoldi. The sequence goes on along the minus strand of CAWUFW010007462.1, from coordinate 66,538 downwards.
TAAGTGGGTGATTCACTGGGCGTACGGGTTCATGAGTACGTCTGCAAGGTGCTGTATGGCTGAGTGAGTGTGCGTATGGCTGTGTTGGTGAGTGAATAGATGTCTCAGTGGTATATGTATGAGTAGCTACATATGTGAAAGGCAGTATATGTGAGTGTTGGAGTATATAAGTGACTATATGTGAGAGTGAGTGATTGTGAGAGTAGCCCATATGGATGAGTGTGTGCTTGTGTCAGTGACTGTATTAGAGAGTAAGTATGTCTTAGTATCTGCATGAATAAGTGAGGTGGTATGTGTATAACTTTATAGGTGAGTAAATGGCAGTGTGATTGATTCTTTGGGTGACTGACTAGGTGTATGAGTAACTCTATGGGCGAGTGGCGGTATGTGAGTGTCTGTATGGGTGTATGCGGGTATATATCAGTGGCGGTATTGATGAGTGACTGTGTGTCTGAGTGACTGTACGGGTGAGTGAGTGGACGTGTGTAGACCTATGAATCAGTGAGTGGGTATGTACTAACTGGTATTGATGTGTCTGTGGTTTCGAGAATGGTAGTCTGTATTTTAGAGTGGGAGTATGAAAGGTTATATTAGGGTGTGAGGAGGTGCATCAGATATTAAGTGGATGATGTCATCAGTGATGTCATCAGTGATGTCATTTGAGATGTCATCAGTGATGTCACTGACCATGTCATGAGTAATGTAATATGTGACGTCATCAGCAGTGCATTGCGGGGGCACGAGTTATAGTTAGCTCAGCTAACTATAACGGCCAAATTTCTCTGGTTTTGTGCGAGTGAAATGTCAGCCTAATTATAACATCCCTGAAACCTGTGTTTTTTTTCAATGAATTTCTAAGGTTTTTTAAATGCTAATCCCTAACAATAACGCCCCTAAAACCTGTGGTTTTTTCAGTGAATATCTAAGGCTTTTTAAATGCTAATTCCTAACTATAACATCCCTGAAACCTGTGTTTTTTTCTGTGAATTTGTAAGGTTTTTTAAATGTTAATTACTAACTATAACGTCCCTGAAACGTGTGGTTTTTCATTGAATATCTAAGGTTTTTTAAATGCTAATTCCTAACTATAACGTCCCTGAAACCTTTGGTTTTTTCAGTGAATTTCTAAGGTTTTTTAAATGCTAATTACTAACTATAACGTCCCTGAAACCTGTGGTTTTTTCAGTGAATTTCTAAGGTTTTTTAAATGCTAATTTCTAATTATGCCTACATAGGTAGAACATGTACAGAAAGAGGAAGAAAGGCACAGAAAGAAGCAAGAGAAGTGCAGAAAGAGGGAAGAGGGGTGCAGAAAGAGGCAAGAGGGGGTACAGACAGTTGCAACAGAGGTGCAGAAAGAAGCAAGAGCAGTGCAGAAAGAACCAACAGAGGTACAGAAAGAGGCAGGAGGGGTGCAGAAAGAGGCAAGGGAAGTGTAGTGGAAGTTTCCCAACTGTGAATGACAACATGGATTGTATGGGAGGGACAATGGATAACGTGAACAGGGATGGAAGAACATTGTTCTCCTTCCCTCTACTATCCCTTTCAGAGGTTGAGTCTCTCTGCAATAAAAGCAAATCAGGCTCCCCAGCAGACCCTATGAAACCGGACCAACTCCGTAAATTTAAAAAACATCTACTACCAGTCTGCAGTGAGCTGATTAACCCATCCCTGACCTCAGCATCAGTACCACTCCCATGGAAGCACGCCAAAGTAACACCACTATTAAAAAACCCTCTTTGGACTCATCCTAGCCTGAAAATTATCGCCCCATATCCCGGCTCCCTTTTTTGGCCAAAGCCACTGAATCCCATGTGAACTCCGTCCTCACAAAGTTTGTAGAGTCCAATGAGATATTGGACTCCTCACAAAACAGTTTCAGATCACGCCACAGCACCGAATATGCCCTGTTGGCAGTGATGGAGCAACTTCGAAGCATTTTGGATGAAGGAAACTCTGCGGCTCTAATTCTCCTTGACCTCAGCGCCGCTTTTGATACTGTATCTCATAAGATCCTACTGCTCAGTTTGCAGGAGATAGGTATCGGGGGTGTGGTCTTGGCCTGGTTCAGATCCTTTCTGGATTTTAGAACATTCCAGGTCACAGTACCACCCCACTGTTCGCAGGAGTACCCAGTCCACTACCGAGTGCCGCAGGGATCAATATTGAGCCCTACGCTCTTTAATATCTATCTGTAACCCCTTGCAGTGGTAGCAAAAAATAGAGGACTGTCATCAGTATCCTGCGCTGATGACACCCAACTGGTTATCTCCTTCTCCAAAAAATGCAAAAATAACCTCACTAAATTTCAGGAAGACATGCTGGCTATTGCAGAGTGTATGACAGCAAACTGTCTGCAGTTACACACCAGTAAATCTGAAATTTTGCTGCTAGGGAGAGACAGTAATTTGTGGTCAGAGCAATGGTGGCCAGACGCGTTGAGGCCTGCACACCTGCCTAAGGAGGCAGTGAAAAATTTGGGAGTATGGGTGGACAGTAGGCTGTCCTTCAAAGCCCAAAGAAAAGTGGTAGTGGGGGTTTGTTTTGGGCTTCTGCGTGGACTCAAGCCTCTCTTAGGGTTTTTTGACTCACAAACTCGCCAGACCATTATCCAAGCTACGATTTTGTCTAGACTGGATTATTGTAATTCCCTCTACTTAGGCGCTAATAAATCTGGGATTCAGCGCCTACAGAGGGTACAAAATGCAGCAGCATGCACTCTTTTTGCTCTCCCAGAATTCTGCTCAGCATCAAAGCTTATGCCTAAACTTCACTGGCTGCCTGTTGATAAAAGAATTCAGTTTAAGACATTGAGCTTTGTTCACAAAATTCTGACCCAACAAGCGCCTCCTACCTTATCTGATCTGCTGGCGCCATATTCACTGCGATGTACGTTGCGCTCAGCCAATCAGTATTTAGCCTGCACCCCCGAGTTTTAAGAGCAAGAACCGGGGGTTGCTCTTTTAAGGCGTTGATGTCCGGACTCTGGAACTCTTTACCTGTGTCTATCAGAGGTATCCAGAACCACCTGGAGTTTAGAAAGGCTACAAAAACTTGGTTATTCCCGACCTAATATACACGTCCTTTGTTTTTCCATCCTGCAATGTGTTACCTGGGTAGCGCTGGGACGCCCCATCGCTGGAGCAGCCATGCGCTGTACAAATCTCTTTAACATAAAATAACATAACATAGAAAGAGGCAAGAGAGTTGCAGAAACAGGCAAAAGAGGTGCAGAAAGAGGGAACAGGGGCACAGACAGAAGCAAGAGAGGTGCACAAAGAAGCAATAGAGGTGCACAAAGAAGCAATAGAGGTGCAGAAAGAAGCAAGAGAGGTGCAGAAGAAAGAAGCAAGAGAGGTGCAGAAAGAAGCAAGAGAGGTGCAGAACGAAGGTAGATGGCGAAAGCGGAAGAGATGTGCAGAAAGAGGCAAGAGAAGTGCAGAAAAAGGAAGAAAGGTGCCGAAAGAAGCAAGAGAAATGCAGAAAGAGGCAAGGGAGGCGCAAAAAGAAGCAAGAGTGGTTTGTACACCATTAGTACCAATTTAACACCCACATTTAGCAATAAGTAACATGTGACCATTCTATGTTTGCAAAGGTCCTTCCACCACGCTGTAACATTTGTCGCTGCATTTTTGGTGACGTTTGAGCTGTTTGAGCTAGAAACAAGGTTTTTTTGTTCAAACTTGCAGATAATGCAGCAGATGATGGATTATGTGGTAAATGCAGAAAATGTATAATTGTGCGAAAGTCGGTGCAGCCAAACAGTCGCATAATTCCAGTGGCCCTGCTCATACCTCTGACTAGGTCCAGATGTGCTTCTCAGTGGTTCCTTCTTTTTTTGTCTCATTGAGATTATAGTTTAGCTTCTATGGAAACGAGGAAGACTAAACCTGAGGTTACCATTCCACAACACAGACTACCGTACCACATAATTACTCTCCATAACACAATCCCACTCTACATAATTCCTATACACTAAATTCCACATACTTCCTATCCACATAATTTCACTGCACAACATACCACATAATTCCATTACACATAACAAACATCCACTCCACTCCCAAAAACATTAGTAAAAAACCTTTACATTTACAACACCAATAGCTGTAACTCTAGCAAATGCGAGACCTATTACATTGCAAATGCTTCTTTAACTAGTAGTTGCGTTTGCGGAGTGGTGGAGAAAGGGGGCAGGGTCTCCGACCAGCGCTCAGGAATTCCGCTGCGTTCGACTTACAGGCGGTACCAGGAGCGCTTCTTGGCCCCAAAAGTCCCTCAGGAGTAAAGTGGACTTCATCCCCAACCCAGGAGATGCGTTTGCAGAGTGGTGGAGAAAGGGGGGGCGTGGCCTCTGAAGACCTCTTAGCAATCCCACAGTGTGGGACTTACTAGAGGTAACAGGAGGGGTAGTTGTCCCCCAAGGACAAACTTGGGGGCCAACTACCCCTCCTATTACCTCCAGTAAGTCCCACACAGCAGGACTGGTAAGTTCTCATAGCAGGCCACGCCCCCTTTGCCCACCACTCTGCAAACGCGCTCCCTGGGGAGCTCTTGGATGGGGATTAAAGTCCCCTTCGCTGCTGGGGGTCCTTAGGGGCCAACTAGCATACCTGATACCTCCAGTAAGCCCCAGATAGTGAGATTGCTGAGAGGTGGACATAGGCCACGGGGGAGACAGAGCACGTCGTTGCTCTTAGGACAGGGTGGCAGACAACTATCGTTGATCCTACCCTTGCTCCGGGTCCAGAGCAAGGGTAGGATCAACGATAGTCGTCTGCCACCCTGTCCTCTGCCTCCCCCATCAGCCGTAGGCTTTACCACTAGGGGTCTACAATACCCCAGTATAAGTCTACTAGGGTACACCCTACCGTGTCTGGTCACCAGTCAACAATTAAGGAACCGGACCTACGGTAGTGCACCACTCACTCTTTAGTTTTCTTTTGGTCCTGATGAAGTGCCACTTGACCCGTTAGGGGCAAATGGGGCACGAAACATGTTGACCCACTACTCTACAACAGCCCAATAGGAACATCACATCCGCTTAGGGCACGCATACCTTTTAATTAGGCTCGAGCTACCTAAACAATAAAACCAGACCAGAGTAGGACTGCTCCAGACCTATTTCATCTCACACACCTGTGCACTACCCAGCCCTCACACCCGCACGCACCCTATGGCTTCTTCAAAATATCTCCGCCAAAGAACCCCGTTTACGGGAGCCCGTCGGGCATTGCAGCGCCGGCCCGACGAGGAGCATGGCCCAATGATGAAGCATGACATCCTCCGGGGTGTGTGAGGGCATCACGAAGAAAGACCTCCCTTTCCCCGCTCCTCTAGTTAGGAACTGCACACCCTTTTGATACACTGTCCCATTTGGGAGCTAGTGTGCAGGACCTATTTAAATATAGCTCCCGGACCCTCCTCTTTTTGATACCGGACCAGACATCGCCATCACCATCCACGACGGCTACAAATTCACCCGCATGGACCACCCCGAGCGGCCAGGAGGAGGCATTGCCATTGTCTTAAAGAGGCCAACTCCGACTGGCCACGCACTCTAATGTCCCGACGGTGACCATGGAACACCTCCACCTCCAGATCCCGACCAACCCCAACACCACCCTCCACGCCACCCTCATCTACAGGCCCCCCGGGCCATGAACCCCCATTCACCGATGCCATTGTAGACCTCATCACACCCCAGGCTCTCCCATCCACCAACTACAACCTACTCGGAGACGTCAAGTTCCACCTGGACAACCACAGTGACCAGAACACCACCCCCCTCCTGGTGAACCTCGCCAACATCGGACTCAAGCAGCCAGTCACCGCACCAACCCACACAGCCTGACACAGGTTCGAGCCCCTCTTCTCCACCAGCAGGAACTTCAACTTCAGCCACACCACAGGACTCTCATGTACCGACCATCATTGTTTACATCACGCCTTCACCACGCCCACCGTACACCATCGCCATCATTGCCCCCCCATCGCGGCTGGATCAAGGCCACCAAAGAACTTTAAAAAAATATATGTTACTACAAAAAGTACGTGATAAAAAATAATTTGCATTAAACTAACTTTTAAAATCAAAACTAAAAATAGATTAAAAGAATTTAAAAAAATCATTCCAGGCTGAGCAACAATAGAGAAAGTGTTGGACTGTGGAGGGATCAGATTTACTATTCCCGGAGCAACAGTTAGGAAAGAGTTTGACTTTTAAGGGGTTAGATGTTCTATTCCTGCTCTGATGTAAGCAACAGTAAGGACAGTGTTGGACTTGGAGGAGTTAAATGTACTATTTCCACCCCAACGTAAGAAACAGTAGGGAAAGTGCTGCACTTTGGCGGTGTTAGATCTACTATTCCCACTCCAAAATAAGCCACAGTAAGGCAAGTTTTGGACAAGGAAGATTTCCCTATCCTAAATTGATACAAAATAAATTACATATGTATGAATTAAATAAACATAAAATATATTTTTGGAAACTTAAAAAAGTGGTTTTAACAGTATAACATTTATATAAATTATTTTAAAAACAAAAATACAAAATTAACATGTAAAATTATAGAAAAAATTTAAATCTTTAAAAACAAATTTAGAATACTGCCAACTTTGTTCCCCTAAACTTCCAACTAACACAACAAATGAAAATATTAACACCCCAAAAATATATATTATCTCAACAATAATAACACTGTTGTAGGACTTGGCCTTTTTGGCTAAAGTTCCCTAAACTTTTTGCTTTCCCCCTAGACCGTTTTCCTGACATAGAGTTGCCAATTTAGATGCTTTGGGTACTTTGCCACTGCTGATCAGGGTCAAAGTACAAGGGTTCCCTATGTAAAGTACAATGGTAATTGGTTGGCCATGGTTGGTATGTTTGCCTTACTAGTAAAAGTCCCTAGTGATGTGCACTGTGTTTGCAAGGGTTAGTAATGCAAGGGCGCGCAGACAAGGGAACTCAGGCCTTCAGTGTAGGGCCTGCGCGCAGTTTGCTAAGTTAGCATGTTGTCCTGACAAGTGCAACCACTTGTCAGGCCTTAGTTTCCCTTTTGCGTACACTGTGGGCACCCTTGTGGTAGGTCCCGGGTAACCCCTGGGCAGGGTGCAGTGTAGGTAAAAGGCAGGACATATACTGAGGTGTGTGCTATGTCCTGACAGTGAAAAAACACTCCATTTCGTTTTCACTGGTGAAAGGCCATTCTGCTCATAGGACAGAATGGGGGAGGCTGGGTATGGTGTTTTGTTGGCCTAGTTTCCTATAAGTTTATAATGGAGAGGTGAAGTTTAGTATGTATGAACTCACAGTGTCATAACACATCGTTCTATGAAAGTGGTTTTGTCACTGTGTGTTCAGAAACCACTCTTTTAGAAAGTGGCTGAGTTTTGTGCTTTAAGCATTTCTTTGTGTCTCTGCTGAATGTGGATTGACTGTCTGGATCTGAGATGGGAGGGGGTGAGATGGCACCTGGCTGACCTGCATCTAGAGAGTATGCGAGGAGAGGCCCCGGGAGGTGAAGAGGCCTGGGTTGCAGCTATAAAACTATTGACCCATCTCCTGCTGAGTGATTAAGTGTCCAGACCCCCAGTATCAAAGGGAGAAAGGTGACACTGGGAGGGAGATACCCAGAACTGATTTAGGTAGGGGTCAGGGACCCCTGAGCACAACAAACTTCAAAGACATGAAGGGGTATAACTAAGAGAACTGAAACCCCTAGAATTTGGTGTAATTTTGAATGGCGAAATGGACAGGTCGAGTCTGCAAAGGCTTTGACCTCTTTCGTGGTCAAGAAGAACCTATGCCAAGGAACAAGTTGCTGAAGAGACTGCTGGATAGGACTGACCCTTGCTTCGTGATCTGGGGCTGGCCTGCAGTTTGTAGCTTTTACTAAGGAAGAAACTGAAGGGACATTGCAGTGGGTGGTGTCCCCCCCTTCTTGAACAGGACTGTGCTTTGTGCTGTGTCCTGAACCCCAAGGGCCTAGGTGAGCTGGCTCCCTGTTTGGAAACACAGGAACATAAAAGTTTCCGGAGAAGTCCCAAGCAATGAGGTGTGCGCTTGCTTTTGCAGCTTGAGACCCTCAGAAGTTGTGCCTTGTGATCGTGGGCACACAGGAGTAAACTGAGTCTCGGACGCGCAGGGTGCGTATTGGGGTGCAAGCCGAGGCGTTGGTGAGGAGCACCTGGTCGTTGTGTGCACCGGGAGAAGAGGTGAGACTCGGACGCGCAGGGTGATTGTCGTGGTGCAAGCCGAGGCGTTGGTGAGGAGCGCCTGGTCATTGTGTGCACCGGGAAAAGAAGTGAGACTCGGACGCGCAGGGTGCGTGTCGTGGTGCTAGCCGAGGCGTTGGTGAAGAGCGCCTGGTCGTTGTGTGCACCGGGAGAAGAGGTGAGACTCGGACACGCAGGGTGCGTGTCGAGGTGCAAGTCGAGGAGTGGTGACGATCGCCTGGTCATCGTGTGCACCATATAGGAGGCGAGTCTCGGACGCGCAGAGTGCGTTTCGCGGTGCAACCAGAGGCGCTGGTGAGGAGTGCCGGGGTAGCGTGTGCACCGAAATCGAAGTAAGTCTCCACAAGTGCTGAGGGCGGGTCTCGGTGTCCACTGAGACCACCGGAAGGAGGGCCAGGTCATTGGGCCCTCGGAGTGCAACAGTAGCAGCCCTGACCGGCAGTCCCGGAGGAGCGGAGTCGCCGGCCCGAGCTCGCCGTGCCCATTGACGGAGTTCTGGATCAAGGCCCAAGTCGCTGAAGGAGGGGAGGAGAGTGGGGTCGCGCCCCCCCCAGGTAATGTGGATCACCACCTGGGGTGGGGTGGGGTGAGGGCTCGGAGGGACACTCTCTCGGCCTCTCGCTCCTGGCAGCTGCATGAGCCTGTTGCTTCGGCTCGGATCGAGGCCCGTGCTGGCCCAAGGAGGGGCAGTACCGGGGCCGGAGTGAGAAGCGGTACTTTTGTGTCATCATTGATTCATGTCGGGGGCAACTGTTAACAGAGCACCTAGACTGTCATATTACACTTTGCATTATTGCTGCTAATGAACTATCGAACTGTCGTATGACGCCTGACTCTATTTGTGCCTGACGAACTACATGCTGTGTGCGCTTCGCACTGCGTTATTCCCTTGCAGAGTACATGATTGTAAGCGTGGCGCATTGCATTATTTCTTCATCGCACAGTGCCTGATTATAACGTGGCACATTGCATTATTTCTTCAGTGCACAGTACATGATTGTAGCGTGACGCATTGCTTTGTTTCTTCCTTGCACAGGGCATGCTGGTGGTGATACGCATTGCATTATTCCTTCTATTGCGAAGTACACGACTGTGGCGCTATGTATGGCATTGTTTCTCTATTGCACAGTTCAGGAGTATATCGTTACGCATTGCAGTATTTCGTTTCTTTTGCAACGTGTGTGATTCTAGCAATACGACCTACCTAACCTTTTGGAAACGGTTAGAAGTCAGCTTAACTGTTGGTTAGAAGCGGTGGTTGGGATTAGAACCTACCAATCCACCGGAAGAAATACTACCCATTATTATATGTTGGTTTTGTATCGTGTGGTCATATCGTATATCTTCTTGTATAAAGATTATACTCGTATTATAAAAACTTCTGTGGAGTCTATTTGTGGTGACATCATTGGGTTGCTGTGAGTGTGGTTGCACATACTGTACACTCGTGCCTTGGAGATAAGCCTGGCTGCTCGTGCCAAGCTACTAAGGGGGTGAGCAGGGCTATCTCAGACGGTGTCCTTACTTAGCCTAACTTTGAAACGAGGGGTCTGGATCTCGCACCCGGCAACAGCGGTGTGGGACAGGGACTCCCACCTCCAGCATTTGGTGGCGGCGGTGAGGGATAAGGACCCCCACTTCCAACAACTGTCAAATTATTAATAATACAAAACCATTACATATTGTAATTAATTAATATCCAAATTAATTTTAGAAAATAAAGAGTTAACACAATCAATTATCAAAGAAACCAATTAACAAATAAAATATATTATCATATTTTAAAATGATCGATTAAATATATAAAAAATACAGAATTAATTATCTAATTAGCAAATTAAAATGTATTAAACAGTATAATCAATTAAAAATAAATATATAAATCTTCCCACTCTAGTCTCCTAAAAACCCAACAATCCGCCCAAAGAATTGACATATAATTAAACATATATATATATATTACTAAATCAATAAAACACGCTAAAATAATTAAACATACTTAACAATAAAATAATAACAATTTATAACGCAACATCTGATACAACCCAAATAAATAATAAAAACAATGATATTATGTACAACTATGTTTAAAAAAAACGATATAAAAATTGATGTTCTTGTTTCTATATTCTGTCAGATAATATTTGTGCCTCACAATGTTTTTGGAACCAAATTTTGAGGGAATACATATGACCACATGACTACCTACACCTATGTTGTAAGCCTTGCAGTAAGTAGATCTGGTAATTTTCCTGTCAGTCATGTTGATAGCCACTAGTTTGATTCCAAGTGCCTAGCCATACCTGTCTTCACAACAACTGAGCTGAAACAAAATATGTGTTTTACCACTTTCCATAATCACCTTGTCATCCCTTTCACCGTCTTCAACAGCTTCAGGTGTGTTGAGGGCATCAAATAATTTGCCTCCAAGTGGATCAAGGTCAGGTGAGACCTGGGCCACCTCTCATTCATTTCCCACAATGTGGGTACTAATTGGCCCTAGCACATATTGCCTGTGGAATGACCACAGGTTAAGATCACTTTCTTTTGACCCCCTTTAAAACTCTGTTCCTGCCAAAAATAACAAAACATCTCCAGCTAGTGTTTTCCCTAATCCTGCAGATCCCTGAGCCTCATATAGCCCCACATACATTTCCACCTGCCCTAGTCCCTCAGCTTACTCTACTATGCCAAATACTTCAGTTGACGCTTCAATCCTACAGGAAAATGTTCCAAAACATTACGGCAGCCAAATTCTCACCCTCTTCGGCAAACGCTCTTGTTACACTCCAAATGCTTGTCTGTTCATTACTCTACCTCCATCCTTGTGCCAGGACACATATCCTGAGCCTGCTTCTCTCATTTTTAAATATTCTTATCTTCCATTACAGTCCATTTCAGTGAAACTTGCATCAGTGGTTTAGCAAGGGCACTATGGGCCTTAATGCAATCAAAGATATTGGGCTGCCCATCCCCAGGTTTGGTAGCAAAAATTGCCATCAACAGGGGTGAAGTGGGCCCCTTACAGGTCTGGGCCCTGCCGCCCCTGCACCTGCTGCACTACTGATAGTCACACTCTTGACTTGCATCCCTTTCCCACTCCAGACTGTCTCTTCCTGCACACCTCAATTTGTTGTCTATATTCCTCAAAACTCAGGCAACTGTTGGAACTGGCCTTTTTTGTAGGGTTATCCCCAAACTTCCTGCCTTCTTCCTTCTATTTTTCTGACCTCCTTTTAGTTGGCTTTAGGACTCTGGGCACTTTACCAGTGCTGATCAGTGATAAAGTGCAAATTCTCTCTCCTCTAAAACATGGTTTAATTAATTGGTTTCTCCATGATTGGCATATTTGATTTACTCATAAGTTCCTAGTATAGTGCACCATGGGTGCCCAGGGCCTATATATCAAATGTTACTAGTGGGTCTGCAGCACTGATTGTGCCACCCACATGCAAACATGTCTCAGGCCTGCCACTGCAGAGCCTGTGTGTGCACTTTAAACTGCTAGACATACATGCAGTTCTTGCCTGAACTATGATGCCTTTCAAATTGCCCACCGCTAATACCGTAATTGATTTTCTTCCATCACATGTGCTGCCCTTCTCCATGGCCCAAACTTCTCTTAATATACTCGAATCATACATACTCAGATTGTTTCCCCAAAAGACTTTCCCATCGAACAAGATATCAGACATTTCCCCTGAACTAGTCACAAGGTACAACTTCTTGTCAATCATTGACATCACAAGTTCACAACATCTGACTTCTGTAATTATAAGCTTTCCCTGATGTCAATTATCCTTGCTCCACTCATGACAACCTCAACTCATGGCTGTGATTAATTGCTCCTAATGCGCGATGCCCTTCTGCTAGCCATAAAGATCTCGGAATTCTAGACTCCACATCTCAGTCTGTACTATCTCCCTGGGTTGGTCAGATCTTGTTGCCAATCCATTGAATCTCCACCCCTAAAAGTGAGACAATGCCTCTGCTGACATATTAAAAAGACCTGGGATGTGCCTTGCTTGAAACATGATGTCCATTGCAGACACTTTAGCACTAACGCTCTTAGCAGATGCAGCACTCATTGCCTGACTTTTTTTTGTCACTCCGACAACTGTCTCATCTATTACAAGTCACCTTTCTGTTTCTCTGTTTTCCTTCACTCAGCCCCATTGGCAGTACTACATGAAATAATTCCATAAGTCTAGTGCTATATATGCACCTCTTCCAGTCATCAAGTCACTGCCCTGCCCACCAGTGTTAATTCCAGAATGACATGTTTGGGAACCAGTACTTTGTTTTCACTGCAGATCCTACTGTATTGAGTCTGGAGACTTAAGCACCCAAAGAATCACTGGGTCAAGTATAAGGTCTTTTTCATAACACTTATACAGCTTAAAACAAGATTTTTTGACTCCTAGGTGCTGATGAAAGCCCACATGCACCTCCTAGTAGGGCAAGACAGATTGAAACATGTCGATTGTTCATAAGGGTCTAATTAAGACCAATTTTGTTTAAAATCATACCACACGGGGACAAGAATAAAATATTGAGATCACCCTGAGGTATTTTTAACTACACTTGGTTTCTGTATGCGATGTGAAAGTGACAGTTACCCTCCTCTACTATGCTTAGGATAGCTACACATCATAGGACTACAGTTGCAAAACACCAAAGTGCTCCCCTGCATCAGAGGGCACTAGCCCACAATGAGGAGGAGCTCCATGATGAAGCATTCACCCATTTGATGGGTGAGGGTTACTATCCTTAAAAAGATATTCCCTCACACTCATTTGCTTTACAAACAACTTTATTGCTTCAACTATTTCCTTTACTCACTAGGAACCTTTGGTGGTTATACATTAAATATGAGATGTACACTAGTTTGTTGCCCCACTACTAGCTAGTTTGTATTTACTCCCTTCCAGTATAAACCGATACCACCCATACCTAATGAGTTGGACCAGGTAACCATGTCTGTTGCAGGCATCTAGTCACTCCAATGTAGCTATCTAGGAACCCAATCCATGTCAACATATCCATTCTTATGCTTTTTGTAATCCTAATCCTATGAAGTGGTTTTGAATCTTCTCTCGTGGCAAAAGCCATATGTCTGCAGAAAGTAGAGAAAGCTCTGTCTGACGCAACAAACCACCTTATACGCAAAGCTCAGGTAGCCCAGTTCCCAGAACCAGCTGCAGCCTCTTTAGCTCACACTACTTGTTTAATACCAGCTCATACGTTAGGTCTTTCAACACCTGAAATTTGTCAGTGGGCAAGCAGAGCTTCATTGCCTCTGAATTAAATTCAGTGCCCAAAAATGTGATGGCCATATCCAGTCCACCTGTTATCTCTACCGTCAATGGCAGTCCAAAGGTTGTAGCCACCCATTGAAATTTCCTCATCAAACAAATACATTCTCCAAGTCCACTTTTCCTACCTTCCAGCACAATATCATAAAGGTAGTGCAGCACCTGCTCAGACTTTGCTTCAGTCATCACTGCCTATTCCAGGAATGACTGAAAGCCTCAAAAACTAAGACTAGGCATATAACCAAGCAGCTCACTGGCATAACTTTATCTGTACTTCAAATTGAATCCATGACAAGGGTAAGTCCTTCAAATGAACTGGTACTAACTGTAATTCTGACTTTGTCAGCTTTTTCCATCTTAACCCTGACACCACACTATTGCAATGACCTCCTCTATGCTAGCATACAATAGTGAGCACTCATTTTGATCAATGCAGTCATTAATCAACCCAACCTCTGAACAAGAAAGGTAGTGAATGACAGATTTTAAGAATTTATCCTGGGGGGTCAGTTGCAGTTCCACATAGGGAATCTTAAAAACAGTTACAAATCATTCCTCAATCATTGTGCCACCCTCCTGTCTAGGTATTTCTTCGCCAAGCCTCCCTCGCATCCAGGTTAAATTAGATACTGGCCCTTTGCCTACGCCTCCCGCATTTAAATAAATTTTACAAAAATATTACGCTTAATTAAAGTTCCAGCATGCCCTGACCATGCACTTTTGTTTTGACTTCCCACCATGGTGGGGTAGCTTGGAAAAGCCACAGCAGGGATAAGCCACTTGCGTGAGCAATACAGAAACAGACATGGTTGTCATCAACTGGAGCCAAAGTACAATGTCAATCTTGGTACAAGACTTCATCAGATCTAGACCTCTAACATATACTCAGCTCTTTGTCCTATCTCAACCAAACCAGTCCCGTAAAGATGATGTTCCCTTCCCTATATAAATAACCTCCCCACCTTCGATTTGTTCCTGCTTTGAGGTTAACGTAGGTGTCTCCTCTCATCTGCCGTTCTCTCCTCTTTCCTCTACCCATGCCTTGGCCATCAGAGCTCACCCAGTTTGGTCTGTCCTCTCCAAAAATGTGTCACAGGACTCCCACCATGCCTTCTGCAAATGCTTTGAACAAGAAACCCCTAGGGCCTGATTACGACTTTATCGGTGCAACGGTGGGTCCACCCCGCCGCCGCCCCACTGAAACCATAGTCAGAGTGCTCGCCAGATTAGGACTTTCCTCCTGTCTGGTGCGCTTTGTTTTGCCCTGAAAATGGGCACTGCTATGAGAATGCCAAAAACAGTTGCTGCACTTCATGGACTGAAAAGTCCATGCCGTGAAGAAACTGGTGTGCATGCACACATGGGGGCCATGAAAACACTGGCAGAGATGAAACGCAATATGCTTGGCGGGGCCACGGCAGTCCGCCAAGCATATTACTGCCTCCTGACCGCCACACCACGGCCAGGGAACGGCGGTTCCCTGGCAGATGCGGTGGGGCTGTGGCTGCCCGAATCATAATAGGGCGGTCAGGAGACTGCCACGCCCTCACACGTCTGGCGGTCTGTAGACCACCAGATTCGTAATCGGGCCCTTAGTGTCTCTCTTCCATCTGCAAACTCCTTGCTTTCCTTCATCCTGTCCTCATCCTCCAATCCATCCATTCCTGCCCCTCATACTTCCCTCCAATCTTCCCCATACTCATTTTCCCACCACATGGGCAGGTCCACACCCACCACGGTCTTTATTCAGCTACCTCTCATCTCAGGTTTTTTCCTTATGAAAGCTGCCTCTTTCCACGCCCTGGTGTGGCTCCATACGTGTATGGGCTAGCGCTAATCATTCTTCCCACATTCCTTTCACTACCACACTCTTGTATCTGCTTGACACTGCCCCCACTCATGCTCTATGGACCCACCACGTCCAACTCCACCATCAAATTATGTCCTGCCCCATCGTCCCTTATCCCTGGCACCAGTTCATCTTCTTCAGTTTCGTGTCTACCTCCACTGAGAACTCCCAAGCTCTTCAATGCTGTCGATCCTGACCTGTGTACTCTGAAGATACCCCAGCCTCCATCCTAGGGCTACCCACACTCCTCCCGCCTCAAGGCGTAGAAGCACACACTCGCACCAATGCAGAGACCCCAGTGGATGACACCTGTTTGGGCCATCCTCTTCTCTCCGGCACGCAGGTGTCTTCTCAGTGCTGTCTCAGACTCCTGTCTGCCCATAGCACTGCCGATGCAGCATCCTCTACGGCGGTAGACCAAGCCATCCTGGAGGTCACAAGCCTGATCAAATGACAGAAGGGACTGAATACTTTCTTGGGCGCATGTGCGGCTTTTTAATAACAAGGAGGCTGCACGGTTGCTAGCATCTGACACTACAGCACGTTATCCTTTATCAAAGATTGTGTAGGGTTGCTAATTCACACTAAACTTTTGCAAACGTTATCTTAATAAGCAATTACAGTATGCAAAGCCTAAGAGTATGTTTCACTGTTAGGTGGAGGTTCTAAAAACAAATGTGTAATTCGTTGAATAATCTACACAAACTCGTTTGTGAAAAAATTGAAAAACAAATCAAATGCACTTCTACCCAAAAGAAATTCACAATAGGTGGATGAGTTTTAGTGATCTTGTGTTGTTAATTAACTTCATATATTCAGGCTATTAAGGATGTTCGGAACACTTTAAGTGATGACGGATAGGAAGAGTGTCTGAACTGTGTAATGAATAATGTCACTGTATTATGCGCTTGTAATTGGAAAGAACGGGGAATGGAAGCTTTAAGACACAGTCTGAGCTTAATATCAGCTAATTATTTTGAACATGCAAAAATGTTATCATATAGAACTAAACTGATTTTGGAAAACAACAGTATATGGTACAAACAGACGCTTGGGCTGGAGGATTGTCCCTATTTATGACAACCAGTGCCTCTTTTCCATCTACCTCAGACTTGACGTTTTAAGATATTACACTTTCAAGGGTTGAAGCAAAATACAGAGACTCAGCCCTCAAGTGAGGTAAGAAGGAAGGGTGGACAAGAGGTCATAGCACTTCATTAGAGCAACTAGTTGCAGCCAGACCCACAACAGACTGTGATAAACATCTAATGCAAAGAAGAAAGGTGTGAGAAAAGGAGTTCGATAGCTGGAAAGACATATTTGAAGAACTATGAAAATTAGAGTTGTGCTGTTCCTAAATAATCTAGAGTGTAGCAATATACAAAAGACAGTAGGCTACAGAGTCAAAGAGATGGGAATCCATTTCTTTGGAATATAATGCCCTCACACACCCAGTTGGGTGTCATGCTTCATCATCGGGCTGCTCCTCACCTGGCCGGCGCTGCAATGCCTGACCGGCTCCCAATGAGGGGCACTTTGGCGGAGATCTTTTTCCAAATAGCTGTTTGGTGCCGTGGGGGTGAGGAGCTTAGTGAGTGTAGATGAATGAGTGGTGTGTGATGTTTATGTGAATTAAAACAGGGTTGGGAGTACCAGCAAAAATAATTTTAATTGTGGGGTCTCCTACCCTGATTAAAATAAAAAGGAAAGGCGCAATGCTAAGTTAATGTCTCAGGTGTGGCGCTCTTCCGTGTGGTTGGTCAACATGTTTCTCGCATATTCTACAAGTCTAGAGGCGATTCGTCAGGACCTAAAGTTAAAAAACTATCTACACTAAGGTGGACCGAAAAAACAATAATGAACTAATGATAGAGGTTTATGCCACCATGACTTACTCTGTCTAATGACTGGTAGTACTGGTTCTACCCTATTTGGGATATACTACTGCTTCATCAATCCCCGGCAGGTCAAGATATGAGGAACTTCCCCATATAGTTTGCGTAGCACGCAATATGTCCAGGGACCTACCCACTGCTGCCCACTGCTGCTGAAGAATTAACATCTGGACCACATCCCAGTTTATTTACATAGCCACATATATATTGAGGTCAGATATTTACAGTCTAGAGTAGACCATATGCTTTTATATTTACCCTATATGCTGTTACAGAGAAAATCCTACCCAGGCTTGCCTTATGAGGTTGCTTCCACACTCTAATACCAGGGCACTGACATATTTATTCATATTGACCCTTCCTTTTAACATCATTTCTCCATTAATGGAATAGTTTTGGCCCAGGTAAGGTTTTTTGTTGTTAGACCCTCAGCCACTCAGTGGCATGCTTCATCAGCAGGTCTCATACTGGTCCCTAAAACCCAGGATGGGTTAAACTATATTCCAGGGAGGGGACAAAACATTTATCATGTAGTCTTTTCCACACAGTAACTTTACCACTCACTCCTTACTGCACTTGCCTTTATAACGAAAATGGAACTATATTGCAGGTAAGTGAAACCGCTTCATATATATATATATATATATATATATATATATATATTACCTACTGGCAGTCGCCAGTAGGTAGTTATAGTTAGGACCACGTTTCCATAGGAAAAGCATTTTTTGATGTGCTTATAACTTTGGCGTCCCTTGACGAATCTTTATGAAATTTTCCAAAAAGTTCCTCTTTTCAGGTCAGCTCCTATCCTAAAAGTTTGGGGGGGATTCATCAAGGGGGGGGCTAAGAAAAAAGGGGGTCCCAAAACGTGTTTTCTCCATGCAATTTCCATAGGAAATTTTAGACAAGGCTACAGGTCAAACTGCTGAACGGAATTACGCCAAATTTGGCTGAGAGAAAGGTCCTGGTCCAGAAAGCACACTTTTGTTTAAATCGGGTAAATCCGTTCAGTAGTTTTAGAGAAATATCAAATTTTCCAGATATCGATATTTAAGAATTCTGACATCTGATTGACTGAGGCATTACGATCACGAGCTTGCGGCTCATTGGCTGTGAACTGTTGTAACTAAGAAGTGTTGGCAGCCATTTTGTGATTCAGTCCGTCAGCTTACAACTCTACCTCTACAAGGCATCAGGTCCGTAGTTCTACCTCTGCGAGGCAACACTAAAAATATACCGCAGCTCTGTCTGTGCGAGATACCCCTTTCACGGTCCCTCTCCCCACATCACCAGCTCGCGGCTATGCCTTTAGAAGCCAATCCGTCGGCTCGCAGCTCTGCGACTGCGAGCCATTTTGTGACTCAGTCCGTCAGCTCGCATCTCTCCCTCTAAAAGGCATCGGATCCGTAATTCTACCTCTGCGAGGCAATACTGAAAATATCCCGCAGGTCTGTCTGTGCAAGATACTCCTTTTATGCTCCCTCTCCCCACATCATCAGCTCACGGCTATGCCTTTAGAAGCCAGTCCGTCGGCTCGCAGCTCTGTGTCTGCGAGCCGTCGGGCCCGCAGCTCTACCTCTGTGAGCCACCTCGTTAGCTCGTAGCTGTGTCTGTGCTAGCAGGCCTGCTGAACGGAATTACACCAAATTTGGCAGCGAGAAAGGTCTTGGTCCAGAAGGCACGCTTTTGTTTAAATCGGGTAAATCCGTTCAGTAGTTTTAGAGAATTATCAAATTTTCCAGATATCGATATTTAAGAATTCTGACATCTGATTGGCTGAGGCGTTACGACCACGAACTTGCGGCTCATTGGCTGCGAACTGTTGAAACTAGGAAGTGTTGGCAGCCATTTTGTGATTCAGTCCGTCAGCTCACAACTCTCCCTCTACAAGGCATCAGGTCCATAGTTCTACCTCTGCGAGGCAACACTAAAAATATACCGCAGCTCTGTCTGTGCGAGATACCCCTTTCACGGTCCCTCTCCCCACATCACCAGCTCATGGCTATGCCTTTAGAAGCCAATCCGTCGGCTCGCAGCTCTGCGACTGCGAGCTGTGAGCCATTTTGTGACTCAGTCCGTCAGCTCGCATCTCTCCCTCTAAAAGGCATCGGATCCGTAATTCTACCTCTGCGAGGCAATACTGAAAATATCCTGCAGGTCTGTCTGTGCGAGATACTCCTTTTACGCTCCCTCTCCCCACATCATCAGCTCACGGCTATGCCTTTAGAAGCCAGTCCGTCGGCTGGCAGCTCTGTGTCTGCGAGCCATCGGGCCCACAGCTCTACCTCTGTGAGCCACCTCGTTAGCTCGTAGCTGTGTCTGTGCTAGCAGGCCCGTCGGCCCGTTACTCTCCCTCTGTGAGTTAGCCCATCGGGTTGCAGCTCGGAGGGCTTGCAGCTGTATCTCTGCGAGCCAGCCCATTAACTGATAGCTGTGTGTCTGCTAGCAGGCCTGTGAGTCAGGCCACAGCTCTCCCTCTGTGAGCCAGTACGGTGCTGTGCTTTTGCGAGCCAACGGCTCGTAGGTCTCACTCTGCGAGCTGAGCCCACGGGCCGCAGCTCTTCCTCTGCGAGCCTGCCCGACGGCCCGCAGGTGTCCCTCTGCTAGCCGAACTGCAGCTGACACTCTGCGAGCCGAAATTGGGAATATAAGGCGGCTCTAAAAAGAGCCCTTGTGTTTATTAGTTGGAGCTACATGTGTGTGCGAATGCACAGCTTCAGGTTAATCAGGAAAACTCGGTTTCCCTCATCTGTGAAGTGTACTCCATCACTTCTGTAGATATCAGCCATATCAAAACGTATGTTGTTGGTATAAATCGACCCCATTCTATGGTCTCTGAGGTATGCAGTCACAGCTTTGTTGACATTCTCACTAGATTTTTACAATTTTATGACAAAATTGGTTTGACCATTTCCACTTCTGTCTTTGGCATATATTGGAATATACAAAGACAGTTTGAGGCAAAAGTAACATCAATTGTCCAAAGGTGTCCTTCATAAGCATTTCCAAACCTACCCCAGTCAATGTGCCTAGGTCGTTACCACCACAGTGCACAATCATGAGATCAGGGTGTTGGAGATGCAAACAGGTTTTAACCAAAGGGAGCAATTGGTGCCACTTCAATCCTCTCTGTGCAAACCATTTAATGTGCACATTTTGTAAACCTTGGTCTAAGTCAATACGTCTCTGTTCTGCATACCTCTTGCACCATAAAACATAGCTATGTCCTACAATCCACACTAGCATTTTGAAGGTGTGGCTAGAAGATATGGATAAATGTCTGTAGCTCGTGCAGCCCGTTTGTAGAATAAGAGATATGTTTAAACATGGGGAACTACTTTTTTTTTACATACAAAACGTTAACCGATTGGGAGATGAAATGTATTGTGTCCTAAAAAGTAGGGTGTATATTAGTTTTGATGAAAAGCATCTTTGTGATTGGTTAATAAAAAGCAGTTTATACGTGGAGTACATATTATAGGATGAAATTTGCTCAGCTCAACCACACCTGCTAATTGTATTTGGAAGGTGCAGTTCAAACTTGAAAGAATGGTGAACTTTTGACCTCCAGGTGCCGTTAAATGTTATAGAAAATGTTGCAAAAAAATATCGGTAGGTTTAAAAAAATGATGAACTTTTTACCTGCACGTGTCGTAGAATGTTCTAGAAAGTGTTGATACAATACCTTGAACTTTTCACCTGTATGTGTCCTTAAAAAACTGTTTATATGGAAAGTTCAAAAATAACCAATAAAGAGAGGTTTTGCAATCTAAAAAAATAAGGAACTATTCTGATTTGTTCTTTACATGTATTTATGTGTGGAGCAACAGGGAAATTGTGCCATTACTGGTTCCATTCTTGATGAAAGCGGTGCATGCGTTTGTGACATTTGAAATCTGCATACCAACTACGAAGGTAAATTAGAAATTAAGAAGGTGTGTTATGTGTTTTGTAGTAGTGGTTTGAGACGATATTTTTAACTTTGAAAGTATTTTTTATTTCTAAATAACATAGTGTTAGTAAAGTCTGGTGTTTTATTGGTTTTAAAATATGCATAATGTGTAACTAGTTGTTAAACAAGTACTTTATATATGTTTAGGAGTTTTTCACAAAGAAAAAGTGTAAGTTGTCATCTGTAAAAGACTGTGGGCCATATTCTCAAAACCAGCGATAACATTATCGCCGCTTTAGCGGCAGTTTCCTGCCGCTAAAGCGGCGATAATGTTATCGCCATTCTTGTGAATATGGCCCTGTATGGTTTTGAAAATTCGATGTAGCGTTAATTTCGATTTGTATATCTATTCCGGCGAGATAAACAGAATGTGGCACGTTTGGAAATTATGCTCAGTCTGGAAATAGTGGAGAAGGGGTGACAGTAGAAAATTCATGTGTTATTGAGATGGAAAAAAAAGAAGAAATGTTATGTGCACACTTTGTGGTCTCATTTTTTACACTGAGAGGTAGATTTCAATGTCAGTCAAGGCTGGTGTGGTACTGCGAGGCTTTGCATTTGGGTGTTCTTAGGAAATCTAAGTTGTTGGGGAGCGTTTCTTCAGAAGTCATTTTTATTACATATGTCAGAGATAAAAAATAAATGAAAATGTTCTTTGTATATTTTCTGTACAATTTTGTTCACAGTGGTAAAGTAAATGTGATTATTGGTGATAGTAATTGTCACGGTGTGTTCCTCTGCTGAATATACGCAGGCGTTAAGTGGTCCGGGTGTTATCAGTAGTAGGCTCCGCCACCCCTTTAAGAGAGCCGCCAATTTTTTCATCCCAGTTAAAGCTGTTAATATACGTATAGTAAAGGGATGATACATAAAAAGTTTGGAATTACACCTTCATTTACTCTGTCTACCTTGCACCACCATTTTGTGCCCCCAGCAGTACTGTTTATAAAAATAATCTAATACAGCTTTTTGTATTATAAAAATAGCACTTATAGGTTTATTGGCATATTGGTAGAATTTGTACTATATAAAGAATGTTGCAATCAGTTTCAATGGTATAGAAATGCACTGTATTATGTAGGAAATATTACGTATGCATAGGTTGTGATGTAATTTTTTTACTGTAAGGTACATTTGAGTATAAGTGAAAACAGGTGATATACTGCGAACCCGTTCAGAATGTGCACAGATTACATAGAGAGTAAATGGACAAAGTAAACGTGCACGTTGCTTTGTGTATGTATGCATGGTTTGAATCATTTGATGATACTTTAAGACATAATCTAAACACTATTTCTGCTTTACAATTAGGTACAGTGCACAGTGTTAGTAGTTAATGACTAGATGCTGGTAAAGGGATTATTTATTGCTCATTCGTATGAAATAAAGGTGGAGAGGGGCGTTTCTTTACAAGAGATATTTTATAAATGTGTGAGAGATAAAAAAACAATTAAAAATGTTCTTAGTAAATTTTCTGTACGATTTTGTCACACTAGTAAACTAACTGTGATTATAAGTGATGAAAATTGTTAGGGTGTGTCTCTGTGCTGAATATACGCAGGACTTTAAGTGGGCTGGGTCTTACCGGTGCTGAACACTGCTACCCCTTTTACACACCCGCATTTTTTTTCATCCCACGTAAAACCCTCAATATACGTATATTAAAGGAACGGTACAATAAAAGTTTAGGGATTACACCTCCGTTTCCTCTCCTCATGTGTCACCCCCATTTTGTGCACCAAACAGTAGTGTTTATAAAAATTAAGTAAGAGAGCTTTATCTAGTATGAAAATAGCACTTATACCTTTATTAGCATGTTCATGGGATCTGTAGTGTAAAGAGAAGGTCGTAATCAGTTTCAATGGTACAAAAGTGACGTGACATATGTTTGGAAGATTACATGGTTTTAGGAGTAAGGTATAGAGGTAACAAATAAGCAGTATAGTTTGTTATGTTTAAACGAGTATGTAGTTTTGTAAATCAGATACAGCGTTGATTTGTGCAGCACACACTACACCCACAATGACCCTGGAACATGTCCCTGAATGCCTTGGCACACTGCAGCACACATCCAAATGCCAAGTAGGCCCCCATCCACAATGTGTGCAGAGTGCCCCCCATCACCAATATCACAACCTACCCTTGCACATATGCTGAATCTAGCAAACCAGCAGATCCGTGACCCACACTGACTATGCAAGTAATACTGCATGTCGGATAGCATAGCAGCTGCGCAAAGAAAATGACATGGCCCACGAAGCGACATGTATGGAGCCAAGTGCGGATCACATCCTCAAAGTAGCAGGTCACACTCCGACGTGTCCACGTGCAACCACAACCCATGCCTTACAATACACGCAGCAGACCAACAATGCACCAGGCCACAAAATCAGTCCGTGAGCACACATCACCCAAGTCAAAAGCAAAACAGGCCCCGAAAAGCACACAATCCAAAGGCACCCCGTCTCAAGGGGAGAAGTCTACACGAAATCAGAGCTGCAGGGGCAATTCCCCCACAATGCAGCCCACACACATAGCAATCACAGAACATCAGCAATGAAGGCAATGTGGTACAAAACTCCCCTCATACGGGTTCTGTGTCCGGTGTGTGTGGCGGGGTGATGGCTACATGGCTGTGTGCCCCTGACACATCAGACTGCGTAGGTGATGGGGCTGCATCAGATGTCGTCCAGCACCTATGCAAAAACAATGTCTGGTTCACAGAGGCGGAGCTTGCCAAAGGGATACACCCCCGTTGCACATGCGTCAGTCAGTTCTTCCCTGTGTTGGGACGAGGCTCATTGTGGCACACGAGTGGACAATCTTTACAACACACCTCACAGTTAGACACCAGTGGAGTGGCATAGGCTTTATTGGCATGTGCGTGTAAGTATGGAGGAGGCAACGGCCACAACAGGCACGGACATGCTTAAGACACACGCAGCATGGGTACATGTCGAGGGGCAGATGATGTTGGGACTAAAATGGACAAGATTTATCACATATGGCAATGCTCACAGCCCTCCTTGCCTTGCTGGACGAGTCATGTGTTGTTTGGCGTCTGCATAGTGCCCCGCGTGAGGGGGCACGACTCACTGTATGTGGGGTCTGCATGGTGCTCTGCCTCCGGGGTGCGGCAATTGTCTGCTCTGCCGACAATGATCAGGTGTGAGGGTCCAACAGGTTCACATGTCGTGCTACATCACCATGTGTGTGCTCTCACCGAGCAGTGTGTCCAAATTGGCAACGTTGCCAAACGACGCTGTGTTGCTCGGGCCATGGACCTGCGTCGCCTTGAACAGGTGTATGTGCACACGCGTTATTCCACGCACATGCATCCAGAGCTCGACTGAAGGGAGACGTGTCCTCTGTTTTGGTGGGATATGTGAGCAATCCCCACTGTGCAACAAGTTGTTGGGCCATGTGCTGTGGGTGGCAATAGGATGTGGCTGCAGGTACGTAGTTACTCGTCCATGAATGCCCATGCAGCTTCATGTGCAATGTGTTCCAATAGTACGTCGTTGTCATGTTCAAGGAACACCAGGGTGAGCCAATCCATTAGGTGGTCCGGGAAGGTGTGCTCAGCCCACGCCGTCTCACCGATCTGCAACACAGCCCAATAGGGGAGCGCCTCGATGTGGTCACTGCACACGAGAAATTGTGCCATGTCCCATGTACTGTACAACTGCCAATACATACGCAGTATGTCAAGGCATCCCATGCATGGCTGTCTCGGTTACACTCCTGTTCGTGATCCAACAGGGGGCGCAACCACAAGTCATAGTCCAATTCATCAACAGTTGTGTTGGATAGGCAGACATCCATGGGACACTCAAATGTGCATGTTCGGCAGTGGAACCAGGGCTGGACGCAGGTGACATGGGCAATGCGGAAGCTGAGCCTGTAACTTATCCACAGCACTGCCAGTGGCAGTGCACCCAGTAAATGCAGCATACGTGCACGGTACTGTTCCACGTGACGTGTGTTGTGCATGTGCCTGGTATGGCCTGCCATTGCGTTGGTGTGTCTCGTGAACAGGCACTCTTCTGGACTGCGGCTGTTGTGTGGAGGATATGCCACAGCTCTGAGCAATGATTTGAATGTGTGTGCAACGTTGTGGGACATGGGTTGCTGTTTTTGTGGGTGTCAAGGCCATCCCATGTGGGGGTACCACAGGCAGGGGCTTCTATGTGTGGGCTGTGGATAAGTCGGATGGTTTATTTGCGGACAGCGTGGTGTGGGAGTCATCCCCATCTGCCATTGTATCTCTATCAGGGTGTTCCAGGCGCGTTCGGGACCAAGGTCAGAGGTGCAGGTGTCCTCCCGGCTTCTGCACTGGGGCAATGGTGCTTTCATCCCTGATGTTTGTCTCACTACTACTTTCGTTTTGGGAATGTGATGTGGCTTTGGTGCTGAGATTGGGTCACAGCCTTGGGCTCATGGTGTACGGATGGCGATGCACACACACATGTTGGCATGTGGAGCCAGGTGCCCATGCGGCCTTGCGCTGCTTGTGCTATCTCACTCCGTCTCTCTCCCTCGCTCTCTCCCTCTCTTTCCTTTGTTGCGCGCATGGCACACCTTCTTCTCTTGGATTTGGTCTACCGGGCTGTGTGCTACGGATTGTCCAGTGGGAGGAGCTAGGACTCATCCTAGGGGTTGTTTCTGCTTTTGTTTGTCTGTGGTTTTGTGTTGGTGGTTGCATTGCTGTATGACTGATTCTCCATTTTCTGGTCACGCATGTATGTTTATTTTCCTGCTTGTGCGACATCAGGCAAGATGTTTGTTTTGGGATTTGTGGTGTTGGTGTGCAATTTCTTAGTCCGGGGTTGGGGGTGGTGCCGGGGGGGGTGTTCCGGGTGTGGGATGGGCTCCTGGGGTGTTGGCGGTGGGTGTTGTGGCCCTTTTGGGTGTCCGGGCCGCATGATGAGTTGCTCCATGGCATCTGTTGCCCTTCGGATGTGGCCCTGGGCTGTGCTCCCTTTTGGGTGCTGGCTGCCGTCTGACTTTACACCAGGTCAGAGCAGGTGTAAATTTCCTGGTGCTAACGCGCCTTATCGCCGGTTTTGTGTTTTTATCTTGGATATGACTGGTCGTTGTGAATGTTGAGGTGTGCTGTTGTCTCGGCTTTTGTCACGGGAACGCCTACTCTGCATCTCATTAGCGATATTTGCGAGGGTCCTCTGTGGCAATGTTTTTTGAGGCTGCTATCGCAGGTATACTGGTGCTGTGGGCTGTTAACACCGGCTTGTGAATGGGGGGGTAAATTTATCACGAGTTTGGCTGCGATAAAGTGCCGTTAATTCGGCAATGGCTCCTTGTGAATATGTCCCTTAATCTTTCCCCCCTCTCCATCTCCATGTCGGTGGTTTTTGTTGCTCTCTAACAGTTGATCTGTACTTGTTTATGTACATCCACAATAAAATGTAAGCCTGTACCATATCTTTGCTAATATGGTGCAGTGTTATGCTTGCTAAGTTGCCGATGGAAGTGTTAAACTAATAAGGGTAACGTTTACATGTGCCATTTAGTTGAGAATATCACTCTAAGTATACAGATAACAATTTTACAAAATAGTATCCACAAAGTTATCTGTAGTGGGTTGCAGAGGAAGTGGTGTGGGACGGTGGGGTGCATGGGACGGGGGGTGGGGCGGGGGGGCGTGGGGAAAAGTAGCAGGTAGTGGAGTCGCATATAAAATGGGAAGGTGAATCTAAATAATTCAATAAATACGTGCTGTATGTCAGATGACACTACCTGCCACCCTACTGTTCCCTTATTCCGCTCCAGTACCATGCAGCATTTCCTCTGCAAGCCGCCACTGGAACTTATATAATTGTATGTGATTATTTTGACATATTGAACAGATATAACAAATAATTGAAACTTTTTTCATTCTCAGAAAATTATTTTGTTTGGATTAAAAATTGAAAATGCCTAGAAGAACTGAAAAAAAAGGAAAAACAAAAAGGCAATCTACTTAAAGAAAAGTCAAAAATGTGGATTAGAAGAAAATGAGAGTACTACAAAAAGAGTTTCTTCTGGTAAAAACACTAGACAATTTCTAAAAAAGTATTACGAACATGTAATGAAAATAACATCACACTAAGGAAAAAGAAACATTTTTCAAGTAAGGAGAAGCAGACTTGGACTTCAAATTGCAAGAAACAAAAACATGATAAGGAAAGAGTATTTGTTACCCGTAGACAATAACAATTTCAAGAAATTCATCAAAGAGTTTTTCGAAATAGAGTAATTCAGAATTTAATAAAAGGATGCCGTAAATATAAAAAGAAAGTGCTGCAATTGAAACAGAAACAGCGTGTTGAAAGGATAGTGGATACTGCTTTTAAGTTAAAACAAAAAATATTCATTTTCATTTTGAAGAGGATGGGATAAAACAATGAACATTCTGAAAGACAAAAGTAAAAAAAAGACGTGTGAACAGAAGCAACTTTTGTAAAATCTTCAGTGGAAAATGGAATCATACATCTAATAGTGAACCTTTTTTTAATGAAGAGAGTTACTTCCAAGAAAATAGTTTACCATTTGCAGTTGATACTGGAGGTCGTTGCTACGAAGTTCAGAATGGTTGTCCTGTTCCAAAAGAGGAAATGGTTACTATTAGTGCAGAACAGTTAATAGCTGAAGAAGTGCAAGGGAAACGCACACAAGCTCCTGTTTATAAGTGGGGTTGTAGCAGTATTTGTAGTATTCAACAGGAATCTATTGATATAATGCAAAATTTGTTACGAGAATATACACAGAAAAGTGTAAAACAGAAGATTAGGTTGTTACAAACACTAGATCCTTGTAATGTAAGAAAATATACTGAGAAACATGGGCATTCTCTGGCTTGTCTTTCAAGAAAAGTGTGTAAAAGTGTTTTTCATCACTTAAGGATGTTAGCAGTACACCATTCAGAAATGCGGAAGTTTGTAAGGAAACTGTACTATGTAAAAAGTCCTGCATTATGTTTAGGTGAACTAAATACAGCTCTTTTACACGGTTCTTTATCAGATGTACAAAAAAGTGTGATGATAATCAGTTCCGATATTTTGGTTCAGAAGAGCAGTGTATAGAAAGTGAAAGTTTGACAATTACAGATGTTGAAGAAGTTGGGAAAGTGATTATGATTGATCAGTTTGAAGAAGAAATTGGAAAGTTTAACATAGTGTGCTCTGAAATTCCAAACTATGTTTGTGTTTGTTGTCGACGTACTAATTATAAAATTCAAACTCGGAATGTTGATTTTTATTTGAAATCAGAAAAGAAGAATAATGATAAATGGAAAGAATTTGCAACTTACTTGTTAGTGGAAGGTCAATTTGAGTTAGGCAGTGATCAACGTATTTGTAAATATTGTTATAACAAATTAGAAGAGAACAAAATGCCCGCTAGAGCAGTACATAATAAGTTAGAATTAGGAGCTATTCCGGAGGAACTGGCAGATTTGAATACATATGAGTCAGTTCTAATTCAATCTGTTCATCCATTTCAAACTATAATTCGCATGGAGCCTAAAACAGGTAAACTGCCACCAACAGACTTACAAAGATGGCTGAAAGGAAGAGTAGTGTACTTACCTTTGGATTTTAAGAAAAATATTGAAATTGTTGGTGGACACAAAGATGAAAATGAAGCAGTAGTCATTCTAGTAAATGGAGTACCAACAAAGAGTCGGAAAATATGGCAAGAATTTGTGGATGTTAAAAAACTTCAAAAGGCTACGTTATATCTTGTGGAGCATAATATTTATTATAAAAGTGTAAATGTGGAAGAACAGGTAATAAGTTTGGAAGATGAATCTGAAATTTCAAGTGGTCAAATAGAGAAAGTGGACAAGTCAAGGAGTGAAGAGATTTATGAACATTACACAATATGTCCTCTACATTCAAAAGAAGTAATAGGAAACAGTATTGAGTTATTTCAAATGAAAAAAGCAAAGGGAACTCCAATGAATGTATGGGTGAAAAGTTTAGAAGCTCGTTGTTTTCCACAGCTGTTTCCTACTGGGGAAGGTGGACGATATGATGACCGACCTATACGGATTCCAGCTTCAGAATATCGTTCAACAAGATTATACTCTGAAGATCCTAGATTCCGGCAGTGTATACCATATATATTTCACATTTTGTTTGAAAGTGATCTGTCTTCTCTGTCCTTTGCAGTGAACCACATACTGAAAACTGGAGTTCATCAATCACTTCTTTCAGCGAAAGGATTTGTGGAGAAAGTTCAACAAACAGATGAGAATTTAGAAGCACAGTTAATTAATTTGATGGCATGTCAACGGGGATAAATGAGTATTGGTATAGTTGTCATGGAGAACTGAAGTGTATGTTACGGAACTTAGGTACACCAACATGGTTTGTGACACTTAGCTGTGCAGAGTATGCATGGGAAGATTTGCTTGAATTTCTACGAGAAGCAAATTCCAATGTAAAGAATGTTGAAATGAAGACACCTGGAGAACTGTGTTCTTTGGATCCTGTAAATGTGTGCAGATATTTTAATCATAGGTTTCAAGCTATGATGTCTTTCATCTGCAATAAAAGAATCCACCTCTTGGAGAAGTTACCGATTTCTTTTGGAGAAAGGAGTACCAAGCGAGAGGTGCTCCTCATATACATATGCTATTGTGGATCAAGGATGCACCTAAATTTGGAACTGATTCAGATGAAATAGTATTGTCTTTCATTGAACAGTATGTGACATGTGAGATTCCAAGAGAAGGAGGAGATAGAAGCTTGAGACAGCAAGTTTTACGTTTCCAAAGTCACCGTTGTGGAAAGTACTGCCGACGAAAATTCAAGTGTAAAGGAAAATTTTATACCAAGTGTCGGTTTGGATTTCCACGTCCAGTAATTTCTAAAGGAAGAGTAAATTCTTTTTTTTCTTCTGTAAGGCACACAATAACTCGCAAATCTCCAAAGAATACCTACAACTTGAAAAGAAGAGAACTGTCAAAGTATATTAATGACTACAATCCGGTTATTTTAAAAATTTGGAATGCAAATATGGACATCCAGTATGTTGCAGACAACTCAATTGCTGTTGCACGCTACGTTACATCATATATAACGAAATCAGAAAGAACCGAGATGAAAGAAATGTGGGAAGAAATTGCACAAGAGTAGAGCCTTAGCAAAAAATTGTACAGCTTTACTTTGAAAATGCTTTCCCACAGAGAATTGGATCGTATGAATGTTCAGACCGCTTGTCCTCTTCAAGTTTATATTCAAAATCACGAGGGATCATTTGGGTAAGTTTAGATCTTGCCTGCTCACGAAATAGAGTGTTGAAATCATTAGAAGAAATTGAATACTTAGCAGCAAATGAACCAGACAGTGCAGAAATTCTTAAAACTAATATGTTGGATGCATACTATCCAAAAAGGAGTCGACATCTGGAACAGCTATGTCTGTATGAAGTACTTCAACATTACAGCTTCAAAAGAAATGTTAAACAGAATTTAAAACAAATATGCAGTACTTGGATGTCATGGATGTTTAGTAAAACACACAAAAGGTAACCTTATCAACCACAAGAAACTTAGGTGTCCATTACGATACCGGGCGGTAAAAAATCCGCCATCTACCATAGCGGTAAAAATCCGCCCGCCTACACCGTCTGAATACCGACCGAGCAATTACGATGCCGCGACCCGAAAACCGCCGTCGGCGGTAAAAACACAAAAAATACCGCCCGCCCATGTCCGAGTCGAAGTCCATCCGCCCGCCACGGACGCAAATACGCACGACAACCCAAAACCCCCCGCCTTGACGACCGAGACACCGCCCGTGAAATTACGATCGCACCGACATCAGCGCGGAAAATCCACAAATACACCGCCCGCCAGCGTAAACAACAGTGATGAAAATGGACACGGCGGAAGCCCTGGCGGCCACGTCCCTGCACAGAAATCATCCGCGGACACAAACAAACACACACAACATGGCCAACAAGTCCACACAGCAACCCACGCACAAATACCCAAACACAGTACACATCCCGAAAACACACCCGCCCTGGACAAACAAATAAACTACAAAACCCAGAACACCAGCCACAACACACCTGAAAACAACAGACCATCATGACACACCCACATAGGTAAGTACAAAAGCAGCCCCTTCACAGACCACAACCCCTTGCAACATTCAAAGCCAAGAAGAGAGGAGAGGACACAGCGACACAGCAAGGACAGCAGCACACCACAGATACGCACCCATCACACCCACCACCACCACCACCACCAGCACCAGCACCAAACACAGGCACCACAAACCCCCTGCACATCACACACCACACACCGCACCAGCACCACAAACACCAAAACACACACCATGGCATCACACAGAATGCCCAAGTTCACTTCCACTGAGCTGACGGTCATGGTCGACGAGATCGTCAAGGTGCACCCACAAATCTATGGCAACCAGGTCCAACAGACACCACTAGCCACCAGAAACCGGTTGTGGAGCAGGATCGTAGACCAGGTCAATGCAGTCGGGAATGTTCCACACAACAGAGGTGAAATCAACAAAAGGTGGAACGATCTCAAAAGCGTGGTCAAGAAGAAGGAGACCAAAAATCGGGAGCTGGCTGACAGGACTGGCGGAGGTAATCCCGTGCTTTTTAAGACCTTCAAGGCGTGGGAGGAGAAGGTGCGAGTCATCATACATCCGGAGATCCTCACCTTGATTACCAGGGGGAGTGGAGGCTGGTAAGTACAAACAAACGTATAACAGCACACCGTTATGTACTCACATGCACTACCACTATACCATAGCTCCGAGGGACAAACACCCTCATGTCCAGTACACAATACACAACACATCACTCACACATGCAACAGACACTACCACACACAGCCCAAACCTACCAACTAACAAAACCATGGGGGCATGTGTACAGTCAGCCAGCACCGCAACTACCACCAGGTCCCCTTGTACTCCAGATGCGCCAGAAGGAGCACCCCCCACACCCATGTGTCAGCCATAGCTGCACTAACTGACAAGTAACAGGTAAGTAGCCGCAACACAAAGGCAGTGGGTGGGAGGGGGCACAGCTGAAGTACAACACACACCAGGCTCATAGTCCCACAGCGCAGCAAGGTGGAGCACCCCCCACACCCATGTGTCAGCCATAGCTGCACTAACCGACAAGTAACAGGTAAGTAGCCGCAACACAAAGGCAGTGGGTGGGAGGGGGCACAGCTGAAGTACAACACACACCAGGCTCATAGTCCCACAGCGCAGCAAGGTGGAGCACCCCCACACCCATGTGTCAGCCATAGCTGCACTAACCGACAAGTAACAGGTAAGTAGCCGCAACACAAAGGCAGTGGGTGGGAGGGGCACAGCTGAAGTACAACACACACCAGGCCCCAGTCCCACAGCGCAGCAAGGTGGAGCACCCCCACACCCATGTGTCAGCCATAGCTGCACTAACCGACAAGTAACAGGCAAGTAGCCGCAACACAAAGGCAGTGGGTGGAAGGGGGCACAGCTGAAGTACAACACACACCAGGCTCATAGTCCCACAGCGCAGCAAGGTGGAGCACCCCCCACACCCATGTGTCAGCCATAGCTGCACTAACCGACAAGTAACAGGTAAGTAGCCGCAACACAAAGGCAGTGGGTGGGAGGGGGCACAGCTGAAGTACAACACACACCAGGCTCATAGTCCCACAGCGCAGCAAGGTGGAGCACCCCCCACACCCATGTGTCAGCCATAGCTGCACTAACCGACAAGTAACAGGTAAGTAGCCGCAACACAAAGGCAGTGGGTGGGAGGGGGCACAGCTGAAGTACAACACACACCAGGCCCCCAGTCCCACAGCGCAGCAAGGTGGAGCACTCCCCACACCCACACCCATGTGTCAGCCACTGCAGTGCACACCTGCAGCCGACAGGTAGACATCTCACCCCACATGAAGGGGTGTCTGTGGGTGTCAAGCCATCACCACAACTCACAACACCGCCCCCATTCCCACAGACCAGCAACATGGAGCACCCCTCCCGCCCATAACCATGTGGCATCCATTGCATTGCGCACTCTAAAACAACCTGTAGGTGGAAAACTGTACAGGGTGGGGTGTCTGTAGGCATGAGGACTGTATTACGACTAACACATGGGACATGTCACGTAGCAGAGGAACACGCAGCACTGCTCCCTGTCACAATCATGTGACCAATGTGCACACGGACATGTATTACAGAGTCATACCCCACATGACCCATCACAGATACAGCAACACCTAAGGAGCCACGTCTGCATGCACAAGTCCCACTGGAGTACAGACCCACACGGCAGGCACTGTGCCACCCATCACACACATCAGCAACACCATCGAAGTCTTGTCCATGTAGTCCTTACTGCCTGTCACCCACACATCGTACAACAACGCCCATGTAAGACAAACCTTACTAGAAGTAACAGCGTGGAACCACAATATTGCACACAAACACCACTGGACCCATGAAACACACAGGCACACAATGCACATTCAACATATCATCCATCTCATCTGTCAGCCCCAGTGTCATGTAAGGTATGTCATCCGAACAGCTGGCCCTCATACAGTAGTTATGCAGAGAAACCTGCCCATGACAAATCATGTGCTTGCAGTGACTGAAGCGCACGTCACACTGTGAGTAACAACACACATAATATAGTCAACACCCCAAGAGCACTGCATTGATGCACATGTTCGAGGGCAGCACGCACACCAAGGATTTGGCCCATATGCAATACGTTGTGTGGCACACAACAAGCACGCACTCACAACAATGCTACCAATGTAATGTCCATAAATGATAACAGTCAGCAGATATGCCGGGTATGTTAGACAGATACACACCTTTGTCTATGCACTGTCATGTTGCCAGAACACGTCACGTTCTGCACCCATGACTCACAGTATGTACCCCAACACCATAGTTCAACCCAAAAGCGTTGAGGGGGCTGTACCCCCTTTTGCCATCTGCGTTTCTAAGCGTTCCATTTGAACCCCAAAACCATAGTTCAACCTCAAAAGCGTTGAGGGGCTGTACCCCCTTTTCCCATCTGCGTTTCTAAGCGTTCCATTTGAACCCCAAAACCATAGTTCAACCCAAAAGCGTTGAGGGGGCTGTACCCCCTTTTGCCATCTGCGTTCCTAAGCGTTCCATTTGAACCCCAAAACCATAGTTCAACCCAAAAGCGTTGAGGGGGCTGTACCCCCTTTTGCCATCTGCGTTCCTAAGCGTTCCATTTGAGCCCCAAAACCATAGTTCAACCCAAAAGCGTTGAGGGGGCTGTACCCCCTTTTGCCATCTGCATCCCTAAGCATTCCATGTGAACCCCAAAACCATAGATCAACCCAACATCGTCGATGGGTCTGGAGCCCGCATACACCCGAGCCACAAAATGTAGGAGCATAGCAACACACCCATCGGCATTGCTAATCCTTCCCATGCCACATGTCCACATCACCCAGTTCCATTGCCCAGCCCACGCAAACACACATCGTACATCCACACACACGCCTCTGGGAAACCTGTGCACGACAGTGCACGAACTGTGAATGTCAGACAACCAATACATACTTAGCTAGGTGCAACACAATAACCTATCTCATTCTCCCCACAGGTGCCGAACTGCAGGAGGCTGGAGAGGGAGACAGCAGCCAGCACAGCCAGTCCGCAAGCCCCCGAACAGGACTCACGGATGTAGAGGAGCTGGACACCTCTTCGGACACGGACCACCCAGCAGGCCCATCTGGAGTGGCAGGGCACAACCGCTCCCCAGGGCCCCTCCTACCCACCAACCCATCATCCAGGGCTGCTGACCACTCACAGACCCCTGCTGCCACGGTCGTTGCGGCCACTGCCACGGTCGTTGTGGCCACCACCACCGCCGCAACCACCACCACCGCCGCAACCACCACCACCACCACGTCATCACTGGCCACAGCCCCAGCGCAAGGGGTGGTCCGGCCGTCAGGGTCCACCCTGGGAGCCAGAGCGAGGACTGTGGTGAGCAATGTGGCTAGTGGGCAGGTCGGTGGCAGCAGTACTGGTAGGAGGAGCAGGGTCAGGCCAACGCCATCCATGCCTGGGAGCCAAGCCCTGCCGCAAATGGCCAGAGTAAATGGGGCCTATGAAGAGGCCCAAGGACAATGGGCCAGGTCGGCTTCCGACACGCGGGAGGTCCTAGGGGTGTTGAGGTCCATGGACGCACATATGGGCCAATTCGTGACCCGTATGGACCAACTCGTGGACCTCATGGGCCAGCTGGTGGTGGAGGTGAGGGCACAAGCAAGGCCAGCAACACCACCTCCGCCACCACCTGCTGTGGCGCAGGGTCGAGCAGCATAGAGTTCCCCTGCGTCCACAGCCAGTGAGCACACCTCAGCCACCACCAGCAGGTCACCACCACACCCCCCCTTCCAAACGTGGAAGGGGCCGTCCGAAGAGGAAACAGGTGTCCAGAGAGGACTTCGCACGCTCCAAACGCCAGTGAGTCAGCCAGCCACCTTGACCACCTACTGCATTGACTTGGAATACGATCCTACCCCACACAGCCATCTGAATGGCATGTGTCTGTTGGACTATGGACATAGAACTAAATGGGTACACCTTGAGCATCACGCAGCCATGACCGTCAGCTCATTGTCACTGCACGCACCACTTATGTTATCACCTTGCACACAATAACATGTCACCGATGAAAATAAATGCACCTTGATCACAATCTGCTGTCTGTGCCCTGTGTTTATTCAACGATGTGCAACCGCCACCATGAGCAGAAATGCATCTGCTGTGTGGTATGTCGATGGGACAGGAGAGGCTGTAGGGACCTAGGGGTGAAAGACAGAACAAGAGTCCATTCAATGAGTGTGTCACACACTCATCACACAGTACATGTCACCAACTACAAGCAATGTACACACATCTCACAGAGCAACAGGGCACAATGCAACAGCCACTGTCAGTGGCATACTAACCTGGACATGGACCATTGACACACAGCACTCAGTGAACAAAAGGCCTCCGTGACAGAGCACACATACACCTGCACAAATACAGCTACATCAGCCGTCGTACATGGACACTCACCGTCAAGTGAAGTAGCGGGCGATGAGCTGCTGATGCACATTCACTGCTTCCTCCTCTCCGCTGTCCTCGTCACTGGACCCGTCCTGGTCTGCAGGCTGGGGCCCTGGCTGATCACCGTCATCCACTATTAGGGGGATCTGCTTGCGAATAGCCAGATTGTGCAGCATGCAGCAAGCCACTACTATCTGGCACACCTTCTGTGGGGAGTACGCCAGTGCACCCCCGGTGCGGTCCAGGCATCTGAACCTGGACTTGAGGAGGCCAAAGGTCCGCTCAACCACACGTCTGGTCCTCCCATGTGCCTCATTGTAGCGGTCATCAGCTGGGGTCCGAGGATGTCGTAATGGGCTGAGCAGCCAGGGCCCATTCGGGTAAGCAGAGTCACCTGGGTGTGAGGGACACAGAGACACAGAGAATCGTTGCAATTCCAACTGGACACAAGACAGCATCGCACACCCAGCACGCTACACGACTCCACATACTCACCAACAATCCAAGCACGGTCCGGTTGCAGATTGGTCATCAGACGTGGTAGGATGCTGTTGCGCATGATGTGCGCGTCATGGGCCGATCCTGGAAACTTCGCACAGACGTGGGAAATGACCATGTCCGCAAGGCACACCACTTGCACATTCAGGGAGTGTGTGTGCTTCTGGTTGCGGTAGATGTGTTCCGTGGCCTGTGGTGCAACAAGGCCAACATGGGTGCAGTCAATTGCACCAACAACGTGGGGGATACGTCCAAGGGCATAGAAAGCACCCTTCACTGCCGCCAATTCACGGGCCCTGGGGAATCGGATGTACCGGTTCCTGTACAGCATCATAGCTGACAGTACATCCCGTAGCACCATGCAGAACATGGGCTGGGACATCCCACCTCCACTGCCCACTGTGTGTTGGAATGACCCAGTGGCGAAGAAATGCAGTGCAGCCATCACCTTAGCTGTGGGGGTAAATGCAGTTGGATACACCCTGCGAGGATGGAGGTGGGGTTCCAACAAGGCACATAGGCGATGCAGGGTGGGTCGGTCCAGACGGAATTTCCTGATTACCTCCACATCCTCCATGTCTGCCAGCAAGGGTAGGGGTGATGTATGTTTTGTCTCCTCCTAGGACAGATGGAAGTGGACACATGTCAAAGCAACACGCCACATGGCATTTCCACATACACAAAACATAAATGATTGACCAAGCAATTGAATCACAGAACAGCTGACAAGTAGGGACAGCACAGCCACAATACACTTACACAGGTCCCATACCAATAGCAATGGGCAGTGACACACACCATTGCTATGAGCATGCACATGGGGATTTAGGCCTTAATAACTTGTAAGGCATGCTGATGGTATCAGACAGCATATTTGGCAAGCGGCAACATAACTAGCTGCTGTGCATGACACTGCTTCCGAGGCTGGGTGAGTATGGCACACACCAACAACGCTATGGACACAGGCTGAGTGGCAAAAACAAGTGGGACCTGTGGCATGAGGGGATATGAGACAGTCATTGATGTCCGTACTGCACCCTATGTACAGCACTCTACGGATCACACCTCATTGACAGGTGTACACATTGACAGCTCCATGCCAACACGGCTGTGTGATTGCAAATACACATCACAAGTGACACGTAACGTTGTACGTGCCAAGTGGTAGATGTACATAGTGTAAGATGGCATGTGTGTGCATATGCATATCCCATGCTCCCATGCCAATGTGTACATGATGATATGCCAAAAGACATGTGGAGGCTGGCCACTGGCCATCCCTGCCTATGCACACAGCATGTTGTGGCCCTGTCCATTGTGGACCTGCTCCCACACACTAATCATGGCCACACCTGCAGATGCATTGCGCACATTATACTGTGTGGTGCACATGGCATCAGCGGACTGTACCCGCCATGGACCAGGCCCTTACGGCCAACTCCAATGGCCCTCGCGGTTGCACCCTGCGTGTTCCACTATGGAGGTAAGCGTCCCGGGCCAGCTGGGAGCAGGCCATCGTCTGCAATTGAAGCTGGCAGACATGGTACACAAATTGCAGCAGCTTGGACCCACTGGAACTGCCCCAGGGGGCTATATGAGTGTGGGAGTGAG
Organism: Calotriton arnoldi; assembly: GCA_963921515.1. Classification (NCBI taxonomy): domain Eukaryota; kingdom Metazoa; phylum Chordata; class Amphibia; order Caudata; family Salamandridae; genus Calotriton; species Calotriton arnoldi. The sequence goes on along the minus strand of CAWUFW010007462.1, from coordinate 28,079 downwards.
ACCGGCATTACCACAGCTACCTGGGGCTGCAGCCTGGCACCCCTCAACAACACCTGCTGCTGCCACCTCTCCACCTACACGTCGATGACGCTGAGGACATGTCGAGGTCCACTCACCGGCGAGGAGCTGGAGATCCTGAATTCCGAGCTCCACGCACACTGCACATGGCTATTCCTTGCGTGTGAGAGACAACTGCAGTGTGTGTGGGAGTGCATGTGGGGGACACACATGTCGTTGATCCGCAGCACTATGAGTCAGAGCCTGTGGGGTTCAAACATGCACTGCTCACCATGCCGACTGCAGGTGGCAGGGGTATGTGGGCTCTCGGGCGCTTTGACCTGTCTGTCCCTCCCGAGTGGTGGTACATGGCAACTTCATGTCAGACATCCAGTGACACAGACGATTGGCAATGCAGGTCTCAGTGCACTTGTTGCTCGTGTGAATTTCAGGCTGGGGCCATGCTGCCCTTCTCAGTCCTAGCAGGCCTGGCCTGCACATTGACTGCACAATTCCAGTAGGTGACAACACAGAATGACTAGTGGGTTACATGTGACACCTGTTCAGGACTCTCCGGATGAGCGCAAACTCAGCCCTGTCCATTGGTCACACCATGCCTCGTGATAGGGATGTGTGTGTGAGATAGTGGCACTGAATGTGACCACCGTTGCGGTGTGGGCCATGCACAGGGCGAGTACGTTGGTTGTTGCGCAGTGTTGGTCACAGTGGGTACACCCACACAGATGTGTTACCTTGTGATCTTTTGCTAGGTCCGCCTGACAATGGACAGTGGATGTGGGCAGACTACACATTGGTCGATGTGCTGTCTATATGCATGTGCCTTCACACCAGGCACAGCTGCCCCTGCACATGTGACCCCTGCTGCCCTCAGTGCTGGGTCTGTTGAGCTGATGCGCCATCTGTGCTTGGGGCAGACAGCTCTCCTCACTTCCGTCATTGCCCATGACATCACTTTACCGCAGGTGACATGGATCATGGAGGGCCCACATGTACGCATGGGTGGACTACATAAGACTGTCCAATGGTTATCACCCCCAGTCAGTGCTTCGAATGGGAAGAATGTGGTGCTGGTACTCATTTTGATGTGTCGAGTGGGCGGGGCTAGGTGCGGGGCTACATGCAAGACATGGGAAGTTCATCGGCTTATCTACTAGTTGCAATACACACAAGACACGTCTTTTTCTGACCACATCAGGGTCATTCCTTAAACTAACTGGAAGTCAAACAGTCATATTTTATTCTGTCCTCATGGCCTCCCCTCACTCACCCAAATATGCGTTTGCACCTGGGAAGCCAGCGCGTGCACAAGCAGCTCCAAGCTCGCCCCAGAGAGGCCAAGGAGTGTATGTGTGGGTCCAGTTGAACAAGTGGTCTGTCTCGCGGCATAATAAGTGGCGGGACGCCGTCCACCTGCGTGGTGCCCCGACTCGAGACCCGGGCAACATTGACAATGCATGACAGGCTCCGCAGTCCGGATACACCACCTGCAACACACAGAGGCTGTAGCTGCCCTAGCGGCCCAGGCCGCGTCCAACTGGAGCTCATGGAGCCACACATTCACTCTTTGGCCTCTCTGGGGCGAGCTTGGAACTGCTTATGCACGTGCTGGCTTCTCTGTTGCAATGGCATGTGACGTGTGTGGGGATATAGGCAATGAGTGAGATGGTGCGAGCCACCTTCCGTGACGTCACTCCTGCTCGTGATGTGTGCGTCCCCCCACTACTTCCATTAGACTTGTGCCATACTACATATTGAGGATGTGTTGCCTGCGTGATGTGACCAGGAGGAGCGCGCCATGACCTCTCACCCACCATGCTCCACTGCCATCCCGTGCCCTGGATTGCCTGTGCAGGTGGACAATGTTGGGGATACACCTGGTCAACAGGGGATGTGAGTGCCTTGGCAAGGGCCTGGCGGACGCACAGCAGTATCCAGCATGTCCACAGAGGGTGGGCTGACGTCTACACCTGATGCAGCATTGATCGTGTGCCCGCCTGTTGTGCACACACGAGTTCACATTCATCCCCAGACAGGTGGTCTTTACAAATTCCCAGGAGAGCGGTAATGTACAGTTCCGGAATCTTCCCAACACAGCGTGTTTCAACATTGCATGTGCGCACCTACCCGTCACACCCACCCACCTGAGCCATGCGTAACTCCCGCTTCACATGACACATGTGTGTCTTCCACAGTTGTGCTACTCTCTCAGGGGCGGACCTGCAACTGTCCCGTGGCGCACACACACAGCCCCGAGTCGTACTGGCATCCTGTTAGATTGGTAGGCACACTGACCCATCTCCTTCTGAGACAGTGGTGGCTGTGATGGATATTGTGACTGCCATGGCGGTGTTGGCTGGCCATGGCAGGGCACACTCACACACATTGCATCCGCAGCACTTCGTGTCACTACTCGGCACATGGAACTGGGCACTGTCCCTGGGGTTGATGAGTAATGGCGCCTGTCGATGTGAACTGTGACTGTATGCTGTTGCTCCTGTAGTCGGTTGTATCTGTGTAGTTGATGATTGGAGTTGTTGCAGTGTGTGGTTGGTTAAGTGGGGCAGATGCCGTGTATGTGACCTCAGCAATTGCAATGTCCGGTCTCACATTCTAATGTGTTGTACACGTGGCAGGGACTTCCCTTCTCTCAGACCCTGCTACTTGTGAGTGTGATGTATCTGCTTTCCGGTGCAACGTATTGACTGCATGTGATTGGTGTTATTCCTGTGTTCATGTATCCGTGTCATGTTTGCGTGCATGCATTGCACAGGGTTTGAGTGTAGCCACAGGTGGACTGGCAGCATGCGCGGAGTATGCGGGCATGTGTGAGCTTACTTGCTGTGTGGCCAGCAGTGTAGGTGTATGTTAGTCATGTGATGTGCATTGTGGCTGGGCACATGGCTTACTTTCAATGTGTGCATTTGGGAGGTGGTGGTGTGTGGTGTGCGTGGTGTGTGTTTGTGGTAGCGTTGGTATGTATGTGTGTGTCGTGTCCATGTCGACTACACACATATGTCACCCCGGCACATGGTGGATGTTTGTAACCGTGTTGAGGTCTTTGAATATGATGAGATGTGTGTGTTGTATGTTGCACAGTATGCGGTGTGTGGGTGTGTCCTTGCAGTTCAGGCTGACTCCTACTTGTTATGGTTCAGACGTTGTGTGTGTGCAGGGTGTGTGACTGTCAAGATTGTGTCTAGTCCAATTGTGCATGTCAGCATTTCAGCAGTTCTTACTCACTGTGCAGTGCTGCCCACCCACACTGATGTCATGTGTGTGTTTTGTCAGGCATTGCTGTGGCATGCTTTAGCGTGGCTCCCACTTTTGGTTGCTGAGTGTGTGGTCAGACTGTGTGGGTCATTGTAAACATGTGTAGGACTGTGCTTTGTAGTGAGCAGGCCGTCAATGTTGTTGTGATGATCTTTCGGGTGACTTCAGAGTGTGACAAGTCCTGCTCCACGTGCTGTGGTATTTCCCTGTGGCCACTGTTGCGGCTACTCATTTGCGTTGACATCCAATGACGGTGGACTACATGGTCATCTCACGACTGCCGTGTACTTCACACACTCTCATCCTCTCTCATTCGTACTTGTGAAATGAATCAGCAGAGACACATATTTACTTCAAACCATGTATTAGGACTTATGTCCTCTGTGATGCAGTATAGTGGACACTACTGGCAGCGAAATGCATGTGGAGGATATACTCAGCATGATTACACATAGCATAGGGTGTAGGGGTACATGTGATTAGTTGTTGCCTGTGGGATGTGGGCTTCAGAGTTACAACTGCTTAGCCGTTGCTGTGCTAATGTACATTTGCTAATTACTGAGGAGCTGCTGACTTTGACACAGACAGTATACATTTTGCCTACCAGACCGCTTGACATCATGGGCACAGTACATCTCAGTTCCATGTTACAGGTTTGCTGCTATAGTTACTCATACACACGTGCGTGAGAGGTGACATCAGGGCATGGGCTTACGTGCATGCAACGGCGTCCCACTTGTTGTTGCAATGTGGTGGCTACTGGACATGTCACAGTCACTGGGGTCATGTTGTTGGTGGATGCACTTGTTGTCCATGCAAAGGTCCTGGCACGGAAGTTCAGAGGGAGGTGAGGTGACAGCTCTCACATACTACAGCCGACCGATTACTGTCCACTGACCGGTGCATATGTTCATGGGCGCAGGATACATATTATGGCATAGTTGTACGTGCAGTTATGTCCATGTGGTTGCCATACACAAATCCCATGCCTCTGCCTCCCCCTGTTCATGCAGAGTTACTGGATGTGATGAGGAACAGAGTGCATGTCCTGAAAATATCCGATGTCATGGCGGTGTAGTTGATGGTGTGGTGTCAGTTGCAGGTTGTATGGTATAGTTGTTGTACTGGTAACTGCCCAGTCCGCGCGGAAGCCAAGCATGGGTACGGTGTAGGACATCATTGTTCAATTGGGGGTATTGCGTCGGGGCCCGACGAATTGACAGGTTGTCAGGTATGCGATACCTTCCAGCAGGGCTTCCATGGCATTGGTGGTAAACATGGATGCCATCCAATGTAGCGGATGGTGGCTCTCAAGGTGTTGGTCGTAAGTTGTCCCTTGTAGGAGCATGATGGGACATGTTGGATGACATTCGATGTAACTGTGATCCATAATCCGTCGTGTGGAGGCACAGTGGTCCCATTGCAGTGTGGGTCCGATTGCAGCCACATACGCCATGCCCCCATAGGCTGAACAGACCCTGTCGTGGACGTCCAGGGGTTGAATAGTTGTAGCAGGTCCGCCCTTGGACATGCCGGGTTGGAGAGACATAAATCCACAGGATAGTGGAAGGGACACCTCCGACAGTAGAAGACGGGGATGACGCAGCTGAACAATGCGATGCGGTAAGTTAGTCGGTAACTTACGTTCAGCAAGGCCAGGGGATCACATCCCAATATCTGTATCAGGTTATGTTTGTACAGCTTCATCTGTCCGGCGTAGTTGGGTAGGTGTGGTGGGAGTGCCATTTTGCTGCAGGGCGATGTGATGGCGTGCTCCGGCTGTCTGTGCAGTCTGCAGAGTGCAACCTCTGACTTTGCTGGGAATTCTATGATGGTCGTAGGGAGGCAGGGCTTGGGTTATAGTTGCTTGTGCGGAGGACAGGGCCCTCATCCCACATGCTTCTCTGAATGGTCAAGGTCAGTGGTGTCTGACTCCTTCCAGATAACTTGCATGTGAACCACATGGGGGAGTGTTATCATTTCTTTTTTCCGTTCGAAATGTTCTTTCGTGTTATGCGCTATCTGCCCTGTGGACGGTTCCCTCTGCATGCCTGAGTTGGGCTTTTTTTGGGGTAATGACTGTATTGTCCTGCTTGAATAGTTGAGCTGTGGTTTCGGTGTGGGTATGGAAGGCCATTCAGTGCTATCTCCTCTCCCGTGTGTGGGCGGCAGGCTGCGTTTCCGCTATACGTTGGGCCTTGTGTGTGGGTGTTATAATTGGAGCCACCTGTTGTCGGTCCCCGGGCTCTTTGATGTTACGTATTGCATGTCTTGGTATTGGGTGCAGGGTGGTATCGGTGTTTCTGTGTGGTACTGGCGTACCTTTTGCCGACGGGGTCCATATTCTGCTGGGTGATGTTGCCGCCGCTGTGTGCTTCGCCATGTTTTGCACACAGGGGTGTGTCCTAATTTGGTGTGACATCACTGACATGTTCGGGTCAGTTGTGTGGCGTTGGTTGGCAACAGTGAATTGCCGGTTGGCGACATGACTGTGGCAGGACTGTCACGTGACATGTGCGTTCAGGGTGGGGCTGGTGTGTGGTGTTTGTTGTGCCCTGTGTTGTTTGTGTGCGGCGCATACATGGCGCTGTCGTTGGCCTCTGCGTTGTGCGCATGTGTGGCTGCGTCATCGCCGCTACGCTGCGGTGCCGTGACGGGGACGTTAGTTCCTGGTCCCAGGTGGTGTGTGCCCAGTTGTTGCGAGTTGTTACAATTTGCCCGGTGTGACATTTGTGGGTGCAGTGGTGGATGTGTCGTGTCCACGCAGGGGTGACGGGGGGGCCATGTCCTCTTATTCTGCCCTTGCACTGTGTGCAGGGTTTGCGTGCCCTTGTTGTGTGTCTGCCTACCTGCGTCGCCCCGGCGCGTTGACTCCTAGGTGCTGCATCAGGTAGAGCATGGGGAGGGCCTGCAGTGCTGGATTCATGCTCGGGGGGGCCGCCTCTTTGGTGTCCGTGCTCAGCGGTCGAGTTTCCGCCTTGCTTTCACGTGCGGTGTCTCTTAGCCGGGGGAGCTGTTTGTTTGCGGCATCGTAATTTGTACGGCGGGCGGTAAGTGATTTCGTCGGTCGGTGTGTCTCCATTGGGCTGCGCCGCTACGTGAGCGGGCGCACTTTGATGGCGGGCGGCGTCGCTGGCTTGCGGGTGGTGTTTGGCTGACTTTTCACATCCTAATTGGGCGGGCGTGTGGGCTGCGGCGGGCGGACGGTAACTGGTGGTTTTTGCATCCGCCAGCACGGCGGTGGTGCTTCCGCCCGCCATCCTAATGGGCCCCTTAGTTGTGAAACTCCAGACAAGCGAGAATTTTACTATTTAGCACTTCTCCAACTGTTCAAACCATGGCGTAGCGAAAGTGAATTACTTGGAGATTTCGACTGCTACGAAGATTCTTTTAAGGCATGTAAAGATAGCATTGCATGTTCAATCTTCCCTACATATTTAAAAATGTTGAATGATGAAGTTGAACAGGAAAAGACTATTACAGCTGAGGTTGCAAATGAAAGTTCTCAAGATAGTCAAAGTTCTGGTCCATGTAGTCAAGATCCACTTGGAGAACCAATAGTGGAAAATGAAGCAGCGATTGCTATGCATGAAGTGGAAATTGCAATGCAAACAAGCACAAGAGGAGAATATTACATTGGAAAAGTTAGAAGAACAAGTAAATATTGAACAGAAAGAAATATATGTACAAGTGAGAGAACAGATAGAACATGGTTTGTTGCATAAAAAAAGAATGTGTATGTTCATCATTTAAACCTATTCTGATGTACATCAGTGGTCAAGCTGGAACGGGTAAAAGTTTTTTAATTAAAGTTTTGACCAGTTATCTTAAAAAAACTACTGGTTCACATTTATCTTGTGTGGTAACAGCTTCAACTGGATTAGCTGCGCACAATGTTAAAGGAATTACTTTGCATAGATTACTAATGTTACCAGTTGAGCATGATAATAAATTAGAATATCAGAAGTTGTCTGGAGAAGCTTCTTATGAAGTTTCAAGAGTGCTGAAGAAGATGAAACTTTTAATTATTGATGAGGTGAGCATGGTCTCAAACTTAATGCTTGCTTTCGTGCATTTAAGAATGCAACAGGTATTAAAAACAGATTACGACGTTCTCTTTGGAGGAAAACATTTAATTGTATTTGGAGATCTGCTACAACTAACTCCTGTAAAAGGAGAACCAGTCTTTAAAACTCTTCTACATGAAGACACTAGGAAATCTTTGGGAAGTATTGGAAATGTGAATCTCTGGTTAAATTTTGAATATAAAGAACTCACTCAGAATATGCGACAAGCAAGTGATGAAGATTATGGAAATATTCTGAAACATGTAAGAATTGGTGTTCTAAGCAAACATGGTAAACAAGCTTTACAAAGTCGTCTACTAAAGAACTTGTTTACAACTGAAAACACACCAGCAGCAGTACTGTACAAGAACATTGCAGAAAAAAGTCTATACTTTGCTTAATGCCTACACTGGAAGAGTGTTATACATTTAATCAAGAGCTTCTGAAATTGGAAAATCAAGAAAAAGTTCACATTGAAGCTATTGATAAAATCGAGCATCAAGGAATAACAATTCTTCTTTCAAATAAACTGCAGACTAAATTGGATTCTTTGCAAAAGTCTGTATCAAAAACTGCTGGCTTAGAATTTTTTTTAGATGTATGTATATACTGTTGGGTAAATTTGAGGCGTAATTTGAATATAGAAGAAGGTTTAGTGAATGGAGCAATAGGGAAAGTTGTTGAATTTGTAAAATATCAAAACAGAAATGCAATTGAATTCTTGAAAATTAAATTTGATCAGATTACAGAGGTAAAACGAATTGGGCATTGTGCTGTAGGTTTTTTGCTGGTAAAAGACTTGTATGTTCGTAGAAAACAGTTTCCTTTCTGTTTAGCATATGCAATAACCATTCATAAATCTCAAGGTTTAAGTGTAGATAATGCTTTAGTAAATGTTGGAAGAACTGTGTTTAAAGAGGGAATGGCATACGTTGCATTATCTCGAGTTAGAACATTGTCTGGTTTGTATTTAATTGATTTCGATGAAAACAAGGTTAGTGCTGATGTAAATTGTATAAGAGAATATAATCGTTTAAGAAGACTTTATGCCCCAACTTTAGGTGAATATCCTATTTATGAAAAACGTGCTGTGTGTTCAAAACGCAAACATGTTGATGAATCAAGTGTGGTTCAAAAGCAGAAAAAAATTCAAGAGAAAAGTAAAGATGCAAAGAAACAGAAAATACAAACAAGTGAGGATGTTGTGGGATACCAATTAGAAAATGCTTCTGGTGTCAACTGCTATAGTAATGTTATTCTAAACGTTATATTTTATCTAGAAGATGTTTATGGTGAAATTATGGAAAGTCAGGAAAAAGATTATGTTCTGCACTTTATACTTTATTTGAACAATTGAGAACTGACAGAAGTAAGATCCATACTGCTTCTGGTATTCGACAACTCTTGGATACATGTACTGGATCTTTAACGTTCAGTCCTAATATACAACAAGATGCACAAGAGTTTCTGATGGTTATGCTTGGAGTATCAGAAGATGAAGGAATCCAGATTGAGAGTTTATTTGGACTCAGTTACAAATGGGATCACAAATGTGAACAGTGTTCATTAACTTCAAGTACTATAGTTGACAGAGAACGATTTCTATATTTAACAATACCTGACTGCAAATCTGTACCTTTTCCGAAATTATTAAAAGAAGCAAATCATGATATGAAATGTTCTCGTTGTCAATCAGAAATGTTATCTACATTATGCCTAGAAAGATATGGAAAATATCTAATTTTAATGCTACAACGCTGTAGACCAAATGGAAGAAAAGTGGAAACGAAAATTACAAATTTTGTTGCTAGTCAAGTATCTATTGCTGGAAGAACTTTCACAACACTAGCTATTGTTTTCCATGCTGGAGCTACTACCACATGTGGACATTATACTGTATATTTAAAATGCAAAAATGGTTGGAGTCACTGCAACGATACACACTTGGAAATTAAACCGAGATTGCCTTATGAATTACCCAACTCATACTTGATATTTCTGAAACAAAAATTTTAGATACATTATTCAGCCTAGAGGGAAAATGGGAAGATGCTTTAAGGAATTGATACTGGATGATTTAAAAAAAAAATTCCACACATTATTTGGCCTTGAGGAAAAATATGAACAGAAACTACACAGTAAAGGTAAGATTTAAAAATTGGAAATAGTATTGGATGTGTTATTTGTGTTGATTTGGTATTGTGGTTGAAAGAATTAGTCATTTGTTTTTTTAACAATCTAGTTGATTGTTTTTTTCCCCAGCTGTTTATGATGATACTACAGTGACATCACTGTGAATAGTGAAGTTAAGTAGAATCTGATAACAGCAGAAAAAGGGAGAAAAATATGTTTTTAAAATGTTAAATTATGTTGTATTATTTGATAAGTAACACTGTAATTTGTGAAATATATTACATTACACAACAGTTTTACAGTTTATTTTCTTTTCTGTAGTGGAAAAGTCAGAAAAAACAGTACTAATGACAAATAGCAGAATAGTAGTTTAATATTTTTAAAAAACTTTCAAATTCACTGAAAAAACCATAGGTTTTACAGACGTTATAGTTAGAAATTAGCATTTAAAAAACCTTTGAAATTCATTGAAAAAACCATAGGTTTCAGGGATGTTATAGTTAGCTGGACATTTCACTCATACAAAACCATAGAAATTCCACCGTTATAGTTAGTTCAGTTAACTATAACTCGTGCCCCCGCAATGCACTGCTCATGACGTCACATATTACATCATTCATGGCATGGTCAGTGACATCACTGATGACATCACTGATGACATCTCAAATGACATCACTGATGACATCACTGATGACATCATCCACCTGATAATCTGATGCACCTCATCACACCCAAATATAACCTTTAATACACCCACTGTAAAATACAGACTACCATTTTTGAAACCATCCACACACCAATACCAGTTACTACATACTCACTCACTGATTCCTAGGTCTGCACACACATCCACTCATTCACCCATACAATCACTTATACATGCAGTCACTTATCAATACAACACTATCATATGCACTCATACACCTATTCAGACACTCACACACCGCCACTCATCCATGGAGTTACTCACACACCTAGTCAGTCATGCAAAGAATCAATCACACTCCCATTTACTCACCTAAACAGTTATACACACACCACCTCACTAATTCATACAGACAGTAACGCATAGTTACTCTCGTATGTAATCACTGAAACAAGTACAGACTCATCCATACATGCCACTCTCACAATCACTCAGTCTCACATATAGTTATTTATATACACCATCACTCACATATACTGCCTTTTACATATGTAGTTACTCACATATGTACCACTGAGACATCCATTCACTCACCAACACACCCATACACACACTCACCCACCCATACAGCTGTTTCCACATGCACTCTTGAACCCATACACCCAGTGAATCAACCACTCACACATCTATGCACAGAGTCACACACCTCCGACCCACCCACACACACACTCAGTCCCCCATACAAATACTCAAGCAAACAATCAAGAACCCATATAGACACTCATGTAGCTACTGACCAACCCATGTAGCAGCTTACACAACAACATACAGACTGATACAGACATTCACACAGTTTAGTCACTAACCCATGCATTCAGTAAGACACGTTTAATCAGTCACTTATACAATCAGTTACATACCTCCTAAATCCTCCATCCAGACACTTATACACCCACTCATTCTTCAATACACCTTGCCATATATATAAAACATATTTAAACTTTACAGAAACACACAGCCACTGGATGATGTCATCAGTGATGTCATCAGTGATGTCACTGACCATGCCATGAATTATGTAATATGTGATGTCATGAGCAGTGCATTGCGGGGGTGCGAGTTATAGTTAACTGAACTAACTATAACGGTGGAATTTATATGGTTTTGTATGAGTGAAATGTCCAGCTAACTATAACGTCCCTGAAACCTATGGTTTTTCAGTGAATTTCAAAGGTTTTTTAAATGCTAATTTCTAACTATAACGTCTGTAAAACCTATGTTTTTTCAGTGAATATATATATATATATGTATATATGAAGATATTCACTGAAAAGAACAAAGGTTACAGGGACGTTATAGTAAGGAAATTAATTTTAAAAACCCTTTGAAATTCACTGAAAAAACCAAAGGTTACAGGGATGTCATAGGCTCACATTTCAGTCATGCAAAAGCAGTGAAATTCAGCAGTTATAGTTACCTGAGCTAACTATAACTTACGCCCCTGCGATGCACTGCTTATGACCTCACATACATAGTACATCACTCATGACATGGTCAGTGACAGCACTCATGACATCTCAAATGATATCACTGATGACATCATTCACAGAACCACTCACACACCCACTCACACCCCATAGAACCTTTCATACACCCACTGACACACCCACACAACAACTCACATACCAGTACTCATATACCCACTCCCCAGGATACTGGGATTGCCAAGTAGACACCCCCTGCATAAATTAAAAGCAAAGCCAGAGTAGGTGGCGGTTTGAGGCGAGGAGGCCCCATGTGCCCCCTCTTTTTTGCAACTTCTTATGTACGTGGAACCTGGCCCACCCAGGGGCTAAACACTGCAGAAGCTTTTCACTTTTTTAAAATTTATCAGCTGGAGCTCTGGATCCAGCACGGATCTCGCCAAATTGTTTTTAAAACAAAAAAATGCTTTGTTTGCCCCAGGTGAGGTCCCTGTGGAACCCCCCCCCCCTCAAGAGGCCTAAGTGGTCAGGGTATTCCTACCCTGTCCATTCTCTTCTTTTTAACATTTGTTTGTGGGACTCCACTGAAGCCGATTCCCAAGATGGCTGCCAACACTTCCTACTTGAAGTGTTGGCAGCCAATCATATCTCAGCATGGGGACTGTTGTATCCTCAGAGGATCTGCGTCCCTATATATACACATTTGTTTTCTTATTACATTTCTCCAAAACTACTGCACAGATTTTACATCAAATCACCAAAAGCACTCTTTCTGGACCAAGAGATAGCTTTCTGCCAAGTTTGGTGTAATTCCATTCAGCAGTTCGGGCTGTAGTCGTGTTCAAAATCCTTATAGGAACTGACTTTTGGCAAAACACTACTTTTGACCCTCCTTTCTCTCGACGCCCACTTGATGGATCACCCCAAAACTTTCCATGCACAACAAGACTCACTATGACACTTTTTTTGGAACCTTTCCTGAAGATTCATCAAGCGCCGTCAAAGATATAGGCAAGTCAAAAACGCTTTTCCTATGGAAACATAGTCCTAACTATAACTACCTATGACTGCCAGTAGGATATATATATATGGATATATATATATATATATATATATATATATATATATATATGTTTCACTTCTGGCGTCCTCCTCATGGATGTCAGCTGCAGCGGCACACGCCTCTCATCATCAGACACAGCTTTGATGAGTCAAAGTTCTTACTTTATTTCAAAGCATACAGCCTCAAAGTTTCACAGTCCTCATTATCCTCTGATATAAGGACCTACGCGTTTCAGTGAGTTGCCTTCCATTATATATATATATCCAACGCTCCTGAACTGCCAATGCTCCTGCACTCGCTTAAGGGTGCTCTGTGTGCGAGGGCAGCCTTGCAAATTTATCAACGCTCCCAGAAGAATCACGGGCACTCGCAGGGGATAATCCAATTCAGGATTTATTTGGCACACAAAAAACAACAAACAAACAAACGCGTTTCAGCGGGACGCCTTCCTCAGTGTTGGCGGCCGCCGAGTTTCACCTCATTTAAATATACCGTCACACATAGTAATTAGGAAATAATTGCAAGACAGGCAGTTCATCACTACAAGGTCAGGCATGAACTGTATTCTCCACAATGCTGGAGTGGTGTGATACCTTGTTACACTCTTTTTATTACAAACAAATATTGTCTCTCTTCCTGCATGCTGGTACAGAGAAGTACTGATTATAAAGACATCAAATGTCCGTCACAGTGCTAATACCCCATGCCTTTCAACTCAGCGCAAAGATGCGGCGCTGATAAAATACAATTAGACATCTGCTCTGTTCCGTGTATCATAGCAGCTGAGCTGGTAAGATCCTGGAGGCAAAGATATGTCAAGTCTTGAATCACGCCCTGTATGGGCTGCACTGTCATAAAAGCCATGTTACTTCTCTGGACAGTGTGCATGTGAGAGTCAATTGAATTCCTGCCCTGAATGGGCACAACCACTCCTAAGTTACTACCAGCACGTCTCCACCTCCTGACTCTACCCTCATATTTACAGATGTACCCCTAGGTCCTCCCCCATTTTAAGGCCCATCGGTGATCTCATCACCATGTCAAGGATATAGCGGGATTCTAATCTACACCGCCTTTTCTCCCTATCCCGTCCTCTCACGTCTTGCAGTACATGGTCTATGCAAAAGTATCTCAACAGCTGTCTGTTGCTATTGTGATGTTTCTGGAAGTGCCTTGCCACTGAATAATTCTGGTCTCTATTGTGAATGGCCCACTGGTGCTCTAAAATGCGGACCTTGGCTGGATGGATAGTAGTCCCCATGTACCGTAGGTCACATGGGCACGTGAGGCAGTACACTACATATGGGGTATTACAGTTCATGAATTTTGTAATGCGGACAGATTTAGTTAGACCCCCTACACTGTATGCGGTCACCTTAGTGCTGTTCCCACAGGCCTTACATCTGCCACACGGAAAGAAGCCTAACAGGCCTGAAATACTTCTTTGCACTCTTAACGGTGGCAGGTGACTATCCACCAGCTGGTCTCTGATGGAGCGAGTTCTCCTGAATGTAAGTGACAGATGAGATGGCAGTGCCTTTCCTATGACTGTGTCAGACTTCAAGATCTGCCAGTTTGCCTGCATGATTTTTCTCACGCTATTGGCTGCCTTGGAAAAGCTCGTTATAAGCCTAAAACTATTCTTTACTGAAGGCTGATCTTTTTTGTTTCCTTCCTTCAGTAAGTCTGCTCTACGTTTCCCTGCCACTCTTTTTGTCGCTTTCTTCAGAGTACTTCTTCTGTACCCCCTCTCCTGAAATCTCCGGATACTCTCAGATCTGTCTTTCTCATAGTCTTCTTCCCTTGAACTATTCCTTTTAATCTGTAGAATTTCTCCATATGGAATGCTGTTTATCAAATTACTGGGATGACTACTATTAGCGTGTAGCACCGAATTCCCAGCCATGGACTTTCTGAAGAGAGCTGTCTGAATTTGTCCCTCCGCTACAAATACTCTCAAGTCCAAGAAGGTAACCTCAGTTGAGCTGATGTTACTCGTAAACCTGAGGTTCAAGTCATTGGGATTGAGATACTCGATGTATTGTAGGGCTGATTCCTCAGAGCCTCGCCATATCAGAAAGAGATCGTCTATAAAACGTCTCCAACTGACAGTGCTCTCCACCCATCTGTCAAGTGCGCCTGACCAGGCCACCTGCTTCTCCCACCAGCGCATGAACAAGTTTGCATAGCTGGGGGCGAAGCAGGCTCCCATGGCCGTCCTCCTAAGCTGTTTATACACATGTTCCTCAAAAACGAATATATTATTGTGTAGGCAGAAATGTAGGAACTCTAGCAGCATCTCATTGTATTCTGCATATTTCAAAGGCCGATTTCTTAGGAAGTGCCTGGTCGCATTGATTCCATCATGATGTGCTATGCTCGTATATAAGCTGGCCACATCTAGTGTTATCATGAGGAAATCAGGTTCCCATGCCACCCCCTCAATATGCTTCAGAAAGGCCTTCGTATCCCTGGTATAAGATGTTAGTTCCAATACACTAGGAAATAAGAAATAGTCAATGAATCTGGACATATTCTCCAGTAAACCACTGATAGAGGAGATTATGGGTCTCCCAGGTGGGTTTAACTTGTCCTTATGGACTTTTGGTAAGTGGTAGAAGGTCTGTATCCGAGGATGAGAGATATACAAAAAGGCAATCTCCTCTGCTGAAAGCCTTCCTTTTGCTTGCCATTTCGAGATTAACTGCTCATAATCTCGGATGCTATCCATGTACACACCGACTGTTATTTCAGAGTAGTTATCGGGGTTCCTCAATTGGAGATATGCTTCTTTACAGTAGTTCTCACAGGTCTGCAGCACCACATTCACCTCTTTGTCCGAGGGCTTGATCACAATTCCCTCGTCTGATTCAAGATTCCTTAATGCCTGTGTCTGGGCATAGGTTATGTTCCATGTTCTCTTAGTTTGCTCCATATCCTGTCTCAGTTTTATATATATATATTCACTTAAAAACCAAAGAATACAAGGACGTTATAGTTAGGTTCAGATTTTACACACACAAAACCATAGAAATTCAGCAGTTATATTTAGAGTTATTTCAAGTAACTATAACTTGTGCCGCTGCCATGCACAGTTTTATTATCAATAATTGTACAGCTAATTTTGCACTGATATTATCAATGATGTCATAGAAGATATCATCTGTGATGTAATATTAGCAGTGTATGGTGAGGGCATGAGTTATAGTTACCTTGGGCACGAGTTACAGTTACTTGAGATAACGTTAACTAAAACTGTTGAATTTCTATGGTTTTGTGTGTGTAAAATCTGAACCTAACTGTAGCAGCATTGTAACCTTTGCTTTTCTATGAATTTCTAAGTTTTTTTAAAATTCAATTTCCTAACTACATCCCTGTAACATTTGGTTTTTCATTGAAGTTCCATGGTTTTATTAAATGGCATTTCCTAACTATAGCGTCCCTGTTTTTGTCAGAGAATTTCCAGTTTTTTTCACGTAAAGTAGTATTTAAAATGTTAAATACCTTATGTTAATCCAACCGCCAGGCCCTGCAGCCATCCCCCGAATGCAGCCAACCCCTCTTTCGGTCTTTGGGCATGCAGCTACGAGGATAAGTTACTTATGTTAAGAAACTATAACTTGAGCTGTTAAATAACTTTAGGCCACAAGTTTTAGTTTCTTAACATAAGTATAACTATAACTGCTGAACTTCTATGGTTTTGTGTGGGTAAAACGTGAACCTAACTGTGACATCCCTCTGACCTTCCTTTTTTCAGTGAAGATATATATATCATACAGATATATGTTTGTGTATATATATATACATATATATATATATATTCACTGAAAAAAACATAGGTTTCAGGGAGGTTATAGTTAGAAATTAGCACTAATTAAAAAACCTTAGAAATTCACTGAAAAAACCAGAGGTTTCAGGGACGTTATAGTTAGTTGGACATTTCACTTGTACAAAACCAGAGAAATTTGGCCGTTATAGTTAGTTGAGCTAACTATAACTTGCGTCCCCGCAATGCACTGCTGATGACATCACATATTACATCACTCATGACATGGTCAGTGACATCACTGATGACATCTCAAATTACATCACTGATGACATCATTCAGTGACTGAGTGTTTCTAAAAAGTTTAAGAATGTAATATATAGATATACACCAAGGTGTATTGAAGAATGAGTGGGTGTATGAGTGTCTGAATGGATGATTTAGTGAGTACGTGACTGACTGTATAAGTGGGTGATTAAACGTGTCTTAGTGAATGCATGGGTGAATGACTTATCTGTGTGAATGTTTGCATCAGTCTGTCAGTTGGTGTGTAAGTGGTTGCATGGGTTGGTGAGTAGGTACATGAGTGTCTATTTGGGTTATTGATTACTAGTCTGAGTAACTGTATAGGTGCCTGAGTGCCTGTGTGGGTAGGTAATGGGGTGTGTGACTCTCTGCATGGATGTATGAGTGGGTGAATCCCTGGGTGTATGGGTTTATGAGTACATCTGTGAGGGAGTCTATGGATGAGTGAGTGTGCGTATGGCTGTGTCTGTGAGTGAATGGATGTCTCAGTGGTATATGGTTAAGTAATTGCATATATGTAAGGCAGTATATGTGAATATTGGAGTATATAAGTGACTGTATTTGAGAGTGAGCAATTGTGAGAGTGGCTGTATGGATGAGTGTGTGCTTGTGTCAGTGATTGTATAAGAGAGTAAGTATGTCTTAGTATCTGAATGAATAGGCGACGTGGTGTGTGTATAACTGTATAGGTCAGTAAATGGCAGTGTGATTGATTCGTTGCATGACTGAGTAGCTGTGTGAGTAACTCTATAGGTGAGTGGCATTGTGTGAGTGTCTGTATGGGTGTATGAGTGTATATGATAGTGGCGGTATTGATGAGTGACTGCATATATGAGTGACTGTATGGATGTTGTGAGTGGATCTGTGTGTAGACTTAAGAATCAGTGAGTGGGTATGTAGTAACTGGTATTGGTGTGTCTATGGTTTCAAGAATGGCAATCTGTAATTTAGAGTGGGTGTATCAAAGGTTATATTGGGGTGTGAGTAGGTGCATCAGATTATCACACGGATGATGTCATCAGTGATGTCATCAGTGATGTCATTTGAGATGTCATCAGTGATGTCATCAGTGATGTCACTGACCATGTCATAAGTGATGTAATATATGATGTCATCAGCAGTGCATTGCGGGGCGCGAATTATAGTTAGCTCAACTAACTATAAAGGCCGATTTTATCTGGTTTTGTATGAGTGAAATGTCCAACTAACTATAACGTCCCTGAAACCTCTGGTTTTTTCAGTGAAATTCTAAGGTTTTATAAATGCTAATTTCTAACTATAACGTTCCTGAAAACTATGGTTTTTTCATCAAATTTCTAAGATTTTTTAAATGCTAATTCCTAACTATAACGTCCCTAAAACCTATGGTTTTTTCAGTGAATTTCAAAGGTTTTTTAAATGCTAATTTTTAACTATAACGCCCCTGAAACCTATGGTTTTTTCAGTGAATTTCAAAGGTTTTTTAAATGCTAATTTCTAATTGTTATGTCCAAAAATGGCTTTTTCTAAATTTTTAAACTTTTATAAAAATAATGTGATGTTTTCTCCTTTCTAAAATATGCATTTACATTTTGTTTTTTAAAGTGGATTCGCGTACCGATTGTGTGCGCCAACTTAGGAGAAAAAGACAGGGGGGCATATGCATGACCTTGTGAAGCCCTGTGCCACATTATACCTGCATCAGGTATGATGTATGCAGGGTGGGCGTTCCCACACAACAAAGCCTCATAGGAGTGGCACAGTGAAATCCATCAGATTTCACTGCAACAATTGTGGGACGCCACTGCGTCAGTACCTTATGCCTGCCTCATGGCAGGCGTAAGAGTGATGCAGTGCCACAGGGATACGCTGGCCCCATGCATTGCTGGAGTTGTGTCATGCTGGTGCCACAACTGCAGCAATGCGTGACTTTTGCACTGACAGATATGTCAGGATTCCAGATGTATCTGTCATTAATTGCGACATGGAGCGCTGTGCAGTAAATACAGCGCATCCATGGTGTCGCAAGAAGGGCATAGTGAAAAGTGTTGCAACGCTGTTTTGTCGCAGCGATGCAACACTTTTCATGAATGAGGCCCAGGAATGCGCCCTATCTTATTGACGGTGCGCATTCCTGCCCTGTAGTTTTGTCGCAGGGCAGCGCAGCAACATTCCTTGCAGCACTATCCAGCACCAAAACCTTCTGAAATGAGGCCCCAAGTGTTTGCACCATTTTTAAGACCAGCTATTTTCTGGTCTTAAAAACTCCCTCTAACTGGAGTTAGAGGCAGTTTTTTTGGTTTTGCACCATACAAGGAATTCCTTGTAAATATCGCGAAGTGGGGTTAGCGGCTATTTTTGCACGGGAACGCCTAGCTTGCATCTCATTTTTGTTAGGTCCCGCTAAAAGAATTGGATATCCGAAAATTGCACGTTAACGTGGGAAAACTGCTGCTAACTGCGGTTAGCGACAACTTGTACATAAGGCGATAAAAAAAAGCAGCCGTAGCGTCAAAAAGTTGACGCTACGGCGGCGTTAACTCCTTGTACATATGCCCCAATATTTTATAATGCCCGCACTGGTTTGCGTATGCCTGGAAGAAAGAGTCAAACAACATTAGACTGCTGTTGAAAATTTAACTCCATTTGCACATACAAGTGGACAGTGTAACATCATTGCAGTACCTTGGACGCAATTATGCTGCATGAATATCTGTACTGCAATGTGGACAACAACGTGATTACATCAATGGTGCATTATGGTCATTTAAGGACATTAACATCAATCTGAGTCACATGACAGCAGTGCACATAAAAAGAGCATGCAGCGATGTCATTTGCAAACCTCTCTCACCTGTGAACAAGGCTATAGGAAGCCGAAACGTGTAAGGAGTGGAAGAACGAGAGTGCTGTGTTTTCATGAGGAAAATAAAAGCGTGCTGATTTCGAAATTGGGCTCGGCACTTTTTTGATGTTACATATATATATATATATATATATACACATTTATATACATATATATACACACCCATATATACATACATACATATCTATATATATATATATACACACATTTATACATATATATATATTCACTGAAAAAACCATAGGTTTTAGGGACAGTTATAGTTAGTTGGACATTTCACTCGTACAAAACCATAGAAATTCCCCCGTTATAGTTAGTTCAGCTAACTATAACTTGCGCCCCGCAATGCACTGCTGATGACGTCACATATTACATCACTCATGACATGGTCAGTGACATCACTGATGACATCACTGATGACATCACTGATGACATCATCCAGTGACTGTGTGTTTCTGTAAAGTTTAAATATGTTTAATATGTATAGGGAAAGGCGTATTGAAGAATGAGTGGGTGTATAAGTGTCTGAATGGATGATTTAGTACGTGAGTGACTGACTCTACAAGTGAGTGATTAAACGTATCTTACTGAATGCATGGGTTAGTGACTAAACTGTGTGAATGTCTGTATCCGTCTGTTTGTTGGTGTGTAAGTGGATGCATGGATTTGCGAATAGCTACATGAGTGTCTATATGGGTTATTGATTGGTTCTCTGAGTATCTGTATGGCTGCCTGAGTGTTTGTGTGGGTGGGGTGTGTGTGACTCTATACATAGATGTGTGAGTGGGTGATTCACTGGGTGCGTGATTTCAAGAGTGCATCTGTGATGGACTGCTTGGGTGGGTGAGTGTGTGTATGGGTAAGTTAGTGAGTGAATGTATATCTCAGTGGTACATGTGCGAGTAACTACATATGTAAAAGGCAGTATATATATGTGTTAGAGTATTTAAATGGCTATAAGTGAGAGTGTGTTATTGTGAGAGTGGCTGTATGGCTGCGTGTGTGCTTGTATCAGTTATTGTATAAGAGCGTAAGAATGTGCTAGTATTTGTATGAGTAAGTGAGCTGGTGTATGTATAACTGTATAGGTGAGTAAATGGGTGTGTGATTAATTTTTTGCATGACTGACTAGGTGTGTGAGTACCTCTATGGATGAGTGGCGGTGTGTGAGTGTTTATATAGGTGTATGAGTGCATATGATAGTCCTGTACTGAGTGACTGTAAGTATGAGTGACTGTACAGGTGAGTGAGTGGATGTGTGTGTAGACCTAAGAATCAGTGAGTGGGTATGTAGTTTTTGGTGTTGGAGTGTCTATGGTTTTGAGAATGGCAGTCTGTAATTTAGAGTGGGTGTATCAAAAGTTATATTAGGGTGTGAGAAGATGCATGAAATTATCACATGGATGATGTCATCAGTGATGTCATTTGAGATGTCATCAGTGATGTCATCAGTGATGTCACTGACCATGTCATGAGTGATGTAATATGTGACGTCATCAGCAGTGCATTGCGGGGCGCGAGTTATAGTTAGCTGAACTAACTATAACGGGGGAATTTCTATGGTTTTGTACGAGTGAAATGTCCAACTAACTATAACTGTCCCTAAAACCTATGGTTTTTTCAGTGAATTTCAAAGGTTTTTTAAATGCTAATTTCTAACTATAACGTGTCTGAAACCTATGGTTTTTTCAGTGAATTTCAAAGGTTTTTTAAATGCTAATTTCTAACTATAACGTGCCTGAAACCTATGATTTTTTAAGTGAATTTCAAAGGTTTTTTAAATACTAGTTTCTAACTATGCCAACAGAGGTAGGACATGTGAAGAAAGAAGAAAAACGCACAGAAAGAAGCAAAAGATGTGCAGAAAGAACCAACAGAGGAGCAGAAAGAGGCCTTGTTGCAAAATCATCCTGTGCCCACAACTTTTTCAGACGGGTACTGGTGGTAACTGACTCTGACTAACCAGAGCCAGTGCTATGCTAAAAGACACTTAGAATACAGTGAAAACACCTACATACACTAGGGAACACTATGCGTTGGGGTACCCCTGTGATTAGCATGACCTCCTCTGCAAGTCCTTAGTACATAATAGGGCAGGGAGATTAAAACTACCTCTTAAAACGCGCTACAGGGCGCGTTTGCACAGTGGTGAAGGGAGGGGGCCTGAGGTGACATGTGTGCAAACGCGCCCCATGGTGCGTTTTAAGTTGTGGGATTAAGTCCCCTTGAATCCTGAGGGTCCCTGGGGCCCAACTAGCCCCCCAGGTACCTACAGTTAGGACCACAGAGCTGAGTTGCAGAGAGGCGTCCGAGGCCACGCACCTTTTTTCACCTCTCTGCAACGCAACTCTGTTGTGCTTACTGAAGGTACTTGGTGGGCTAGTTGGCCCCCAGGATTCAAAGGGAATTAACTCCCAAACTTAAAACGCACCACAGGGCGTGTTTGCGCACATGTCACCTGAGGCCCCGCCCCCTCCCTTCACCACTGTGCAAACGCGCCCCGTGGCGCGTTTTAAGTTGGGGGATTTGGTCACCTTGAATCCTGAGGGTCCCTGGGGCCCAACTAGCCCACCAGGTACTTCCAGTAAGCACCACAGGCCTGCGTTGCAACGCCTGTAACAAATTGTGCAGTTGTGTTTAGGTAGTGAAGAGGGTCGTGCTGGGGGTAGTGTTTTAGGGTTTAGGGTAGTGCAGTGGTGTTTGTGTAGTGTAGGGGGTCATGCTGGGGGTAGATTTAGGGTTTAGGGTAGTGCAGTGGTGTTTGGGCAGTGTAGGGGGTTGTGCTGGGGGAGTGTTTTAGGGTTTAGGGTAGTACAGTGGTGTTTGGGTAGTGTAGGGGGTCGTGCTGGGGGTAGTGCTTTAGGGTTTAGGGTAGTGCAGTGGTGTTTGGGTAGTGTAGGGGGTCGTGCTGGGGGTAGTGATTTAGGGTAGTGCAGTGGTGTTTGGGTAGTGTAGGGGATACTGCTGGGGGTAGTGTTTTAGGGTTTAGGGTAGTGCAGTGGTGTTTGGGTAGCGTAGGGGGTACTGCTGGGGGTAGTGTTTTATGGTTTAGGGTAGTGCAGTGGTGTTTGGGTAGTGTAGGGGTTCGTGCTGGGGGTAGTTTTTAGGGTTTATGGTAGTGCAGTGGTGTTTGTGTAGTGTAGGAGGTCGTGTTTTAGGGTTTAGGGTAGTGCAGTGGTCTTTGGGTAGTGTAGGGAGTCGTGCGGGGGTATTGTTTTAGAGTTTAGGGTAGTGCAGTGGTCTTTGGGTAGTGTAGGGGGTCATGCAGGGGGTAGTGTTTTAGGGATTAGGGTAGTGCATTGGTGTTTGGGTAGTGTAGGGAGTCATGCGGGGGGTAGTGTTTTAGGGTTTAGGGCAGTGCAGTGGTGTTTAGGTAGTGTAGGGGTTTGTGCTGGGGGGAGTGTTTTAGGGTTTAGGGCTGTGCAGTGGTGTTCGGGTAGTGTAGGGGGTCGTGCTGGGGGAGTGTTTTAGGGTTTAGGGCAGTGCAGTCGTGTTCGGGTAGTGTAGGGGGTCGTGCTGGGGGAGTATTTTAGGGTTTAGGGTAGTGCAGTGGTGTTCGGGTAGTGTAGGGGGTCGTGCTGGGGGTAGTGTTCTAGGGTTTAGGGCAGTGCAGTGGTGTTCGGGCAGTGTAGGGGGTCGTGCTGGGGGTGGTGTTTTAGGGTTTAGGGCAGAGCAGTAGTATTCGGGCAGTGTAGGGGGTCATGCTGGGGGTGGTGTTTCAGGGTTTAGGGCAGTGCTGTGGTGTTCGGGCAGTGTAGTGGGTCGTGCAGGGGTGGTGTTTCAGGGTTTAGGGCAGTGCAGTGGTGTTTGGGCAGTGTAGGGGGTCGTGCAGGGGTGGTGTTTCAGGGTTTAGGGCAGTGGTGTTCGGGCAGTGTAGGGGGTCATGCTGGGGGTGGTGTTTCAGGGTTTGGGGCAGTGCAGTGGTGTTCGAGCAGTAAAGGGGGTCATGCTGGGGGTGGTGTTTCAGGGTTTAGGGCAGTGCAGTGGTGTTCGGGCAGTGTAGGGGGCGGTGCAGGGGGTGGTGTTTCAGGGTTTAGGGCAGTGCAGTGGTGTTTGGGCAGTGTAGGGGGTGGTGCAGGGGGTGGTGTTTCAGGGTTTAGGGCAGTGCAGTGGTGTTCGGGCAGTGTAGGGGGTCGTGCAGGGGGTGGTGTTTCAGGGTTTAGGGCAGTGCAGTGGTGTTCGGGCAGTGTAGGGGGCGGTGCAGGGGGTGGTGTTTCAGGGTTTAGGGCAGTACAGTGGTGTTCGGGCAGTGTAGGGGGTGGTGCTGGGGCTGGTGTTTCAGGGTTTAGGGCAGTGCAGTGGTGTTCGGGCAGTGTAGGGGGTCGTGCTGGGGCTGGTGTTTCAGGGTTTAGGGCAGTGCAGTGGTGTTCGGGCAGTGTAGGGGGTCGTGCTGGGGCTGGTGTTTCAGGGTTTAGGGCAGTGCAGTGGTGTTCGGGCAGTGTAGGGGGTCATGCTGGGGCTGGTGTTTCAGGGTTTAGGGCAGTGCAGTGGTGTTCGGGCAGTGTAGGGGGTCTTGCTGGGGCTGGTGTTTCAGAGTCTAGGCCAGTGCAGTGGTGTTCGGGCAGTGTAGGGGGTCTTGCTGGGGCTGGTGTTTCAGGGTTTAGGGCAGTGCAGTGGTGTTCGGGCAGTGTAGGGGGTCGTGCTGGGGGTGGTGTTTCAGGGTTTAGGGCAGTGCAGTGGTGTTCGGGCAGTGTAGGGGGTCGTGCTGGGGCTAGTGTTTCAGGGTATAGGGCAGAGCAATGGTGCTCAGGCAGTGTAGGGGGTTGTGCTGGGGGTGATGTTTCAGGGTTTAGGGCAGTGCAGTGGTGTTAGGGCAGTGCAGGGGGTCGTGCTGGGGGTGGTGTTTCAGGGTTTAGGGCAGTGCAGTGGTGTTCCGGCAGTGTAGGGGGTCGTGCAGGGGGTGGTGTTTCAGGGTTTAGTGCAGTGGTGTTCGGGCAGTGTAGGGGTCGTGCTGGGGTGGTGTTTCAGGGTTTAGGGCAGTGCAGTGGTGTTCGGGCAGTGTAGGGTGTCGTGCTGAGGGGTGGTGTTTCAGGGTTTAGGGCAGTGCAGTGGTGTTCGGCCAGTGTAGGTAGTCTTGCTGGGGGTGGTGTTTCAGGGTTTAGGGCAGTGCAGTAGTTTTCGGGCAGTGTAGGCGGTCGTGCTGGGGCTGGTGTTTCAGGGTTTAGGGCAGGGCAGTGGTGTTTGGGCAGTGTACGGGGTTGTGCTGGGGCTGGTGTTTCAGGGTTTAGGGCAGGGCAGTGGTGTGCGGGCAGTGTATGGGGTTGTGCTGGGGCTGGTGTTTCAGGGTTTAGGGCAGTGCAGTGGTGTTCGGGCAGTGTACGGGGTCGTGCTGGGGGTGGTGTTTCAGGGTTTAGGGCAGTACAGTGGTGTTCGGGCAGTGTAGGGGGTCTTGCTGGGGGTGATGTTTCAGGGTTTAGGGCAGTGCAGTGGTGTTCGGGCAGTGTAGGGGGTCTTGCTGGGGGTAGTGTTTCAGGGATTAGGGCGGTGCAGTGGTGTTCGTGCAGTGTAGGGGGTCGTGCTGGGGGTGGTGTTTCAGGGTTTAGGGCAGTGCAGTAGTGTTCGGGCAGTGTAGGGGGTCGTGCAGGGGGTGGTGTTTCAGGGTTTAGGGCAGTGCAGTGGTGTTCTGGCAGTGTAGGGTGTCGTGCTGGGGGTGGGGTTTCAGGGTTTAGGGCAGTACAGTGGTGTTCGGGCAGTGTAGGTGGTCGTGCAGGGGGTAGTGTTTCAGGGTTTAGGGCAGTGCAGTGGTGTTCGGGCAGTGTAGGGGGTCGTGCTGGGGCTGGTGTTTCAGGGTTTAGGGCAGTGCAGTGGTGTTCGGGCAGTGTAGGGGGTCTTGCTGGGGGTGGTGTTTCAGGGTTTAGGGCAGTGGTGTTCGGGCAGTGTAGGGGGTCTTGCTGGGGGTGATGTTTCAGGGTTTAGGGCAGTGCAGTGGTGTTCGGGCAGTGTAGGGGGTCTTGCTGGGGGTAGTGTTTCAGGGTTTAGGGCAGTGCAGTGGTGTTCGGGCAGTGTAGGGGGTCTTGCTGGGGGTGGTGTTTCAGGGTTTAGGGCAGTGGTGTTCGGGCAGTGTAGGGGGTCTTGCTGGGGGTGATGTTTCAGGGTTTAGGGCAGTGCAGTGGTGTTCGGGCAGTGTAGGGGGTCTTGCTGGGGGTGGTGTTTCAGGGTTTAGGGCAGTGCAGTGGTGTTCGGGCAGTGTAGGGTGTTGTGCTGGGGCTGGTGTTTCAGGGTTCAGGGCAGTGCAGTGGTGTTCAGGCAGTGTAGGGGGTCGTGCTGAGGCTGGTGTTTCACGGTTTAGGGCAGTGCAGTGGTGTTCGGGCAGTGTAGGGGGTCGTGCTGGGGCTGGTGTTTCAGGGTTTAGGGCAGTGCAGTGGTGTTCGGGCAGTGTAGGCGGTCGTGCTGGGGCTGGTGTTTCAGGGTTTAGGGCAGTGCAGTGGTGTTCGGGCAGTGTAGGGGGTCGTGCTGGGGCTGGTGTTTCAGGGTTTAGGGCAGTGCAGTGGTGTTCGGGCAGTGTAGGGGGTCGTGCTGGGGCTGGTGTTTCAGGGTTTAGGGCAGTGCAGTGGTGCTCGGGCAGTGTAGGGGGTCATGCTGGGGGTGATGTTTCAGGGTTTAAGGTAGTGCAGTGGTGTTCGGGCAGTGTAGGGGGTCGTGCAGGGGCTGGTGTTTCAAGGTTTAGGGCAGTGCAGTGGTGTTCGGGCAGTGTAGGGGTCGTGCTGGGGCTGGTGTTTCAGGGTTTTGGGCAGAGCAGTGGTGTTCGGGCAGTGTAGGGGGTCATGCTGGGGGTAGTGTTTCAGGGTTTAGGGCAGTGCAGTGGTGTTCGGGCAGTATAGGGGTCGTGCTGGGGGTGGTGTTTCAGGGTTTAGGGCAGTGGTGTTCGGGCAGTGTAGGGGGTCTTGCTGGGGGTGATGTTTCAGGGTTTAGGGCAGTGCAGTGGTGTTCGGGCAGTGTAGGGGTCTTGCTGGGAGTAGTGTTTCAGGGTTTAGGGCAGTGCAGTGGTGTTCGGGCAGTGTAGGGGGTCATGCTGGGGGTGGTGTTTCAGGGTTTAGGGCAGTGCAGTGGTATTCGGGCAGTGTAGGGGGTCGTGAAGGGGGTGGTGTTTCAGGGTTTAGGGCAGTGCAGTGGTGTTCGGGCAGTGTAGGGGGTCGTGCTAGGGGTGGTGTTTCAGGGTTTAGGGAAGTGCAGTGATGTTCGGGCAGTGTAGGGGGTCATGCAGGGGCTGGTGTTTCAGGGTTTAGGGCAGTGCAGTGGTGTTCGGGCAGTGTAGGGGTCATACTGGGGGTAGTGTTTTAGGGTTTAGGGTAGTGCAGTGGTGCTTGTGTAGTGTAGGGGGTCATGCTGGGGGTAGTGTTTTAGGGTAGTGCAGTGGTGTTTGTGTAGTGTAGGGGGTCATGTTTTAGGGTAGTGCAGTGGTGTTTGGGTAGTGTAGGGGGTCGTGCTGGGGGTAGTGTTTTAGGATTTAGGTTAGTGCAGTCGTGTTTGGGTAGTGTAGAGGGTCGTGCTAGGGGTAGTGTTTTAGGGTTTAGGGTAGTGCAGTGGTGTTTGTGTAGTGTAGGGGGTCGTGCTGGGGGTAGTGTTTTAGGGTTTAGGGTAGTGCAGTGGTGCTTGTGTAGTGTAGGGGGTCATGCTGGGGGTAGTGTTTTAGGGTTTAGGGTAGTGCAGTGGTGTTTGTGTAGTGTAGGGGGTCATGTTTTAGGGTAGTGCAGTGGTGTTTGGGTAGTGTAGGGGGTCGTGCTGGGGGTAGTGTTTTAGGATTTAGGTTAGTGCAGTGGTGTTTGGGTAGTGTAGGGGGTCGTGCTGGGGGTAGTGTTTTACGGTTTAGGGTAGTGCAGTGGTGTTTGTGTAGTGTAGGGGGTCATGCTGGGGGTAGTGTTTTAGGGTTTAGGATAGTGCAGTGGTGCTTGTGTAGTGTAGGGGGTCATGCTGGGGTTAGTGTTTTAGGGTTTAAGGTAGTGCAGTGGTGTTTTTGTAGTGTAGGGGGTCATGTTTTAAGATGCAATGCTCCAATACCTGACCAGTCTGCACTACATAAAACTACAAAAAACTAAAAATAAGTGTTTTGCACACTTTTGTCATTGGGCTATATGTGGGCTACATCTGGGTAATATTTGTGCTACATTTGGGCTCTTTTTCCACTGGTGGCCATCTTGGAAGACTTCTTTGTTATGAAGTTTCCTAATTTCCTCATTTACTGCAGTCTCCTCAGTAGGAAATGCTTTCAGTTTTTACTTTGATTCTATCAAGAAGGCATTCAGATGTGTCTCACATCTGCCATAAATTCAGAATGTTAGCACTCTAGTTGCTCATTAGATCACTGGAGTAAAGCTACTGCTCACCAGGGAGTTAACTGGTAGTCTGCTGCTGGTATTGAAAGTGATTGTTTCAGTCTGCATGTCAGAATTTTCTAATGAAATAGAAGAGGATTTGAGATCTCACTTAAAACATGCCCTAATTTTTCTTTCTGCAGCACTAACCATAATATCTATTTCAAAA